>ML682060.1:30899232-30932602 GCA_007922195.1 Podocnemis expansa
CCGCCGCCTGCAGCCCCCAAGTCTGTTCCCCTGAGCACTTGCTCTCACTACAATCCTGGCTCTGGCCACACACTCCTGTCCCTGCAGCCCCTCCACTCTGGCTCTGCTGCTTCTCTGGCCTCCTCCCTGTGCAGAGACCACACACGCATCTTCATAACTAAGGGGTCCTGCCAGACAGCTGCTGGAGAAACCCACTTCTGCACCCTGAGCTTGGGGGGGGGGAGAGAATTAAATCCTCTCCCCCACCTCCAGTTCTGAGACCTGTGCTGGCTGGATGAATCAGCAGCCTGAGTCACATAGACAAGGTGCCAATGTTAATAGCCACCAGCTCCCTGCTAAAGCTCACCAGTCACGTGGGGGGCTTTGCCCATGGTGACACTTGTTGCTGCACCGTAATGCACTTTTGCGTCATGACACAGAGTTGAGAACCACGGGTCTAGGGCCTTGAATTTCATCCAGAATATGTAGAACAGACACTAAAAAGCACCCAAGCAATATGCTCCATTCTCTCTTCCTGGTCAGTCAGACACTTGCCTTCTGTACTAACCAGAGTCTCCTTGTATTTTTAAGGTTAATCCCAGGCATGGCACATTGCAGAGATCAGTCCTCAAGGTAACCCATGCATGCATAGGTGAGAGAAGACTAACACCCCCGCTGTCACTGAAAGAAAATGCTGGTCAGTTGCAAGTGAGGAGAAAACACATTTCTGACCATTGTATATAAAAATCTGTGTGTGCCGATGGAGAGTGGTAAGGGGATCAATTGCCCCTGGCTATGGGCAGTGAGGTGAAAGTTTCCCTTTGGGACAGTTAGCTCCCATCCTGCCTTTTCCAGTCATAGACCCCCATCCAAAGTCCATCTCCACTTCTCTCTTGGCTGTCTTGCCTCCATATTCCTCCACACTTCCCTGCTTGGATGTGCTCTGCTTTTCCACACTGCCTTTCTCCATTTGCTATCTTGCAAATGTCCCCCCACCTTCTTGTTCAGCCACCACATCATTGAGCACATTCCTCCTTTCCTCCCTTCCTCGTGCCCCTAGCGCTGCACACTGAATCCCCCCCCCCAAACAGTGATGGACAGATGGGGGGAGTGTGGAATACAGAAGAGGGAATGAGCAATGTGGGGATGGATGTGATGGTGAGCAGGCTGAGTAGAAGAGGGGTTGGGACCTGAGATGAGCAAGTCCTTGGACAGACTCTGTGGGAACATGGGCAGAACTCTTCTGCCGTGGGCCGTGAAATCCTCTAGGTGGGTCTGAGGGTCCAGAATCACTTTCATTCTTCATTCATTATATGAAGATGATTTCCATTGACTTCAGTGAGTTTTGCCTGTATTTTAGAAAGCACACAGTAGGGTTCACAGTAACTTTTAAAAAAAATACTTTATGCCACTTTTTGTGTGTGTAAATTTAGGTGCAACCTCCTTTCACAGATTCATTTTAGTGTTGACCAAATATAATCCCAAATAAGAGGCCTGTTTTAGGCATTCTGGAATTTCATTACCAGTGACAAGAAGGAATTTAGTAGAGTTGTCTGTAGACTGTGGTAATACTTTTACCAAAAAAGTCAAGACACCACACCAAATAGGAGGCGGACCACCTTTGCACACAGCAAATACTCCCAGATTGTGCAAACGGTACCCAGAATTCTTTCAAAAGTAGTAAAATACATTGATTTGATAAGATTTAGATACCTGGTACTGGTGTTCAAGTGAGAGTTTCTGTTGCAACTCATCCAAATGAGATACTTAGCCATACTCCAAGCACTCCATAGTACACTTCTAAATGAAATAATGTTTTATGATATGTATGTCTATGCTTGGGCCATATTCTCCTTAAATACCCTCATAATAATACAATCAATTTCACATTCATAACACATCAATAAGTTGCCTTTTTGCAGCATGGATTTTTCTCCATTTATCACAGAAACATCATTCTGTTGAACTGAACACCTGGACTACCTGATAACATTTAGCTATAATAAACATTCTGGCTGTTCCAAAGTTGTAAATACATTGAGTGGAACACACAAAATGGCATTTAAATTCCTGACTCAAACATTAAGACTTCACAAAGACCATTACCAGTTTTTTACTTGAATTTTCTAGCTGATGTTCATAATCTATACAGCTTTAATTGATTTGCCTTTTGAAATCACTCATTTTAGATCTTTTCCCTGTGAACCTTTTTTCCCCCTCTTCTTTTAGTTTCTATAACGTAACATTGAGAACTTGCAAACTTCACATGGCCCATTTTACTCCAGGTGGATGTTTTATGCAGGATTCAGGATGTGAATTTGGGGGAAAAGGGGACAGCAGGGGAAATTTTAAAAAGCTCTGGTAATTTTTGTGATAAAGATGACAAAATGTCTGTGGTGCAAGCTTCCCGGCGTGTAAGAAAGGTCTGGAGTGCAGTCAGGGATGGTCAGTGTGGGCTGGCAGGGGGGACAAAATCACAGGAGAAAGGCAGAGGGTAACACTGATGCTTAATTAGCATCTCAGAATGGTGGTGTGTCCACAAAGTTAGATCTTGATGTTTTCAGCTGCAGCTGGTATCCTCTGCTGACCCTATAAGATTCTCAGTTTCATGTAAACCTAAATTGACAAATGGCTTCTCCCCTTTGAATGCCAGCTTAGGGGAGTGGGCTTTCTGACGTGCAAGGAGATAATCTACTGGCCCATGTGCACCTACTCTGCTTTTCATATCTGGGATTCACTGAGAAGCAAGGACAAATCTGTTAACTGGAAAACACAAGGAAATACTAGTGCCTCTCTACTCCTTTTACTTGTTGAATGCCCAGTAAAATGTTCTCTCTACTCTTTGCAGCCCTAATGCTTGCCACCGTATCCTCATTTTCCCATACTCTTGTTTCAGTGTCACTTCCTTTATCTCTTCTTCAATAACATTCTCAGCGCTCAGTTTCCTGTAATGCACAATGTAGTGCTGAGATCACAGTTAGATTTGTACAAGACTGGTACCATATTGAAAGCCATGCTTACTCTTTAAAACTGTATAATTAGGTGAGAAAAAATAGTTTATTTTTTTTATATAATTTCAGCAGATAATATAAATTTTTAAACAAGTTTCTCTATAAATGGTTATAGTTATAGAAGACTGGAGGGAGAGAACTATGTAATGTTGAGAATCAAGAAGTTAAAGTTTTTGAAAATGTGTTTTTAACAATAAAATTACATGTCACAATATATGAAGTAAATATCTTTGAAACCTGAGTTCTCAAGCCACTTTTTAAAATTTTAGCCTGACTGTAAATTTGGGTTCATATCAGTGGAAGCATTTTTTCATCAGCCTGTGTGTGAATAACAAGATCAACATTCACCGATAAGCATGAATCTTTCATGTCTTGTGTTTTGAGGTGTTACTACCAAAAATATGAGGTCACAGGTGAGGTTGTGGATTTGAACAGAATTAGATATGTGAACTGTAGGTGATTGACTGCTGGAAAATAGAGGGAGTTTTGTGGAAGACTGAGGTCTGTGACCATGTCTAGGTATTGTGGTGATTTGTCTAGGAAGGTATGAGGATTTTGCTCAGTTAGGTTGTTAGCTTAGTCTTAACTGGCCATTGTCTTGTCCCCCACCCACCCTCCTTTTTTTAAAACTGTTTGGATTGATAGTAAATGGACATCTTTAACTCTGTCAATGGAGATTTTTGTGCTTCAATTAATGTAGGCCTATAATTTTGACAATTGTTTCTCTAAGGACACTTAATAAAGATGAATTGCATTACACTCCTTTCAGGGTCTATTATAAAACAGACTTGTTAAGTTGTGTATTAAAATGTATCTAAATAATAAACAATTCAAATGAAGAGGAAACAATACTAATAAATTAATTTGTCTTGAATAATTAATTTTTACCATATATAATTGATTGTGTCTTTGGTGGTTGCCTGCTGCCCGTAGTCAGGCTGTTATGAATGAATTCTTTTGATTCATGTGCCTTACTAACATTTTTAAAAGATAGAAGACAAGATCTTAATAGAAAGAAACTAAAACAACTTTTAATTTTGTTCTGAAGAATACTGGATAGGAGATTCTAAATACTAGACTTTCTTCCATATAGTTATAGAGCCAGAGCAAAACAAAACATAAGAAGAAAACTTATGGTTTATATGTCTAGGTGAAATGTGTAAGTCCCAAGTAACTCCACTGAAACAATTTGAATTATTCTGGATTTACATCAGTGTAATTGGAGGAGAATTTTTACCTTCTTTCTTCCTGACCCCCGCCCCACTGGAAAAAAGAATATGGCACCAGTCTCACTTTGATGGAAGCCACTGGTGCATTTGTAGAATTTGGTGGAGATGGGTGAGTGCTGCATAGCGAATAAAGTAGCACTCTCTGAGATGCATGTTATCATCTCAGAGGTGAAGCCATTGTGGTAGTCTGCAATCTTACAACTTATGTGACTTCATATTTCTTCAATTATTTTTTACATGAAATGCAATATGAGATTTATAACATCTCTTAATAGTGTGGACCGTCTGAGCTGTGTAGAGCAGGCAAGCCTTGCAACTCAAACTTATATATATTATTTGCTTTAAGACCATTGAAAATTAAAGTTTTTTGTAAACTGAACAGTTCCAGATTTTTGAATCAGTTAGCAAATGAATTATCAAATAGTAAATTCTTTTTTTCTTCCTCCTTTATCTTCAGAAAGTACTACTTTTTTCCTTCTCATTTTTCTTGGAAGGTCTCAGATCCTCTCTGTCCCATTCCTCGTGCCTTTTTTTCCCCTCTCAATGTCTCTCTTTTTGCCTCTCAACAGAACCTTTGGCAGCCTTTCTACCCTCTTTTCAAGGTGCTATGTCTTCGAACTCTCTTGTTGAGTTGCCATTCTCTGTATCTGCCACTTCTCAAAATAGGCAATATGATGTAGGTGTCATTAGAGGTAGGTTGTTTCCATAGCCAAATGCTTTGCAAATTCATTGCATTTGACATGCTCTCTAACATGAGACATGTATAGTGGGAAGTAGTCAAGAAGGCCATAATACTGAATATGCTGATGGGCTGGCAACAGAAGGGGGAGGATTCTTAGCTATTGAAACCTGGAAGAGATTGATCCCTTTGGGCTGTCAGGAGGCAATAAAAATAATAGGATAGGAAGCCCAGAGCTGAGCTAAAAGCCTGAGTTATAGCCAAAAGATGGCTGGAGGTTTGGTAGGTCTGCTTTGCTGTGTGGTTGCCTATCTTTGTTGGCATCCCTAAAAATGCTTGGCATCTGTGTACTATGAAGTGAGGTAAATTGAAAAATTCTTTTCTTTTTACAGTACAAATATTTATCAAACAATGAACAGTGAATATTTTGTATTCTGTAGTGTATTTGAAATCAATATATTAAATGTAGACACTATCTGAAATATTTAAATAATCTATTATCAGTGGAATTAAAACTAATTGTGACTATTTTAAAATAATTTTACAGCATAATTTATATATATACAGACATCTTATGTATAGATCACTCTTCCTATAATGAAAACTGAATCATTTCAATCCAATGCATAGTTTTTGAAATGTCAGACATTTAATTTCACTGTTCTACCGCTTTCATGTGTCTGTATTCTGAGCCTCTTCCTTCTCCTGTTTTTGGTATTTGGAACATTTATATGCTTCTAGATTTTATAGTATCACTTTATCCAACTTCTCAGCATTGCTGGTCAGTGAACTCCCTTCTTAATTATTGCTAGTTTTCCCTGACTCTAGATCCATGTCATCTTCACATGAGGCATCCCATGACAAAATGTTTTTGATTATTCTTAGGAAGTGATGGCAGTTGTCTTTGTACTTCTGCAAGATGCAACAATGGTACTACTTTATTCATTTTGCCCCTACCTCCTCCCTCCATCTGTCATTAGACACTGTCTGCTGACTGCCCTATCTGAAGTTGAGCAAGTTCTTTATTTCTATTACACCTGACAGTACTTAGCTGCTGTTATCTATATAATTGTATGAATGGTCACTCTATATGCTACTCTGAACCCTGCATGCATAGTTGAGGTTGCTTTTTTGTTCTGAATATTACGAGGTTGAATTATCACTGATTTTTTTTTTCAATTTGGTATTGTCCAGTTTTTTAAAGTTTTCAGCCATTATAATTTTATGAATTACACTCATGAGATGTACTGCTACAGTAAGGTATGTATCTATGCAAAAACCGAGAATCCTAGACCATTGTGATGTTGACCATAACTCAACCAATCAATCTTACTTTACAGCTAAGTAGCATGCAAATTTTATTTGTTGTCTAAGGGAGATTGTATAAAAGATTGTATAAAAGATACTACTCCTGTTTGCTCCATTACCACCCACACATCTCCCAGCACATACCGCCAGACATAAATAAACAAAGCCCATACATAATGCATGCTGTGCTACGTATGAGGGGCACATTAAACCCTTGAGTCAGTATATAACAGGCATGGCCAAACCGTGATTCGTGAGCCACATGTGGCTCTTCAGAGAAAAGGTGTCACTCATGGAAGAGTACCACAGGGAAGGGCAGCATGGTGAGAGACAAGGGGGAGAGTGTGCAATGGTTGGGGACAGCAGAGAAGCAGCAAAACGATAAGAGCTGGCGGGGAAGCGGCCACATGGTGAGAGCCGGCAGGGAAGAGGCCATGTGGTAGAGCCAGCAAGGAAGGGCAGCATGGTCAGAGATGTGGGGAAAGTGTGGCAAGGTCTGAGCCAGCAGGAAAGGGCAGCATGGTAGGGGGCTGGCAGGGAAGCACAGCAAGGTCAGAGCCAGCAGGGAAGTGGCCACATGGTCCGAGACATGGGGAAAGCATGGCAAGGTCTGAGCCGGCGTGGAAGCGGCCACATGGCCTGAGCTGGCAGGGAAGCGGCCACATGGTCAGAGCCAGTGGGGCAAGGGCAGCATGGTCAGAGTTGGCAGGAAAGCATGGCAAGTCCGAGCCAGCGGGGAAGCCGCAGCATGTGGACGGTGGGGGGGCAGAAGTACGGTATGGTTGGGGAGACTACAGAAGCAGTGGCATGGTAAGAGACTGCAGGGAAGCGGCTAAGCGGGCTGGGGGGGGAGGGAAGCGGGGCATGTTTAAATTTTTCTCATAGGCCCTAATTCAGTTTGCTTATTGTTAAAATAAAATTTTGTTTTACGAGTCCTAAACATGACGTGGTATACTAAGAAATGAAAATACAAAGGATAAAAGTTTAAAACTGAATGTAGATTACTGTCAATTTTTAGCACAACTTACTGCTTTGAAGCATTGTATTCCACAATGAAATTTGTTAAATCGAAACATTGTGCAATACTTAGAGATCAGCACCTGAGAGAGCTTTTACGTACTGCATTGACAAGTTGCTGCCCAGATTTTTTAAAAAAATGTCACTAGCCTGCAGCATTCTCCATCCAGTGACAGCAAAGTTTTTACTGTATAGGCCTAATATTCATGGGGACCTTAAGTAATTATTAGTAGGATAATTAGTAGGATCAACATTTGTAGGATCAATATCAATATTTGATAATTAGTAGGATTAATATTTGCCCTGTTTTATGATGAAATTAAATTGCACAATAAATTTTAAGCTTGGTACTTTTGTAGTGTGTAAAAATATGTGGTTATATGCCTCAGTGTGGTTCTCAGAGGTTTAATAATTGACTTGTGCGGCTCTTGAGTTCCGTAAGTTTGGCCACCCCTGGTATATAATGATGGAAACAGCAATAAGCATGGCTGAGAGCTCATTTTGTTTAGAATATCAGGTTTAATCATCACTAGGATTTGTGGTTTAACATCCAACTTTTTAAGTTCTCAGCTGTTTTCAGCCTCTTTACACACAGTTTTATAAATTACACTGTGTGACTGCATGAGGTTTTAGCTACTAGTAGCTCTTTAATTTGTTCTGTCACCTTTCTCACTACTGCTGGGTTCAGAAGTTTATGTGGTGTAGGTGGTAGTGTCTATGGGTAATTCTATACTGATAGTGTCAAAATGGCTGCTGTCAGCATGATCTCTGAGGTGCGATTCAGCAGTCAGAATAAACCCACTCAATTGCTCTGGAAATCACCATAGCAACTCCAGCCCTGGAACTGGAGTTGCTGTAAGCAGACCGCAAGGCATTTGTGGTTGGCTTACCCTAGGGTTTAGGAGCTACTTAGTGAGTCATTGGAAGATACAAGGTATTTTACATACCTTGCATATCTCCCATCGACTGCTACTGAAAAACACGGCAAGTATAGATTAGGGCTGTGTGTGGCAAAACATGCTATGTTGGGCTGCTGTCTGTGTCATCTTTTGGTGTATTTCTCCAGTCAGCTGTCACTGTCCGTGAGCCCAGGGGTGTCACTGGTGCCTGGCATGCAGGGCACGTGCCCCGAGCCCCAGGGTCAGTGCTCTGAATGTTTGGGGCAGGCCCTGCCTCTCCCATCCCTTTCCCTGGCCGGAGATCCGGGGCCCTGCAGCCAGCGGAGACACCCGTCTCTCCCGACCCCATGCCAGGCCAGGACGCCCATGGTGGAGCCTGCCACTCCCAACCTGGTGCCCACCTGTCCTGGCCCTGGGGATCTAGGGCCAGGCTGGCGGTAGCAGGCGCCTGAGACTAGATCAGGCCCGGCCGAAGAATCGGCGCTGCAGGGAACATGGCCTGGGGCTGGTGGCGGGCCCGGTGCTTGTGCCCTGGGTCTTTCTCTGGGGCAGCGACGCTCCTGCACAAACCTCTGTCTCTATACCCCTCTAATAATTTCTTGTCAATCTTGATAGTTACTTCTGTTTTGCCATTAGGCAGACTGTGGTGCAGAAAGGAAACACTATGTTCACAATCTGATGCTGCTGCTAACTGTGCGAGTACCCAACAGGAAAAGTCAGATGCATTATCTTAAAGATCGAGAGTTCCATGCTAAGCAAACTTCAGTGACAGAGATGCCTAATGTTATATATAAGGAATTTGTTTCCCAATAATCCAAGTACTGAGTTATCACAATGTTTACTTGATTTTCCTAGCTTCTTCCATCAGTTGGTTATGTATTTCATAGATTGTGAATAGTTTTGTTGATTTATTAATGTTTTAAACGTATTCCTCTGGTTTGTGAACACTTAAATTTCACTATGTATGTCCATGACCATTTCTCATGTGATTAAGAGTTGCAGGATTGGACCCAGATTTGAAAAATAATGTTGTAACAAAATGCCTGGAAAGGAGGGGTCAGCATGTTTGTCCCATTTTGAATCTACTTGAAAATATGGATTTAACTATTACTGTGTTTGCAGAGAGTTGAAATAGAATGGGGGGTGGAGAAGAGTAGAAGAGGATGATGAGAATAAAACACACTTTAGTATTAATGTGGATTTGCTAATCTTAATCGAATAGAAAAATGTTTTAATATGTATGTCTAATGTATATAAGAAATTGGTTGAAATCTCAAATTATTTACTTATACAGTATATCCCTAACATGTCCTCATTAAGGAATGGGAATTGCCTCAAAGTCAGATGTACACAAGAGATTAAAAAGTCCATTGCTTAATTTTATAGCAGATAGCTAACATACATCTGGTACAGCTTGAGGAATAGAAACTGACCTAATGCAAGAGTGCTGAATATATATATGAGTAATTAAATGAATGTATAATGTGGGTACACACAGTATTCCTAAGCACCAAGGATGGATTAACCTTGAAGAGTTCTATTTTTACAAATACAGAAGGAATCTGAGACATTCTTAAACATGACACATTTATGAACCTCTATGTTTGGTATTTGAAACTCACATTCCCCATTTCAGTCCTTCTGTATCAATCAGTTTAAAAACAAATAGATCTGTTTTGCTACTTAGACAATCCTGAGCTATCTCTTATGGACAGAAGAGCTCCTTGCAGCCAAGATGATCCCTCGATACAGGGCATATACATTGTATTATGTTTTTTTAGAATTCTCTGCCTCAAGCTATTTTTCGATTTGTATAGGACTGAAATTTTCTAGTCAAGAGGGTCTCTGCTGTATGCAAGCCCTTAACTTGCAAAATTGTTTTAAAACAAAATTAAATTTCAACCACCATTAACTTTGAGCCTATGTGAGTAACAATCTACTTACTTTATAATGTTCTTGTCAGTAGCAGCTGCCAGCAGGGATAGACAGTCTTGTGGACAGAATGTTTAAAAGTTCCCAGTGGGAGTAAGAAGCAATGGAAAGTTCAAGTAACCTAATAATTCTTTCATTAACCTTGCATAGAATGAGACCAGCAACATTTTGCAACAGACAGACTAATCTATTTCATCATTTTAGCCAGCCCCCATGTGTCAGATCCAACAATCAATTGAACTAGTCAGTTGAAAGGAAAGATAAAGGTATTGTATCATGAACACTTGTATTTTGTCAAATATTGCATTTCTTAGTGTAACACGTTGGGATCATGCCTGGGTCAAGCTGGTGAACTGAATGTTCTTTTGTGAACACCATCTTGTGGTTTGTAACCTTCATTGTGGACTCCACTTTGTATTTAATCTCATTGTTGGATTGAAAGACAGAGATGGTGGTGTTCATCAGTCTAATCCTTACAAGGTCCATCTATTTTGGACACTGTGTTGTCCGTGAGAGAGTATCAGACACCCCTAACAGGGATAATGTTCAGAGAGTAATCAAAGGCCATCAGTGTTGAATGACTCCTCACAGAATTACTCACTGGAACCATGGGCTTTCTACCAGTAAGGCATAAACATGATGAGAACAAATATCCACAGACAGATGAGATGACTAGATGGAAGTCTGTGTTCAGGATTTTGTTTTGCTAAGTTCTGCAACTCTTTGGTGTTATAGGAGCAACATGTTTGTAGCCAAGAATCTTGTTTACCAATCCTGGGCTCCTTGCTTTACTGTCATGTTATCCCTGAAGGGTTTAGCAAGAAACCAAAGCGCCCACAGCTACATGGACTCAGGAAGAGTGTATCAAAGGAACTTGGAAGGAGTGGGGGGGTGATAGCACTGTTTCCAGGGTGTATGGAGGCCCTTCTACATGGTCCTGCTTCTCAAGAAGGGTGTCAGATTTAGGGCCTCCATTTTGGATTGTGAATAAATGACCTGGAATTAAGAAAAATTACCAGTCACTGCCCAGACTCAGGAGACCAAGAAGCATGTGCATTCAGCATTTGGGTCTTTTTACAACAAACATGTTGTAAGTGGAGACAGAGTGCTTGACAAAAATGTGAGCATGTAATAGCTTCTTCTGGTATTATGGACTAAATTAAATAATATAATGATGAATAAAATCAATTGTGCTATTTTTAATGGAAAATAATGTTTTATTTTGATAAAATTTGACTGTTTACTTTTCTAAAAAAGTAGTTTGATTAATGATCAGTTGAAACAAAAGCAGCACCAGATTTCTTTTTGAAACCCAGTTCTTTCAAATAAGTGCCTAATCACATAAAATGATTGAGTTAACCAAACTTCTAACAGATGATTGACATAAACTACAGAAAGGCTACATCTGGTTAGCAAAAGAATAGGAGGAGAGAATTAATACACATCATACTGTAAAGATACCTGTAAAAGTGTGTAGTCTTGTAATTTATCCTGATTTACTGTGAAAGTGGTGGAAGTGATGTCTTTTATTGGAACAGCTTCTGTTGGTTAGGGAGGCAAGCTTTGAAGTTGCACAGAACTCTTGTTCTGATTTACTGATATTGTTAAACATGATGACAGGCATTTCCCTGGCCAAAATATAACCTGGCAAGGAGAAAGTTGTTTTAGGGGTGAGGAAAATGAAGCAGAAGAGAAGCATTTAACTGCATGCCATAACAGAAAACTTTGCTGTTAGTGAGGCATGGTCACTGTACTGGTGGACATAATCATAGATTATAGTAAAGAAGGAATAGAATAAATTCCAGGAGGCAAAAGAATGTAAAAAGAAAATAAAAAGCCATGCCAAGCATGAGTAATATCTGGAACAGTCAATGCACTCACCCTGGTATGCTTCCTATCAGACCCCTGCTGAAATCATATTTATATGGATGAAAATTTTCCATTCTGTTGAAAGGATGATAGGAATAGTACCCGGTTGAGGTATTTTCAAACAGTTGCTAATCTAAGATACTTTTTTTTTTTAAGATCTTGCTGTAAATTAATCAAACTTTGTAGAGGCCATTAAACCCAGGGAGTGCTTTTCATTTCTGTATGAGTTCTGTTTCTTTTTTGTCACACTGGCTGGGGATTGGTCAAATCAGTGGTACCCAACCTGTGGCCCAGGGGCCAAAAGTGACTCGTGGGGGCTTTCAGAATGGCCTGTAGCTCTCCTCTGGGGGGCTGCAGAAGGGAGCCACTGTCTAAAGACCCAAGTGGAGCACATTTGTAGGGCTAAAAGACCAGTCAGGCTCCTTGCTGCAGCCAAGGGGATAAATAATCTTACTCTCCCCTTGGCTGTAGCAAGGATCATGGTAAAGCATAGTGCCTAGGTCCATACATGCTGTGATCCTTGCAAAATGGAGAGGAGCACTGATCTTCAATCCCCCTGGCTGCAGAAGGGAGCCACTGCCTACAGACCCAGGTGATGTGCACAGGGCTGGTTTCCTTACTGCAGCCAGGGAGATCTGAGATCAGCCAGGATGAAGACTGCTTTTTGGGGGTGGGTGGCTGGTAATCCTTTAGGGCAGTAAAAATGATAACTATGTCAAAAAGGTTGGGAACCACTGAGTTCAGTAATGACGTAATAACAAATCTTGTCTGTTAAATAAATCTAGTATAAAAGCAATTATTTTGATATTGGTATGTGGTGGACAAAAAATTGGATTCCAAAAAGGGAGTTTTCCTAACCTCTGTTTCACTGTAATACAATTCACTAAATAACACTGTTATGGAAAGAGGCTGAACTATGAGTAAAAAACCCTAGTGTTACTTGTACATAATTGGCTCCAGTTTGTCCTCTTAGGTAGTACTACATACTTAGAACTTTAATAAGTTAATGTGGTAGATAAAAAAAGGTCTATCTGACCCATTGTTTGCTTTTGTGTTATCCACAAATAATGTCATTTAACAGCAGTATATTGAACAGCATATAGGCAGCTGTCCAACTAAATCATTTTTGTTCTATAAATATTACAGGTGGTGAAAGGCCAAAAATAGCCCTGTGCTATGCTTTTTAAAGATGGCTCCATCTAACTTGTTCGTTTTTCAATGTCCCAGCACATATCATGTCACTGTCCTGCCTGTGCAGATTAAAAAAAGTTAACACAATATTGCATCAACTCGAGAGAAAAATATGTCGTGGGTGTGAATCACATCAGAGTTGTCTGTTGATTTTTTTTTTTTTAAATCCTGATATAGGATTTGACTTCTTCTCAATGGATCCTGAAAACAGACCCATCAATTTTAGATCTGACTCTGAAGCAAAAGTCTAATGATGGCTTTTGAATCTAGAGTTTGGGATCAAAGTTTCATTCTGTGCTTTCAGATGCAATGACAGTCTGGAATGACTCAACCAGAAATGGTGTAAATGGAAATACAGTTTTGACTTGACTTATCATTTATCACTAGCAGAGTTCACTGAGGTGACAAGGCAACAAACTGCTCTTGTTCTATGGTGCATTGAGTGGGGTTTGCCTACCTTTGTTACTCTAGTTGCCAGCTAGGAGTTAGGAGTTCTTTTGGTTTCTCACTTGCTTCTGAATGTCCATGCAGCAACAATGGCCAATATAACTTTTGCCTATGTGCACTTGGTAAAACCCGCAGGAGATGCTGATGGGGTCGGATGGGGGATACATGCTATACCCTACTTCTCTTATGGAAATGTGTCCATGTTGGCTTGCTATTCACAAGTGGGAAACCACTGTCTGGAATCAGGCAAGTAAGATGTCAAAGCCACTTCCTGCAGGGGTAATTTAGGCAGAAGCCTTTCTCCATACCAAATAGCCAGAAGAGGATATAGCACTCCCCCATATGTGCTCTAACCACTAGACCAAAACTTTGCTAGGATGTTGGGTACCAGACTTCAGTTCTCTCACTCTCTGGCAAAGGAAGAGAGAATTTGAACGAGGATTGCCCACCATTCAGGAGAGTGCTCTAATGAGCCATGGGATATTTTGGTTTCAGGCTCATTGAAGCCATTCCACTGTCGCTTTTAAAAAAAAGAGAGAGAGAGAGAAATGGTTGGAGCAGAGAGCCTGTGAGTGGACCCTGGGTCTCCTGCCTCCCATATAAGTGCTCTTACTATTGGACTAGATTCATACACACAGAATGATTAAGTCACTGTAGAACAGATTGGGAGAGAACGGCTCAGTTCAAATCACTTCTCCCACTCTGGCAGGGAACTGAACCTGTGTCTCCCACTTTACAAATAAATGTTGTAACCACTAGGCAAAGCTCTTAAGGAAAGAATGACCTCTTCCAGTCAGATGTTGAATGGGACTCCTGCCTGTAGTCTGTAAGCATGACTTAAATGTTCAAAAGCCAATCTTTTCTTGGTTTGTGAATTGCTCCAAGCCTTAGGAGGGAGATAGGTATCCAGGTGCCCAGAGTGGGACAGCACTGCATGTGCTTGAGTCCAAACTTAGATGCATAGGGAACTGTTACAGTGGAAAGCTAGGTGGTTACAGGGTTAGATGACAGCAAAGTAGGAATTTCATGAAATTTGGTGGCATGATATACAGGGACTCAAGTACTTAACTCTAAAATTTAGGCACCTAAGTTGCCTTGTGGCTCACACCCCTTGCTATCATAGTTTGTGATATCCAGACTGTGTTACTGCAATAGGGCTACAGCCAAAGACAATTTTTGAAATTTCTGTTGATGCAAAATGCAGACATCTGTTTACTTCTAGCCTCTTGCAAGTGCTATATTACCCCTGTACTTCAAAACCTATTCACTATGGCCACTTGACACCATCTCTTGTCACCTTCTTGTTCCTATAATTTCTGTGGCATTACACATAAATATGTAGATTCAACCATTTTTTTAAATGATATATTCCAATAATTCCACTGAGTTCAGCTGGCTTGATAGAACTGAGCTGATTAGATTACACCTCTGGAAACCTTTTTCTGTGGATGGGCATTTGCAGCAAGAGTACAGAATTTGACTGTGAATGAACCTCCCCTTCAGCTCCTGTAAACCCAGGCTGAAAAGCCTTCCTGCTATGTTGTATAACACACAGAGTCAAGAGAGAATTTCATCAAGTGTGTTTGTTATTGCTTCTTCCCTAAGTTCCTGGTACAACAAAATATAACAAGTAGTGAAAGGGGCTCTTCCTGATCCCTGGGTCAGCCTTCAGAATGCTTCCTATCATCTCCGGGTTCTCTAGGTGGCAAGCTAATTATCTCCTTAGTGTTTAAGGTTCCCAGCTGGTGTAAATGGCTTGTGAAAGGATAGAAGGGATCAATCAAGGAACCTAAGTTCCTCCTACTCCAACAACACCTGACCTCATGGCCAATTTAAGTGACCAGGGTGCTGATCTCCAACAGGCTCTATTTGTAGTTGCTAGTAGCAGTGCACATCTTTATAAATGAAACAGAACAGTGGTCAATATATTTTGGAAGGTTCCTTTCCAGAATAAAATATACTTCTGAGGGCCTCATCTCAGCTCTGTATCCTGTTCTTTGTCTTAGCCAGACCTGTCACAATATGTAAGTAAGTTTCAGAAAAAAGTCTAACTGCAAAGGTAGAAAGGAAGTGTGTGTAATTCTAATTTTTGCTTCTCCGTTTTGTAGAATGTGCATAAAGACGTAAATGCAATATAATCCAAAATGAATGAGCTCATTTATTTTTGTGCAAGAGTGTTACAGGTTCTTCCTTTGTGTGGAAAATTAATTTTGAAGTGGTATGTTTATTTCTTATACATATAGCTTATATTATTTACTTGTAATATCTTTAATGTGTAGTGTTCATTACCCAGGAAGTCTTCCACATCGCACTGTCATGCCATAGCACTATTTTTTTGTCTTTTACTCATAATTTACCTAGGATTCTTGTCCTTTAACCAAGCTGTTGAATTACGTGTTCTGTGAAAATGATTTACCTAAACAGTATAGCACAGATATCAAATTCTTGACATATTTATTGTGCTAAATACTAGATATTATTGGGTAAAGTGTGTTAAATACAAATATATTCTAAGCACTTGAATTCACCAATTTTTTTTAACTTTTAGTTTGAAATGAAACATCTTGTACATAAATGACCAAATTATGTATTCCAGGATCTGATTATTTGAGAATTTGCATAGAAATAAGAAATTATGTAGAAATCAAAAGATGTTTATTGACTTTGTTGTTGGACTGCAATGATAGAGGTTTCAGTTAGTCATTGAATGAAAAATGAAGTCAAGTCTTTGTTTTATTCCATCTGCAATGAGAATGTATCCTCTGGAAGGTTGTATCTGGTGCCGTAACTGTTCTTTAAAGAAAACAAGTATTCTTTATTTATGGTAGCACTTAACAGTAAATTCTTTGTCTTTTAAATAAAGTTACATGTATTCATAGAAATGTCTGAGCTGAAGCTTAGAACATATGGTAGGTGACCTTGTTACGAATAATGAAATTAATAAAAATTCCAGTATTTTTAAGTGCTATATGTACAATAAAAAGATTTAAGTTGTTTACCATAGGTTGAACATAGACTGTATCTTCAGTATATTTAATTCTCAGATGTCATTAAATTAAGCAAATATTGTAAACTAGCATTGGACTGTTTGTTAATAATTTTCTCACACTTAAAAAAAATTGTGTTTCTGCTAATGCTTTTCATAAGGTGGTATTCCATTCCTATGTATGTCAGAACAGATTTGAGTCTCAAATATATTAGGGATAGCAACTGTGGTGCCCTCTGGGTTAGTAGTGAGTATTTATAGTATATTGATATCAATATTGGATAATTACTGTGTTTATACTGGACATGCAATGTCAGGAACCATTGGAAAGGTACTGAAAGTTTTGGATATGTGATATAAGTCTCTACCAAACATTTGTGCTCTGCTTCTGGGTTACACTCCCAAGGCAGATTAGTGTCAGTATTGATGAGTCATGAAGGGCCATTACTATTACAGTGTACCTAGGGAGAGAAACCAGGGTGGCATCTCTGAGTCATCAGGATATGGAGGAATATGTCTATGTTCAGGGGGACTACAAGTGCCTTTTCCTGTCCATGTGTCATGTGTGTGTGTTTGAAACAATCTACATGGCAGACTACAATGCAGTTACACAATCTCCATCATATCTTCTTTTCTGCTTCCTATCTTTGAATCAACTCATCTACAACTGAAGCTAGAAAACAAAGGGGACAATTTTTTTCAATCAAATTTAGCTAAGGGTTTACTACTCAAGGGCTGTTATAACTGCATACTAAGAAACAAACAAGTTTACCCCAATTACGATGCACCTTTCCTACTTCTTAAGAGTAACACGGGTATTTTCCCATTGCCCTGTGATTAAGATTGATGTAAATAAATCATTTATCTTTTGTACAATCCATTTCCTGTGATTTTTCTTTTACATCCCACTGGTCCAGCCAGTTCTATGAACTTTGTACTTCCAATGTATTTTGACAGGGAACACAGGATATAGCTCACTGCTGACCTTTAGTTTCTAACACTCCATTGTCTGAACTATACATATCACCTATCTTCATTTGGTTGATATCAAACCAAGGAATACAACATCCTTTATTCCTGCCACCACCACTTAAAATAGCCTAGTTCCAAAGGGGCAGCCATGTTAGTCTAGTAAAGCAAAAAAAGCAAGGAGTCTTGTGGCACTTAAAGACTAACAGATTTACTTTCACATGAGCTTTCATGGGAGAATATCCCACTTCGTCAGATGCTTTGAAGAGGCCTCTTCAAAGCGTCTAATGAAGTGGGATATTCTCCCACAAAAGCTCATGCGATAAATAAATCTGTTAGTCTTTAAGTGCCACAACACTCCTTGCTTTTTTATAATAGCCTGTTCTTTACTGTCTAAATCAGTGGTTCCCAATGTTTCCTTTGCCATGGCACACCTTGCTACCTTTAATTAATTTGAGGCACACCACCATATAGTTTCCAAATGAACTAATGAATATTCATGAGCCAATGAGCCAATCCAGAGCTTTTTGAGTATTTTTTCAAAAAAAATCGTCACACTTGCTCATTTATCTTCTGTACAATCCATTTCCACCTGTGTGACATGGCACACTGGTTGGGAGACACTGGTCTAAATTAATGCCCTCGTATGGCTCAGATAGTTATCCTGAATTTCTCACCAGCAGCTCAGTTGCAACATGGAGAAATGCTAGGCTCCTCAACTTTCTTCATCTCAAATATCCCACCCATCGCTCTTCACCATCGTTCACCTTTATCACCCTGATTCTCATACTAGTTTGATTTTTGACTATTTTTTCCATGCTCCATCTCACATGGAGGCAAATGCAACACTCTCTGGCCTTTAGCCCCACAAAATTTCTCAAAGCCATCATTTTCTTCCAATCCCTAGAGCTAAAATGTTTGTCCGTGCCCAGATTGTCTCCTAACTTGCTCCAACAACTTCCTTCTTCCTGGCCTCCCTAGTTTCCACCTATATTTCCTCTCATTCATAAAGAAAACTGCATACAATGATCTCATTTACTCACCACTGGGCACCATGTTGCTCCCTTTTTCCAATACCGCCACTGGCTTCCTCTCACCCTGCATATCAGATTCAGACATCTTTTATTTCCGTCTCAACATTCTGCAAAAGTATGACCTGCCTATCTGTCTTCTCTCTTCTCAGTCTCCTGCTCATCCATTTTACTCCACTAATGGATTTTTTTTCACATTTTGTACTCTTTCTACCTTCTTCCACTTTGCTCCTCACATATAAGTCCCTCTCTCCCTCACCTGAAGTGCCAAGAAGCTCATCTCCCAAATTTCAGATCTACCTTACAAATGCTAAATTGTTGTAGGAGACAGAAATACAACTTCTTCCACACTTCAGTCATTCTGTATTAAACTACACGGCCTTTACGTGATTACTTTTTCTCCTCCTGATCTCACCTAGATAAATGCTATGAAGTGGCATTACAGTTGCATGACATATCTACAGCTAACTCCATAATTGTCTTTCTGCATTAGAGAAGCTGATTATTTTTAGTTAATTCCCATTTTCCAAGGAGTAGCTATTCCTCAGATTACTGGAACTCTTCTCTCCCTAATTGACCAGTTTGTGGCTTGGGTAATGTAGGTAACAAGAGCTAGATTCTCTGGCCTGTATTGCCAGCAAAAAGAAGCTTTTAGCCGACAGAGAGAGAGAACCAGCTTCTACTCTGTCTTGCCTCTGTTCTCTCATTAACTTGCCATAGCCACAACAGGCTGTGGTCCATCTATCCCTAGATAGTACACAGTCCATTTGGGGACCCATACCAGCTGGTGACATTTAAAACAGCTCTACATTCTTCCAGAGATTCAGGAATTACAATAGGCTTCTGGACAAGTGCCATCACTCCTACACCTGACAAAACCTAGGCAAAATAGACACTCAGGGCCATATCCCTATGGAGTTGGTTAAGGCTAATGTTCTTAAAAATCATGTTTCTCTCTCTTAATACTTACTCTTTAGCTTCAATTATTTACATATCACTTTAACTATCTTTACATCAGCTTATTTCAGGCCCCCCCAAAGGTACACTGTCCCCCCCCATTTACATAATTGGGGACATGTTCAGCTCATTATTTAAATACTTAAAAAATCCAAATTAAAAACTTGGAAACAAGTCTGTAAAAATCCCTTTATTTGCATCTCAAATACTACAAACATTGTTCTGAAAATTCTGAACCTGACCAGGAAAAGAAAATTAAATTCATTAGTTTTATTTTCAGTGCAAAATGAACTACATAATTAAACCAAACAGCATGAACTATGAAAACTTCAGTATTTTTTGCTCTTTGTTGCAGAAATTTTTAAATGATGATATTTTAAAGAATATATCACAGTATCACTATTGCTGTGTATGGTTAGCAGTCCAGAAATTCAGAGAACATATTTAGTCAAATCATGCAAGGTGAAACCTATTCTATTTCAGCAACTGTTACAGAACTGTAACATAGGTGACAGAACTATGTAGCCATGTTGCAGGAAACAATTGCAAAAACATGATTTCTAGATGAAAGCCATATAGATTATTTTTGTATCCATCCCAATAAGTGTGTCTGAACCATTCAAATTAATTAATTTGGTTGTTAGTGCTACTGGTAAGGTTACAAAAGGATTTCCTTTATAATTCCCAGGTTTAATCCATCCATATATCTTTCCTGAAAATTCATCTTTTGGATGGAACATTCTGTAATTTGGTTTCAGTCCACTGGTAACTTTTTTGATTGTTAAGTTTTAGCACAATCCCTTCAACCATTCTTGAATTGGCTGTAGGAAAGACATTTTTCCTGTTTTAAAAACATTTGGCAAGGTGACATTAAAATAGAGAAGAAGGCCTGGAGTAACAATAGACAAGAAGCTGGATAGGTATCAACAGCATGCCTTTGTTGTGAAGAAGGCAAATGGTATGTTTGGCTACCTTAGTAGAAGCACTGCCAGGAGATCAAGGGAAGTGATAATTCCCCTCTAGTCAGCTTTGATGAGGCAACATATACAGTACTGCCCTGTTTTGGATGCCCCACTACAGAAAGGATGTGGACAAACTGGAGAAAGTCCAGCAGAGGCTAATGATTGTGGGGCTGAGGCCATGATTTATGAGGAGAAACTGAGGGACTGGGCTTACTTTCTCTGCAGAAGAGAAAAGTGTGGGTGGCTGGGTGGTTTTGATAGTAGCCTTCAAATACTTGAAGGAAGGTTCCTAAGAAAATGGAGGTAGGCTGTTTTTGTTGTCATTTGCCACCACTGAGAAGCTATGGTTTTAACAGGCAGTGAGTGAAGTCTAGGTTGGATATTAATAAATCTTTTTCACTAGGAGAATGGTGAGGCACTGGAGGTTACCCAAGGAGATGGTGGAAACTCCATCTTAGAGGTTTTAAAGGCTCAGCCTGACAAAACTCTGGTTGGGTTTAGTTAGCTGGGGTTGGTCTTGTTTTCTTAAGAGGATTGGACTAGATTACTCCTGATGTCCCTTCTAATCCGTGATTGGGGTGATGAAATAACTTAACTTATATTGGAAGAAATCAGCAGTACTGGCTGACATTCATTTGAACGTTCTGTAGAGACTAAAGACAAAAAGAGCTGTTCCTAACCAAATAATAAACAATGCATCTTGGGGGACCAAAAAAAAATACTACAGTAGTGGGGTGACAAGTAACAAGTGCCTTGGTATCTTTGAAATAGTGATGATGCTGGTCTGAAATTGTATGGCTTTATTTCAGTACAAGGAAAACTATGAAAAAAATAATCAGGCTGTGGAAGCATCTAGAAGAACATATGCCAGATGAATTAGCATAGCTTCAGTAAGTATGATTTCAGATTTCTAGCTCTTCAGGAGTATCACAGTCTCATTCTGGTCTTGAGTCAGTACTGCACTTAAAGATGTGCTAAACAAGGCACATTGGATAGATCTATATGACAGCTGTGAAGCTGCTTCCCAATAGAAGTGGGCAGATGTTTCACTGATGTGTCAACATTCCCATTGACTTCAGTGGGATTTAAGTACCTGCTGTAGTACTGTTTTGTGCAGGGGATACTTTTCTGGATCAGGATCTCAGTGTCTTAGTTCTTGTAGAAATTTTTCTCACCATCTCATCTGAATACTAAACCACTTTCTGGTTAATGTTGTTCTTCAACTTCAAAATTATAGGTTAAAGCAACTAGTAGTACTTGATAGTTTTTCCTATTCTTTGGTTAAAAATTGTTGAACGTAATGAATGTAATGAATGTAGGTCCTTTTAGACATGGTAGCAAGAAGTCTGTTGCTTAGTACAAATGTGGGTTTTTTAGCTTATTTTTTTCACAGTAGGCATAATTAATTTGCCAGGGTGATATTTCATTCAGAGCTGACTTAGTCTCTGGGTTGGTTGCTTACCCAAGCGACTCTGTAAACTTGTCCTAACCTCTTGAATCTGGAAACGTGAGGTTGGATTCCATGGTGTAGAGAAAATGTTGGGAACCACTGCTCTGTCATGGCAAACTTTGGTATTTTTAATTAATTTGAGGCACACCACCTTATAGTTTCCAAATTGACTTATGAATATTCATGAGCCAATCCAGAGCTCTTTGAGTAGTTTTTCAAAAAAATTTGTGGCACACTTGCTCAGACCTGACAGCACGTGTGTGCTGTGGCACACTGGTTGGTAAACAATGGTGTAGAGTAATATTGTGATTTCTGTCTTGACATGTTTTTTCTTAATTTCTGCAGAATGACCTATATTGCAGTTCAGGCTCAAATATGCCCTGCACGTTTCCAGGTTTCCATCTAGTCTTTGAGGTTTACATATACATGAGTAGCTTTTTTTCTCTCCGAACAAGTGATTTTTTGTTTGTTTGTTTGTTTGTTCTCTACTCATGCTGATTTCTTGACATATTTTCCGTCAAAATTTTGTGGTTGTTCTGAATGTTTCTCTGTCTAATCAATTAAGTTTATATGAAAATTCAATTTGCTGTTGGGTGGGCTTGTCAAAAGTGCTGAAGTGACTTAGAGCCTGTATTCCCACTGAAAGTGAATAGGTCTCCTCTTTCTTAGATGCTAACATGCTTTTGAAAACATCATCCATTGTCTAATACATCATTTATGCAATCTTAATTCTTCTTATGTGTTCATGGTTAGTGTTTTATCCAGAGTGTATCAGATCTTTATTCCTTTATGTATTCTTTCATCTGGTCTTTGGCCCAGATCATCAAAAATTTTAGGCTCTTTATGGCCATTGATTCAGTAAGAGGTAGACTTCTGAATACTGCTGAGGAGCTGACCTATTGGTTTTAATATGGAGTGTACGATCTTCTGCTTTCTTTATCCTCTAAAAATGATTTGCCATCTTCTAAAATTTATTTTACACTACTACTGTAATATAATTTGCTATGAAAACTCCAAACAGTTTTGTTAATTGTATTTCTGGAGCTGTGGAATTTTATGGCACTGCAGTTTATATAAACAAAAGAACCTTAGAAAGGAAGTATGTAAAGCCACAGAATCACAATTAAAAAATAATTTCCTCCCAAATTATGGATCTCAATTTCACATTTTTTTATATATTGCATGCCTCCATGGGCCCACCCTTCCTAAAGCTAGAACAACTTTTCCACAGAATGTTATGTAAGGTGTAATTTGAGAGAGAGAGTATAATATAGGTTTTACTTAATGCTAGTCAGTACTTTCAGATCATTTCATAGTGTGCCACATGACAGTTAATTTAAAAGAGTACTCTTCTTTCCAAATTTTTGCATTAATAGAAAACTCACAGGAACAGGTAACATATTTACAAATTTTCACTTAACAACAAGTTTTACTTTCTCATTGTAAAGTTTTGAAATTATGCAAATTAGTTTGTTGTAGTTTTACACTTTCACTAGTAGGTGTAGAATTACTTTAAAATGAATAATTGGATGAATTCAGATGTGTTATGCCAATTTATACCAGCAAAAGATTTGGTCCAGCATCTGCAGTGACAAAGACTGTATATTATTGCACAAGAGCTGTATTAATTTGCATGCTTTATGGCAGCGGTTTTGAAACTATTGGTGGGGAGCCCATACTGGGTCACAGACCTTCAGATATGGGTCGTGGCACCCCCTGCTGCCACTACTGAAAGACTGGAATGAATCACTGACAGATGTAACTGTTGTGTCACAGGCTGAAATGACTTTTTTAAACTGGGCCTTGAGGGAGGAAGTTTGAGAACCTTTGCTTTATGGCATCATCTGATGGACTATCGTTCTTTTCCAGTTTGACAGTTTCTGTATGGATTTTGCTCTGAAAGTCTGTTGACAGTTCTGTAGAGTCCAGGTTAATCATGCAGTTCTGAGAGATTTTCGGTTGTAGAGTGGCATAATAAAGAAATGGTGATTTGGGCTGCTGACAAACAAGCAGTAAGCATGGTATCTTCACAGTAACAAAGCTGTCTCCCTCAGTCATAGAGTCACGGTGTACCAGGGTATCTGAGCTGAATATAACTTCTTAGAGCAACATTGTGACGTTAAATTACTTTTTGTTAGAGTATATAAGTACAGCAAAAATATATCCTCTCTTAAATGTCTTTGCAAGAAGACTCCGTTATATTTATTCAGAACCTTTGGTGTCTACTTAAAATATTTCAAGCTCTCAAGAAGTGGAAATTCAGTCCCAAAATAGATAGTTCATATAGAGAACCAAAAGGATACCAATACCTTACTGGGATATGCTGTTTCATCCTCTGCCTCTGTTAAAGGATTTTTCTTGTTGAGATGTTTTTACTCAGTCTCATGTGGCGGGGAGTAAGGGGGGCAAGAATCTTATAGTGGACTGAAAGGTTCAAAGGACTGATAAAGAAGGAATCTTTCACTACTTGCTCCATATTTAAAATGACTGTCATCATGTGACAAATGTGAAATTTGTAGTCAGAATCCAGTTCTGAGTGGATAGGTGTCTGCAGCAAACTTCTGATTCTTAATAAACCTTAGCAGTAGTTTCAAACATGAGGCCAAGCATTCAGTGGATGCAAAGTGACCTGTTGTCCTCCCTGTGGAATGTAGTCTCTTTCTTCATGTTGGGTAAAAGGCCTACTAGCCATGTGGAAAAGCAGCTAGATAGAGAGAGGGTCCAAAAGTTGTCTTTCTAATAGCTTTCATATACATGAAATGTGCCTAAATATTTAACAAGATGTTTTTTAACTCTTCTATAATAAATCTTATAGCTGTGTCTTTTTAAAATTTTACCTCTAATTCAGGGCCAGATTGAGGCAGGGGCTATAGCGGGTGCAGCCCCAAGGTCTGGTTTAAAAGAGGCTCTATGAACCCCCCAAAATCCAGTTCTGCCCCACCCACCTTTGACCTTGCTAGCCAATCTGTGGGTGGGGTGGTCTGCCCCTGACTAGCCAGCTTGGGGACAGGGCAGGAGCACTATAGACCATGGCCTCTGGCCCATGGTCCCTCCAGAGCCCGCTCTGCAGCAGCAGCAGCTGTGGTCCCCCTTTTAGCTGTCCCTGCGGCAGTGCCAGCTGCACCACCTCACCCAGCTTCCACACCAGAGTATCAGTGGCTGCAGCCCTGGAGCCCTGTGCTGACCCCACCTCCCAGGCAGGACACCTACACAGTGCCCCCCCCCTTGAAAGTTTCACAGCTCTGGGCCTTGATCCAGCCCTGCTCAAATATTTTAGCAGGTATTGCTTAATAGGTTTCATCTTCTTACCAAAGATGGTTTATTTTGCATAACTGTCATTTGAAATTTTTCACTTATGCACCAGAAGTATTCCTTACTTGTGTTGTATGCATAGCTGACCCTGTTTGCTTTATATATTGAATGTTCAGACTAAGACCCTAATATTAACTACTGTGAATAGTACTTACATAGTATTCCTTTATTCAACTGCCACACGTTTTCTTGTTTTGTGTCTTAGTTCAAAGGCTTCCAAAGAAAGTCATCATTTAAAATTCTTTTGATGTCTTTAAATTTCATATAATGTTTTAAATAACCCACTCTATCTAAAGCCAAATAGTTTAAAAAAATTAAGCTATAATGTCAATAAGCAGAAACATAACAATGTATTTTCAGACTGAAGTTCAGTTTTATTAACAGAAAAAAAAAACAAACCAAATGTAGGTCACATTTTTATTTCAGACTTGCATAAGCATCTCAAGGGAGCTGCATGTAAATACACAAATATTCCAAAGCAGAGATGGACCGTTATTTTGTCATATAGGGCGAAGAAGGACTTGATTTACACCCTCACCTGCAGGAAGTAATCTTATACCTCTACTGTTGTGAGCTGCTATGCCAGTGGGTGTATTCATCCTGTCGGAGAGGACAGGTGTCGCCTACACTTCAGCCTTCTACAAGGAGCCTGTTGGTGGAGGCCACTTGAAGGATGCACTCGATTTAATGCATGCCTTGGTCATGCTCTTTATGTTACTCACACTGACCATTTAGAATACTGTGCTAGCCACTTCTGCAGTCTCTGAGTAGATGCCACCTCTCCCCCTTCTGTTGCATGGTACACACTAATAGAATCTATAGCTGACCTTAGAATTACTACAGTCCCCAGAATTTACTGATTTCATTAACAAACATTCTGTATGCCTCCATGGGAAGGGGAAAAGAATTCATTGTCACACAACTAACACTGAGGAAAATATAAATATATTGTTATGAGCTGGGTGAAACCTTGTTGTAAGGTGAGAAAACTTCATTGAGATTGATAGGTATGAATGTAACCTTCAATTGGTATAAGGAAAAGCTTCTCCTTCCAGGGCAAATGGGGGTTTAAGTGAATGCAGCTTGGAGGTTTTGCTACATATACTTTTGGCCTGGGTGGGTGGGTGACACAGAAGAAATAAAGGCAGCCTGAAGGAGAAGTTTGAAGCATGTCTGACCCTGGAAAAAAAAAGTGTGGAGGGCTTCTTAGGCTGTTGTGCATGATGAGAAGAGTAGTCTTGGTGCTTTGAGCAAAATAATTTTTTTGCCATTTGTTTACTTCTGTTCATCAGAGATTCAGGATTTGATGGAATCCTGCTAAATAAGCAAGCAATATACAAAGAGAAAGCACCAATTTCTCCTCCTAAATGGAATATAAGGCCACAAACTTTTACTGGCTGCTTAGGTCAAAATGGGGCAACAGTATATTTCAAAACTAATTCAGTAATAATCCTAACTTAATGAAAGAAAATGTCAAGCTGATTTTTTTTTAGTTTGCCAAAGGTTTTATAAGGCATAAACAGATGTTCAGGATTTCTTGTTTACTTTAAATTATATTTGTAAATTATGCTGCTTAATGTTAATCAGTTTGACTGTCTATGGATATTTCTAAAAATACATTTGTTATTCATTACTATGTATGTGAAGAAAGACAAGTAATTTATAGTCCTGAAGGTGATGGTCACAACTTCATCAAGGATGAAGAATATCTAAACTTTATGGCTTATCCATCTTAATTTATCACTGGCAGTCTGTTCCATATAGACATATAATTTTATCAGTGACTAAAAGTAATATGGCTTATTTGACTCTTTGTAAGCTCTAATATTTAATTAGAGTATGGCTTAAAACTAACAATTTCAACCACTGAAACACTGTCCTAATTACTCCTCCTGGTTCACATAAATTATACAGCATTATTATACTGTTCCAGGGCATGTAGTAAATGTTAAACATTTGGTGTAATACAACTATGAATTCTGGATTGATCTTGGAAAGTCATATTTCAGTGTTTGTCTTCAGTACTGAGAATTCATTAAGAAATCTGGTTTAATATGTAGTGGAAATGATGCCCCCCCATTAGTTAAATCTATCTTTACTATTTTTCTTTACTACCATCCCTTGATTAGAAGAATTGAGTCACTTTGAAGGACATATAATTATTTTCTTGTATTCTAGAAAGATCTGGCCAAGTTAGTCCTGGAGGAATAGAAGGTGGGCTTCTGAAGTACACAGCCAAGATATATTTTGCTTTCATGTTATAGCCTTCCTAATCTTGTGCTGTTTTCTGTGGTGACTTGTATAAGAAGGTGTTCCTCCTTTTGGGCAATTGGATGTTTATTACTGATCAGGGTAATCACCATTTTTTTAGCCAGCTAGCAATTAAGGCTTCCTGTATCCAACTGTTCTAACTGTGTTTTAGAATTGTAGTAATCCTATGCTTTTCTTAGTGTTTCTGGAGTTGTTGAATGTATAAAGCGAGCATAACATATATACACAAGTATTTAAAATTTAATTTGGCACTATTTAAAAAAAGATTATTATGGGTTGGTTAAGAATGTTTAACTCAGCTGCATGGATTAAACACCTGGAAAAAAGGGAGGAAATGTTTCATCTTAATTATTGCTTCTGTATAGCTAACGGGAGAATCCTCCTTTTCTCCATAGCCTTTGTTTTAATTTTGAAAATTAAATTAATATGTGGGTACCACTTTCATCTCCTGTAGTGCTCATAGTACAGACCGATGCTCTGAATCTTACCAAGGCACCGCCTAAAATTAAAAATGTTGGTATTAAAGTTGGGATTAATACCCCATGTGCCAGGTGTTCAGATTAGGAGGAATATCTAAATTCAACCACAATTGCCATAAATTTACACACTGCTTTTTTTTAACTCCAGAAGAGCAGGTGAACACTTGGGTGGTGGGCGGGGCAGGGGGGGGACTTCATAGAGAACAGCTCTGTGTTCTTTTCCATTAACCCACCTTTAATTTTGTTTGTTCTAATAATTAAGACTTCAATATAAAAATAAATTATAGGCAATAAAAAATCTTGTTTAGGATATCTATAGTGTGTAAGTGGAAAAATTTTACCTTTAATCAGGCTAGTGGCCTGTAGGTCTATGTAAAGTTTTAAAATCGATTCTGTGGCATGCTGACATTTTTATTACATACCCATCTCCTTACTTGCAGACAAACCTAATGATTTTTTAAAAATCACATATTACTTTATCCACATTATTGGGAGTAGGCTACAATTATGCTGAAATAGTGTTCAGTACCTGCGTGATGCAGGGAGCTTAAGTTTTTCCCTAAGAGAAATGAACCAAGAACAAATTAAATTATTTTTTTCAGTGATTTCCTTGTTAAAAAGAAATAATTTCCTGCTGCATTCAGGAGTGATGTTTTGATTTCCTGTTTTTCAAAAGAAAAACAAACAGCACATTCATTGAAAACCTAAGTATTGGGCATAATTATGTTTTGGATTACATTGGTAGATATACTTCTGCAGGGGAAAAAAAAGAAAATATCCTGCCTTATTCAAAACACTAATCTGTGCAAAGAACTGAAAAAGCCTGGAAACAGTTCAAAAAACAGAATACGGAAATTTTCATGTGTCTAATGGCTTTAGAGGAACAAATCCCAAGACATTAAGGACAATAAGAATTTTTAAAAATATACCAAGAACATAAAGGATCCTGACAGTAGTATTGTCCATTTTTAGACAGACCTGGTAGAATTATTAATAATTCAGAAGAGCCAGTAACCAATAAATATTTCTGTTTTTGGGGAGTGGGGGAACAGATAATACAATCTCATGTTGTGATAATACTTTCAATTCTACTAGTGTATCTGAAGACTGTTAAAGAGAAGCTATTAAAGTGAGAGATTTTTAAGTCAGGTTCAGATAACATGGATCCAGAAATTTTAAAAGGTTTGGCTGTGGAGCTCTCAGGATTATCAGTATTGATTTTAAGCAAGGGTTGGAGTCATTGAAGTTTTGGAAGCCTGGAAGAAAGCTAATGTGTCTTTTTTTTTTTTTTTAAATAGGAAAGTACAAAGACCAAGATAATTATAGATCTGTCTTCCTGACATCCCAGGGAAAAAAAAAATGGAGCAGCTGATAGAGTATTCAGTTAATAAAGAAGGGAGGAAGTGTAATGCAATTAATCCAAATCAGCCTGTTTATAGAAAATAGCTATTGTCAAATTTACTTGGCATCTTTATTTTATGAGAATACAAATTTGGTTGATAATGAATAACATTGTGACAATATACCTGTCTTGGTACCATGCAACATTTTGATTTCTTTAAAAGTAGAATATTAAAAAAAAAAAAAGACATTAAATGGATTTTTAAGTGGCCAGTTGGCAAGTTTCAAAATGTAAATGGCAAATCATCATAGGACTGGCATCCCCCTGGTATTGGTTGTTGACCCTATGTTGTTTAATGTATTATCCATGAGTTAGAAGAAAACCTAGAAGCATCACTGCTAAAGTCTGCAGCTGACCCAAAAATGGGGAGTGGGTAAATGAGTTAGAGGGTAGGTAACTGATTCAGAGTGATTGGGATTGCTTGCTAAATGGAGTACAATCACATGGTGTTAGTACATGTAATGTAACCACCAGTAATTGTAAATATATACTTATAACAGTAAAGAATGTGGGCCATACTTACAGAATGGGGAATTCTATCATGGGAATAAGTGACTCTGAAAAAGATTTGATAGTCAGCTGAATGAGGGTTCCCAATGTGATGCTGTGTTCAGACAAGCTAATGAGATTGAGATACATAAACTGGAAAGACAAGAATAGGAGTAGAGAGGTTGTTTTAGTTCTATATTTTGGCACTGGTACAGATGCTGCTACAATACCGTACCTGATTCTGGTGACTATAATTTAAGAACAGTGTTGATAAGGAACTTATTTTATTGAGCTGGACACAGAAAAGGTTAAGGCATGACTTGATTACATTCTCTAAGTACCTCCATATTTGATATTGAGCTCTTCAGTCTAGCAGGCAAATGTATAACACAATCCAATGGTAGAAAGTTGAAATTAGACAAGTTCAAACTGGAATTAAGACAAATTATTTAACCATTGGAACAATTTACCAATGGCTATGGTAGATTTTCCATTGCTGACAATTTTTTAAAACAAGATCAGATGTTTTTCTAAAAGGATATGTTCCAGGGATTATTTTTCAGAAGTATGTTCACACAGGAGTCACAGAAGATGATCACTATTGTTTCTTCTGACCATGGAACGAATGAATGAAACTGAAAGATTAGAGACTTGTCCCCATGCCCTTAGATAGTTTGGAAAAAATCTCCATCTTAAGGGGCATTTTTCATTAATAGTTATATTTATTATAAAGTGTCACAGATGTGCTTTGTGGTAAACAGACTAAGCTGTAATATTTCCTAATGGAAGTGCAATGTGAGAAATTTGTGGAAGATTATAATTTAGATAGGATTCCTCATAAAGGATAATATGATTAATGTAGGAATTTTAAGACATTCCCCTGAAGCAGAAGGTTTCAAAACAAAGTATCTGTTTACAGCAGTTCATGGCAGCAACTCACTTTATTTTTAATGTTTTATTCCTTTCTCATCCACTGGTTTGTTCAATGAACCCAAGGATTATATGATGTCAAGTGCTGAATGAGAGCATTTGCAGTAATTCTGGGATTACCTCCTATGTTTGACACCAAAAATATGGGGGAGGGGAATGTGGAGCAAGCAAAGAACAAAGCCTTTGTTACCTATTTAATGAGCACAATTGTAGTTTGACAAGCTTAAGAGGGAAAGAAAACTAAACAGAAGATGTAGAATCATAGACCCATAGGGTTGGAAGGGGCCTCATGAAGTCATATAGTCCATCCTCCTGCCAAAAAAAGCAGGACCACTCCCACTAAATTATCCCAGCCGAGTTTTATCCAGCCGGGCCTTAAACATCTCCAAAGGTGGAGATTCTACCACCTCCCTAGGTAGCCCCTTCCAATGCTTTACCACCCTCCTAACAAGAAAGTTTTTCCTAATATCCAGCCTCGACCTCCCCAGCTGCAACTTGAAACCATTGCTCCTTGTTCTATCCTCTCTTACTACTGAGAACAGCCGAGCTCCATCCTCCCTGGAGCATCCCTTCAAGTAGTTGAAGGTTGCTATTAAATCCCCCCTAAGTCTTCTCTTCTGCAGGCTAAATAAGCCTAGTTCCTTCAGTCTTTCTTCATAGGTCATGTGGTCCAGCCCCTTGATCATTTCTTTTGCCCTCCGCTGGACTCTAATTTGTCCACATCCTTTTTGTAGTGGGGAGCCCAAAACTGGACACAGTATTCCAGATGCGGCCTCACCAGTGCCGAAAAGAGAGGAATCATCACATGCCTTGATCTGCTGGCAATGCTTCTTCTGATACAGCCCAGTATGCCATTGGCCTTTTTGACAGCAAGAGCACACTGTTGATTCATATCCAGCTTCCCATTGACCAGGACCCCCCAGGTCCTTTTCTACGGTGCTGCTACTTAGCTAATCGCCCCCCAGCCTGTAGCAGTGCATGGGGTTTTTCCATCCCAAGTGCAGGACTTTGAACTTGTCCTTGTTGAACCTCAGGAGATTTCTATTGGCCCACTGCTCCAATTTGTCAAGGTCTTCCTTAATCATCTTCCTGCCTACCAGCGTGTCTCCCATTCCCCCCATCTTGGTGTCATCTGCAAACTTAACTGAGTGTGCAATCAATCCCATCATCCAGATCATTAATGAAAATATTGAACAGGACTGGCCCCAGGGACCAGACTCCATCCAGTCTGCAACTGTCAAAGTTGTACAGGACTAGAAAAAATTCTTACAGATTTGAATTGTATTTAGGCACCTTGGGCCAAAGAAACATGATTTGGAGGACTAAGGATTGGTTATTTATAACAAGTTTACCTTAGAAAGAGGTGACAGAATGAACTTAAGTTAAATACTGACCTAATTTGAGCAATATTTCATGCCAAAAAGGACTGGGACCTTTCAGGGACACTTGGTTTTTACATGCATTCAAAAATGATGATGATATCATAGAGAAATGTGTTACAAACTTAAGACTCAAATGCCAGAAACATCAAGGGAATACAATTAATACAATGAAGAAAAACTGTCGAGTTTTACTTAGACATGTTGGGATGAAGGAGAGCTGCTGAAAGGGACTGGATAGTAGTGATGAGAGTAAATAAAACACTTTTTCCACTGAAACCAGACACCAGACCTCAGATTAACATTCTGTCTGAACAAGATTATGATAAACTGAAGATAAGACCAAAACTGGCACTAAAAATCTAAAAGCAACTGTTTATTCTAGAACAAATATCTGTGAAAGGGAAGTGTGCTGCTAGCATCAAATATGAAAACACCATGTATTTGCTCCTCTTGTTGTAGTACCAAAAGAGGTGACAACCATTTTAAGTGTGGTCACCTGTGGAAAAGCTCAGTCTGGTAAAATGGGGGCTCCCACTACAAGATAAGATTGAACCTGATGATGTGGTGCTGACTGGAGAATGCCTTGACCTTTTTCAAGGGTCGGAATGGTTGCAGGTTTGAGATGTTATCCTGATAAGCAAGCAGTTGGCACCAGTTATCCATTCATGTTGGAGCTTTTAATATTGTTTGCCCATGAGCAATTCAGTCAATATATTTATGGCCAGGTAGTAAATGTTGAAATAGATCAGAAGCCCAGGATAGCATTCTTTGGCAAACTGCAAAATGACTGTGCCATAAGGATTTGAGGAATGATGGTAATGGTGCAAATGTATGGTTGGGTTGTAACCCACATCTTTGGTATTGCATGTTTTACTGTGGATGCACTTTTCAGAGTGATGACTCCCACTATGATATTGGAGAAGACCTCAGAGCTAGTGCTGAAAGCCTGTGTAGGTTGATTGTAAAATCTCATAGCTAACAAAAATTGCCTCGAGTAAGACGGGAAACAGAGAAAGATGAGTCATAGGTGATTCTTAAAGAAGTCATAATTAAAGTGCGACTTCAAGAAATAAGCAGCTGCTCTCCAAGAATAAGAAGCTATTAGAACTTGTAGGTATGAGCTTACTATGATAGATGGGCTGGTGTGTGTGTGTGTGTGTGTGTGTGTGTGTGTGTGTGTGTGTGTGTG
>ML682060.1:30937068-31007258 GCA_007922195.1 Podocnemis expansa
AACATGTTTTTTTTGTTTCGAAACAACGAGGTTGTTTCGAAACAAAAGTGCTGTGTGAACACAGCCTAGGTTAGCAGCCTAAGAGTTCCTTCTGACTTGCACTGAGGAACGTTCAGTTCTCAGCTCATTTCTGGAAGATCCTGGATGGCTTGCCTTTTCTGCTGTTTTCTTTTTTTTTTTTTCCCCCAGTCAGGCACAATTACATGGTCCTCTCTTCAGGGTTGTTAGTTTCCAAAGGTTGGACATGGCCCTCTGGCCTTCTCCCAGTGTCAATTTCTAACCATTTCTTGGACAGGCCAGGTGTGTGGTGTGTATAGAAACTGCTTCAAAAAAGGTCATTAAACTAATCTCTTTAAAGTGAGCTACTTTGCTTCTGTTCCCGCTAGAAAAAAAAAAAAAGTATTCTAAGAAATCAACATGATTCCATCAGTATCACTGTGGGCGTCCCATAGGTATTTTAACTGGTAGGTATAATACAATACAGAAAAACTTTCACCCCTCTTTTTAAGGACAGTAGCAAGTGCCTTAATTATTTGAATAATCAGCAGTATATGATTATTTATTAAAAGCCTGCAGATTTCTGCCAGCAGCAAAAAAGATTAATTAATCCCTGTTAGTTTTGAAGGATTTTTAGCTCCTTTTTTGTGAATGTATTAGACTGTGAAATATTTTGTCTGGTATACAAATGTAGGAAAAGAATTCCTGATCATGGCTATTTAATGGTCTTTCAAAAAGGGTTTCATTCTTGACTGGCATTTTAGGTTTTTTAATTCCTTTTCCTTATTCACTTTCTGTAAATGCATTGGACATCACAACTGTCTGTCAAGAGAACTAACAGTCTCCTCCATAGCTCAAATGTTACTGTCTGAGTCACAAAAAAATGCTTTTGAATAGAATATTAACCATTTGCTGTTTCTATAAGCAGGCAGATCTCATTAATGTTAATTGCTGCAGTCTCTCTGTACTTGGCTGTCTGGCTAGTTCTGCTGCTTGTTTTGTTTACTTTCTTGACTGTCTCTGATTTTTGGCTCAGCTGCTCTCTTACCTGATTGGCTGCTGCCCTCAGGTCTAGTTAACTCCCTTACCAGTGTGGTGCTAGTGTCCCATCCCAGTTGTCCTTTCTGCCTTATCTGAGCTAGTGTCTGAAAGCCCAAGTTGAGCACCCAACTTAACGCTCATATCATTGTCACACAACATTTCTGTAGTACTGGTCACTGTGGAAGATTTAAAAATTTAAAGCCCCAGAGGGGTAGCCAGGTTGGTCTAGTTCAGCAAAGCAAACAAGGATTCTTGTAGCACTTTTAAAGACTAGCAAATGTATGTATCGTGAGAGAAATCCCATTCAAATGTCTGGCAGTGTGTGATCTCTCCCACAAAAACTCTTGCAATAAATTTGTTAGTCTTTAAAAGTGCTACAAGACTCCTTCTTAGATCTAAAATAACCCCTTCATTACCACTGATGAGCAGCCATCTCCTGGTGATGTGCAGCACCTGTTGAACAGCTGCTTTGAAGCCACACTACACATAACATTCAGAATAGAAAAAGTTTAAAATAGTTGACTAAGGGAAAGGGTTAGTTAGGCAGAAGGTTTACACTAATAGGGACTTTGATGAATACATGGGCAAATTATTCCTAACCTTATAGGCATAAGGAAGTTTACAACCTATGAAGAAAGTGGGCCAGTGTGCATTTCCTTTTTATCTCTTGGAAAATGAAGCCGTGCAAATCTTCCTTTCCACAAGATTTACATCATCCTGTTTGTTCATGGACCTCAAATTTGACATCAACTACATTTACCCTAAACGTCATCAACCTTATTCCACCACTGAGGAATGATGAATGTGGGTGGGAAACTAAGGAAGAAAGAATTCTGCAAGACATGCAATAATTTTTAATGAACTCTACTAAGAAAGAGCAATGACTGGATTACTACAGTGTTGCACATAGGAGTGTACTTGCATATTGCCTTTGAGCTTCAGATAGTGTAGACTGACCATTTGAGGAAGCTCTTTACTGTAAGCATTGGAAAAGACAGCTTTGTCTTAATGTATAGAGCACAGTACTACAAGTCATGAGATCTAGAGTCTATCCTGAGCTCTATCACTAATTTGCTGTGTCCTTGCCCATATCTTGGGCAAATCGCTTCATCTTTCTTTGCCTCTGTTTTCTCTTTCATTGACTTGTCTGTCTAGGTTATAAATTCCTTAGGACAGGTACTGACGCTTACTATGAGATTGTACAGTGTCTAGGATGATGGGGCTACAATTCTAGTTGAGGCCTCTGGTGGCTATGGTAATACAATAGCATTGTTTCTGTGCTCTGTAGTTTGCACTAAATCCTTATTGATTTTCTGCAAAGTGCATGTTGTTTTTTCTGTATAATGCCAAAAGGATTTGGTTCCTTCCTATCTTTCTTGTGGATTGCCTGTTGCATTGTGTGATTCTGTGACATTGGTGAGCCACTGAAGTGCCTGAGCTGACAGCTTACACGTCCGGTTCTTGTCCCTTCTGTATTTGAGCCAGGCCACTTTGATTACAGTGGGTAGAAGAGGAGTTTTGTGAGCATGGCATAGATGGTTCTCTGCTCACGGTTTCTGTGCCTGGCATCATAGCTGGGAGCAGAAACTATATTCTGTGCCTGCTCCAGCTGGGAGCAGAAATGACAGGCAAGACCTGCTCAGCTTCTGCATTCCTGTGTTGGCACATACTTGGTGATGATATCAGATGTGCAGTCTGGACGCTGATGCAAGTTATGAGGTAGGAGCATGCTGAGTGCAGACAGACTCTTCAGAGACTTTAGCTGCCAAACACTAACAAGTCTTTCTCTGAGCATCTGGGAACTAAGGTATTTCAAATGCTTATTATTTGTCCATTTTTTGATAGGAACAGTGAAAGGCATATCCCTGAGGTCACTGTGCCAGAGCATGGAGGTGCTAGAGCTTCAGTAGTTGTAAGAATTGTCTTAATATAAGCAAAACAGCATTCTTGCCTAATCTCATTCTTGGAAACATCTTAACTATTATCTGATTTAAAAAAAAAAAAAATAGCCTGAATCAGACACCTGGAATACTTCAGCCCAAACAGCTGTAGTTTGGAAAGGCTCTAAGACTATGTCTACATCTAAAAATTTAGATTGGATTTGCAAGCCTGAACTAAATAAGTCTGAGGTTAGTTCACACTAGCTTTGGGCTAGTTCAAACTAACCACAGTTTTTAGTTCGAAGTAACCAGGCGGCTTAGTTCAAACTAAAAAATTAGTTCGCGCTAAGCCACATGGCTAGTTCGAGCTATTGGCTTAATTTGAACTTTTTTAGTTTGAACTAGCTTTTAGTCCTGGTCTACATCACACTTAGTTAGAACTAAAGTTTGAACTAAGCGCCTTAGACTAGACTAACAAGTCGAAATTTTTAGTTTGGACTAAACTTTGGCTAGTCCAGACTAAGAAATATTTTAGTTTGGACTAGTCAAAGGCTAGTGTAGGCCTGGACCAAATTAGTCTTGCTTAGTCTGGACTAATTGGCTAGTGTAGACATAACCTAAGAAACTAAAACTTGTCTTAAAATGGGAAGAATTAGGCATCTGTAAGCATAGCCAGCATTATCATGTCCAGCTATAATTAAAAAAAGAGAATGAGGGAGAAAGCTGTTATACAGGTAAAATATCTTTTCATAGAATCATAGGGTTGGAAGGGACCTTATAGGTCATCTAGTCCAACCCCCTGCCAGAGGTAGGACCACTCCCACTAAACCATCCCAGTCATGGTTTTGTCCAGCCGGGCCTTAAACACTTCCAAAGATGGAGACTCCACCACCTCCCTTGGCAGCTCATTCCAAGGCTTCACCACTCTCCTAGTAAAAAAAGTTTTTTCTAATATCCAGCCTTGACCTCCCTAACTGCAACTTGAGACCATTGCTCCTCGTTCTGTCCTCCGTTACTACCGAGAACAGTCGAGCTCCATCTTCCTTAGAGCATCCCTTCAAGTAGTTGAAGGTTGCTATCAAATCCCCCCTCAGTCTTCTCTTCTGCAGACTAAATAAGCCTAATGCTTTCAGTCTCTCCTCATAGGGCTTGTGCTCCAGTCCCCTGATCATTTTTGTTGCCCTCCGCTGGGCTCTTTCTAATTTGTCCACATCCTTTTTGTAGTGGGGAGCCCAAAACTGGACACAGGATTCCAGATGTGGCCTCACCAGCGCTGAATAGAGGGGAATGATCACATCCCTCGATCTGCTGGTAATACTTCTTTTGATGCAGCCCAGTATGCCATTGGCCTTTTTGGCAGCAAGAGCACACTGCTGACATATATCCAGCTTCCCATCCACCATGACCCCCAGGTCCTTTTCTACACTGCTGCTACTTAACTGAAAGTTCCCCAGCCTGTAGCGGTGCATGGGGTTTTTCCATCCCAAGTGCAGAATTTTACATTTGTCTTTATTGAACCACATAAGATTTCTATTGGCCCACTGTTCCAATTTGTCTAGATCTCCCTGAATCCTGTCCTTGCCCTCCAACGTGTCTACTGTTCCCCCCAGCTTGGTGTCATCCACGAACTTACTGAGAATGCAGTCTATTCCATCATCCAGATCATTGATGAAAATGTTTTCATTTGTGAAATCAATTAATTCAGCACAATTTATGAAAGAAATGTTCCTGTCTGAGCTGTGCACATTAGATTAAGACACACAGAAAGTAAAAAAGATTTTTCCAAAATGTTATCAGTTAGTATTTCTAGCTTATAAATCAAGTTACTGTGCATTCTACAATGCTCAGACAGTAATCCCTGTTCTAACCTTGCATAATATCTTATCAAACAAAAACATATATACCAACTGCATGTGTATGTATAAAAAAAAACCCTCCCTTAACAATTCAGTCTGTAGAGTTAAAACTTGTCATTATTTCTGCATTTCTCTATGTGCTTTGTTTCTCATCAGAAGTGTTTATAGCCAACCTTTTCTAAATCTTTTAACTTTCAGCCTTTCCCTCTTTTATCTTCATTTTCTTTATCCTTTATTTTACAAAAAGTTGAGATTGGTGTGGCGTTTTGGGCTTATTTATCACTTAAAAAGACACTAAGGACAACTGAAATGCTACGCATCCTTAAGTGTAAAAATCCTGACAGTATTAAATGTTGAAGTACATGGATCTTCAAAGAATCTGAAATGGGATTTTTCCCCCCCGAAAGCTAATGTGATAAATTTTAGTCTTTAAAAGTGCCAACAAATTCCTTGTTTGTTTTGCTGAACTAGACTAACACGGCTTCCCGTTTGGATGTCTGTATAGGAACTCTCTTAACTCTTCTCTCGTGCTGGTACATTCCTACTATTCTTAACAGATAGGTAAAGTAAAAGTGTCACCCTATTTTTTAGGAAAGTAACAAATACCTGTATTATTTGAATAAACAGAATATTTGGTTATTTCTATACTAAAAGCCTGTAGACTTCTGCCAGCAGCAAAACGATTAATTAATCTTCAAAATGGTTCAGTTAAAGATAAATTTGGCTCAGAGTACCTGAATTTGCAGTTAAGTACATGCTGCACATAGGAAGGCAAATTTTTATCAGTTGCACTGGCATAAATTCTGAACCAATTCCATTTAAGACAGGGGATAAAATAGTCAAGGTTTGAAGTAGCAAACAGAAAAGATACAGAGGTTAAAACAATACGTGCCAGGGGGTACAGGAGAGAGAGAGAGACAGAGCCTAGTTTAGTTCAGCAAAACAAACAAGGAGTCTAGTGGAACTTTCAAAGACTAATACATTTATTTATAGCATAAGCTTTTGTGGGTGAAAGTCCCAATTCATCAGACACTTGAAGATGGAGAAGGGCAGATGAATGGGAGGAAAATAAATGCAGAGAAGTGTCAGTCATAGGGTCAGGTCAGACTCTTAGAGCAAATCAATGCAGCTTTTTAGATTCAAGCAGTGGAGAACAGCATGTTGGAGGGAGGTGAGCGGAAAAGGAAAGCAAAATTACCTGTTGTAAAAGTGCGGGGAGTCCCTGTGTAACCACAAATTAATTGTCAAATGTGCATATGCATTCTAATTCTGCAATTTCTCTTTGAAGCTTTGACTTGTTATCCATTTGCCTCAATCCAGCTATTAACAAATCATCAGTGGAGTAAGCAGGGAGGTTTAAGTATTCTTTTGTGGTTTTTGAATGTTTCTATTTCTGATGTCAGATTTGTGTCCATTTATTCTTTTGTGCAGACTGTCTTGTTTGTCCAATTTATAAGGATTGGGGGGGGGGAGTTCTAGCACATGATGACATAAATCACATTTGTGGATGAATCGGTGAATGAGCCCTTGATGGAGTTGCTGGCTTGATTAGGTCCTATGGTGGTGTCTTTTGTGTAAATGTGGGCAAAGTTGGCAATGAGGTATGCTGCAGGGATATGTGCCTGTTTTAATGACTCTGTTCTTTGGTCTGTTGTTGCTACTGAGTATCTGCTTGAGAGTTGGGTGCCTGTCTGTAAGTGAGGAGAGATCTGTCTCCCAAGGCCTGAGAGAAAAGGTAGACTAGTTTGTAGATCCTTGATGTGCTATAGAGGTTTGATTTGGGGTTTGTAAATGATGACCAGTGGTGTTCTGTTTTCTTTCTTGGGCTTCTTCTGTAGTAGTTCACTTTGGGGTAACCATCTGGCTCTGTTAATCTGTTTCTTTGCTTTCTCAGGTGGGTAGTGTACTTTAAGAACGCTTGCTAGAGATCCTAAGTGGACAAAAATCTGACATGAGAAATCACTTTCAAAAATCAATATGGGAACACTTCAATCTTCCTGATCATTCTGTTAATCATTTACTAGCTGTACTTAGGCAAATTGATAATAAATCAAAGCCGCAAAGAGAAACTGCAGAGTTGGAATTCATATGCAGATTTGACATCAATTGAGGGTTAAATGGAGACTAACTCCCTGCCCCCCACATTACAACAGTAATTTTGCTGTCCTTTTTCCCTCATCTCCTTCCAATATGCTGCAGTCCACTGTTTTTGAATCTAAACAATTGCATTGATTTGCTGTACCATCTGACCTGATCCTATGACTTACTTTTCTGCATTTATTGTCCTCCCATTTATCTGTACTTCTCCATCTGCAAGCATCTGACAAAACTGGATTTTATTTCCATGAAAGTTTATGCAATAAATAACTGTTTAGTCTTTAAAAGTGCCACTAGACTCCTTGTTTGTTTTGGTGGGGAGAATGCACTGTAGTAATAACCTCTGTAGCTAGATAGGGTAATGAGGAAGGGGTAGGGTTGACCTTGACCAGATACAGAGAGGTAAAAACCATGTATACTTTGTCTCCACAGGCTTTTCACATTGACAAATGTTTCATGTTAGCTTTCTCAGTGCCAAAACACTTCTTTTTGCTAGATATTGGGGCCGTGCTGGGTTTTGCTAGTGCAGACCACTGCACTGCTGCCAATGCTGATTCCCATCAAAGTCCAACAAAACTGTGCAGGGTGCATGCTATCTGATATTGTTGAGGACTGAGGCCTTATTTTTAGGCTTTTTTCTGACAGTAATTGTGACTTCTTGTATACCTGCATTGCCTGCTGAGTTTGTAAGAACTATAAAACAGTGTTTTAAAAAAAAATCCAATGTCTTTGCAAGCTTTCAGCCCTCTGAGTTTATGCATATCTGGGATCTGTATGTGTAATCTGACAGAAAAATTCATCCTTCATGTTTGCCTGATAAATGGAAAATGGGAAGATAATATAGAAAAAGGATAATATAAATGCATAGTTGTAAACAATTTTTAGTTCCTGATAAAATTGTTCCATAATATAGATTATAATGCAACAAATTCATAGCTGTGCAATCTAACTGGTGATATGTTGCTTGATATAACACTTCACTAAGTAGATACACTTTAGATTTAACACCAACAAAATCATATTTAGTCATTTTTCTACCAGCATCTTACTGTCATAATCATAGAAGATTAAGGTTGGAAGGTATGTCAGGAGGTCATCCAGGCCAACCCCCTGTTCAAAGCAGAATCAGCCTCAACTAAATCATCCACCAAACTTGCATCACAAAACTACAACTTGCATCATAATGAATGTCCATCCTGCACATCTCAGGAAATAAGAAAAGCAAACAATGCAATGTTTTAAATGAGGTTGAAGGGTCTTAAGTTTTGGAGGCTTAAAAAGAAACCAGAGAAACAGGCAATTAGTCAAGCAGTTCAGCAATTTCACAATAAACCATCCCCCCATGTAATATAGAGTGCATATTTTGCAGGATGTTTCCTTCTGAAGGAAGTCTGACAATTTGGATGATGAATTTGTAGTCTCAAGGAGCAATATCCTACTGTTAAAGAGGAGGAGGGAGTCATGCTGACATTCAAAGGGTGTTTACCTTTTAGACAACCTTTGTCTATATTTTTGTAAGTCTTTAGAGACTGAGGTTCGCAAGCACCCTTTTGTATTCAAGGAATGCTTCTTCAGCTGCAGTAAAGCCTGGTGGGAGAAATCTTTCACCATCAGCAGCATTTCAGTATTTGAGGAAAGACTTCCTGAATTTCGTCTCAGATAGTAACCCTCTCTAGCCTCAATCTCCTGTGCCCTCCTTGATTCTCCTATAGAAAAATTGCCTATCTAAAAGTGTGCATCTCTACTTTTGCATTGAAGTGCACTCTGGCACAGTGTTGTCATACATATCTGATAACATAGCTCTCTTTATGTGTGGAAAACAAAATCTCATGGACACTCTTAGGCCTTGTACACATAAGATAAACCAAATTCAATCTAAATGTATAGAGCTCAGCACAAATCAGTCTGAGTCCTGGGATTGTTTTCTAAAAATGTACATGGATGGGTGGACCTGAAAGCTAGCAAGTTTCAAGCATAGCAAAGAGAAGAGAGAGATCCTAAAATGAACTTCTGAGAAGACCAGCCTGGAGGGGACTGTGTGAAATGTCAGGCTTGTTCGTTTGTCTCAGATAGTTCTTCCATTTAAACAGCAAAAAAGAATGAGAGTTCTGTGGCATCTTAAAGACTAACGGATGTCCTTGGCATAAGCTTTTGTGGGCTCCAGCTCACTTCATCAAATACATCTGATGAAGTCGGTTGGTGCCCACAAAAGCTTATGCCCAGAGAAATCTGTTAGTCTTTAATGTGCCATAGCACTCTTGTTGTTTGTGATTTACAACATGCCTACCCCTCTAGAAATTTTCACATTCAAATACTCTGTTAAAACTGACAAAGCACCTGACGTTACATCACTAACAAGCCTTATAATTAACTATGGATTTAATATTAAGAATGTGCTGAACACAGAATAGTTAAAAGTAGAACTCTTAACAGGTCTCTTCTGAGACTGAGAAGGTGAGGGATGGTTAAAACCATTCAAATGGTTAGTGTCTGAACAATTTAAACATATGCATTAAATGCAGTGCCTCTTTTCCTGGTTCCATCCATAGGCAAGTTATTGGTCTCCTGGGTATTTTTTTTGGGGGGGGGAATAATAAATTGGCAAAAATAATAGCTAAGCTTTACCTTTCCTACTGTCAAAATACAGTGCAACATATTTTTTTCAAATATTTAATGCTAATGTGCAAGTCTTTTATAATACAGGTTTTGCAGTGATTTTTCAGCAAATCATCTCTGCCGCTCCTGCAGTGAGATACATTTTAGAAATCTGTATAGTTAGTCCATAGGGCTCATTTCTGAATCGTTTTGTATGCAGAAGTACTACTGAAATCATTCAGAGCTGTGCACACAGAAGGGCTTGTGTCTTATCAGTAACACTTTCTCTCTCACCAAGTGATTGATTGACAAATCAACAATTAAGATACATCATGTGCTTTCTCAGTCTAGGGCTCTGTTCCCATCTGATTTTTATATTTGCATTGTTTGTCCTCAGCATCAAAGATGGTTCATAAGTAATTCCATCTTTTGAAAGTTGTCCGCATGTTCTCATCCTAGATCTTTTGTATTTACCTGAAACCTCCTCTCTGTTATGTATGGCAAACTGGGTCACTTCCTCTTCCATGATATCCCTCCGTAACAAACACTTCCTTCAAAAGGTCCCTAAAACTGATAGTATGTACAAAAATTGTCATTACGAGATAACTACAAAGTATTAAAAGGAAAACCACTACCAGTGAAGCTTCTTAGAAACAGGGTTTGTCACTGGCCAGTTACCTGCTTTTTGCTAATTCTCATAGTCATAATATTTTATTTGACTTTATGTGGCCTCTGTAAAGATTATTCTGACAAAAATCTTCTCATCATAGTAGTCTAAACATCTGCCATACTTTTAGTGCTATAGACATAAAAATTGAATGCAATTTACAGTTTCACAGTTTTCTCCTTTAACAATGTGGCATCATTCATACTCTGAATCTATATATTGCTTAATTTCTGAATATTTGAGATATTTTGAAAGCATTTAAGACTGTACTATTCAGTAATATGTTGGCAACTAGGAAAGCAGAAAAAAGCTTGCAGGTTTCCTCAGTACCTAAGTTCCCTAGCTAGTCTGCAATTGCCAAGAAATGTCTGATTTGGGAGACATAGTCTAAAAATCTAATACTTAAATCTTAAATCTAGTACTTTTCATTTTATCATTTTGGAAGCTTATATGCAAGAACAAAATGCAGAGGGCAATCCTTACAGAAAACATGAAAATTAGTTGCAGAATTTTGAACATGTGGCTTGTCTATAATTTCATGGACATGTTATGTGCAAAGAATATTGTAGCATTGTGGCTTTCTGTTGAAACGGAGCTTCTTTCCAACAGCAAATGTACTTTGGTAGACACTTTTGTAATTGTTACATTAACATGCCAATAAGAATGTAAAACTTCTATGACTAATTGATTTAACAAACAGGCACACATGTTCAGGTTTCAATTCCTTATTCTAACCTTTAGATAGAAGTGGAGCATATGTAGATTAGCCACTTAATTACAAAATAAAACCTGCCAGCAGTGTCTTCCCAAACTCATACTTCAAGGTCTTAAATCTATCCTGATGAACTTCTCGAATTAACCATTTTCTATCCACTGATTTCATGGTTAATGTGCAATCATTGCCAAGTCATCAGATTCAGGTAAACTTCTAAAAGTTATTATAAAGATCCAAGTCTCTAAACTTTCTGTTTCATTTTGAACAATGTCCTATGATGACTTCAGTGTAGTTTTCTGCACTTGGCATGATATTAACAAATCTACAAACATTAGCACTGGGATCTTATGCTTTTACAGGAATAACTATATGTGAAGTTAATGCTCCCCTTGAAGAATGCTAACTAGTGTCAGACTCTAATTAAGGAACAGGCACTCTTGGACCATATCTAGGTCCTCAGCTTCTGGCGTCTTGTGATTACATCAGAATCTTACTTTAAAAATATGAAAACTTTGTTTCTACCCCTTATAATTTGAGAAGAAAATTTGGAAAATATGAAAGGGGTTGTAACTAAAGCAGCAATATCTGCCTGAGCCTGCAGCCAGACTAAAACAATAGCTCTGAAAGGTATAAAATAGGTCCATGTAGCCACTGCATTATTAATACCAAGAGCCATCACTCTTGGAGAGTCCTACGAGGTAATTTTGTGTGTTGGAGGGGGGAAAGTGTAGTTCATGCTGACCCTAGCAGGCACCCTAGAAGATGAGGTTAAAATCCAGAGGAAAAGCAAAGCTTTGATACCTACATCAAAGGATGAGAGAGTTGTCCTTGGAGCTCCCAAAGGGAGGGAGCCCTTCCTACCACTATTGGAGAGGGAATAAAGGTGTCCCATGCTTATGCCCCTTGCTGTCTCCACTGTGGAGGCAGGGGGTGGTCAGTAGTGCAGAATCACTACTGAATTGTGGTGGCAGGGATGGAGGCACAGGGGCCTTTATGTCATGGAGTGACTGGTGCCCTAGACTGTCTTAAACCATTGCTGACTGGTAGATCCCTAGGTGGCTGTTAAACTGCCAGCTTGGGACTATTAGGAAGACACAAGGTGCATGAAGTGATATCATTGGGACAACTGGTGTTGATCAGAGACCAGCTTTTGAGTTTACACAGCTGTTCATCTGAAAGCTTATTTCTCTCACTCAGAAGTTAGTCCAATAGAAGGAGGTTGGTGGAGATTGGATGTCTGATGTAGGGGAGGGCAATAGGAATGAGACAGGATCAGATTAAGGAAAGAACAAGTTAAAAATTACATGGACAAGTTAAATGTCTTCAACTCACTGAGCCCTCAAGTACTCAAGGAGCTGACTCAGGAGATACCTAAGCCATTAGCTCTTATCTTTCAAAATATCATGGAAGACGGGCAAGGTCCCAGAAGACTGGAAGAGGGCGAATATAGTGGCCATCTACAAAAAGGGAAATAAGAGCAATCAAGGGAGTTATTGACAAGTCAGTTTAACCTCCGTACGAGGAAAAATAATGGAACAAATAAATGAGTTGAATTGCAAACATCTAGAAGAGACTGAGGTGCTCAGGGCTAGTGAGCATGTATTTGTCAAAAACAAATCTCATCAAACCAACTTGATAGCTTTCTATGATGTGGTAACGAGCCTTGTTGATAGAGGGAAAGTGGTAGATCAGGTATTTCTAGACTTCAGTAAGGCATTTGACATTTTCCAGATGGGCAGCCATGTTAGTCTAGTAAACCAAAAAAAAGCAAGGAGTCTCTTGTGGCAATTAAAGACTAACAAATGATACCACAGCACGGCTTGTGACTGGACTTTGTGACTTTGTGCTTACACACAGCCATTTCAGATTTGAGGGCAATTTATACCTCCAAGTCAGTGGCACTGCTGTGGGTACCCACATAGTTCCACAATATGCCAACATTTTTATGGGTGACTTAGAACGACGTTTCCTCAACTCTCATTCCAAAGCACCTCTCCTCTACTTATGCTACATGGATGACTTCTTCATCATATGGACCCATGGCAGGGATGCTGTTGAAGATTTCCACAGAGATTTCAACAATTATCACCCCAGAATCAAATTGAGCCTGGAACACTCCACACAGGAGATACACTTTCTGGAAACTACAGTACAAATTAGGGATGGACACATCAACACCACTCTGTACCAAAAACCTACTGATCAGTATACTTATCTACATCCCTTGAGCTTCCATCCAAAACATACCACACGATCCATTGTCTACAGCCAAGCCCTAAGATACAACAACATTTGTTCTGATCCCTCAGACAAAGACAGACATCTTCAGGATCTCTATCAAGCTTTATTAAAACTACAGTACCCACCTGGAGAAGTAAAGAAACAGATTGACAGAGCCAGACTGCTATCCCGCAGTCAACTACTACAGGAAAGGTCCAAAAAAGAAAACAATAGAATGCCACTGGTCACCACATACAACCCTCAAGTCAGACCTCTACAACAGATCATTAAGGACCTACAGCCTATTTTAAAAGATGACCTCTCACACTCTCAAGCCTTGGGAAACAGACCTCCCCTCACCTACAGACAACCCCCGAACCTTAAACAGATACTCACCAGCAACTACAGACCTAACAACAGAAACATTAAAGGAGGCACATATCCCTGCAGCAAACCACTCTGCCAACTTTGTTCACATATCAGCACAAAAGATACTGTCATAGGCCCTAATCAAGCTAGCTACTACATCAAAGGGTCCTTCAACTGGTTGTCCATTAATGTGAGTTATGCCATCATGTGCCAGAAATGCTCTCATGCCTTATACATTGGACAAACAGGATGGTCCGTATGCAGAAGAATAAATGCACATAAAACTGACATTAGAAATCACCACACACACACACACACACACACACACACACACACACACACACACACAGACGTTGCTGAGCACTTCTATCTTCCTAATCACTCCATTGATGATTTGTTAACAGTGGTCCTCAAGAAAATCAATGGGACATTAAGACTTCAAAGAGAAACAGATGAAATTCAAATAATATGCAGATTAGATTGTGTGAAAGCAGGGCTGAATTGAGACTATGGTTTCTTTTCACATTATAACAGGTAATTTGACTTCACCCTCCCTCTGTGTGCTGTTCCCTAGAGCAGTGGTTCCCAACCAGTGTGCCAGGGCACACTGGTGTGCCGTGGGAACACCCCAAGTGCGCCATGAGCATGCCTGAGAGCTGGCGTTAAAGTTCTCTCCCTGCTCAGCCCAGCCACCTGAGCTGTGCAGGGCTGGGAAAAGGGAGGGGTTGAAGTAAGGGAGAAGGCACCAGAACACAGTTATGGGCCCCCTATTTTTAGGCAGGCAGCATTCTGGCCCCCTAAAAGTAGAGGATGGCACTAGAACGGGGAGTTCCTGGTGTCCCCCTAAAATTAGGAGCAGCCCAAACGCACCATTCAGGTGGCTCCACCTTAAACCTGGATTCACCTTAAGCCCAAGCAGCCGAGAGCTGGGGGAGACTGGGAGTGTGTAAATCTCCCCCAGCAGGGTGGAGCAGCTTGTGCCAGGCAGCCGGCAAACAGCCCAGGTAAGGGTTTGGGGGGAGGGTGCTGCTGGGGTGTGTGTGTGTGTGTGTGTGTGTGTAGCAGAGGGTGTGTGGCTGGGGTTGTGGGGTGGCTGGTTGATTGGAACTGTGTGTAGCTAGGGGGTGGGATGGCTGTGGGGGGGTGTAGCTGGGAGCTGGAGGGTCCATCACAGGTAGCAGGGGATTGGCAGAGGGGAGGAGGGGACCCACTGGGGTGGGAGGGAGCAGCAGTGGGGTGAGGATTTGCCCTGGGTGGCAGGGAGCCACTGTGGAGAATGGGGAAGTGGGTGCTGCACCATGCTCACCTGCCCCTCAACCCATTCTTGTTCTCCCTTCCTCTCTCTTCTTTTGCCACCCTTGTGCTCTTCCCCACAAGGCCACCCTTGTCCTCTTTTGCCACCCCTCTCCTGCTCTGCTCTGCTCTGCTCCCCACACTCACTCCTGCCACTGCAGATGACTCCTGACCTTCCCTGTTTTGCCACCCCTACTCTACTACCCCTACAACCCCACATAGCAGCATTTCCGAAACACTGTGCCATGGTTCATGAATATTCAAATTAACTTAATTTATTTATGAATATTCATGCAGTTTTTCATGGTGGTGTGCCTTGAAAAATGTGAAGGTCTGAAGGTGTGCCATGGCAGAGAAAAGGTTGGGAACCACGGGGTTAGACAAACACACCTGTCAGGGATGGCTTAATGGGGTACTTGGTCCAGCCATGACTGCAGGGAACTGGACTCAATGACCTGTCATGGTCCCTTCCAGTTTCTGTGATTGTATGATTACTTCACTCACCTTGTCTGTCTAATACACTGGGCCAACACAACTGCAATGACCATGCATACAAGACTTTTCAACCATAGCTCCTTTGTAATGGCAAGGCAGATGTGGAATAAGAACATGCTCCTCCTAACTATTCTTAAAATCTTGCTCCTGAGAGTATGCAAGTAACCATACCATGTATCACAATACAGCGATCAGATCCATGGAAGATTTTAGGAATGGCCAGAATAATCTATTCATGTCACTTAACCAGTAGTAAAAATAGTAAACAATGTATTCAGGGTTGGCTTATTTGTGATTTATTTACTTAGCGCTTAAACTGGGCTGGGCTCTTGTTTCTGTTTCTCTTGGTTCTTCACTGTATACTCAAACCCTAAGATGTTAGTAATGCTAAATGGTGCTCATCTCATTTGAAACCTGGTTTTGCCTAATTGTTGTTTGGGATTTTCTGGATAAATCTCAGTCACAGAGTCACAAGTAACTGACATTAAATAAATTGATTCTAAAGACAACAGAAAAAAATGAAAGGAACCTCCTGTATTTTGTTCTCATCTGTTATTTTTATAACATTCATAATTGGTAAATGTTGTTAAGGTTTTGTAAATCTACGTCTTATTCTGCATTTCCTTTAGAATGCAGGCATGGTTACTGAAATTATTTCAAACAAATAAACCTTAATTCCTTAAAAGCACCAGCAAACAATGTATACTTAAAGATTTCTGTGCATTTGATAGTTTTACTTGGCTTTTTATTAGACCTATAAATAGAAATTGAATCAACTGAGAGTTTTCCTGCTGAGATTTGTTAAAATATTGGTGAAAGTGCAGATTTTCAGTTGCTTAGATTTTGTGATCATGCTGCTGCTTCCAATTGTGAAATGGTTCATACTGGCCTTCAGAACTTGTTAATCTTAAATGGTACATGCTAGAAATCACTGCAAAGGGTAAACTCTCATAAGTTAAATGGACAGTTTCAAATATCATGAAGAAGGACTATGTTGTAGGCCAGTATGTGGTTGTCTGTTTTGACTGTGTTCTTTAATATAGTGACAGTTAGGTAGATAATTGAAAGTAATTAGCTTTTAATATATTTCCTTGATCATTCTGAGTCTGAGCATACATTCCTTGCACACCAAAAGCCCTCTTCATGTGTCTGAATTTTGAAAAAGCAGTAAAAGCAAGGAAGATACAATTAACTCTTAAACTTATTATATCAACTAAATGACTCCAGATCCTTTTCTGCAGCTCTTGTCCATGCAAACAGTTCACACGCTTGTGATTAATTCCACTGAAATTAATGGGACTGCACTGCTTATAGGGTAATGGCCACCTATTACAGGTTCAATTATGGTGTTAGAAAGAGTGTGCTGAGTTCTTCCTCGCATGAATAACATTTTTCTGGATGAGGTTACAAAGGAAGTTTTTTATTTCTGTTGACATTTCCCCCGTCTTTTGAATTACAGCAATGTTGAATTTACCACAATCTGATCAATTCCTAAGAACCTATGTAAAACTGCAAACAGCAAAAATCCCTTCTTTTAGTCTGCTGTTCACTTACTCCCCCGTTATTTCATTCAGACCCTGAAGATTTGATCCATCAACAGAAACATAGCTGCAGCTGTCTAGGGCACCCACAACCTTGAAGACCACAGACACAAACTCCACAAGAGGTCAGGTTATTCAGAGGGAAGATGGTTTGCTCGTGATTGGGGAAAGAAAATACCAAACTGACATATTTTTAAGGCCATTTCAAATGTGACAGACACAGTTATCTCCTTGCTTAAAGGTGTATTGCCAACCTGAGATATTAAAAGGTTCATAAGTGACGCCACCCTCAGAAACTAAATATTAGTCAACAGTGTCACATGTTGCAAAAATAAGAAAGCAAACATCATTCTGGGATGTTAGCAGGAATTTCGTAAGCAAGACAAGAAGTAATTCTTCTGCTCTACTCTGTACTGCTTAGGTCTTGAATAGATTATCATGTCCAGGTCTGCATACCTCATATCGGGAATAATATGGTCAAATGGGAGAAAAATCTAGAGAAGAGCAACAAAAGTGATTATAGGTCTAGAAGACATGACCAATCAGGGAAGGTTGAAGAAAATTGGATTTCTTTTGACTGGGGAAGAGAAGAATGAGGGACAGACAGGATAATCATTTTCAAACACGTAAAAGGTTGCTACAAGGAAGGAGGAAGGTAAATTGATCTCATTAACCTCTAAGAATTGGACAAAAAGTAGTCATTTTAAGTTGCAACAAGGAGAGTTTAAGATGAATATTAGGAAGAACTTAACTGTCTTGGTGGTTAACCTCTAGAATAAAATGCCTAGTGAGTTTGTGGAGTCTCCATAATTAGAGATTTTTTAAGAACAGGATAGACAAGCATCTATCAGCGATAGTTTAGATAAGTGGTTGTCAAAACTTTTTAAATGCAACTCCCCTGCAGACTTTTGAGTAACACTGCCACCCCTCACATACCTCCTTAGTGGCATCAGGCAGCAGCACGGAAAGCAATGATGGACGAGATGGGAGCACGGGTGGCAGCTGTGTGGGGAGCATGCCTGGCAGTGGCACAGGGGTTGTTGCAGGAGGTGGGCAGTGGCTGTCGGCAGCGGTGCATGGTGTGTGCCTGGTAGTGGTGGTGGATGGCTGATGGGAGCAGTGGCATCAGGTTGTTGGGAAACATGCCTGGTAGCAGTAAGCTGGGCCATAACTATGGTGGGGCAAATGGGGCTTTGCCCCGGGCACAGATTTCACTGGGCACCAGAGTAGACCGTGGCCCCAAAGAGGAATGTGCCTTTAAGGCATGTTCCTCTGGGAGTCAAGGAAGGTTATCCCTGTCCGGCTCTAGTGGGACAGGGTGGGTACTTTCATGCCCCCAGCTCAGTGCTGATACAGCTGGGTTGGGGGGTGCCTAATCCTGCCACCTAGCTCAGAGTGGCCAGGGCACCCGCTGCCTGGCCCTGGCTGCACTTGGCTGCCGGCGGGGAAGGGACCCCCCCGCACCTGGCCCTGGCCGGCAGCCACGATCGGCAAGCTGGCGGGGGAAGACAAACCCTGCCCGGCCCTGGCCACGAGCAGCCGGCCAGCGGGGGAAGGTACCTGCCTAGCCAGGGTACTGTGGCCTGATCTGGCTACCCACCACTGGGATGGATTGGGGCCCAGGTGCGGGGGGGTTGCCTTTTGGGCTGCTTGTTCCAGGCACCGGATGGCCCAGTTACAGCACTGGCAGTAAGGGGCTGGTGCAGGAGGTGTGTGGCGGCAGTGGCTGCCAATAGCAGTGTCAGTGTGCCTGGGTGAGGTGGAAGGGCAGCGCCTGGGACCAGCTTGGGGAGTGGGGAGCAGGGAGGGCTGTGGAAACAAAAGCATACGTTGCTTCCCTCCAAATGGTCCCCCACCCAACACCGCACCGTGGCTGCCTGCATGAGTTGCTGGGTTTCTCACTGCAGCCCAGTCCAATTCTCAGCTTAGAAAGGAGGAGCAATAGAAAATCTTTGGGTTTTTTCAACTTGCAATTTCCTTAGAATCACATACACTCTTAAAATTCTTCATTAGCCACCATAGGAAAATATATGAGAAAGCAGTGATGATGCTTGACATGTTTTTGCATTTTTCTGCTAGTGCCAGGATGTTCCTTGTAATTTCTTTGAAGTACCAAGGAATGGTCTCCACCACTTCCCTTGGGAGACTCTTCCAGAAATCTACTAGTATTTTGATTAATCTTACTGTCTGTTATGACAGTTAGGAGGAGTGATTGTGCGGCTAAGCAGAGTGGGTGGCTATGTAATGACTAAACTGGCTTCATGTAACTGCAGTGTACAGAGAATACCTTGTTGGGATAATTCCACCTCAACAGCTGCATAAACAGAGGATTGTGGAGGCTGCTTCATGCTGTTGGGTACTAGCCAACACAGAGTGAACGTTCTGCAAGAATAACTAGAGCTACTGTATCCCATATTGTTCTTGCTTTCTAACTTGTATTCACTTGTCAGCACAGTTGTGATAAGTGGAATGGTATGGTGTCTGTCAGTTAAGAAGTCAACATTTTTTCAATATACATGACAGAGGTATGAGGTAGAACAGAGTTTCCCTTTATTTAAAACGGAAAAATACTGGCATGTGCCAGATGGCTTGTTTTAGGGCTACTGGCAAATGTTGACTCATTCATATGGACAAAAAAAAGTACCTGTGCCTTATTGACATCACAGTGATTAGTGTAATATTGTTTAATGATGCTATCTATTTGCTGAACATCAAGACCTGTTAACAATTAATAGGATAGAGGTTAATTATAGTATGGTATATTGATTATAAACTGTTTCTTCAAATATATCATCAAAACTGCAATCTAAAGTAAAATGCAAGTGTATTTAAGAATTTTCATTTTTAACAAAGGAAACAAGGAGTCTGGTGGCACATTTAAAGACTAACAAATTTATTTATAGCATGAGTTTTCATGGGAGAAAATCCCACTTCATTAGATGCTTTGAAGATGGGGGAAACTTATGGAATGGAAAGAAAATAATTGCAGGGAAGTGAATCATAGGATCAGGTCACACTGTAACAGCAAAACTAAGCACTTGTAAAGATTCACACTGGGGAACAGCATATGTATAGAAGAAGATGAGGTCAAATCACCTGTTGTAATGACAAGAACAAAAATCCAAAACCCAGGACTAAATATGTACTTTAGATTTTTTTTTTCTTCTTGTTACAAGAGGTGATTTGACCTCATCTTCTTCTATATGTGGTTCCCCGGTGTTAGAACCTTACCAACTGCTTAGATTTGCTGTTAGTGTGACCTGATCCTATGATTTTCACTTCCCTGCATTTATTTTCTTCCCATTCCCTAAGCTCCCTCATCTTGAAAGCATCTGACACAGTGGGATTTTCTCCCACAAAAGCTTATGAGATAGATAACTGTTGAAGTGCCACAGGACTCCTTGTTTGTTTTGCTGAACTAGATTAACATGGCTGCCCCTTTGGAACTTGTGAATGTGCAAAGCACTTTTTAACAAATCATTCATTGGAACAATTCTTTAAAAAAATACAGGAACAAGGGCTTTTTTAGAATTAATGTGATTACATAATAATCACACTAATCTGGCTACAGGATTTCATGGAAAAAAAGAAAATGTATTTTTAGACGTGAAAGTGTGCTTCTTTTAACTAATTGGAATCTTATCCTTCAACATTAGTAGTGCTTTATGGTTCTAGTTCTCCAGATTACTTCAGTAATAAGCTATATTGGATTTCTGAGAGATAAGACTGTAGCAGTTGCACTTGTAATAAAGAATATTCCTATATTCCTCTTGAATATAAATATTCGATATTCGTATTGCATAGAAGTTCATTTTTCAGGGAAAACTTGCGAAGAATCAATAGTCCTTATTATGGCACTACAATGTAGAATTAAAGATGTGATTACCAGTGTGGTGGATGATTGCACATTTACTGTGTATTATGGTAAATGGAAGGACATTTTTGAGCTGCCATGTCCATTGAAAATGTAATCTTAGTTCTTTCCACTGACAATCTAGTGTTACCACTTTAAACGTGACTCTGACCAAACTTAAATTATCAGCAATGCTCCCTCAGTAAAAAGCCATTGATCAACAGCCACTTTAAACAAATGTATATTTATTTTTTTACAAATTATATATTGTTAAAATAACGTTATTTAGATTGCTAAATCCAGTGCTCCCATTTAAAAAAAAAATCAGATTTAATATTTGTCAAGCAGTGTTACAGCAACCCTATTTTGTGTTTAATCTATGTGCTGAATTAGGCAGTAGTCCTGTAGAAACAAATTGAATTAGATCATGTAGTTAAAGACTGAATCATAAGGCATAGTAACAAGGAGATTGAATTAAGAAGTTGTGCAAGTAATCTTATCTGGCATTTCTTAAAAATATTCAAGTCTTTATTAAGGTTATCTTAAAACAGGGCAAAAGGAAAAATGAATTTTGTGTACTGTTGTAACAAACTCCCATCACGTATCATTTGGAGGTTTGAACTCGGAGGTCACACTACTGTATTACAGGTTTGTGCCCCTTGACCTAGAAAACTAACTGTATTAGCTGCTAGCAGAAAAACTTATCCCACAGCAGGTCTGGGCTATGGGAAGCTTGTGCTACGTTCTGAAGAAGCCTGAGGGAACCTGACCAGAGTTATCAGTCTTTCCTATTAGAGCATGTGAGATCCTGTTTGTTTTTTTGGCAGGAACAGGGGGTCAAGATCTTCATAATCAATGTTCGGTTATTTAATCTAGCTAGGTCAATCCTGAAGCTGTGACAACGTAACCTTCAACATAAGCTGTACAAACCTATCCAGAAGTCTGTGTAATGACTTGAGGGACTAGATTGCATTGTTGTGGGTTCACTCATTTGGGAATAGAGCCAACTATAGGAAAGCTAACTCAGGTGTGTTGGATACACTGCAGTGACATCCTGTGACTGTAGTTGTTTGTATCTGTTTGGTGTGGAAACTGGAGCCAGAGTAGTGCTGTGTCCTGGCTCTGTTGACTAGCTTCTGTGAAGATTCTGTTAATCGCTTCTCTACTGAGGAAGTTGACAATTCACTTTTGGGCGAACAGCTGATGACCTTTACCCTCAGTTTGCAAATGCTGATTATATTAGTTATATGGTATGGAACTATTCTCCTAAACCCACGTATGCAGTGTAGTTGTAATTGCCAGTCCCCAGATAGTTGAGGGACAAGGTGGATGAAATAACATCTCTTATGGGATCCACTTCTGTTGTGAAAGAGACAAGCTGTTGAGCCACACAGAGTTCTTCAAAAGATGGCACTTGGAGCTTAAATTCATAACTCTGCTAGACATAAACAACCCTGGACTGACCAGATACTGGATTTATGGCCTATTATATTAATCCATAATCTACTAAAATCCTTTTTTCCTTTGACTGCAAAGACGTTACTGAGCCACTCTACCTTGAATTGTTCCTTATAATATGCACCAACTCCATATGCTGAATAATCTATTCCAATTTGCATCTTGCTGTGATACTGCAAGTTCTTTTCCCAGATGAGAGGCAGGACCCAAAAAAATCCAAGTTAAAAATTATTATTTTTCTTAAAGCATATATACTTGCTTTTGGTCAGTGTGTGTCTGTGTATCTTTTTTCAAAAATCCATTTGTCCACCCTAAATGAGCATGTGACAATTAAAAGTTGAAAATTCAAGCTTAAATGTATGCAAAATGTGTACAGGCATAACAGGCACCAAGTCACCTGCACATCCCCAGTATTCACAGTCCTACGGGGTTTCTGCAACTTTGTAGCCTGCCATTGGCAGGTTTCCCAAGTGACACCTGGTTCCTGGTAGGTCCAAGAATATTCTGGTATGTGGCACTTTTCAATTTCTCCTGTTGAAGCTGTTCTGCCTTCTAGATATAACCATTGGACCAGGAGCTTGAATTTGAGGCTCTTGCATTGTGCCTGCACTATTAACCATTAATGTTTACTGGTGCAGTGGGTACTCATTGTCATGAATTGCAATGACTAGTCATTGGAAGAGGGGAAGGAAGAGAACTGTGGGGCTGCCATTCTCCTTTGATTCTTAGGCATCCAGGTGACACAGGCACTTCTGATGCCACACATGGTATGACAGTATGTATGGGCATGCAAAGGTATACCTTACACTGGAACTTATTTATTTATAAACAAAAAGTCTGTTATATTCCTGATTGAATCAGGGAAATAATTAGAGGATCTTGCCCTGTGAAAATCCATTCTACGTTTTGTACAAAATCCAGTATCTGGAGAGTTTAAGACATAATTCTGAGACTCGGGGGTGAGGTAGCTAGCTATGGACTTCATTGGTTTTAGATATCCACAATGACTCTGAGTAAACTCACTGCATACAGCCTTTGATGAACCGAGCTAATTGTAAAATCTGGGATGGACACCGCTCCTCTTGAAATCGGGCTTTTTTAGTGTAACTTCAGTATCGCAAGTATCAAATATTTGGAACTCATGAGTTGGACCCAGATGTTGACTTAAAAAGTAAAAGAACTGGGGGATGGGGGTTGCATCCAAATCTCATTTTTCTCTGCAACCATGAGGACTAGAAACTTGTTCTTTTTTAATTGGAAGCTCAGATTCTGCTGTAGTTGTATGTCTGCACAAGCATGTGGGACTTGAAAAAGAAACCAAATACTGAGGAGCTCAAGATAGTCAAGAGCTGACAATGCTGTAATTTAAAATATTCCACGGGAGGGGGGACTTGCTCCTGTTATTATTTGTCAATTGAAATTATCTTAACTAGACTTTGACACATCTTAGTGATATGAACAAGGTGAGAGTTTGAGTGCACACTTTGGATGCTGTGATTTAGTTTGTAGACACTTTCACAACTTTAAATAGGGTTTCACTGTGTCCTGTAAATTTAAACAGCTCCCTTTACTGAAACAGTCTCCCTATACTTAACAGAAGCTGCTGCTACTGTGAAAGCACTGAAAAAAGATTTACACTGTCATGAACTAAAAACTGCAAGAAATGTTATGCAGACCTGATCAACTGTAATGGCCTCCTTCCATCCAAAGAAATTGTGTGTACATAGATATGTACCCATATTGTTCATATTTACTGTCACATTAATTATCTGTACTCATTCCTCTGATACTATAAAATAACATTCATTGGGTCTTATTGTTTACCTAAATATATTTATAGAAAATGTCAAGAAATACAAAGCTTATACTATGGTTCCACATGGTTAATCTTAAAGAATGAATTACTGGTGAGAATGGTTAGCTATTGAAAATGTTATTCATATAGTGATGACTGACCCATCCAGTTACAGCCTCTAGCATATCTTGATGCACTCACAGTTAAAAGTGCTTACAGCAGAAATAGCACTTCACTTAAAAGCCAGAAGGAACTGAATGGATGAGGTTTTGCTTTACCTCAATTTAAAGGGACATTGTCACCTTAGAAACTATGGGGCTGATTTTTATGATGCTTTGCATTGTGTGCAGTCATTTACACATACAAAATAGATGCAAAACATTAACAAATTGGAATTCTCTACTCCTTTGTACTTGTAAGTGTTGCCTCCACTTTTCACTCACACAAAAATCACTGACAAAGTACAAGGTAGTGGGGAATCAAGGCTCATGTTGCAAAGAACATGCCTATTTTTGTTAATATCCCCTTGGATTATTATAAATAATTTGATCTTTACCTAGCACATCTATCAGGCTAAAAAAGTATTTACTTATAAAGTACCTTTTACCATCATATTGAAGGTAGGTGATATATAGAGCTGATATGAGAATGTAGGACCTGGGGAAGTGCTGCAGTTCTCAGTCTTGCAGAGGAATAAAAACAGTGCCCTGAATTTGAGCCCAATGCTAGCATGTTGTCTTGTTCTAGATGAAATAAGCTGTTAGTTTTGAGTGTGCCATAGTGTCTTCTGTTCTGACTGTTTGAGAAATGTTGAAAAGATGTCTCTTTTTTCCACTTTTGCTGCATTTCTCAGCTTATGAAATCTAATCATAAGGCAGACTCATTTTTGCTGATGGTCAGTTTCTCTCTGTGATGTGATTCGGTTCCAAACACTGAATTAAATACTTTTGTTCAAGAACAACTCAGCTGCAATTTTCAGGACATGTATATGGCAACATTGCTGTGGTTTTGGTTTTCACAGAAGCTTACACGTGATCTAACTCTCGTGTCAAATGTTCACTGGCTGCATCCCTTTCATTAAAGAGAGGTTGTGGAAGGGAGGGACCATAAACATCTAAATTTCTGCTGCTGGAGACCTAATTGATATTGGAAAGACGTGCCACCTACCCAGTGTAGCTTTAGGTTAACCATTGCTTTTTTCTCCTTGTTCAGGTTGGACCTCCCAACCTTTCACCTGGTAAGAATACTGCAGTGACTTGCTTCTCTACACAAATACAAGAAGTCTGCCTCTCCCAGCATATCCAAATCCAAAACAAACACAAGAGTTTTCCTTCCCAGTGTCGAGATGGGCACAGTCCTTTCTTCCTGAGGATCTGAGCTTCAGATGAGCTTTAGCCTACCCTATGGCCATAGCTCTCAATCTTGCCTTTTCTCTGTGTCTCCCCTTTGTCTCTCCACAGGCTTTTTTATTGTCCTCCCCACTCACACCAGATCTGGTTTAGCCATGTGCCCTGAGTGTCACGTGACTGGGGGGGCCCCCCCGCGGCCGGGGGGGGGGGGGGGGGGGCCGGGCTCGGGTTAAAGGGAGTCACAATTGTAGAGCTCACCTTCAGGTGTTAAGAAGTATATTCCTGTTCTGTAATCCTGTATAATTTGAAATACTTTTTTTCCCCTGTATCTTGAGTTCTCTATTACAATCTGCAGCACTTGGCATATGTAATTGAATTTGCTTTTATTTGAGATGGCTTTTATTTTAACCACTCATCAAACCATCTGTCTGTAATTGTACAGCCTCCAGTTTCTTTATACAGTTTACATTTGCTTAAAAAAAAAAAAAAAAGCCCTAGTCAGCAGTGATTTGAGTACAACAGATACTACTTAGCCTAAGATACTTTACAGAGTTGTCTCAGAAAGGCTGCGTAATGACAGCTGAACAAAGCTTACAAGGGATCAGTACTGTTTCAGAATAAAAATGCATTTCATTTATATTTCCTAAGTCTTTTCTGTTTTGATATCAGATTTAGCTTGGGGTTTTACCTATAAAAGAATGGAACAAAATGCATGTTTTGGAGCTACATTTTCAAAAGGCCCAAATGCTGGGAATAAAATTTTTAGTTGACATTAATTGTGAGTATAAATGTTTTGTTTGTATCTTTAGCTACTTGATATGTTCCCAATTGCCTGGAAATTATTTTTATCTGATCACTGGTCCTGCCAAGATTTCAAATTGGCTGTCACAAGTGTGCCCTAATTTGAGGGGTTTTCATCTAATTTTCAACTACATCAGGCTGGAATATTGTTACCTTGGTGATTTATTAAGTGAAATACCATTTGTCTGTATCCAGCTTTTTCTGCATTGGACTTGTCTCTCTCATCAGGGTACACTTATTCACTTATTTCGCATGTGTGATGCTGGCTTGCTCTGAGTTTTGGTTTGCTTCATTTTATTCTTATTTGTACATAAATTAATATGTTAATGTCACCAGCAGTCTGTCTGAGCAAGAACTGGAACTGACTGAATTCAAGCACCCAAGGATGAGACCCAATCGATGACAGTTCTGTACATTGAATTTGAACTATAAATCTGATGACAGGCTAACACTGAGTCTCTACTTACAGACTCTTGTTTGCTATTGAGAGATTTCTGTTGACTATATCCATATGTAATTTTTGTTCAGTATACATTTATCCTAGTTGACTATAGGCCTTAAATGTGTTTGCATGGTGTTTGTGATAAGTAAAATTCACTTTCTCCCATTACATTGTAATGGGATAATCATGTTTCCATCAAGACTATTGTAATATGAGAATTAAGTGTCCTAACAATTAAAAACTTAAACATGCACATGCACTATCAACTATTGTGGATTTGATAGTATTTAAGTGAAATGTAAATAAAGTATTTTGCAACTTTTTTTTTGACTAATTGTGCTTATAATGTTGAAATGTGTCAGAGAAATCTTAGAACTGACTTTCTGTCCTGATGGTAATTGGTTTCTTTTCAGCCAATTCAGTGGGATTTAAAAACTCAATTGGTACATACGCAGTACCTTTTTTTGTCACAAACACTTGATTATAAAGCTTGCTTCATTTGTTCTCAGGCAACAAACAGTCATATTTACTGATCAGATTTTGGAACATGTTTTTAAAAAAAAGAAAAAAAAAACAGGAAAAGTGCAAGAGAGTGCTACTTATTCATTGCTATTCAGTGTAGCTTTCCAGTCTATTTTTGACATGCATCATTTTATTCACACTGCTGCTTTCTTTACATAAAGCTTTCCACTTAAAGCAGTGACTCAGGTGTACACTAATCTATGCATAACAAAAATAGACTTGCTTGTGCTGCCTTTAAAAAAAACAAAACACACCCTGAGGCAGAGACTAGGCCTGGGAAATCACAGCCTGAGAGGCAAAAGATTCAGAAATGAGAATGAGTTTAGAATTGAAACACTTATGAAGTTTCAAATATAGCTGTTGCTACTGTGTCAAGCTACAGTGACTTTGAATACACCATACAGCTGTAAAACCCGTATCTTCTTATTCAGTCATCACTTTTATGAACAAAACTACCAGCAGATATTGGAGGTTGATGAAGTTAGCTCCTGTCAGTGTCTTAACTGCCAGCCCTAGGAGTATTTTTAGTGCAGCTGTGGTATGGCATGGTGCAATACCAGTGCTGGTACAAAGAAGTTCTTGCAATACATCCGTTTCAGGCAGTAGATAAGGAGTCACATGAGCCGTACAAGGTTTCATGAGCCTATTTCCACAGACTGTGGGGTCTCTGCATTGTTCTCTGCTGCCACAGTTCCTCCCTCATACTTTTTGCTTCTGGTACTCCAGGCTCAACAGGCAGAGTTTGGTACACCAAGGGAGACTAGGGGCATGATTGGTATCCTTATTTTGGAGATGGTAGGAGCGGAAAGAGCTGGGGAGAGGTGAAAAAAGCAGCCACCAGAAAAGCTGATGATAAAAATGGGGAGCTCTTGGTTCCTAGGCAGTTTTGTTGTTCTACTGGCCCTCTCTTCCTCGCTAGGACACTTTATAGAAACACATAGTCTCCCTCAGTGTTTGGCCAGATATCTTAGAAGGTGTGAATCAATTTTTCCACTGCACGTCTCCCTACTGTCTTAATTTTTTTCCTGCTACATGGCATGTTCATAATAGTAGTATGGTCCTGGATACAGATAGGCAACTGTGATTTGTCACACAATTAATAGTTGGAAGAAAGTCACAAAATACTCCTGAAGTAATAGTGCTGAAAAACTGGTCTAAAAGAAGGTAGTGTCTGATTTCAATGAGCTCAGTGAGTGAGCTGGCAATGTTATGGTGAGCAGATTTTAATTGTTTTTAATCTTTGGTAAATAGGCCAACTGCAGCCCTCTTCTTAGCACAAGTTAGTACTAAATAGCTTAGAAAGTGTTTGTAAAAGTCTGTTTTATAATTTGCATATTGACAGTTTATACAGTGCAATTTTAGGCCTTAACCCTGACAAGGCACATACATATGCTTACACTCATGCACAATGAGTGGTTCATATTGAGTCACAAGTACAAAGTTTGCAGGATCTAGGGCTTGCTCTTGCAAAACAAGTTTAGTTCTTTCTCTAGCTATTTCAAAACTGTGACTAAATCTTTGGTAATGTCAAAGAATAGGTAAACTGTATAACCTTATTTTAAATTGAGGGCAATTTGAAACATGAAATGAATAACAAACTAGATATTTTTGTCATTTAATTTGTATTAAGTTTGGCAAATTTAGAATAGTAAAATTAAAACTGTCTTCTGAGCTGAAACTTTTTTGAGGGAGGAAATTCAAGTTGCCTGATTTTGACAATAGCTCTTCATGGGGGCAAAAAAAAAAAACAAAACAAAAAAACAAACAAACAAACAAAAAAAAAACAAATTGGAAACATTGGTGCAGCTGCATTCTTCCTCCATCAGCTGCCATACTGGCCATCCTGAAGTTAATGAAAGTTTTGCCACTGACTTCAGTGTGGTCAGGATTTTGCCTCATCTCCTTTTGTGTAACATAAAATGACTTTGAAGCCCTTACATTCAACTCCTAAGGACACTTCCTGTCTTTCACAAGTAAAAACTTTGATTCAATTTAAAGAAGAAACAGAGACATGATTTTCAAAGTAAATGGATGCCTGCACATGAAAAGCACTCAAAAGGTTTGTAATAACTAATGGCCATCTCGGACTGTATTTCATCATTCAAATTCTTCACATTTTACTAGGTTTTTAAGAGTAAGTTGGGCAAGTTGGTTAATTGCTGAGAGACTTCTAAGATCTCTTATGAAAAGCCTTACTGAAGAAATTGGAAATGTTTGCAGAAGAAGCTCTGCAATAATTTTGATGCCCGAAAACTCACATGTTCAGTTTACTTCATAATTCTGCCCTCCTTTCTTGCTATAGTGCTGCCTGTGGAGTTCTAGCCTTATGCTTGAAAAACCAGCATTGTCATTCTGTCCTCTCAGGTTCAGGATGTGACATAATAGCTGTGCCCATTGCATCAGGAAAGCAGAGTACTTTTAAGTGGTTTGGTATGTGAGGGAGTGATTGAATTTAAATGAAATAAGCAAGGAGGCCTGTGGCACTTAAACTAACAAATTTGTTGCACAAAGTTTCATGGGTAAAGATCCCACTTTGTCAGGTGCTTTGAAGATTGGGAACATACAGAATGAGAGAAAGATAAATGCAGGGAAGTGTAAGTCATAGGTCAGGTCACGCTGTAACAGCAAATCAAAGCAGTAGCTACAATTCAAACACTGGGGAACAGCACATAGAGGAAGGTGGGGTCAAATCACTGCCCATGTACCTGCACAAAAGACACCATCATAGGACCTAATGAAGCCAGCTACTCCATTAAGGGCTCATTCATGTGCCAGAAATGCCCCCACACCGTACACATTGGACAAACAGGACAATCCCTGCACAAAAGAATAAACGGGCACAAAACTGACATCAGAAATCACATTTAAAAACCAGTAGCTGAGCGCTTCAATCTTCCTAATCACTCAGATTTTTTAAAAAACTGTGCTCGATCAGTTGGGCAACACATCAAGACCTCAAAGAGAAACTGGAGAATTTGAATCGATATGCAGATTTGATTGCATGAAAGCAGGACTAAATTGTGTCTGGGGATTCTTTTCCCATTGCAACAGGAGATTTGACATCACTTTCCTTTACATGCTGTGCCCTAGTGTTTGAATTTTAACTGCTTTGATTTGTTACAGTTTGACCTGATCTCATGACTTACTCATCCCTGCTTTTATTTTCTTCCTATTCTGTAAGTTCCCCCCATCTTCAAAGTGCCTGATGAAATGGGATCTTCTCACACGAAAGCTCATGTGATAAATTTGTTATTCTTTAAGTGCCACAGGACTCCTTGCTTGTTTTGCTGAACTAGACAAACACAGCTATCCCTTTAGAATTTAAATTATTTGTTTTGGCTGCTTCATAACAGCAAATATGAGCAGTGCTTTGTAATAAAACATGTTAAAGAGATAATCCTTGCCCCTAGTAAGTTGGAATCTATATTAAAAATAAAGGTGTCATGTATCACATGTTGGATAACAATTCCACTATTTCAGAAACAAAACTGGACCATTAGAAGGTGTGTTTACAGAGATGCTGCAGCTAGTATACCAGCCATGTCCACACAGATTGGTTTCTTTGTGCCTTTTCTGTACCCTTCCCTTCTGCAACCTTTTACTCCTTCCAGGTTCCATGTGGATTACTGTGAAATGGGGATAGCACACAAGCATAGTGGAAACTGTTGTTACTTTCACTTTTTAAGTGTTTTTTAAAAAGTACTGTTGGGGACTGGATGAGAGATATGTAAGTGAGAATGAGCTAGCACCAGTGTTCCCTCTAATTTTTCACAGGCTATATGTGCAAAAAATTTCTTTTGTGCAAATTTTTGGAACCAGTGTCCAAATTGGTGCTCACTCTAGTAAGTGTGGTCCAACTTGTGAGTGCAATGAAGTAAGTGTGTATGATGCAAATAATGTCTAAATTTTGTTTTGATATGGTGGTGGAAATGATTTTATAAATTATAAAAGCTTACTGGAAACATGCTACTTGAAACTGCTTTCTTAAAGTAGCATAAAAATATTAGCACTATTGAATTTTTTTTGTGTACACTTTCTTTTGTTGTGTGCCTGGGTTTCACAACCTATGTGTGCGTGCACACGCCCACAGCTTAGAGGGAACATAGGTTAACACAAAGAGAGAGAAAAAATAAAATAAGGGAAAAAGGAGAGAAGGATGTGGTGGTAGTGAATTTTATTCTTCCAAGTCTTGAAATTATATCCAAATCCTCTTTTATTAGCAAGGAATAGAATTCCACAGTGTGAGCCACTAGCCCTTCTAAATTTCACAGGTGTAAATAACTGCAACATCAGAAAGGGAAATGACCTTGCTTTCTATTAAGGACTAACTATTTTAGTTCAGAAAAACTAGTCAGGATTACATGTAGGGTCAGGACAGGTGCATAGATGTGCACACATTGTAGTTTTGTTGACAGTTCACTGTTTTTCAAATGCCTTGAAATTGTATGTTGCTGAAGTTAGTCTGCAAAACATCTAACTTGTTGCAGTAAAAACTTATATTTGTTGCATAGAATGAGAAAAAATTAAAGACTTTTTAAAATTTGTTTAAAAGACTTTCTGTGACATGCTCATGACAGGCAGGGACAGAGATCGGTTTACCTGAATTTCCATCTGATAAGTTGGAATTCATTTTGTCATGAGGTAGGTTTTCATTTGTGATTTTGTGCAGCCTAACCATAGGCTTTGAAGGGATAAATATGAAAAAGCATCAATTTCACTGCACTCACACAAACTGACCAAAATATATTTCCATAAGTGGTAAAGAAAATTTGCAGGTGGGCAAAATAAGGCATGATCTTTGAGAGCTTGTTAGAATTTGATTTAAGGATATTAACTTTGTGTATTTTGGCATGTGACATTAACAATTTGTTTAAATGGTTATAAATCTATAACATTTTGAATCCCAGTATGTACTCTCATCATTTAATTATCTGACTTCCCTTGCAACTTCATATAACTCTGAACATTTCTATTAAAAGTCCTTAAAAACCATAGTTATCTGTCAAAATTACCAAAAATCAAATTTTGCCAACCCCTTCTAGTCATAAGTAGCCCTGCTTCCTCATCTTTGCAATAGTATAATACTGAGGTATGTTACCAGTTGGCCATGTTGCACTAGCATTCTCATGCCATATCTTTTGAATGAAATTAGGGCCTGCAGCCTACTCATTTTCACCTTAAGTAATTTTTATAAGAATTAAAGAAGATTCATTGTTCATATGAATAAGAACAGCTGTAATTATATTAAGTGCAAAAAAAAAAAAAGTGTAAAGACATCCCAGCTGATGTGCTTTAAGGTATAAGCCAATCACTGACTGCCAGGAATTAGGAAAAAAAAAACTTCTCATAAGACGACATTTTTCAGTACTTTGAGGTGGATTCTTTGCAACCTTTCCTAAGGGTGTGTTTTTCTCTTCATCCTGCTAATATGACTTGAGCTTTTGAAAGTTTTTGGAAGGGTGTTGAACCAGGCCAAATGAGCACTCTCATGGCAATGAATATTCAGAGCCAATGTTATAAAAGATCACTTCAGGGCTTTGCTTTGTGGCTATGTCCACACGTAGACGTTTATTTTGAATTAAGTTAATTTGAAATAAAATCATTAATTCAAATTAACTTAAATCAAAATAAGCAAAAACCTCAAATCAAAATAGCAAGTCCGTACACAGGATTTGCTATTTTGAATCAGGAGAAGGGCACCATGGGAGGTGTGGCAACATGGCCCCCTCCCTGGGCCATGCCACCACCCAATATAGGCTAAAGGAAGGCACCCTGGGAAGCAGAAGGGCAAAAGTGTTAATTCAAAATAATGGTTATTTCTAAATAACACGTCCAAATGGTATTATTTCAAAATAATGGCTATTTCTGTTTCAGCTTAGGTTTTACTATTTCAAAATAAGGTTTGTTATTTCAAAATGATGGGGCTAGTCATTTTGAAATAACGAAACATCATTCGAACATGACAACTTTTAAATCAAAACAGTGACCATTGTTTTGATTTAAAAGCTACATGTGAGCATAGCCTATGTGCGTGAAACCATTCCGTGTGTTTTAATCCCAAACTTCTCAACCACTGCTGTTGAAATGTATTGCACTTAGTTGGTGTTAGGTAACTCTGCTGTTGCACATTTATTTTTTATTCTTGACACAAGCTCTTCAGACCTTTTAGCTCCATGTAAGAAGATTCATATCACAAGGGCTGACTTAAGTGTTGAGTGAGGTTAGAGGAACAAGAAGTGTAAAGCAAAGCTTTCCTTTGTAAAAATGTGGAGGCTATATTCTTAGTGAGTGATACAGGAAAAGAAAATATTGATGTAGTAGCAGGTGCGTTTCCTCTAGAGCCCTGCTGACTTTTATGGCAACTACAATTTATATAATACATTTGGGGACTCTACACTGCATATCCCTTTGTACTATGATTCAGCTTTCAAAATCATTACTTATCTCTTGCATCTTATTCCAAGCTTTACGGAACAAAAAAGTAGAAAAATGTTTCATTTTCAATCATTTGTTTTATCGCTTTCATCGCTCAAAAAACAAAAAACCATAAACACTGGGGTGGGGACGGGGCTAAGAATAAATTGCTAATGCTGTTTTACAATATTATTGCTGATAAAGCCACAGCCAAAAACACTTCTAGATTTCTGAAGTTGGGCAAGATACTAGACTATTAATAGGTGCATAGTAAATGTTCATATTATTCAAGAAGTTATGAAATTCTCTGGTTCTTTCATTGTTGGTATTCTGTTTGCATAGAATGTGTTTAATTATCTCTCTTATACTGTAATTTTGTATTGGACACAGCCTCTAGAATACTGTATGGACATTATCACTGTACATGACTCAAATTATCTCCAGATACAATGTAGTGAAGAATCTGGAAGTAGACTGGACGATAAGAATCCAAGGCTGTTTTTTAACTTAATGTTAAATCATCTTTGTGTTTTTAAAAAGAATAACAAATGAAAAACTTCCATATTAGCTAGTGAACTAGCTGGGCTGGGCACAAACTATTTTTTCTGAAATCAGGGTGGTTAAATGTATATGTCTGATTCCTGACAAACATGCTGTTTGTAATATCAAAATATTTTCTCTTTATTTTAATCATAGGAACTATGCCTGTGCCAGACCAACCTTCATCTTCTGATAAGACAAGTTCCCTTAGCCCTGTGCTGAATACCTCCAATGGGGATGGTTCTGAAACAGAGACAACATCTGCTATTCTAGCTTCAGTCAAGGAACAGGTAAATAAGTATTGTGGCTTTTGGTTACATTTTATATTGTGCATGCTGTGAGGTTTATTACTGATGTCAAGAAGAAGCAGAATAATTTCTTGTTTTTTAAGATACCTCTGTTTGGTTTCCGAACAGTATTTTGTAGTCATTGATTTGGAGACATGTTTGTTTTCTTTGTTCTCCTTGGCATATAGGATAGTGATCTTAAATTAGAGTGCTACAAGTACCACTTCATTTTCTTTCCCTTTATTACATAGGGGAGTTTCATCAGTACTGTGTGTAGAGCTAGACATGTGAAACGGCAGTGAAGAAAGTAAATTTCATTCTGAAACTCTGTTTAAGGAACTCTGGAAAATCTCTTGCTAATTTGAAAATTGTCTTTTTATAATATATTTGTGTCCAACATTACATGAAAAATAGTTAAGACCAAAATCAGAAGTGGACTTTCTTAAATATAGGAAGAGGTTTTTCTTTTGGTATTGCCTACTTGGCTAAAACAGAAACAAAAAAGATACTAAAAATCTTGAAAACCCAGCTCTGAGATTCCAGTCTGATCTGAGGAAACACAGGCTCAGATGTGTCACAGGTTCAGATGTGTTGGTACAAACATTCCAGTCTTCTTGATATTTTGAAGTTCCTCCATAGCTAATGAAAATGTAGGTTTATTTAAAAAAAAAAATCTCCATATGCCAATGTAGTTCACTGAGAATTATTCAGTGTGTCTGTATGGTGAAAGGAAGTGTTGTCAGCGAAATTAATTCATGTAAAATTGCCATACCATTGCTATTTTGCCTTTCAACCCCTCTGCCTTCAACATTGGGACAACCATAACTATGTTTTCTGAAGACAGCTAAGATGAAAGAACTGCCTTTTGTTCTGATCATTAGTAGTGGCGGCTGACTAAAGAGGTATCAGTGTTGCTCTAACATTTCCTCCGTGGCTTAGTGATAGAGCTTGTCAGCCATGGAGAGATGAGCATGGAGCACTCATCAACCAGTAAGCATTTTAATATCTAATTTTGGTACTTTGGACCCTTGTCAAATTTTAACCTGACAGACAGCTTCACAGACAAGGGGACTCTGAGAGGATAACTGGTTCTAATGTTCTGGGGCTGGGGAAGGGGGGAGACTAACTGACAATTTCTCCTGAATCACTAGACTAGCTTTGTCGCAGGAGCATATGAAAAGTCTGAGCCTTTCTATGAATCAGAGGGGAAAAAACACCAGGAATAAACTTGCACTGAAAATAACCAGCTAGGAATGAATCATGCCCAATCTAGGAAGAATTTAAACTGAAATTTACATTTTGTTTTTGCCTAACTTAAGGAAAATTTAGGATGTGGTTGTTTGGATTCTAACTGTGTGTGGCTGGTGTGCAGTGGTAAGGGCTGCATGTGCAATAAAAATATGAATTACCCTTTATAAATTCTGATAGCATTTTTAATGATTCTTTAAATTTGTATTGAATTTTACTTGAAATAGTCTTCTGTACTTGTTCAATACTTTTTGTTTCTACTCTTGGTATCTTAGATATCTTAAAGATTAAAAATGTTCTCTGGTACACTACATTTGCTTTTAAAGAGGTTCATCATATGCTTCTGCATTATACTTGAGCTACATGTTTAGGTATGAGGTTTTACATGGAGTATCAGTGTTACTGGATTTACTCATTATCTAAGATATGTGAAATGAATAACTCCTTATACACAATAACTTTTCAAAGTATATTGTGATTTAGTGTCCTGGGCTTAAAAGCTATGGTTATAGTGTACTTTGGCAGACCCCAGAACCCTCCTAAATTTCTGGGCCCCCTTCATGCACCCCCACTACTCCCCCCATCCCAGCTACTGGCCCCAAAACACTCACCGCCATCAGACCACTCTTTCCCAATGTCTTCCTGAGCCGTAGTCCCGATTTTCCCTAAGCTCCCTGTTCCCGTGTCCCCCCCCAGCCCTCCTAACCCCCACCCTGCAGCTCCACTGTCTTCACTTCACCTCAGCCCCCCCCTCCAGACTTCCCCAGCCCACCATCCCGACCCCTTCTTCCCACTCACCCCCATGCTGAGCTGCTGGCTGCCCCAACTGTCCCCAAACCACCACCCCCCATGACCCCTTGCCTGCACCACTGATGTGGCCAAGGAGCTGGGCAGGGGGAGGGAGGCTGTGGTGCCGGCTGGCCAGCAAGAGGGGACATGGGCCCCAGAATGTGTCTGGGGTGTGTGTGCTGCTAGGGCCCAGCAGGAAGGGGCAGCGCCATTGCAGGCTGCGGGGACATGGAGGGAGGGGTGGCCAGGCTCAGTCCAGCCTGTAGCCCCTTGAGTTGGCCCTGGGGGAATGCTGTGTTCTGGTGAGTTCCTCCTGGAATGCTGCCCCCTAAAAATAGGGGGACCCGGAATGCCGTTCCAGGGTTTTCCAGCTTACTTTAACACCTGCTTAAAAGTTTACCAGAAAGTGAGGGTGGCTCACAATAAATATGTGCCATGTGATGTAAAAGTACTCTGTATTCTATTGCTAAGAGCTTATGATTTTGGAATAGCCCATATTTGGAAGAAGAACACATCTTCTGTGGCTTCTTTCCTTTCCACACAACACATTACAGCATTTAGCACAATGTCTTGACAAAAGAGGAAAAATTGTTGTTTTGACTAACAGACCAGACAACTAAAACATGGTCTAATTAAAGTGTTGGAATTACATTTAAAATTTTTGGATATGTTTTGTGTAGTGACGCATTGGCAAGGAGATGGACTAGGTGATGTGATAGGTGTTCTCTTTCAATAATGTTCATGATTTATGAGCTCATTTAAGATAAGTGGAAAAAGTATAAAAAGCTTATGATCAGTAGAAGAAGCTCTTAGTAGAAAAAGCATATGATTTGTCTGTCTATTCAACACTTTTGGTTAATTCATCCTCTGACTCAGCTCAGAGTTTTGTCTTTACTTGAAGATTTGGAAGCATAAACATAGCTAATTGTGTAGGAGAATTAAAAAAAAAAAAAGGATAGCCACTTTTAAAATCAGATTGTCCTTGGACAGATTAATAAAATGTACATCACTTCCTTCCTGGATGGTCATTACATATGCAGTCATTCCACCTAACTTTTTTGGCTCATCTGCAGCCACTCGCTTGCTACTCCTGTACTCTGTGAAATTGATGTCTGAAGCTGTTTCTCTGGATTACTGAAGCAGGTGAAACTGCGGGACTATGGTGTCGTAATTTTGGACACAGGTAGTGCTGATATGCAGAAAAGGATGAGCACATACTTTGGGCAAAAAATTGGAGAAAGGATATGAATATTTGACGATAAATGTATTTAATTTCTATTTTTAATTTTTATGATTGAGGAATTTTACATTTTAAATAAAAAACTGAATTAGATTTGAGGTACACATACAGTTTTTTCTTTTACATATTTCATATCAGCTGATACATAGCTTGTCCAATGTACAGAAACATTATAGGGATAATCATTTCTGCTTCTTGAATCCCTATGAACAAGCTTCCAAAATATAATTTGAAGTAACGTGACTCATAAGCGCTACAAAGTGTTTTTAAAAATATCAGATTAGTGCATAAGTTTTGCCTTAAAGTAATATTTTTTTTCATTCCTACTATGGCTTTAAGTAATCTACATGGTGCTTTAGTTTTACCAGTGAAGGTATTTTGTCTAGTAACAGCTGGTTGTTTGATGTTCCAAACATGAGAGTTCATATTTACTTCACCACTAATGAGCTCATATATCAGCATACTTCCCATGTCTTTATTATAAAGTGTAAACACAGAACAAAGTCTTGAATGTTGAATTTTATAGTAATTTCATTATTCTTATTACTGGCTATTTCACATAAGTTGTTGAATTGAGGATCTTTCAAAAGATGTTGGGTCACACTCAGTTGCTGTTGTGTACCTTGGTACATAACTGAAAATAAATAGCTAAGAAGGAATTTAGGGTACAATAGAGGAGAGTAAGAGGCACCGCCTGTGTGTTTGTGAATATTCCCTTCTGAAACTATTTCATGTGTTGCACAAGTTATTCTGTTCTTTGACAGGGATCATGTTTGTTCTGGACATAATGTTAACAAGGTCTCATGGTACTTTTCAACATGAATCTTTTCTCATGTCAGCAATAAAAGGCAAAAGGTCTGACTTTGCCACATTAACGAAACATGGTTAGTGGTGATCCAACAAATACTTCATTATAATGATGTGGTGCAGTAAATATTGTTGTCCGCCCAGTTCTTTTCAAAATTAAAATACAGAAAAGGTAAATTCTAAGAGTTGTTCCATGGCAAGAAAGTCTAGGGGAAAAGGAGTTCAGGAGAGCTGGGTGTTTCTTGAAGAAACAATATAAAAGGCAGAACTGTAAATTACAGTGATGCAGAGGAAGGATGGAAGGAATATTAAAAGATCATGGTGGACTGTAGCTCTTTAATGACCTGAAAATTAAAAAGAATACTACAGAAGGTGGAAGGAAGAACAGATTTCTAAAGAGGAGTACAAAATAACAGACAAGGATATAGGAACAAAATCAGAAAAGGGAAGGCCACAAAATGAGTCACACATGGTAGGGAGCATAAAAGGCAATAAGAAGAAGGTCTTTAAATACATTAGGAACAATACACACACGGAGTCCTGTGGCACTTTTAAAGATTTACAAATATATTTGTTGCACCAGATTTCATGGACACAATCCCACTTCATTAGGTGAATGAAATGGAAAATGTAGTATGTTGGCTGTAAACATATACGAGTGCCAGCTTATGTATGCAAAGTAAACAAGCTGTTCTGAGTCACAGTGTTGGAGACAGAAAGCAAGAGCGGAGAAGGGTAGTAGAGGGGAAATCACCTTGTCTAATGGCTTAGACATCCAGTAACTAAAGTCTTGCTTCCCCTTTTCAACACTGAATGAAAACAGCTTGTTTACTTTGTAGAGATAAGCTAGCAGTCTATCCTCTGAAACGGTTTGAACTGAACCTGTGGACCCGTCTTTGTATGTATATGTTTACAGATAACATATGTTTACAGATAACAAGCTACATTTTCCATTTTATTTATCTGATGAAGTGGGATTGTGCCCACAAAAGCTCATTTGATAAATAAACATTAGTCTTTAAAAGTGCCACAGGATTCCTTGTTTTGCTGAACTTGAGTAAGATCTGGAAATTGTCTTTTGGAGGAAGAGAAATACAAAGAAAAGTACATATCCTCTTAGCAGAGAAGATCTTATAACAGATATCAAGAAAACTGAAGTGTGAAATACATTTTTTTTTTCAGTTCTCACTAAAAAGGCTAATGGTGATCTGATAGTCAACACAACTTAATATTGATAACAAAAGCCAGAAACTGTTTCCACTTGGAGAGAAGATGGAGGAAAATTTCATGTTGTATAACTCTGAGGCTTTTCTGAAGTACTTCTTGCTGTATAGTTAAATAGAATTTAAGTATTTTCCATATAAAATTATTAATTTTTATCAACATTTTGATTAAATGACTTTTGATTGTATTTTCCATTTACAGAATTACTAAAGTATTTGAAAAAAAAAAAAGATATTTAAGGGAAAAAAATTCTATCCATATGCTATGATAGCAGGTCATATGTAGGGTAATAATAAAGCCCTATAAGAGTAGTTTTAATAAAAATCACCATTAAATAAATCATTAAAGTGAACAGGACTGAATGTACATAAGACCTTGTTAACACATAATGAGAATGTGGTTATAAAAATGTGATAGGACACTGCACTAAGATCTGGTTTGTTATCTTGGCTCTTCCACTGACCTGTTGTATGAATTTGGGCAGGTGTCAGTGCCTAAACCTTTCCAAGTTTGACAGGAGTAAAATATTTACCCTCCATTGTAGAGCATTTTAAGATTTCAGAATTAAAGGGATACAGTTACTAATCCACATATTACCAATCCACATTCTTACTCATTTCTGGATTTTAAGGCCAGATGGACCATTAGATAAATAGCTGAACTCTTGTATAACACAGGCCTTAAAATTTCAATTTTAAAAGGGATAGCCGTGTTAGTCTAGTCCAGTGAAAAAACAACAAGGAGTTGCGTGGTACTTTACAGAAAGACTTCGCATCTTATTCTGAAGACATGTATAGTATGTGACATGAGTCACTGCTGAAGCCTTAGAATACAAGCCAAGAATAATTGTCTTGATTTTGAGCCCCCTCCCCCAAAATCTGTTGCCCTTAGAAGCTGTGTTTCTAAAGAGATTAAATTGTGATAAATCTACAGTTTGCTTCTTCTCTCATACCACAGCTATTATTCCTTTTAAAGGTTTGGTTGCTTCCTTCCAGATCCATGATAATTGTATTTAATCAATAAGTACCTTTCCAAGCTCTGTCTTATCATCCCTCTGCATAGTATACCATTATCTTCTGTTCCTTCATTACATAACTCCCCTGTTTCCAATATATTTTAAAAGATGCCAGTTAGAGAGTCTCCTTCCTCTTTCCATCTTCTTTTTTTGCAAAAAGTATATTGATTTTTAGATATTAATACAGTGTAACAGGAAACAGACTCATAGTTTACATTTCACATACCATAAGTGCTTTATAATAAATGCAACACCTCATAACCCTCACCTAAAGGTTAACAGAAATATTATGGTATCTGAAGTTTTCATAACTGAACTTGTTTTAATATGTCTAAAACCTAACAGAAACCTTCAGTGAAATTGTGCATTTTGTGGAAGTGGAGGCTAAGGGAGATTGGAGAATTTTTGGAGAAATATTTTTATTATAGGGGCCTTCTGTGTGATTCTCAGGAGAAAGAGGAATTAATAGATATTTTAGTATACACCTTTCAGTGCAGAATTCTACAGAATTCTAGCATTGTGGACCAAATTGGGCTCACCTAGTATAGCCCCTCTCTTAGAGCAACCACAGTCTTTGTGCTTTTGGATAAATATTTTAGAATGACAGTTTGCAAGAGTAGAGAATGAGAGACGTAGTCTCCATATTGTTATCTTACATATCACTTCTGATACAAAAAAAAGTAAAAAGCAATGGTTATGAGTAAAAGGAAGTAGTTGCATAACCAAGAAACAATCATGGTGTGTCATGGGATGCGCATCCATGCACACTAGGTTATGATCCGTGTAACTTTCCTGTTCACATCTCCAATGTAATTTGCATGATTGGATGCCAATTATGCCATGGAAGTTTCTTTATGAATGCTCATGACATATGCTACAGGATTACTATGGTATCATGTTTCCTGCAGCATCATATATATGCAAAGCTGTGAAGCATGTTACATAGCACAGGCCCTCAGGACTATCTCTACCATAGAACCTGGAGAATTACATTGCAAAGGCTATGGAAATGACCTTCCTGGCTCAAGTAGAAGTAGAGTATCACCTAGCAGCCCAGAAAGGGAGGGTCAGAGGGGTTTTTGGAAACAGACACTTTGAATGGTTCCATGCTTTTTGCCAGAGAAACTCCATCTTGAAACATCTACAAGGACTGTACTCTGCTTTTAAAGAGGTGGAGACAGCCACAAACCATCACAGCCAGATTTGTGGGTAAGAAAGATGAGAACAAGCTAAAGTGCGATTGTAGATTAGTAGGTGGTTTATATCCTTTACTTTTGACATTGACTACTTCTCACTCATTTATTAAATGATTGTGTATTGATTTCCTATATACTCACTTAAAATCATACCCTGTTCAATAAACTTGTATTTGTTCTATCTAAAGCTTTGTGGACTTTAGAGAGTGAGTGAGTAAGATTCAGCATGATCCATTTCAATGGATGGAGGTGAGATTATGGTGATTTGGTGTACACCCCAATCCCTGTAACACAGAAGTTCCCACTACAGTATCTGGAAGTGAGGGTGCTCACTTGGGGACTGCCCTTCAGGTGCCTAGTGGGCACACCCCCACTGGCTTGGATGGATTACATGCAGGAGACTGTGGTGGAATGACTCAGGAGTGAGTGGTCACCTGGCAAAGCAAGATAAGTTTGGGTCTAGGAGTGCAGATTGGCGTGTCACAGCAGCATACGTGACCAGAACCAGGGAACAACCTGTCACATTCATGTGCATTCATAAAGGAGCTAGCATGCCATAATTAGCATCAAACAGTACAGTTACATAGAAAAGGTCAACAGGAAAGTTACACAGTTCATAACTGACGGATGCATGAATGTGCATCCCGTGACATGGTGACGTTAAGAAGGGGAACACTTCTGGAACGAATAAAGGTAGAGTCTTGCATAGGTAACCTGCTGCAGGCAGGTGCCAGAAGAGAGCATAATACCTCTCCACAGCCACGTGAGGTCTCCAGCAAAACTACCCTTAAAGAGAAAAAGGAATGTTCCAGCTACCTCTGCTAAATAGAGTACTTGACTAAGTAGCTAAAAATAATGTAGTTAAAGCTAAATAAAAGCGCTTTGACTAAAATTAGCTTGAATCTCTGCTAGAAACTGAATTTTAGCATAGTCCTAATTTAAAGTTATGTTGGAAAGACATTGTAAAGGAAGACTAGACATGAATCTATTTCTGTAAGCAGTGCCAATACTAATTATTTCTTCTGTTATTCAGAACTTGCTGCTTCAATTACCAAAACACTCTGCTTCCCTTGGATACAAAGGATGTGTATTTGCTGGCAAACAGTACCATAACTTTGACCAAAACATAGCCATATAACAAAACCATTTTTAATGCTAGTTATGTGTATTCCTTTCTTAACTTCTAAGTATAGGGCTCTCTACTGGCTTTTCAAGACACTAAATTTGATGCCTTCTGTTTGGTTGCTCCTTTCCTCCATATACTCTCACTATTGACATGATCTGAAATTGATCACTGTTTTAAATGATAATAGATCTTCATAGATGTAGGCAATTCATTTTTACAAAACCAAATACTTTTAAGTCAATATTGTAGAATATGTTCCAGATCCACGTTCTAAGATTGCCCAGGAACCTTGTTCAAACTAAAATATCCAGTTAGTCAGTTTTATTTTGCAAATGTTAGTCTGTTTTAAAATATTCATATTCAGCACATTTCCAAGTCATGTGGCTTTCATTGCCAAATTCTGTAGTCTTGAAGCTCAGTTTTACTTATTGACTCCAGTCCTGAGATCTGTTAATTTATTACATCCATATATTTAATCTAGGTGTTTTTGAAGTTTCATTCTTATGGCTGTGGGTGCATTTGCTGCTGAAGCTGTACCTTTGTTGGCTTTTTAATACTTTAAAGGTGAAACATTTGCCTTTAGCAGGAGACACAGTTCCTTAAGCAGAAGTTCTGTGTAACTGAAAACTTTGTCTCTGTCATCACCAGAAGCTGGTTCAATAAAAGATACTACCTCATGCCTCTTCCTTTTAAAATTCATCAAATCTGAACAACTTTTTCCAGTCACATCATAGCCATTGAGAAGTTCACCCTAGGTGCATTAAAAAAAAATACATTGAGAGAGAAATTATGCTGCAAACTGTGTGACTGCTTATCTTACATCTTACCACTCCTCTCCAGCCACCTTTCTCTTCAATCTTTTTAATACTGGAAAGATCTGCTAGCTTGGGTACCAGTCTTCATGATTTCTGATTTATTTGGACCTCTTCTTGATTTAAACTGTGATCCCTCAGTGATGCATCTTTTTTTCCCTCAGAAGATGTATTAAATTCTGTGAGACAAATTGGTGTCAGAAATGCCATTCATTTTCCATGGGAGGAAAAAGTAATATCAAAGAAGATAAATTGCCTTTACAATGAACACTGAAGCAAACAACTAATTTTATGTTTTCAGCAATCTTTCTTCTGGAAATGTGAAGTCTTCTCCCTATCCTAAAAAACACATGAAATCCCATGGTGGCATCTTGTTTAACATGTTCATTATTAGATACTTCACATTTTGTCTTTACTAGAATATAATATGCAGTTTTCTCTTTATTCCCTCTTTTGGCTTTGTAATCATTTTTCACTTCCTATATTCTGTTCTAGAAGCTTTGCTATATTATGGTGTTGGATTGCTGCCTGTGGATATTTCATATCTTGGAACATTTGTTCATCCAACATTATCCTTTCCTATTCCTGATGTATTTACCACTAAAGGGAATTTTATGTTTTCTGTAGATAATTAATCTCTAAATATAGTCCCAAGGGGAGAAAAAAATCTCAAAATGAAGTTTATTGCATGGTGCAGTTGCCTGAATGGCTTGCTGTCCACCAACTGCTGGTTACACTGGTGATAGTTCAACAGTGGCTTAGGAAGATCACTACAGAAGGGTTTGTAGGAGACCTACATTTTTACATACCTCATCTGATTACATGAATGCAGTAACCAAATAGTCCTAGACGTGGCTATTTTTGAGTTGTGGACTAAGAGCTGGACTAAGGTCATCAACTTTGTTGACATATGCTGCAGAACAGCTGTTTGATGGTTGTGACTAATTGTTACTCCCAACCTGTGTTGTAGCCTGATTCTTTATTACCTTAAATTAGGTTATAGTTATCAATGGACCTTACTTAGGGACTGAGGTTCTTGCCCAAATCCAGCCACAGAAAATTTTAACAGGGACCCCTGGGATGCTCGAGAGGAGTTGTTACGTGGATACTCAAAGGTATTTATTTATGAAATCTTCTGTTTCAATAAGCATAAGTTATGAACTGAGTGAAAATTGGAAGAGAAGTAAATGAATAATGAAGTCACAGTCAAATTCTACTCTGATACAGGCAGGAAATGTTGTGCAGAATGGTTTAATCTATACTAAGATTTGTTATATACCTTGGGTTAATGTACTCATACTTGTTTCCAATGACTTGGTCAAGAGAGAGGTTCATTTACTTGACTTAAGAGAGGGATGGAGGACTTGATAATATTAAACAGCTATAGTTAGGGTATACTTAAACTTAAAATAACTAAAATAGCTAGTAGGAAGAGATAGGGCAGGCACTGTTGCTGATTGAAGAAGCTGAAGCTTCGGCTGGTGCTAAGAGCTAAAGCTCCAAGAAGCCAAGAACTAAGAAGCTACCCTCAGCAGCAAGTTCTGTCCCTTAGTACTTTGTATAGCATGGGTCATTTTAGCTCCTTCTATACCAGGGGTCTCAAACTCAAATCACCACAAGGGCTGCATGAGGACTAGTACATTAGCCTGAGGGCCGCACCACTGAAACCATATCATACAATGATATTGCAAGTATCAGTAACAATAGTGTCATTGTGGGCCACAGGAAATAGCTTTAGGGGCCACATGCGACTCATGGGCCATGTGTTTGAGACCCTTGTTTTATACCCTGGTATCAGTTCTTTACCCCCAAAATTGTAGGGATACTTTTATTCTATAGGTTGGCAGGTTTGTGTGTGTGGTTGATGCATGCCATCCTTCCAGAATGTTGTTCTATCTTCCCTCATTATTTCTGGGTATTTCTGTGGGTTTCGCAATGGTTTTTTTAGATATTTTAGGGCCCAGACTAGATAAGTTCCTGCTTGTTTTAATGTCTGCTGACCTACCTCACAGTTAACAATCAAAATATAGTCCTTGGATTTCCACATCACTGCCCAATGCACAAATGTGTCTATCTTATGCCATCTTATGTTAACTGATAAATTTCTATGCCTTTAGCTGTCTCAAACAGGCCTAATGAATCTTTATACAAGCCCACAAGGTACTTTGTGTTACAGCTTTTAATATAAAATGTGTATACTATCTTATGAATCTGTAAGTCTTTAGTCTATACTAACATGATCCCTTAAACCTATATAGAGAAGGGGTGTATGTGCAAGCAAATAGAAGTTATGGGCTACAGTGTTAGATTTGATCAAGCTCCCTAGAAGCCTCATGCCTGATTCTGATCTCACTATGGTTTGACAGAAATTTGACTTCACTGGAATTGTTCCTGCTTTGTGCTAATGTAATTTAGATCTGAATAAGGCCTTCCAGATGTTTTTACCAGTCTGGTGAGCTATGCAGTCCTTCAGTCTATATTTAAATTAAGTGCTTTAATTTTTCAACCAATTGTCAGGGTGGACTGAATTAGGTCAAGGCCCATGATACTGACAGCCAGGTCACAGGCAAAATGGTGAAAGCCAGCCTGCAACATTTTAGTCATGTATCTTGCTAAATGCTGGAGAGACAGGTATCAGATGATGAATGGACTTTATTAATGTGCATGAAACTGGTTTTGTAAACAAATATATATATATTTGCACAACCAAGTAGCTGGCATTGAGTACAGAAACATCTGCACAGTGTATGGGCTAGACCCTCCCAAGACCAGATAGGAGATTCCACGGAATGTCGTGGAGAATAACAGGGCTAAGATTCTGTGGGACTTCCAGATCCAGACGGACAGGCAGGTACTGGCCAATCAATCAGACATCATGGTAATAGACAAGGACCAGAAGACAGCGGTGGTGATAGATGTAGCATTGCCAAGTGACAGCAACATCAGAAAGAAGGACTATGAGAAGCTGGAGAAGTACCAGGGCCTGAAAGAGGAACTAGAGCGGATGTGGAAAGTGAAGGCCAAAGTTGTCCCAGTGGTGGTAGGAGCACTCGGGGCTGTGACTCCTAAGCTGGGAGAGTGGCTCCAACAGATCCCAGGAACAACATCAGAGCGCTCTGTCCAGAAGAGTGCAGTGCTAGGAACAGCTAAGATATTGCGCAGAACCCTCAAACTCCCAGGCCTCTGGTAGAGGACCCGAGGTTGAGGAAGCAATTATTTATCAGAAAGGTAAATTGTTTTTGCTACCTAATAGAAAGTAGATGAATCGAGGTCACACAATGTGTTAAGCAAATAATGGAATTTGTTGTAGCTATATGTGATTAAAAATTAAATATTGTGTAATCAGAATAAGAAAGAAGCTAATAAGATGTGTCATGTTATAGTTTGAATTGTTTCTATTTATCTTGTTTGGTAGAACTAAAACTGTATTAGGTGCTATAAACCTTGTGTGACTCCTACTCTGTGTACAACAGGAAAATACATCAAGGCTTAAATACACTAAATCCACTAGCGTTCAGATATTCTACTTTGCTTTGCTATTACAGATCTTCTATCTTGCAAATATGCATGGAGCCAGATAAGAGAGAGTCTCTAAGAATTGGCGTTTTAGCCAATACCATATACAATGCTATATATAGTATCATATTTTTGTATAACAGTGAATTTTATTTTCTGAATGCTGCTTAGTTATGTTAAGCCGCTCAACCAAGGGGAGATGTGAAGTATTATAATCTCAGTGTTAGTTATAGGCACACTGCAGACAACAGGAACATGATAAACACTTCTTGTTGATGCTTTGCTAACATGCCCCCTGCACTGAGCTACAACACGTGAAGGGTGTGTATAAGATTTTACTAGGGTGATCAGATAGTAAGTTTGAAAAATTAGGGATGGGCACCAAGTGGGGAATAATAGGCACCTATGTAAGACAAAGCCTGGAATATCAGGACTGTCCTTATTAAATTGAGACATCCGATCACCATTGGTTTTGCTGACCTCTGAAATACACCCTGTTAAAAACAGTAATAAAGTAATTAGAGATTTCATACTGTTTATTTCAAAACATGTTGAAAGATAATTATTGAAAGGAAATGGTGAACCTTTCAACCCTAGAATACATAGTCAGAATGCTGTTCAAATTTTGATTGTCAGCCACGTGCACTAATGCCACCAATATCAGTGTTAACATATTTGGTTTTTTAATTATGCTTTTGAATTACTGAATGTGGTTAAGAGTCACAGATTCATATCTCTCATCACTGAAATAAAATCAAACCCATGATAGTGTGGAAAAATGAGACAGAATGATAAACATTCCTTGATAACTTTTTGTCTGACACCAGTACATATCCCTCTATATTTTATAGTCTTAAGGAAGTTTTGACAGAAATTTGTATATATTTTCATATATGAACCATATAGGTGGTACAGAAATGAGTGAGCATGCAGTTCTTTTTACCCCTTCCTTCATTCCAGGAAGAAGGCATTTAGTAATAATAGTTTCTTAAATATTTAGTTCATAGTTATTTGTTGAAGTGCAGCTGTGCTTAAGATGCTAAAATGAGGCATTACATATAGATTGTGTCTCCTTCTGCAAGACAGGTGTGTTTATATACATAAATCCAGCTTCTGGTCACTTCACTGTCAATTTGGATGATTATTTGATACTTTTGTTGACTGAACACTTCAACGATACTCTGGATACTATGAATAGAGTTAGCAAACCAAACAAGGAGTCCTATGGCACTTTTAAAGATTCACAAAGTAATTATCACATGAGCTTTTGTGGATAGAGTCACACTTTATCAAACTCATGAAATGGGTTTACAGTATGAAAGGGGATATATAAACACAGAGAACAGCAAGCACAAGGACAGTTCAGAATTATTGCAGCAAACAAAGGAAGCTGCTTGGATTCGAACAGTGGGATAACATAAAAATGTGGGAAGGTGAAAAGAGGAAAAGATCATTTTGTAAGGTGAGTAGGATTGATCAGTGTTTTTTCTGTGCTTAAAAAAGAAAAGGTGCTGGTACTCTCCTTTCCCCTGCTGACTCCACCCCTCAGCTGGCCAGTTGGGGGCCAGCAAAAAAGGCGCTGGTACATTGTATCCCTGCGTACCATCACAAAAGAAAGTACTGGGGTCGATTGTTCAGCTTGTAAACTTACAAGAGTCTCATTTTTTTTTGTTAGGTTGGAATAAGAAATGTACGTGCTGATTTAATATGTTAAATAAATAAACAGGTGAGGAATGGATGATAGTTGCTTTCTTTTTCATTGTTACAGTTTTAAAAAACTCCATGTCTTGAAGGCATTGGCTAGCTTGCTACAAACTGACTATAAAGCACCTCTTTATCTGCTCAGTGTCTATTAACTAGAAGTACCATATTTTGGTTTTGAGATGTCTTTCACAAAGCACAGTTTGTATATGAAACCACTTAGGATTATGTGAGTTGTCTGTTTAGTACTGGTATTTTATTTAAACTAATATGCCTTTATTTATAAGACATTAAAATGGTTGTCATATACTATGTTATATGTCAATCATATTTTATATTTGAAGTATATTATATAATATAGCATGTCATTGTAATTATATTGTGTTATATTTAGATAATTGTTATGATTTATATTTATAACTGTATTTTATTTGTATCTGTCATATAATATAAAATATATACAGTAACACTTAGGTGATATTGGGGATTACTGCAAAGCTTGTAATAGGCTGGCTTTTCTTTGTGAGTAAAAATATAAATATAATGATAACATGTATCACAGTGGTATATATTTAAATGCAGGAGAGCTAAGCTAAAGAATGACTCATCAGTGCATTTAACATTTTGAACCATTTCTCTAACAGCCGATAAGTCCCATTAAGCATCTTCAGTTTATTTTTAAATATTAAATAGTGTATGCGGGGGAATGAGCGAGAGAAAATGAAAGCACTTTTAATAAGTGTCTGTAATGTATTGTTGCCTTTATTGGGGCCAAGTGATTTAAGAATACCTTGGGCCTTGCTAAGCTACTTTGGTTGAGAGAATTTGACTGTGTGAATCAGGTATGTCTTTGAAGCGGTCTTTTATTTACAAAGAATGGACACAGTTTTCTTTCCCTGAGCATGGTGGGAAAAAGTAGCAGTAGTCAGTTTCCTTGCTCAGAATTTCCAGTTGTGTGTCCAAAAGAAGCTGTTTCTTGGCTTCCTCCCAAGGCCACGGTCACTACCGTTTCTCTTGGTTTCTTCTGTCCTTCTGCCTCTCAAACAAACGCAGAAGGTCGTGCACAATCAGTGGTAGTAGTGTTTACAATTGGCCCCAACATGAACTCTTCAGTCTATGAAGTTGGTCTCCTGTTTGTCCCTTTTATCTAGTGACTTGTTTGAACAACCTCAACCTCTTGTCTTAGCTATCAGTTTCTAAAGGGTCATTTAATTCCTTCTTCCATTGAGGCTGAAAGAAATGTGATTGATACACACAGAATTCTGTGCCTGATCCGTAGATCAGAGAGACGCTTGAGGGTAGCCATTAGCACCTTCTAGCGTAATGAGTGGGAGAAAAACAAATGAGGTGTCCTATGGCACTTAATAAGTTTGTCTTTATAAGTCTTTAAGTGTCATAGGACTACCTATTTGTTTCACTGGGGCAGACTAACACAGCTACCCCCCTGAATGGAGAGACTCTTAAATAAAAATCCATAATTCATATCCAGACAGAGATCATTTTCTCTAATAATTTTAATTAATAGATATTTATTTAAATAGATTTGTTTAATAAAATTAATGTAAATGCTCAGCGTAATGATTTACCTCACACATATCTTCCTATTTTCTTCCCTTACTCACCCTAATGTACAGGATGTCTGGCAGCAAACCAGGACAGCATGTCAAAAACAGGTTATGATTGGAACCTTCCCTTATCAGTTGGGGGTGGTAAAGAGTATATAATTAATGAGTAAACATAAAATTAGTGAGAGTTCAAAAGACTGTCAAAAAGGTAAAGGGAATCAACTATAATTGAAAATGAGTGTTCCAACTTTGACATGGTCATTCTTATATTTCTTATGTAAAATAAAATATGAGTAGTTGTCATGAAATCTAAATCTAAGGAATACTTAGACATCTTGGAAGGTTAAGGTGATGGATTAAGGACAAGCTCATTCTTCAGAGACGATGGGAAGCCTCTAGCTTTGTTTTTTCAGTTTTGTTTTTTTGACTCAATGCAGGACTCTTATGGTGCGAATTTCAAGACATGGATGCTCAGTAGTGGAAAGAGAACTGCTGTTGCCCAGCTGGATATTCAGATTCTTATACTGCATCCTTCTCTACAGGATGCAAATAAATGGTTTTATGTGGTGGGGAGAAAGAGCATGATTTTTCACAGAATTTCTGCTGAGTGATAGAGTTTCCTCAGGAACTTTTTGTGCTTACTACTCTGGTAAGGAGAGATTTCGTTCTGCAAAGCTTTCTTCCAGGGAGAAGCAAGGCTTCAATAATTATGTTAAAGATCTATACCATGATTTCTGACTTTGGTTTGCATAGCATATAGCTATCTAGAAATTTCTTTTCATTGTATGTCACCAAATGGGACAAAGCACATTTTTTTCTGAACCAGGAATTGGGGAGGAAAAAAAAATATTTTTAAACTAATAATTACAGCTTGGCAATAATCGTTTTTATACTTTTTCATATAGGCTTTTGCTGAAAGATTGAATGAAATTACTATGGTTTATTGATTCAGCCAACTGGTTGAGTTACTGCAGTAAACAATTTATGAAAAATTGTGTTCAGGTAGTTTTTAAGTTTTTACTGTAGTGTGTGTGTGTGTGTGTGTGTGTGTGTGTGTGTGTGTGTGTGTGTGTGTGTGTGTGTGTGTGTGTGTTGTACATGGTAGTGTTTGATGAGTTTAGAATCTGAGGACTGGAAACCTTGATGTGGGCTCGAGTTTACCTCTCATGCCTTTGTCCAGTGCCCAGCAGAAATAAACCCCAACTCCTGCAGCGAAGCACCTGGAGACCAAGATTCAGTCCTAAAGGGACTCACAGCGAAGACTGTTCAGAATTAATAAAAACAAAAGCAATGAACTATATTAAGCATTAACTTTATAAACTTTATGATGAAAGAAAACAAAATAATTAATATACAGATCTATAATACGTAGTGGCCATTTAACAAAATCCACAAGTCTATTATGGTCTCAAATCACCAAGTCTAAAGACGTGTTCAAGAAGCAGCTCCCTCCTCTTTGGCTGCAGAAATCCCCAGTATGAGTCCTTGAAGACTTTCCTTCCTATTCTGGGAGCACTGCTGTCCACTCAATTACATACATAGACACATATATAAAACAAACTCTGTTACAAAAAAGAAAATCTGACAATAACAAAATATAATTGCCTCTTTTCCCCTGTTATATTAAAGAACTGTAGTTAAATCCATAACCCACAGTATACAGTTAAAAGAAACCACCCTTCTTTCCCAAGGGTCTCTTCTCTGCAAGCACGACTCCAGACTTCCCTCCTGGAGGATTAACAATGCTACTAACCTGAAGCAAAGTGCCTCAGAGTTGGGGAAACAAGGCTGCTGTCTTCTCCTGACTCAGCTTCTGCCCTTGCACAGAGCACATGTGCTGGTCCCAGTGCAACTGATCTGGGCTGGCTGCTTGCTCTCAGGCATCCAACCACTACAGTAGCAGGGAACGTTGTGGAGCATGCCCAAAGCTACACACTCATGCTAGAAACTTCTGGCACTAGGCAGCTAAATCTGCCCAGCAAGACAAACCCAGAGCCCAAAAAATCTCTTAAAGAGATGCTCCTCATTTAAGCCTACGGGTTACAAACTGCCTTCTAATCAATCAAAAAATGGTATCAAATAGTATTTTGATCTTATTACATTACATCACATGTATTATAAGGTATGTTACCCCTCAATCTTCAGCCAGTTGCTGGGGGTGAAGAAAGGGAGAAAACTAGTAAGGACAAATAATTGAAAGTTTCAATAATTAAAATGTAGGACTGAGTGTGTGTGGGGGGGTTGTTTTGTTTTGTTTATACTTGGTTTAGTTTCTCTCAGTGCTAATATACTCACTGAAGTTTATTGTAGATAAAGGAGAAAACTTTGTCTTTCTAAATGGCTCTTCCAGGTTTTAGCACATTTAATAGTTACATAGACAGTAACAAAAATATGAGGAACACATATCTATTTAGCTTCATGGAGCCTGAAGCCAGAAGGAACCACTAGATCTTCTATTCTGCTCTCCCTGTGTATCAGAGGCCAACAGCACTACCCAGTCACTCACCAATAGGCCAAAATATTACATTCCACAGGAGGCTAAACTGTTGTGTGCCATAGAGAGAGAATAAGATAGGTGAATGCCAGCGGCAGGGACTTAAGAGCATGTGACACACGGCACCACCCATGATCACCCTTAAAATGACTCCGATGTCTCCATTCCTCCCTGATGACTACAAGCAATTCCAGGAGCTCTTTCTGGAATTGCAGGGGGAGCTGCAAATTCCTCTTGAGGAGGTTCAGGATCCTAAGCAGAAGCTCCTGGGCATCCTTCAGTTTTATGGTCTGGAAGAATGATGTTCCCAATTCAGGAAGCCACTGGAGCCAGCTTCAGTGGTCTGACATGAGTCAGTTACTTGGACCCCCACCCCAAAAGGGTGCTATATGCTAGTCAAGCAGAAGGAATTTCTGTTCTCTCACCGTGCTTCTAATTCTTTAGTGATCCAAGCCACTTCAGAGAGATCTAGGCAGCAACAGGTGTGATTTCTCTGCTAATAAGAAGGCTGACTGTCTGAGCTTACTAGGAAGAAAAGCTGCTGTTTCTAGCCTCCAGTTTAGGATGGCCAGTTACCAAATTGCACTGATTAAGTACAAGTTTCTGAACTACTGGAAATTTGCAGACTTCTTTTAGTCCCTCACAGCAGGACAGAGCTCACTTCCAAGTTCTTGTACATAAAGGAAAAATGGAACACTCTGTAGTCACCAGTAGACGTGACTGATATCTTCCAACCAATGGCTACTGCCATCCTGATGAACAGGGAATCATGGATTCATGTGTGAGTTCCTTGGGGAGGTCCAGAATGCTGCTGAGGATCTTATGATTGAGACTTATTTGTATAACCAGATAAATTAGTCCTTGCACATGTTAAATGATTAAAGCCTGCCCTCAAATTCCTTGGAAAATATACACCTGTCTCCACTAGCAAAAATGCCAGCCTAGACAGCGGGCTCAACAGTTCTTCCATCAGAAATGTTCTAAGCCATCCTCTGAGAGGCAAAGAGTGCAAAATCCCCACTTCCTCATGCCTTGTGCAGTGGGTTCATCATTCCAGTCCCAGCCCTTGGCTAAAAGTTACTTTTGATGAGATTTCAAGAGCTGCAGGCAATTGAGTCCACTACTGTTCAACTCTCATGCCACATTTGAGGGTCATCCGGCACTCTTTAAGCACTCGGAATGCCTTAACGATGGCCAAATATATGCTAAGCATCATCCATTCTGACTAAGTGATGGAATGTATTCCTGTCCTCTCCAAAACTCCCTACCCCACTCCTCCTTGGGGACCATTCTCACAAGAACACTTTCAAACAAAAAATAGAATCTTTTACAGTGAAGAGTAAAAGAATGAGCTCCTCTTCAGTGTCCAGGGAGAAGTTTTTACTTGACATCTTTCCTAATTTCTAAAAAGAAAGACATTTGGAGGAAAAAGTATCTGTCTCTGCTATCCCAACTACTCTATTTACAAATTCATAGCCATGTGGGCATCTGTAATTCCATTTGTGGGGAATAAAATGTGGTTTACAGCTGTTAACATGAAGGATATCTTCTTTGACCTAAACATTCAGCCTGCTCATAACACTTTCTCAGATTCATAGTTGACTCCCACCTACTTTCAGTACAGAATATTCCTGTTCAACAGTGCTGTCACACCTATGTCTATGCCAAGGTGTTCTCTGTAATAGCAGTATGTATGAGATGTTGTGGTCTTCTCCTCTCTCCCTACTTTAATGACTAGCTCCTTGTTCTCAGGGCACATCAAAACATCCAGGCATCCACTTCAGAAATGTGGGAAGTTCTCTTGGGGATGGGGCAATGTAAACACCCCCCCCCCCAATTTCTCATTTGTACACAGACTTTGGACTTCTCTGAAATGTTCTTTTAGGTTTGCATTATCATTCTCTTCCTTGCTGCAACACCTGACAGGACAAACATTACTAAGCTTGTGTGGACAGTATAAAGCTTTTGGACATCTTGAGAGTCCAAGGTGCTCATGAATGTACAAGAGCTATGACCAGTTTGAAGGACTTCTTAAAAAGTTCTCCCATTCATTCAAGGGCACAGTCATGATGGTCTCTGATATTAATGGACAATTGTGTACATCAGCATACAGGGAGGAGGGAGGTTTGCCCACCTATGTTCAGAAGCCGTCAGTTTGTACAATTGGGGATTACCCTGTCAAGCATAAGTGGAAGCTTCACAAATCTGTTGTAAACAAGATTTTCTCTCCATCGGAGACCCCCAAGAGGGCCCTGTTCACCTCCCAAACAGGAAGTGTGATACAGTGTTCCAGAGGAGCCTTCATCAGCATTCGTACAGTGAGGCTCTACTCCTTCCATGGTGAAATCATCTGAACTGTGCCTTCTCTCCACAACCATTCTTGCCTTGAGTTTTGCACCAGATGTGGCTGGATCGGGCACAAGTTATTTTCCTTGCCCTCCAGAGGCCCAGGAGGTTTTGGTTCTTGAGTCTCCTATGCATGTTATCTTGGGCACTGATCATCATGTAAATTTCCAAAGGGATAGCTGTGTTAGTCTAATCCAGCAAAAACCAAACAAACAAGGAGTCATGTGGCACTTTAAGACTAACATTTATTTTTCGCATGAGCTTTCGTGGGAGAAAATCCCACTTCCTCAGATGCTTCGAAGATGGGTGAACTTACAGAATGGAATGAAAATAAATGCAAGGGGGTGTAAAACATAGGATCAGGTCATACAGTAACAGCAAATCAGAGCAGTTGTTAGGTGTAAACCATGGGAAGCCTGAAGTCAAATTACCTTTTGTAATGGGAAAAGAACCCATAGTCTCAATTCAGTCCTGCTTTCACAGAGTTTAGCTTGCACATTAATTCGAGTTCAGCTGTTTCTCTTTGAAGTCTTGATGTCCCAGCCACACCTGGATGTCAGAGATGTGGCTGGGACATCAAGACTTCAAAGAGAAACAGATGAACTTGAATTAATGTGCAAGCTAAACTCTGTGAAAGCAGGACTTAATCAAGACTATTGGTTCTTTTCCCATTACAAAAGGTATTTTGACTTAGGTTCAAACCCTGGGAAGCCTGAACAGCTGCTCTGATTTGCTGTTACTATATGTCCTGATCCTATGGTTTACACTCCCTTGCATTTATTTTCATTCCATTCTGTAAGTTCACACATCTTCGAAGCATCTGAGGAAGTGGGATTTTTTCCCATGAAAGCTCATGTGAAAAATAAATCCGTTAAAGAGCCACATGACTCCTTGTTTTGTTTTTGTTTTTGTTTTTTTTTAACTGATCATTATTCCTGCATTCCCAATCTCTTGGCTAAGGTGAATGGCAAGTTCAGGTATCTCAGCCCAAGGCTACTGCATCTTTGAGCCTGGTTTTTGATGTGCATTGTCCCTAGAGTGATCGTGTTCTGAAGCACTACAAAACATCCTGTTTAATGGTAGGAAGAATTCCCCTAGGAAATGTCACCTAGCCAAGTAGATTTCATTTCTTTACCTTGGCTCAAAAAAGTGTTTCTCCCAAGTCACAAATATTCCTTTCATTCCAGACTATATTCTTTCCTTGAAGACAGCATGTCTGACTGTCAGTTCCTTAAGCATCCGTGCCATAGTAATCAGTGCCTGCCATCTGGTTTCACAGGGTCACTTGATCTTCAGCCTACCTTCTGAGTACCAGATTCTGGAAAGGTCTAATCAGAAATTTTTCACCTGCTAGAAAAAGCCATACTCCTCAGTTGGACTTGAACTTTGTTTTCCTAGAGCAAAGTAAATGTTCTTTTGAACCATTAGCTTTTTGCTCCATGTGTTTCCTCTGGGGGGGATGGGACGCACTGGAACACTGTTCCGGGACCCCCTATTTTTTGGAGGCAGTGTTCAGTGGGCCCTAAAATAGAGGAAGCACTTTAAAGCAGTGTTTGTGGGGCCCCCTAAATATAGAAACTACACCAGAATGCAGGATTCTGGTGCGTTCCCCCTTACTTTAGTTTAACCCCTGGTCGCAGCCCCAACCCAGGCAGAAGACATAGTATCTGGCTGTCAGGGAGCTGACTCAGCTGAGCCAGGTTGGGAGTTTTTGAATCTCCTGACTTGAGCATGTTCAGGGCAGGAGCAGCCTGTGGCTGGAGAGCAGCTCCTAGCCCTCAGCGGAAACTTCTCTGGCCAGGCTGCTCCAGTGCTGCTGGTTCCTGACACTGAGCTGGGAGGAGGCTCAGCAGGGACAAGAAGAAATGACTGACCTCAGCATGGCCTGGGAGAGCTCTATGGTGGGGATGGCAGAAGGGCTCTTGGTGGGGGGGTGCTGGCCTCTGGGATTGGGGGTGTATGTGGAGCTGTTGGGGGCCAGGGAGTGCTGCTGGGAGTTGTGTGGGGTACGCTGGGTGTGTATGTAGCTGGGTGTGTGTGGAGTGAAGTGATAACTAATGCATGTGGTACAGAGAAGTGGTTGCAAATGCCTACCTGGGCTAGGGCCTGAACGATACAGGAAGGGGAACTGCCAATTAGTAGGCTTCTGGGGCCCACCAAATTGTACTTTACCCACTGGTTTCATCTCCTGCCCCGTCTTGGTCCTGGTAGACATCACCTCAGTGAAGAGGGTCATTAAGTGTTGGGCACTGACGGTAGATCTTCCTTGCACTATATTCCTATGGACTTCATCACAGAATCATCTGTTTCCCTTGAACTGATCTATATTCTGACCTGTGTTCTTCCTAAAACCTCAGAAGAAAAGAGACTACACCCTCTCAATGCTTGGGTGAGTCTTCAATTTTGTTTTCCACAGAAGAGAGGATATCAGGAGCTTCCCTCAGATTTGTCACTACAGCAGAAAGAGTCAGGGGTCAGGCTGCATTCTCTCAAAGGATTTTGAAATAAATATTCAGCTATATTTTACTATGCTGTCTTCAGTGAAGAATAGAAGATTAACCACCTGCTATCACCAACCATGTTTTGAGGACTTTAATTCAGTCATTGGTTAGAGGTTTATTACAGGAGTGGGTGAGGATCTGTGGCCTGTGTTGTGCAGGTCAGACTAGATGATCCTATTGGTCTCTTCTGACTTTAGTCTGAGTCTAATTACTGTCTATAATTAGCACCTGCTAGAGATAATATAGTTATTGGGAAAGTGACCAGGATTGTTCTTTCTCACGCACCAATTTTTGCTGATAACTAAGGTCTGAATGTAGCTGCCTTTTGCCTTCAGTTATTCAATTACTCCTCTGAGCCCTCATTGAAGACAACTGTTTGTTTATCACTGCAACCCTGTTGAAGAGAATATAAATGGGTTTGTAAGGGCAGAATCTCAAGTGTGCTCTTATTTACTGGTGATTCTGTACAAGTAGAAAAGCACTAAACATAATTTTCCAATCCCAGGATGTGTTGCCAGAGATGATGGACAATCTTATAACTCACACATTTAGCAAACTTTATCTGAATATGGAGCCTCAAATGGCCTCATTTTCAGAAAAGCTGAGAAGCCCCTGCAATCAATGGAAGCTGCAGGCATGCAGCTCCAGTGTAGGGGACATAAGAGATTTTTCAGTTTGCTAACACTTACCCTCCCCAAAATATTTTATATCAAAGTGAGTATTTCTTTTAAACAAAACAGTAGTTTTGCTGGACAAAGAATAATTTGTTTTTGTTTTTCCTTCTTTTTGGCCATTTTGAAACTTTTTTGATTGTTTCATAGTTTAATTTTATTTTAAAAAAGTTGTTTCCAACTTAGCAATCTCTCATGTCCAAATGTCAGAATGAAGTATTTTGATTCTTGATTTTTTTTAACAGTTTGGTAAAATTGACATGATTTTGTAAGCTGTTTTGGTGGTGCTAAATCTGGATTTTTTGCTGGTGAGGAGACATTTCATTAAAAAAATTCCTCAGCTCTGTTGAGGGCCATTGAAAATAAGATGGAACAGAATCCCCACGAGGTGGTTATTAGAAAATAATAGAAATAATAGTAAAATAGAATATTATAATTATGTAGGACAACTATCCTCTCTGCTGACACCAAATTCAGAGTCTAGAATTCAACACTGTTTAACTCTACCATGCAGTAAGTGTGCACTTTCATGGATGGTCATTGGATTTTTGGTGCTGGTGGATTGAAAGCTTGTTGTCTTTTACTTAAGAAATTTTGCTTATAAATGAAACCATGAGAAGTGTATTGTTACTACAGTTTGTTTCAACTTCTCCTAATCAGACTTCTCTTCATCTGGCATGCTTTAGCACTTTCACCGTATAAATTACGAATCCTAAAGTAGCATATAGACAGTATAAAGCTTGAAGACTTGTCTGTGCTGGTGTATGATTTTTTATGGAATCATGTAGCTTTACTGATTTTAGCTGCACTAGTGAAAATCCCTCTTGTACATGCAGTATTGGTTCATTTTGTCATTTGAAATGGGGTAACTTGTACCTGTGCAATTCAAGGTTTACATCAATGCAGCACATTTGTACTGGGGGGGTGAAGGGAGAAGGCAGGGTTATACCAGTACACCTACAGTGGTGTAGTTAAAACAGCATTTAAAATAAACACACACACACTGTATTGACAAGGCCTCGGAAACTGCTACTAGAGATGTTTGACTTCCTTTTCATATTTATAAGTAGGGATAACAAACAGCACCATGTACAACCAACCTTAGTCTATATAGCCAACAATGCAGCACAGATAGTCAATGTATAGCATGAGGTACAAATAGTGACAAGCCACAGAACTGCATGTAGGAAAACTGAGAATTTATTTAGGGGACTATGACAGGGTCTCTGGCCTTCCTGTCCTCCTCCTGGAGGTGTCAGTGCCCTGACACTTCTCATCCAATGAAAACTCACTCTGATTGGATACCTAGCAAGAGAGCCCTCCAGAGACCTGAGAGGGCTGGGCAAAAATACTGAAGAACCAAGAACCAGAAGGTGTTAGTCAGCACTGGGTGAAACTGAGACAGAGGAGAAGCTCACAATGACTAACCTATTAAGCCTTGCTATAGCTGGGAACATGCATTTTGAAGGTCTCTTTCCCCACTTTTGTTTAATGGCAGAGACGGCTGAGTCCTGAGTTGCTATGTTAATTTACCAACTGATGCTAAGCTTATACACAGACTGTTCTTTCCCAGTAAGGTGGCCAAACCTTTGAAGACTAAGGGGGAAGCACTTGCAACATCATGTCTGACACAGAAAGAGGGCACTATAGAACAGCTCCGCTGTCCATGGTGTCATATTATCAGGACTAACAAGGAATCTAGTGGCACTCGCAAAGGCTGACACATTAATTGATTTATTGCATGAGCTTTCATGGAAGAAAATCCCACTTCATCAGACACTTGAAGATGGAGTGGCTACCCCTCTGGAATTTCTTATCCTGTATTTTACAAAGTGTTCCTTTCCTGTGTCATTGATTACGTCTTAGAATACTATATCTAATTAATTCTTAAAATCAAATGAATGTTTACTAGTCATGCAGCTTGAACAATGAAATGAAACAGGTGAGTTTAACTTTAATTCTTATTTTTTATGTGGTTTCACTTCCCAGCTCTCATATGCTATCAGTCATTTTTGTCCACAACACTCCAGGTGACATTTAATTGTTTTTATTTTCAGTATAATGATGATAATCCTTTATCATTGGTTTTATTAAACTTTTTAAAAACCTAAATATTGGAATTAAAGCTAGTTGGGCACTGACAGTCACTTGAAGAAAAGTAAAATTACCAACTAATAATATCTTATTTCATAAACACTCCTCCTATACATTAAAATGTTTGCTATCTGAAGGATTTAAAAAAAAATCAACAATTAAAACAATGCATTTATACATGTTGAAATTGATTGAATTGTAACATCAGTACTTTGGATATCTGAACATTGGAAGATTTCATTTGACTAAGGAATTGACCTCTTTAGGCTACATTTATATTTATGGTGGTGTGCAGAATATGAACGCTGCATTCCCTCCCTCCCCCAGTATAAATAGCAATGTAGTCCATGAGGTATGGTTTATGCAAATAGAATAAAGACTTACTTGAACCATAGGGCAGCATTTCTCACATGCAGTCTCCAGGTGGTATTTTGCAGCCATGGCAGCCTCCAAAGCACCACAATAGTCATAAAAGTGTTCGGTGCTCAAGTTGTCTTATATGCGATCAAAAAAATCAAAAGGCGCACTTGGTCCCTTCTAAATGTTATGGTACAATGCAAGCAGACTTAAACTGCATAAGTGTAACTTCTCTTTCAAGCTGCAAAGCATATTCATTGGGTAATCACTATGGTGACATCTCATGCTGCCACAGCTCCTTAAGCAGCTGTTGGCTAATATCATCAGGAAGATCACTGCATGGTGTTTGGGTAGGTTGAGATTGTGGCAGGTGATGAAAGAGGTAATACTGCAAATGGATATCAAAAGGTCTATTGAAAATCAGTGCCAGAAATTGATCTTGAAGGTTACTCAGAGACAGTCCTGGAGGAGCCACCTGCTGCTAAGAAAAGCAGAACATGGAAGGAAAATGAACGTTTTAGAACCAGTGGGAAATGTGGTTCCTTGGATTTCTGAAGCCATCCCTGTTCTGTTTCTGGGCAAGTTGTATTGTAAAATTTTTAAAGAAAAATATTTATCAAATTAAAATTGATACAATGCAATATCACTGTAGTAGTCATGCAGGAGAAGTCAATCAATTACTACAATGAGTTTTATAAACACAAGCTGTTAAATGATGCAAAAAACAGAGTTTGAAAGACAATAGTGATGTCTCAATTTTTTTTTCTATAAAGCAGGTCAGATATGGCTTGCTACCCTGGAAGCTGTGCTAATTCTGGGGAAAAGCAAGGAAACCTTTTGTCAACAAAGAACTTGTGATGAAAACTGTTTTGGCTTTTCAGCCTGAAAATACACATTTCAGAGAGATGCTCATGAACAATAACATGGAAGGAGTACAAGAGATCTGGCAAATTTTCAACAAAATGAAATAGTTGAAGAGTCACAATGGCACCATTGTTTTTCTGAAGGCATTTTATGTCAGTTGAACCTCAGAGTTAGGCCAGATGGCAAACACATTTTTTTACTTTGCTCAGGTAAGAATAGAGGAATGCCGTATTAACTTTGACAATGTCTTGCTTGACAGCTGATGGAGTAGTAGTTGTGCAACATCTATGGATTAGGGTGTAGAGATGTTGAACAGCTTCAAGAGAACTGCACTCAAAACTTTTTTTTTTTTTTTGCTTCACTGTATTACTTGCCATCAGGCGTCAAGGAAAAGTGCAGGTGGGTTTGTATCTGTAATGGCAAAGTGCATCAATGCTGTCAATGCCAGCAGTTGTCAGCAGAAGATTTGCAACTCCATGTGAAACAGGCTGTGGGACATGTAAGGTGCTGCTGAATTAAAACTCCTCCACTTTCCCTCTTTTAACGACAGTGTACAAGGGCTGTACAAGCTGCAGGAAACACTGGCTGAAATTTTGAACACAGTTTTCCCAGAACTGTTCCAAAACCTACAAGATCAAGACATACATAGCCCTTGCAGAGGAGAGTGAGGTGGCATGGGGAAGGGGTGTGTGTGTGTGTGTTTTTTTCTTCCTTCCCAGGACTTTTTTAACCAAAGATAGTTTTCTTGAACTTGGAGTTTCAAAAACCTCAGCTAATAGTATATGACAACATTGAAGTAATTCAATATAACAATCCCTGACATTGTCCATCCCCAACAAGAAGAATGAGACTTTTCGTAAAATAGTGAGCTTTATCAGTTTCTCAGCTGTCAGCCTGAACAAGAGTGCAGCAAAAGATTGGTTTAGCTGTAACTGAACGCCAAAGTATACTCTCAGAGGATCTTGCAAATTGTTTTAGTGGGGGGAAGTTATTCCATGAGTACACCTTCACAACAGACCTGTTCAGCAATTCTGGATCACGTTTTTGTGGCTACAAAGAAAGTGCTTTTTTTCCCTTTTTGTCTCTTTGGATTTAAATAGTATCAAATGCCCAATGCTGCAAATGCTCCATGGCGCAAGAATGAAAGCATGCTTCCGTTAGCCCAGTTTACGGGCCAGGAATTCTGGAGTAATGCTCACCTGTTTGAGGATACCTACCAGCCCCTACATAAAGCTGCTTTGCTTTCTTGTCCTTGTTTTCCACTATTGCGCTGTGCAAGCAGGCATTCAGTGTACTGCATTTTCTGAAGAACAAGGACTGAAATTACCTCACTGATACTAACCTGAAAGCTTCCCTTCTAATTTCACAGCAGACCTGTGAGACCCTGCAGATTGTCCATTCAAAGACTTCCTGAACTTTTACAAGTGGTTTGATCCATACAGTGAGTGTCTTAAAATCCAGAAGTTTAATTTTATTGTCACAGTCTCTAATTATAGTCCAATAAATTATATTATTTGTTCTTATCATCATTATTACTGAATTAAATTGATTTTTTTAATCCATGAAAGAGAAATTTTGGACATAATAGCAAATATGTTTTTATTATTATTTTAACTTTCATTAGGTCGGATTTTTTTTTTTTTTTACTGACCTCCACCTTGTGCCATCTCTTGCTGTTGGTTACCCCTGCTGAGTTTTCCTAAAATACTTAATTAACTATGAAAAACAAATGACATGTATACATACATGTCCAAATCAATGTGATTTATTTATGTAGAGTTTTTTTGAAGACTTAATTGTCTTGATCACTGTGACTGACTGACTGGTCCTTTAGCCCTTGTATAGATTGTGCCAGTCATGATGCTTTTTCCATTTTTCTCTTATCCTGGCCTTCTCTTCTCCATGCAATTTCTGAACAAAATCTTTTCTCTTTGGAGTTTGACTGTATGGTCATTTCAGTTCCTCTGAGTACCACTCAGCAGCAGTGGCAGTCTGCGTGCCTGGCCCATTGTGTTTTATGGTACATGCTTTCAGTGACAACATCCTGCACTGCACTCTGCAGTTCAATCACTTCATTGGAGATTCAGACTGCTTCACTGGAGAGTCATTGAAATCCCTAGAATTCTTTTTTCCATCACCCTCTTTGTGATGCAGCAGTTGTTGCTGCTCTCTCTCCAGATTCAATAATAAAAACAATGTAAGTTTTATTTTTGTGCTCCAGCACCCCACTGCCTCCCCCACGTCCCCTGTCCGTAGCCTTTCATGTGTGCTGCCTTCCCTAGCCCCTTCCACATTGTGGGCCCCACTGCTTTCTCCCTTCCATTGCTCTGACCTCCCTTCCATGGCTTCACACCCCAGGCTTACGCCATTCCTTGTCTCTTGACTTTGGTACTGGTAAGACCAGCCGTGCTGGAGCCAGGGGTTGAGGAGGTTGGAGCCCAGAGCTCCACAGCTAAAGGACAGAGCCTTCCCCTACTGCCTTCCATGTACAAGAGCATTTCACTGAATTCTGCACCTATTTGCATCCTAGGCACCTCCATCAGGTAGATTAGACCTTAAGAAAATTGTTTATCAAATGAGTAATACCTTGATTATTATTTCATGAACAATCCTCCCTCCCTACCTCTCCCCACCCCCCAATAAATTAATTTGCTATTTGAAGGATTAAAAATAAACACAAAAGTGGATAATTAAAACAATTACAGTTACACCTGTAGAAATTGTTTGAATTATAAGATTTGCATTTAGGTCTCTGGAAATTACAAGACTGATTGACTGAAGGATTGACAGCAGTCTTTGTGAGAGGTATTTGGATTTGGCTGCCTTTTGCTGTATTTCAAGCAGTGCAGAATTATAATTTACACCTCTTTGCATTTGTGTTGGCAGAATCCCCAAAAAGGCAACTGTGGACCAATCTTAAACATTATTCTGTTGTGGCACTGGTGTTTTAAAGCAAACAAAATGAATAGTCTTATTTTTAGGTAAAACCATATTCTTTGTAAATTCAGGACAGAAGCTGAACTCTCTCCCCCCACCTTCCTGATGCTCCAGTTCTTAGGCAACTAGTTTTGTCAGAAAGCTTTCAGTCACATGACTGAAAGTAGGACTGGCCAGGCCCACCCAAGTGATTCAGGGGCCTGACCAGAAAATGGGCTGGATAGACTACTTTAAAGTTATGGTAGTACAGTTGCCTCTTAATGAGTGCACAAGAATTGCCCCATCCCACGCAGTCCGTATAGCATTCTGTCATAGCAAAGCAGGCTCTATAAATAGAGGTCTGACTGGAATTGCCTGTAGTGGATAGTTCAGATCGCTGAGGGAATAGTTTGACACCCTTACCACATTGTTTAAAAAAAGAAGTGTGTGCCATAGGACTCTGCTGTACATATCTGTAAAAATAAATAAATAGAATTAACCATAGCAATGCTTTACATGACTCTTGAGAAATGCAAATGAATCTGATTTCAGGGTTTATCACATGGACGGAGATGTACGTTATTAAAGTGAAAGTATTGCTAATAGTATGTTCATAATAGGGATAATTACTTTCTCCCACCCCTTGTTCCATCTGTCTGGAGTGGAAAGCCTTTGGTTAGGAGAGTATTTCTTCATCTGTATCCGTACTGTGACTTGCAAGGTGAGCCTTTTATAGTCATGGCAGTCTGTAGATGAGAAGGAGGTTCACAGGTATCCGCTCTTACAAATGTTAGTCAAGGAGTTTAGTTTTGATGTTTCTTGCTTTACAAATGGGACAGCTCATGAAAAGGGTCTGCAATACTTGATTATTGGTAGTTAAGTCTTTAATGGACAAACAATTACATTCAGTGGGTTTACCTTTTTAATCCTTTTTTTATTTGAGTGGCTATTTCTGAATCCAGAAAATTGTGTTTTTTTCCTGTCAATATTTTCTCTGATGGCTTTTTGAGAACAACAAAAGGATAGAGCAGTAATAGTTGCAAAATCTGTCACCGAGATCTTTTCATTACGTTGTTAAGGATGATCTTTTATTTATTTACACCATGTCTACTTTGCACCAGCTGCAGTGAAGCAAGCCAATATAGTAACGAGGCAAGATCCACTTCAGTAAGCATTGTTTAAATACATAATCTCTGCTCTACAGCAGGATTCAGTTTTGCTGTGGAAGTCAAAAGATATTTCCAGATTTGATTTTTGTCAGATTTTATATTCTTGTTGGATGTGTTTATGTATGGTCTAAGTAAGCCTGTCATCATTTTTTTAAATGCATTCCTCATAGCTGTTACCACTGAATACAGTGAAGACTTTCAGTTCCTGCAAAGGATATTTTGCCATCAGATGAGGAAAATGCTTCAGTATAGAAAAATTGTTCACTTTGATTCCATGCACTAGTAAACTGTAGAATGTCTTCCCTTCCGACAGGGGCAGGCAAATAAAAATTGAATTTTAGTTATATCCAGATTTCTTGTGTCAGCAGGAAAAACTGATGGAACCGTTTCCATTTTCTTAATCTGGATCTTCAATTCTAAAATTAGTTGTTCATTCAGGATGTAAGATGCTGGTGGATGTCAGTTCTGCCATCAGTACTTCATGCTATACTTACCTCCACCATTTACAAAGGCAATTTGAAGACAGCTGATAGTCCTATGACATTAAGCAAATTGCATAGCATGTGGTCCTGCACGTTCTTCTCTGCTTGCTACAAGCCAAGCAGGAAAGGGAAGCATTAGAATGATTCCCCCTCTCCCCCCACAAAAAAGTGGCTTCCTGCATTTCCTAGTGAGCATTGCTTTTCCTTCCTTTGAGGGAAAATATAGCATACATCTCTCCATTTGCTGACTTTTTAATGTTGATCACTCTATAACTAAATGTTTTTGCCTCTGTGGAGAGCATGGAACATTGGAAAGTATTTTCAGACTACTAAATGGTTATATTTTAACATTTAAATTGATGTCCAAAATAAGAAACTTGATGTAGGAAAGCTCCATTGGACTTTTTAGGGTTCTGTGCACTTCTTCCCAGGGTCTCACAATGGGATTGTGTAAACTAGAAAGAGTCAATATATGTGCAGCTGTAATTTATATTCGAGGACAGTTTAATTTGCCAAAATCATCTCCCATGCTGAGAAACACTGAGCTACTCCTGTTATATACATCAAGGTAGAGTGCTGTTTTAAGAAAATGAAAATTTGAATTACAATTTTCTCTTTGCCTAAATAAAGGGAAGGCGAAATAATGACATTTTAAGTGGCACGAATAGAAACAGTTGACATTTATGTAGAAGAAAGGCTTGGCTGGAAATTGGGTAAGGGCCAGCTAGTGACAAATTCACTTAGTGGTGGGGAGAACAAGCAAGGAGCCCTGTCCCTTTGTGTGCCTGGCTCAAGGACGTGTCACAAATGCAATGCCTAGATACAGAGGACATTACAGGGACTCTTGTCTCCATATGTCCCTGCACAGAAGTGGTGCCCCGCAGATGTCGGAGAGGAAGTTATATTGACAGCACTAGATATTCCAAAATCATGAGCCAGGACCCAAAAATAAGGAGCTTGGTTTAAAAATATTAATGTATTTTAAATGAATTTTGGAGCCTTTTTGTTTGGTTTCTGGTGTTTGAGGCTTCAGTGCTTACATTTTCAAGCTTCTGTACACAACTATGAGAACTAGAAACTGTGTTTAAATGAAAGAGGCGATTCTTTTGTTATCACCTGACTCCTGGAGGTGGGGCTACGAGGGGGAAAAAAGGCTATTATATGACTTGGGATAAAATGGCAAGTAGTAGTAACATTTGAGATGGGATCTACCCTAACCCACCACCTTCCTTGCACTGGCCTGATGAGTTCAGGAGCATGCTTCACCCATGAAAGGATGTAACAGTAGTTTCTTCTCCTCGTAGGGTACTAGGGAATTCCAGGAAGAATTCTGCCTTGCTGAAGAATTTTTCCGCAAGCACCCTTTGAGACTGCCTCAATAGCACACTAGACTCCTCAACCAAGTGCATAGCTTTTTGTTTAGTAAAGTTGTAGGCTTCATATTTGGTCTTTTTGATATATACTCTCTAAGTAAGATTTATTAAAAATATTTTATTCATTGGCATTCTTCATTTGACTGAAGTCAAACAGAGTTTCTGTTGTGAGGTAAACTTTGTAACTTGAGTTTCTATCTAAATATGGAAATGTATATTTTCAACTTTCCACAATCATGTATTTAAATCATAGGAAGACCTAATTCCATGGTTTCCACTTGGGCCTGAATCCTGGACACAGCTGTAGAAGACCAGCCAGTTATATCACCTTCAGAGTCCCAATGACAGTGTAATGGAGTCATGTGCAGGAACATGGCAGATGTGCTGGGCTATATGCTGAAACTTCCCTGATTTAAACTAATTGGTTTCTAAATCTAGGTAGTTAAATCAGTGCAACTCCACTGTATGCACACTCTAAAATCAAGGTGAGTGGCTGATACTGTTAAATCAGTTTGAGTGTTACAAATTTAAATAGGATTCGGAATTTGGTTATATCAGTTCAGTTCCTGTGAATAGACCCAGCTGGCAAAACAACCATTTTTTTAAAAAAAAAGACAGTCTTAGTATTTAACTATTAGTACATATTTATCATGAATGACATTGGTTACTGACTGTACACACCTGGTACAGGACAGCACTGTACCATTTCAACAAATGATGTGAAACAATTGGTTGGTTTTTTTTGTCCACAGACTAGCTTAGCCTTCTCTTCTGCTAAAGAACAGGGCCTATACAGTGTAAAAGCCCTTATTTTGCCAATACTACATACTTAGGAGAAGTAAAGTATAGTTAAAATTGCCATAGTTGCTTGCCAGAAATTTATTCAGACTAACAGAAGGAGGAGCAGGGGAGGACCTAGAAGCACTGCTGCTATTATTGCTTTCTCCCTTTTTATTTTATTTTATTTTATTTTATTTTATTTTATTTTATTTTATGATCTTTATGTATATAAGAGATTCCTGGCTAGGTGAAAATTTCATTTTTAAAGAATTACTTCCTATTATTCCTTCTCTGTCCTTCTGAATTATGACAACAGTACATAAGAAATGGAACCCATTAATGCACGTTGTGGAGGAGAGGGCTGAGTTCCAGGCCTGTAAATTCTTCCTTGTGTACTACAATCGGTAAATTCCATGCAGACCTTATAGTTAAAGCATTTTGGGATAAAGGTTAAAAAAACAAACTGTAAGATGAGATAGAGGTGTAGACAGAGGACTTGAAATTTTAAAACTGATCTAGAGTTAATGGGGAGAGATGCAACAAACCCAGAATATGTGAAGGAGAAGATACTGTACTTATAGCAATGGGAAGATTGTACTAAGAGAAAAAAAGTAAATGGTATTGATACTGACTAAAATGTTTTCAGAGTGTAAGACTGTTAGACTTGTGACAGGCTACTCTCCAGATCTGTTCCAGTATGTCCCTGAGACCTCCCAGTTCTCACTCCTGAGCCCCGATTCACCCCGCTTTGCCAAGTGACCATTCGCTCCTGAGTCAGTCTACTCTAGCCTCTCACATACAATCGGTCCCCAGTGGTGGGTGTTTGCCCTCTGGCTACTCAAGGGACAGTCCCTGAGCGAGCACCCCGAGCCCCAGTTACCACACCAGGAGCCGCTGTCTGCAGAGAGCGGGACCCGCTCCAAATCATCATACGCTCAAGTCTGACCACTCACACCTGCTAAAAATTACACAGTTTTAGATAAAACTACTAATTTATTGATCAGATTATAATTCTAAGTGAGAACATGGCTAATCAAGGCAGAGTCACAATATAAGAGTCAGGAGTAACCACAAGGAAATAAAAGGTAAAACACACATACTAACCTAATATTTCTACCTAAAGTGACCTTATAGTTCATGTTTATGCTCAAGATGTTCAGCCGTAGATATGTCTACAACAAAAATCTTAGTTCAGACTTGGTTAGTCCGAATTAAGTAGTTCAAAATTTAGTTCGAACTAAGCTTATTTTTTTAGGTCAAACTAACTTTTAGTTCACGTTAGCTGTGGTTTTTTTTTTAGTTTCAACTAACTCTTTAATTTGAACAAAAAAAAATGTGTTTGGTTTGAACTGATAATTTGAACTTATTTAGATTGGACTGTCAACAAATAGAATAGAATCATAGGGTTGGAAAGGACCTCGTGAGATCATTGACTCCAACCTCCTGGGGCTTGAGCCGTGGACCTGCTGCACGGTGAGCAGAGGTGCTAGCTACTACACTATTTGCAGGGGCTGTGGTTCTATGACACTCATGTCTCCATTGGGCTAGTTTGAACTAAAAATGCAAATGAGTTTGCACTAAGCAGTTAGTTCAGACTGACCAGCCAGACTAACTAGTTGAAACTAACCTTTGATTCATTCAAACTATATATATATATATATATATATATATATATAT
>ML682060.1:31007658-31136370 GCA_007922195.1 Podocnemis expansa
AGTGCCTGTTCTTGTGCTGCTATGATCAGTGCCTCAGTGCTGTCTTTCAGTCCAGCCCTTTCCAGCCACTGGTAGGATTTCCCAATGTCAGCCACCTCTGCTATCTGTCGATGGTACATTCCATGCAGGGTCTTGTCTTGCCATGGCACTTCTTCTGCTTGATCTTCCTCCCATGTCTGCTGCTGCTGTCTCAGGCATTCTCTCAGCAGCTCATCTTTGGGTGCCATCTTACTGATGTACTCCTGGATGCTCTGGGTTTCATCCAGGACAGTGGCTTTGACACTGACCAAACCCCGCCCACCTTCTTTCCGGCTGGCGTACAGTCTCTGGGTGTTGGACTTGGGGTGGAAACCTCCGTACATTGTGAGGAGCTTCCGGGTCTTCACATCGGCAGCCTCCATGTCCTCCTTTGGCCAGCTCACTATACCGGCAGGGTATCTGATGACTGGCAGGGCATACCTGTTGATGGCGTGGATCTTGTTCTTCCCATTGAGCTGGCTCTTCAGGACCTGTCTTATCCTTTGGTGGTACTTGGAAGTTGCTGTCTTCCTTGCCTCCTCATCGTGAGTCCCATGTGACTGTGGGATGCCAAGGTACTTGTAGCTGGTCTGTATGTCTGCTATGTGGCCTGCTGGTAGTTCCACCCCATCAGTCTTGACTACCTTTCCTCTCTTTACTACCATCCGGCCACACTTCTCCAGTCCGAATGACATCCCAATATCCTCACTGTAGATCCGTGTCAGGTGGATTAGCGAGTCGATGTCTCGTTCATTCTTAGCATACAGCTTGATGTCATCCATGTACAGGAGGTGGCTGATGGTAGTTCCACTCTTGAACTTGTATCCATATTCAGTCCTTGTGATTATCTGGCTGAGGGGGTTCAAGCCAATGCAGAACAGCAGCGGGGACAGCGCATCACCTTGGTATATGCCGCACTTGATGGCCACTTGTGCAAGCTGTCTTGAGTTGACTTCCAGCGTTGTCTTCCACAGTCCCATTGAGTTCTTGAGGAAGGTCCTTAGTGTCCTGTTGACTTTGTATAGCGCCAGACATTCACAGATCCATGTGTGCGGCATTGAGTCGTAGGCTTTCCTGTAGTCAATCCAGGCTGTGCTCAGATTGGTCTGTCTAGACCTTGAGTCTTGGGTGACTGCTCTATCTATGAGCAGCTGGTGTTTTGAGCCTCTGGTGTTGTTCCCAATGCCCTTCTGAGCTGTGCTCATGTACTGGCTCACGTGGTCCTGTAGCTTGGCGGCTATGATGCCTGATAGGACTTTCCATGTTGTGGGGAGGCAGGTTATTGGCCGGTAGTTGGATGGTGCTGTTCCCTTTTGGGGGCCTTTCATGATCAGCACTGTCCTTCCTTGTGTTAGCCAGTCTGGGTGGGAGCCTGCTGCTAGCAGCTGGTTCATCTGTGCTGCTAGGCGTTCATGCACTGCTGTTAGTTTCTTTAGCCAGTAGGTGTGGATCATGTCCGGGCCCGGTGCTGTCCAGCTCTTCATGTTCTTGACCCGCTGTTGGATGTCGGCTATTGTGATGGTGACTGGTTGCTGTTCTGGGAGATTGCTGTGGTCTGTTCTCAGGTCCTGCAGCCACTTTGCACTGGTGTTATGAGTCTTCTCTTTCTCCCAGATGTTCTTCCAGTACTGTTCAGTTTCTGCTGGTGGTGGCTCTGCTGTTATTGTGTTGTTGCACTGCAGTTGGGAGTACACCTTGGATGGTTCTTTGGAGAACAGGGCATTTATCTTTTTGGCCTCTGCTTCTCTAGTGTATCTCCTTAGCCTGGTGGCCAGTGCTGTGAGCCTTTGCTTAGCAGTCTCTAGGGCTTCAGATGGAGTCAGGCCCTTGTATTTTCTCAGTAGCCGAGTCTTATCCTTAATCTCTACACCCTTCTGTAGTTCCACCAGCCGGCTAACTTCTCTCTGGGTTGCCTTGATCTTATCCTCCAACCTCATTTTCCAGGGAGGGTATGTATTGCTGTTCTTCTTGATCATGTAGCCAAGCATCTCCAGGATTACAGAGGCTGTCGCATATACCAGTTCATTGGTTTCAGTGATGGTGGTAGTAGGAATTGTCATTAGGGCTCTATTGGCATCTTCTAGCATACTAGCTGATGGTGCTTCTCCAACGAGCCTTGGTAATCGGTCTCGAGGGTTGACTGTAGCTAGTTTATCCATGATCTTATGCCTCATATCAGCTGCTGTGTTCTGTAATGGAGGGGGTGGTAGTGAAGTTCCAGCTTCAGGTGGTGGCTGCACATCTAGTTGTTCTTCTGGGGCTTCTTCTTGAGTGTGGGAGGTAACATGCAGTTGGTCTATCTCCAGTTGTGAGAGCAGCTGCCTCTTTACTATGTTGAAGCGTTGGGTAACTAGCTGTTTCTCAGTTAGTGTGGATGTAGGTCTTCTGTCCATCCATAGTTCCCTCATACGTTTCATATATCCCCTCTCATTAGGTCTGCTGTTGTAGTAGCATTCCATCAATTCCAGGTTCTCTTGTCTCGTCCATGCATGGTTTGTTCCAGTAGCCCACTTATCGTCAGATTGTCCTGGTTCCCCAACATCTGGCGCAGACCTTGTTAATCCGGGCGACGTCCGAGCCGGCATGACTCTCCTAGTTCGTGTCACTCTCATATTCGAGGTAGGCAAGTGAGGCGTTAGGGGGTCTTTTTGCCCAAGGACCCCTACTGGGAAGGTAGATAGGAACCCACCGGGATTTGAACCCCGGTCTCCCGTATCAAAGGGCGTCAGTATTAACCACTACGGCGCTCTAAACTAGGCAAAGCCTAGTGTACATTTGGTTCAAATTAGTCTGGACTAATTTGCTAGTGTAGGCATAGCCTGTCAGATGTTTGTGCAGGCAGTCTCTGCCTGAGGCCAGGCAGAGCTCAGATCTTGCTTGGAGGAGTTTCAAGATAGAAATTCCCAAGCAAAAACCCCCAAATCCCTCTGAGTGTGTCTCTTTTAGTTGAAAGCTCCCTTGATCTCTCCATTTCTGGGTGGAGGTGACCTTTGTCTGGTCTGAGGCAGGAAACACAATTAGAATATCTTTGCCTCCTCAAGGTGCTTGTTGCTCTGGTTGTTTATGTGCTGCTGGGAGAGAGTTCTGCCTGTTTGTACCACCCCCTCGAATTGGCATAAGAATATACAATCACAGTGCATCATATACATCATAACCCAGGGTGCACAGATGCGTATCTGTGTGACAACATAGTTGCTAATACTAACAGCAGAAACTGTTGATGTTTGTTTAAACTTTAAGGCCAAGATTTTTAAAAACAGAAACCTAATGATAGGTTCCCCAATTAATATGTAGGCACCTAAATAAATATAGTGATTTTTAGTAACACTGGCCATTCTTAAAACCAGTGGTATGTGTACACACCAGTTATTGGCTTCAAGGGGTCTCGGTATTCTAAAAATTTGGCCACTAAGTTAGGTACAAAAATATGAATATAGAAGCTTGCTCTCATGCTGAAGTTTTTAAAAGAATTGGTCTTAAAGTTGTTATGTCATTCACAGAGGTTTTGTAAAACACATGGGATTTTTCCTGTGTTACTTAAAAAATAAAATCTTCCAATAGTTTGTATGGACTGAGGGACTTTGAGCTGCTCTTTAATAATCTAAGAATACTGAGGTATAGTTTTATCAATCCTGCATGTGACCTGATCATTGAGGTACACACCGCATTACTATAATGGGTCGTTAGAATCTTCTTTATGAATTTGTTGTTCTGTCTTAATTGGGCTTGTGGGAAAACAAGAAAGGAAGCAACACCCTGGATCCTGATAACTATCCGTCAAGCAAATATATTGCAGGAGAAGGAGCTACAAGACAATGGTAGAAATTATTGGCTTTGCGTGCCCTATGTCTAATCTCCAGTGAGAGGACACAGCTGTTCTGCAAATACTGGCAGAGAAAAGAACCAGAGAATGCTAAACAACCCTTCTCAAAATAAAAGTGAGGGGATTGTTGGTTGTCAAGGGCTTGGTGGGACAGGGCAAGGTTGACATGGAGAGAGGCTCTGAGGAAAAACTGGGTTTTCCCAGACCCATCTAATGTTAAGTTATAGGGAAAACAGATAAGCAGGCAGACTGGCTTTATTGTTGTTAAGATCTGTTTTTGACCTTGTTTTCCTCTTTATGCTGTTCCCCAGGGTTTGAATACTAACAATTGCTTTGATTTATTGTTAGTATGAGCTGATCCCATGATATACACTTCCCTGAATTTGTTTTCCACCCATTCTGTAAGTTCCCCCATCTTCAAAGCATCTGACAAAGTGGGATTTTCTCCCACAAAAGCTCATGTGGTAAATAAATTTGTTAATCTTTAGAAGTGCCACAGGACTTTTTGCTTTTTCTTCTCCTTGAATGCTTTAGTGCTAAATGAATAATTACTTTGACCAAAGAAAGCTGTCTGGTCAGTGGTTACTACTCTCATTGCTTCCAGAGGGAGCAAACTTGCAGGTGTGTGGAGGTGTCAGGGCGGCTGAGGTAATCATAGTTGATACCCTTGGGACTGCAGAGCCAGGCTTGCTCTAAGGGGGGGAGAATTGACTGCTTCTATTCAGACAGAGGAGACAGCTGGAGACCTTGATAGCAGTTTATTCTGAGATCAGGAGGAGCTAGAGGTGCATTTACCCCAAGTGACTGACATTCATAGCTGTGTTTTCTCTTTAAATGTCCATCTGTAAAGGAGCCCGTTTTCCTATCAGCCTCATTCATTTTTGCTTTTAGTTACAAATCACAAGAGAAATCTTTTAAGTCCTTGTTGAAAATAAATTAAACCATCACTCAGTAGCAAAACATTCTCTCTGTGCTAGAAAATTCGATATAGAGTGCAATTTATAATTAAACTAATATTTAACTTGTTGTCAAAGCCACAATTTAAATAACAATCAGGTTAGAATACTGTCTTGCTAGTTTGGATGTAATTTTTAATCTTCTTTTCCAGAAGCTGCTGTGTTTATACAATAGTCTCTCACCAAATGGGCAGTATGATACAAATGATAGATTTTTACTTGTACAAACAATAATCCCATTAGAGTGGTTGCTGTTTACTTGTCTTCCTAAAGGCTGTAAAATGACTGAGTCGTATAGGTTACTAATAAATTGTGGTGTTAGATCTCTTTGGCTCCCTCATGAGGCAACTACAGATAGTGGTCCACATCCAAATTCTTGTAGGACTGGCTAGTAAATCTACAATTTCTCAGAAAGAAACACAATAAAGAAGTGTTTTTTCTCATTTCAGTGTCACTAAATGAAAACTGACTCTGTAGTTGTTAAAACTGAGGTTTGGTTGATTAAGTAAAAAAGCAGCTCGAATTCAGCTAACTTTTCTATTTTCTTGTCTGTTTGTTTTGCATCACTTCAGTGACAGAAAGCAACTGGAAAGATGGCAAACTACCTGTCTGGGATTTCTCTGAAGTGAAGGAATCCCCAAGTGACATGGAACCAGTGTCACTTGTTATATGCTGCCTCACTTCCAGCTCCCGGTATGGTGGTAGAAGTTAAAAGAAAGAAGTGTCAGCATTGCCAGTTAGTGCCACTGTGCTCAAGTGCAATTTAATACAATCTCAGTGTTGCTTTAAGCGCACTGGGGGTTGAACTGGACCAAAACTGGCATTAAGGGATTGGGATCCATAAAGGCAATATAAAGACATCTTTGTCTGCTTAATCCTACCCAGTGTTAATGCAGTTTAAAATTTTGCTTTTTAGGGTATTACTCATCCAAAGTCACAAAGCACATGTTTCAAGTTGAAAGGGCTAACTTCAGGTAAAAAAAAAAATTACAAAGGAACAATTGAGTCATTTCCATGGGAGAGTGACATGTGAATAAAAACAATAGGGGGAAAAAAAGGCTTCTCCTTGTTTGTTAGGACTAGCATTCTCTAATCATCACATTTTTAGAATTGTCTTTAAAAATTCATGAGTTTTGTGTCAACATCTTGCTTAAGTTTTTCCAATACATGATGTGTAAAGAACTATCTGGAGATTTATGGACTGTCCTTCCAATTGTTCTTCAGTCATGGATTTCTTTTTAAGAAAGAAAAGGAAATCTTAGCTGTTATGTTCATGAAGACCTTAAAACCATATTTCATGAATAGAAGAATAACCACACTGGGTCAGACCAATGATCTATCTAGCCCAGTAGCCTGTTTTCCAACAGCAGCTAATGCCAGCTGCATCAGAGAAAATGAACAGAATAGGACAATTAGCTGATCCATCCCCTGTAGGCCAGTCCCAGTTTCTGGCAGCTGGAGGTTGAGACACTTTGGATTGCATCCGTGACCATATTCCCTAATAGCTATCAATGTATCTATTCTCAGGCACGGACATATTTTTTTTAACCCAGTTACACTTTGGGCCTTCACAACACCCCCAATAATGAGTCCCACAGGTTGACAGTGCCTTATGTTAAGAAGTATTTTGTTTGTTCTAAACCAGCTTCCTATTAATTTCATTGCATAACCCCAGTGTCTGTGCTATATAAAGGAGTAAATTAATAAATTATGAAAATCTATACCAGCATTTCCTCAATGTGTGTATGAAAGGTACAGGCATTACAAAGAATGGGTGTGTTCACACAGGCTTCTTATTTCAAAACAACAGAGGTTGTTTCAAAATAAGAAGCAGCATGTCCACACGACGTACTCCCATTTCAAAACAAGGGGTTCCCTTGTTTTGAAATGGGAGCCGTGTTTCAAAACGGCTTAAACCTCCTTCCATTTCGAAACAACCCCATGGGGACATGTTTTAGCACCCTGGGAGGAAGGGCCATCCCCTTAACACCCTGGCCAGGGAACCCTCAGCACCCTGCCCAGGGTGCTGAGGGGTGTCCCCTGGCCGGCAGAAGGGGACTGCAGACACCCGCGGGGTGAGCCGCAGCCAGCAGGCCGGCTTGCCTTGCAGGGGTCTGCAGGGAACTGGAGACCCCGGCGGGGAGAGGCGCCCAGCTCCGCTTCACCGCACGGGGGTCTGCAGTCCCCCCAAAGCGAAATAGCGTGTCCACACTGTGGACACGCTATTTCATTTCCCTTATTTCAAAGACACTTTTTTGTCTTTCAAAATAAGGTGTTTCGAAATAACACGTTATTTCAAAACGGCTTATTTCGAAACGGCTTGTTTCGAAACAAGCAGTATGTGTGTGAACGTAGCCAATGAGTTTTTACAGTGCAGGATATGTATAAATTAAGATGAAAGAGCAGTAGGAAGGTGTGATGGGTTTAGTTTTCCTTTGAAAAGTAAAATAAAAAAAAATAGAGGAAGCATGGACAAGTGGTTTCAGCACTAGCCTGCATGTGGGAGACTTGTGTCCAGTCCTTGCTCAAACCATACCAAAGTTGCATAGTTTCTCTGAACCTCAGTTCCTCATCTCCAAAATGGGGATGATAGACTCTCCTACCTCACAGACGAGCCATGTGAATAAATGTATTAAAAATAGTGAAATATTCAGGTGATAAAAATAAATCAAACAAGGTGTCCTATGGCACTTTTAAAGCCTAACATATTTATTTATCACATGAGCGTTCATGGGAGAAAATCCCACTTCATCAGATGCTTGAAGCATTCTTTGTTAGGCTTTAAAAGTGCCACAGGACTCCTTGTTTGCTTTGCTGAACTAGACTAACTCAGCTACCCCTTTGGAACTTGTCATCAGACATTATGGACTTGAGAGCCATGCAAATACTTAGGATGCATAGAAAGGTATGCAAAAAAAACCCTGATCTGGCCTCTATATATTTCACAGGTCGTTGTGCTGAGATTTTGTTATGCTTTTAATTAGAGATCCTTCCCAAACAAAGACTATAAACACCTCACAAAATATGAGGTGTTCACTGAGATTAGTTGGACTGAAATACAGATTCAGATGATGCAAACTTTTTTTTATTTTTGGCAACTTATTATGATCATTTGCATTTTCAGAATGGAAGTCAATTAAGTAGAAAAATTGCATTGTACCTCTACTTTGAATGTTATGTAGTTACTCTAGAGGGGTGGGTAGAGTTGCAGAGACAGAGTGTTAGAGAATTAAGAATGAAAAAAAACAAAACAAAACAAGGAGTCGTGTGGCACTTTAAGACTAACAGATTTATTTTTTGCATCAGCTTTCGTGGGAGAAAATCCCACTTCGTCAGCTGCTTTGAAGATGGGTGAATTTACAGAATGGAATGAAAATAAATGTAAGGGGGTGTAAAACATAGGATCAGGTCATACAGTAACAGCAAATCAGAGCAGTTGTTAGGTTCAAACCATGGGAAGTTTGAAGTCAAATTACCTTTTGTAATGGCAAAAGAATCCATAGTCTCGATCAAGTCCTGCTTTCACAGAATTTAGCTTGCATATTAATTCGAGTTCAGCTGTTTCTCTTTGAAGTCTTGATGTCCCAGCCACATCTCTGAGGACAGTTGTTAACAAATCATTTATCGAGTGATTAGATAGTTGGAAGTGCATTTATTTTCATTCCATTCTGTAAGTTCACCCATCTTCGAAGCATTTGACGAAGTGGGATTTTCTCCCACGAAAGCTCATGCGAAAAATAAATCTGTTAGTCTTAAAGTGCCACATGACTCCTTGTTTGTTTGTTTTTTTGCTGGACTAGACTAACATGGCTATCCCTTTGGAAATTAAGAATGAGTCTGTGAAAAATATTTAGCACCTAATCAGTATCAGTTACCCACAGAGCTAACTGAAGTTGTAAATATTGAGTTGCAAATTGAACCATAAATTAGATAATGATAAATCCTCTCTTACATTTATGATGTAACTTGAATACAGAGTAAGTGGAAATGATACAGTCCTCTCTGTCATGTTGAATTTTTCCTCAAAGTTGTTAATCTGAAACAATCTTTCCAGTGTTAGCAGTTATTTGAGGGTAGTCAGAACATGAGGCTCAAGTCAATGTTCTCATTCACCCAAAACTTCCATTGGGTTCTATTTGAGTTTGGTGCACAAGCAATGAAACTGGGCCACTGTAGGCATCAAGGCTAAAATATTGAACACTTCCGTTGCATCAGAGAGCTGAGGATACACAGTAACTTAAAATTAGGCCCCATAATAAGCATGTGCTTAACTGCTGTGAGACTAGTATTTTCAAACAAGACTTTTTTTCCATCTTGCTATAAGATAAGTGTGTTAGCAAAAGATTACCAAAATACCCTGTATGCATAACAAGCCAATTAAAATATCAATATAAAGCAGAACCTACTTTATTTAATTACGGTAGCATAACACATTTTGACCAAATGCACATACTGCTTTCTTTCAAGAGATGTATGTAATTCCAAACAAAAGTTAATCCACTTGTAAATAGACTATTGCTCTATTCCCATCACTGAAGACAACATATTAAAAAACCTCAGGAAATAGGAATCATTAGCAAAATCAAATTCAGTATATAAATCATGTACATCAGCAGTAACGTGTTCAATAACTATTGCTGTTTGTAAACTTCATATCCTGTACACTAAGAGAAAGACATTTAGACTGTAAACATTTTGCATCATAAATCAGTCTGTTAAACATGGATTTCTAAAGATTTTCTAAACAAAAAAGAAAAAAAGTAGTATTTATCTTATAGATTTAAAGGATAACCTATAGGCTTACACATCTTGTACTAAATCCAGAAACATCAATACGCATGCTTATGTACTCATTTTTCTTTTGCGCATCTTAGTGCTTTATCACAATTTCAGCTCGAATTAAAGGTAAGTGATCTAATCTTAAGCTCCTCCTGAAGTTCAATTAAATAAGAGGATGGCAAACAAAATGTCTTGCTGAAAAAATGCCTGTCCAAAGAATTCTCATAAAGTATATATTTTTTTATATATATAAATATAGAATATGGCTTTCTGTTGAAACTTTTTTTCAGAATTCAAAGTTAGGAGACCCTTGACTTTATTATGTGAGGTCCAGACAAACTGAATACTACTTTAAAGTAATATATTTGACAACATAAGTGTCAATTTCTTCTTGATGTTTCAAAATATTATCTATTTGTAATCAGTGTGTGTATCACATTATCCTCTAATTCTTGATGTAGGATCAATTCCTAAGATCTCCATGGGGGAATAAACTTAAGTGGTATTTTGTGTGGGAAATCAATACTTCAGAAAGAACTGGGGGGTAACAAATTCATCCTCTGTTTTAGAATCATAGAATCCTAGGGTTGGAAGGGACCTCATAGGTCATCTAGTCCAACCCCCTGCCAGAGGCAGGACCACTCCCACTAAACCATCCCAGTCATGGTTTTGTCCAGCCGGGCCTTAAACACCTCCAAAGATGGAGACTTCACCACCTCCCTCGGCAGCTCATTCCAATGCTTCACCACTCGCCTAGTAAAAAAGTTTTTTCTAATATCCAGCCTCGACCTCCCTAACCACAACTTGAGACCATTGCTCCTTGTTCTGTCCTCTGTTACTACCGAGAACAGTCGAGCTCAATCTTCCTTGGAGCATCCCTTCAAGTAGTTGAAGGTTGCTATCAAATCCACCCTCAATCTTCTCTTCTGCAGACCAAATAAGCCTAATGCTTTCAGTCTTTCCTCATAGGGCTTGTGCTCCAGCCCTTTAATCATTTTGGTTGCCCTCCGCTTGACTCTCTCTCTAGCATGTCCCTGTCCTTTTTGTAGTGGGGAGCCCAAAACTGAACACAGTTTTGTTTAGTCTCCCATTTCTTGGGCAACTTCCTTTTTCTGGCACAATGTTAATGAATTTTTCTTACATATGAGGTGCATAAAAATAAGACTACCAATTAGAAAGCAGCCAAATTTAGCAGCCTACATTACTGTGAGCAATACCTCTAATACCCCAACAGGTTAATGTTTGTGGGAGGAAATAGCCAGCAGGTGGAAATCAGATCTTTTGCAGCAGCCTGTAACAAATGTCCATGGGTATGTCCCAAACACCTGAGTAGTACTAAGTTTTGAAGAAAAGAGAAAAATTAGTTTGTCAGACAACTTTTAAGTGAAAACAAATTACACTTGGTTTTAAATATATTTTTGATCTTTTGATGGCGGTGTTACAGACAGCTTATTGGAGGGAGAAGATTATGACTACACAAAACAGTGGGTACCAAGGAGAAGGAGGTCATCTTGTTCCAGTGGTGCTGATAATGGTACCTAAGAACAAAAATGCCTCTCAAAAAACTCAGCAAGTGACTGGAGACATTCATGTGAATGACACAGTGTAGTTGGAAATACACAAAGATATTGGTAATATCTTGGTTTTATTCCCATACAAGGTTTGTGGTTCATAATTCAGTCTAGGAACCATAAGATGGAAAGAAACTGGTTTGGGTAGAAGAAAGATAGCTCTGGTGTTGTGGCATATACAAGACTGTTACTGAAAGAGTCCAGTGATCTCTGAAGAGGAAGTAGCAAAGATAGTTAGGTCAGAAGGCAATGCATAGTAGTTTCCCTTGGCAGCATTCTCTCTTAGCATAATATGTCCAAAATTCATTCCTGCTTTAACCAGCAAGTTGTGCAAGATAAATTGGGCACATTCTTCAATGCAGACATATTATTTGTGAGGGAATACTCATCTTTAGAGCAGTAAATGGAGAAATACTGAAAAGACCCATGATTTTATATCATAGGTGAGCAAATTGTTATTGAATTAATAGGAAGATTTGTGATTGCTTTCATCTCTGACAGCTAGCTTATAGAAGGGACATCTAGTCCAGTGGTCTTTTCTATAAACTGTCTTTTGAAATGAAGCTAGTGTGTATCACAATTTCTCTAGTTTTCTTTATCAATCAGGCTTTGCCAATTGCTTTTTCTCAATTACTTTAGTGAAGCTCAAAGAAACAGGTCTGGCAAGTCTTGTCATGTTTTGCTATCTCATATCTCAGCCCTTCATTTAGGTCCTGGTTCCAACCTGTAGTGCCAGTAATAGTCTGTAGTAATTTGCATATGCAAATTTAATTGTCTAAGTAAATAGCCAGTTAGAAATGTTTGCACTATTTGTATGTATAGTTCCAGAAACCGCATGCACAAATTAGGCACTTAATTGTGCTCTTTTTTTCAAATCTGGCTAACTAGATCATGAGCTGTAAAGAAATAAGGCTGTGGTAGAGTGGGGAAGAAGCTATACCAGATTGACTGGTTTATTGCAGGAGCTGCCAAACTGCGGCTCGGGAGCCACATGTGGGTCTTGAATGAAAAATTGTGGCTCCCGGAAGAATGTCACCAAATCAAATTAGGAAAGCAGCCCCAGCCTAAGAGTTCAGGAGGCGGCCGGGATGAAGTGCAGCATGGTCAGGATTTTAAAAAACTCTCCACTAGCCTGCAGTCTTCTACATTGAGCAGCAGCTAAGTTTTTACTATATAGGTCTAGTTTTCTTGGCAACCTTAAGTAATTATTAGAATCTGACATTAGTAGGATGAATATTTGTTCTCTTTTTACAATAATATTAAAGTGTGCAGTGAACTTTAAATTTAGTAATTTTGGAGTAGGTAAAAGTATATGGCTAGATGCCTCAGTGCAGCTCTCGAAGGTTTAATAATCAACTTGTATGGCTCTTGAGTTCCATAAGGGTGGCCACCCCTGGTTTATTGTAAAAATCAGACAACTCTATGCAATAGTTCCAAGAAAATTTATGAAGTGGCTAGTAAGCAGGACATTAGTTGTATAAACAAACTGAGACTATTTTATGTGCATCTGTTATTGACAAAATGCCCTTTAAGTATTCTGAGATTAAAACAATGTCTTAGAATTTGTTGTTATGGCATGCTGACAATTTCACAAGTTCCTAAGGCCAGAATATTACACACAAGCCATTTGGATTAATCATTTGCTGAAAGAAATTAATAGCATAATGTTTACTGGAGAGGATATGAAGATATTGGTTCAAATTTATCCCTGTTGCAACTCCTCAGACTTTTGAGGAGTTACACTAGGAATGAGATCAGCTTACTATATATCCCAATTTATATTTGTCTCATGTCAAAACATGTGTGGATTTCATCTGCTACTATTTTTTCCTTGAAAGATTAAAAACACTACTTTCTCTGTACAGAACTGAATTTATTTATTTTTTATTTCTATTAAGATACATGAAGTGCAAACAAAAAATATGGTTCTGGAATTATAAGTGGACCACAGTGTTCTCAGTGGCACCTGCTTAAAAAAAGAGACAAAGGGTAATGTTTTCCCTCAAAGAACCCGCAGAAGGGGATAAATATCACAATGGTAGTGTGAAGTGAAGGATGTGTGAAAACCCCATTGTGTGCTTTCCCTTGAGGTTGTGGTACAGAAAACATAGGTGCATAACCTTCAAATACTTCAGAACCTAAGGAAACACAAGGAATCCCAACTGATCTTTGTATATCAGCTTGGAGTTAATTCCAGAGGGGTAGCCATGTTAGTCTTCGTACAGCAAAAATAACAAGAGTCCTTTGGCACCTTATAGACTAACAGATTTCTTTGGACATAAGCATTCATGGGCTCCAACCCACTTCATCAGATTGGAGTTATTTTCCCTTAGCAGCCAATCTTGCTCTCACTTTCCACAATTTCAACTCACAGAGATAACTAGGAGAGCTGGTGGCGTGGGGCTTCAGAAGAGAGTCCAAATAGCCAGACAGTCCTGCTGAGAGTACCTATGCCCAACATGACAGGGCATCCTGGATTCCTGGGTTTGTGGAACTTGGGTAGTAAATAAAATAATCCTGGTCGGGGCTCTTGGGATGTGTCCATGTAGATGTGTTGCTGTGCTTCCTTAGGGAGTTCCTGAAGCAGATGATGTGGTTTCTTTTGGTAATCATCACAGGCAAGTAGGCATATTTACCACCATAATCAAAGATCAGTTAGTTGCCAAATTAGCCTATCCCATCATACCATTTCTTCCATAAATTTATCAAGCTCAGTCTCGAAGCCAGCTAGGTTTCTTGACCCCACGACTCCCTTGGAAGTCTGTTCCTCAGCTTTGTTCCCCTGATGGATAGAGACTTTTGTCTTCTTTCAAGTCTAAACTTCTTTATGGTCAATTTATGTCCATTTGTTCTTGTGCCCACACTGATGCTGAACTTTAACTTCTCTCCAGTCCTGGTATTTATCCCTCTGATGTATTTATACGGCACAGTCATATCTCCCCTCAGCCTTCTTTTGGTTTGGAGTAATGAGTCAAGCTCTTCAAGTCTCCTCTTATGTGGCAGGTTTTCTGTTCCTTTGAACATCTTAGTAGCCCTTCTCTGCAACTGTTCCAGGTTGAATTCAATCTTTCTTAAACATGGGAGACCAGAAGTGCTCACAGTATTCCAGATGAGGTCTGACCAATGCCTTATATAATGGTACTAACACCTTCCTATCTCTACTGGAAATACCTTGCCTGCTGAATTCTAGGACCGCTAACTTTTTTCATGGCCACATAATTGTCCTCTGATCAACCAATGAACCCATTCTTTCTCTTCCTCTGTTCTAGATGATGCACTCACAACTTATAGCAAAAGACCTTGTTAGTCCCAAGTGCATGACATTGCACTTTTCACTAGTAAATTTCTTCCTATTTCTCTTGATTCATTTATAAGGACAGCTAGCTCTTGTTGTATGACATCCCATTCTATCACTGTATTTGCAATACTTCCCAACTTTGTACCATCTGCAGTCATTATTAGCACACGCACATGCGTGCGCGCCCACACACACACACTTACTTTGTGTGCCAAGGTCAGAAATAAAATGCTAGATAATATTGTTCCCAGAACTGATCCCTGAGGAAGTCCGCTACCAATTTCCCTCCAGCCTGAGAGGTCACATTTCGGTATGACTTGTACTCTCCTCTTTAACTCTTGCCTTATCCATCTTTCTACTTTTATATTAATCCCCATCTTTCCCAATTTAACTAATTTCCCATGTAGAACTGAATCAAATGCCTTACTAAAATCTAGGTAAATTAGATCCACTACATTCTATTTATCTTTAAAAAAAGAGAAAGAGGAAAAAATCTGTTACTTTGTCAAGAAAGCAGAGCAGGCTGGTCTGACATGATCAACCTTTTATAAAGACATGTTGAAATTTGTCCCAGTTACCATTAACCTCAATGTCCTTAACACAATTCTGTTTAATTTTTTTTCAATACCTTCCATGCTACTGAGGTCAAACTAAGATACCAGTAATTACTTGGATTTTTTTCTCCCCTTTCTTAAAAATAGGAACTGTGTTAGCAATTTTCCAGTCATACGATACAAACCCTGAGTTTATAGATGTATTAAAAAAATCTTATTAATAGGCTTGCAATTTCACATGCCTGTTTATTCTTGGATGGAGTTTATCTTGGCCCCCAATTTAGTTCCATTAAGCTGTTTGAGTTTAGATTCTGCTTTGGATATGGTTTTCTATCTTCAAATCCTCAATGCCATTAGCTCCCCTGTGGCTATCACTGAACTTTTTATTAGACTAATTAAAAACAGAGGCAGAGTATTGGTTTAGATTTTGGATCATGCCTATATTATTCTTGACCTTCACCTCATCCTCGATGCCTAAGCAGTCTCCCTTTTTTATTTATTTATTTATTTATTACTGTTTATATAGCTATTGAACATTTTACTGATGGTTTTGATTCCTTTTCCTAGGTCCAATTTTCCTTGACGTTTGGTGTTTCTCCCATTTTGCACACCTTTTTGCTTCCTCTTAATTACTTGAAATACATGTCCAGCTTGGTCTACAGGCCTTGCCTGTGATTTTTTTCCCTTCTAGAGATGCAGGGTTCAGGTAGTTCCTTCAGTGTTATCTTGAAGTAATTCCAAGCCTCCTTTACCTTTTGATCCATGAGTTCTTCAGTCCAGTACCCTTCCCTATTTACTTCCCTTAATTTTTTTAAAGTTAGCCCTTTTTGAAATCAAAGACTCTCTACTCACAGATCTATTTTTGTTTATTCTTACATTTAGTTTGAACTGAATTTAGTTCATGCTTACTTGAGTCTTGGTTGTTCCCTACAACCAGTTCTTTTACAAGGTACTTGCTATTCATCAATACCAAATCTAAAATGGCATCTTCTCTCATTGGTTCAGTAACTGTTTGAAGGAATTCATCAGCTATCATATCCAGGAAAATCTGAGCCCTATTCTTAGAGCTAGATCTGGGAAAGTAAAATTTGCCATATCCAACTTGAATTCTGGTGGTCTCTAACACACCCTAGGTACTTTCCAGGGGAAGCTCTAGTGGTTTTATTCCCCAATGTGATTTTTGCTCAGGCAGGCGTTGTCCTGTTCATTGCATCATTTCTAATTGCTTTACAGTCTGCCTCATCACTGATAGCTTTTATTCTGCCTGGTTGTCATAGTCATGTGCCTCTTCTGATCATTTTCCTCACTCAGCAGTCTCCCCTCAGATTTCTTTGGTCCTGAAGAGATGACTTCTTTTTTTCTGGCCTTGCTATCACTGTTGCATATTTTGGTTCAACATGTTCTGGAATACTTTCTGCACCTGGGTTACCAAGATTGATTGGTAATTTGATCAAAATACCTCTGTCAGCTATTACAAAATTCCACTCTGAAGGGGATAATAAATGTTCTGTTTTGTCTAATGACATGCCCAGAACGTTTCTGAAAAGTTTACAGAAATAGTAGCCTCAGGTTCAAGACCTCATTCCTCCATGGGATCTGAACTTCATTTTGTCTAGGCTGAGAGGTCTCTCATTTTGAGTCTTTCACTACTTGCTCTAGGCTGCATCAATCAACAAAGATGGCATTTTTGGCAGCCATTGCCTCAGCTAGGATGGTAGAAGAACTGTGTGCTTTTGTGTGTAGGATAGTCTTTAAGAACAAAGTTTACCTGTGTCTTCATGTGAGGTTCTTCATAAAGATGGCATCATCTTTCTATATCAACTAGCCAGTTTATTTGCCTACATTCTTCCTGAAATCATATTTGAGTAGGGAAGAAGCACTATGGCATTTTATCTGGATAGTTTTTCTGTTCTTTGTTCAGAAAAACTGTATCACATCCAAGAGTGGGCTGCATATGTGCAATCATTCAAAGACCCCCCCCCAAGTTACTATCCTGTTCAGAAATGGTTATTGGAAATTAGTTGCATGCACATGTCCATTCGATGACCTACTTTTCTGCCCCTGTATTTTGGAGTTCTGGCAAGATGGGACTGGGGTAGTGTAGGAGCAGCTCTGCCTGTTTAATTCTGCACATGATGTTGCTCAAATGACCAGCCTGCTATCACTGAGGAGCAGTTTCTGATAGCTGGGCACCAAGATGCCGAGAATGGAATGAACATGTGCCACACTTCTTGGAGGGCAACAGTTATTGAACAGATTAATAACTGCTTTTTATCTATATTACAGTAGTTCTAGGGCCCAAACCAAGATGACACACCATTGTAGTACCAACCTTATATACACACACAGAGGCAGCCCCTGCTCTGCCAGAGGGTGAAAAGGAAATACTACTCCATTTTATTCATGGGGGCGTTAGGGACAGAGATCAAGTAACTTGCCTATGGGTACCCAAGAAAGCAGTGATAGGTCTTGTGTTAATATCTAGTGCCTTAAGAAACAGTTCATCCTTCCTTCAGAAAAGTTGGTATTTGTTAGTAGCTGCCTGTCTATGTGCCTGCCCTATTGTGTAATTTTTGGTATATCCATTTCAGTAAATCTTACTTCATCTTTATCACGTGTAGTACAGTGTGTGGTGCACATGCAATATTTCTGGTTTAATACCTGATTTAATTGTGATGCATTCACTGAAAGAAGTGTCTGATGGAAAAGATAACATCAGCTTTGATAGGTAATATGCTCTGTTCATGAGTGAAAACAGTATCAAATCTGCAGTGTGAAATGGATATATTTTATCAATCACATGGGTTTCAGCTGTTAATTTCATTGTGTAGTGTATATGCATCTTCCTGAATTATGAGATGGTGTTGCATAAATTGCTTGTATTGTAAACAGAATTTTAGACATTTTTGAATTTTGTGTTAAGTCTAGGCTAATTGTACTATAGCAGTGTTTCTCAGCTGTTGGGTTGGGATCACCAGGGGTTCATGGAAGGCAATCGGTGCATCAAAAATGTTGGTACAACCTGAAACAGCCCCTTTCTTCTTTTGCTTCAGTGTCAAGTGTTCTTGTGAAACAACATACACAAATTACCTTTAGCGTTGTCATTGTAATCATTGATTCCTTTTTTTAGTCTTTCTTTTGTAGTAAGTGTCAGGCAATTGCAAACATCTTTTCTTCAAATAATCAGTAGCCAAACTGAGAAGAATGGCGAACACTGTAGTCAAATATATTTCATTTAAAACTAGCAATGGATTTTGGCCCCACTGAGCTGTCATACTAGTTGTGCCACTGGCTTGAATGGGGACACAATCTCACCATGCAAATCTGTCTATATTGTATAGAAAAGCATATATTTTTAAGGCCAATATTTAGAAAAAGGTATTAGGGATCATAACTGTTACTCACCAGTTTTCTGTTCTCCCATCTGTCATTTCTTTTCTAAAGCACAAGATGCAGGCAAACTTCCCTCTTTTCCACTGACTTGTGAGTGGAATTTAATGCTAGATTTAGACACAAGCCAAGCAAGTCATGGTTTGGGGCCTCTGTGTCAGAAAGAACTAAGATGATTAATCACAATTGAAATTGATAACGCAAATAATACTTTTTACAAGACATATGTTTTAGTTTTTGTTGCATCTTTGCCTATATATGTATATGTATATGTGTGTGTATATATCTATCTATCTATAGATATAGATAGATAGATATATAGAGAGAAAGAGATCTGCAAATATAATGGTTTATCTGTTGTAATATAATGCACTTTTTTTCTCTTTATTTTTTATGGTATTGTGCCTCTGAATTTTGACAGTTTAGGTCACAGCATGTCTTAATCCAGCCCTAATGGAATTGAAGAACATTTTGAAAACTTGGGGATAAATAATCACTTTTCCAGGAAAATGGATTTTGTAAGAGAGAGGGAGAATATTCTGTGCCCACTCTAAAGGTACTGCCGCAAATCTTCAGAGTTGCAAATTGGGTGGAATTACTCTGGATTTACATCACTTTAAGTGAAACCAGAATGTAGCCTAGTATAAACAGCAATGTATGTATAATACCATCTTCACTGAAAATCTGGGATTACTGTCTCATTTTAATAATGCTGTAGTGCTGTGCAAGTTTTCTTTGTAGCTTAGAACCTCAGTAAAGTACATTTAGAACTGGGAAACCAACTGGAGTATTAACTCTTTTTAATATTCAGTAGCATATAACCATTCAGAAACCAACAAATGACTCAAATATTACATAGCACAATGTAAAAACATATGCAGTTTGAGGAAACTTTCAATGTATACTTACAGATAAATTTTAAGCTTAGTGTCCTCACATAATACCCCCGGTCTCTCCCCCTTTGTCCTTCCCATTTATTGTGGATAGAAAAATGAATACTTAAATAACTACTTGATATGTAGCTTTATTTATTTATTTATTTATTTATTGCAATTTGACTGTCATAGGCTAATTTGTGTCAAAAGCATGTAAGGATGGCCTCTTTAAAATTAATGAAAGGATTCATCTTTGCCTTGTGGCATTTAAAATCTCTAAAGGGAGACTAGAATACTTATGTTTTAACATGTATATCTGTTTTTAAAATGTAGAATAATTGGGTTCAGGGTATTCTGCTTTTCTTTCACAACAGGGATCTCAAACTCAACTCACCACGGGGGCCACACAAGGACAAGTAGAGGGCTGCATAAAGACTAGTACATTAGCCTGAGGGCCACACCACTGAAACCTTTTCATACGACAATTTTGCAAATACTGGTAGCAATAGTGTTGTTGTGGGCCCTAGGAAATAGCTTTAGGGGACACATGTGGCCCACGGGCCATGTGTTTGAGACCCCTGTTTTGCAAAATTGTGTTCAAAGTCAGCTGTCTGTAATTTTTTACTTAGCTGCAACTTTGAAACCACAACTCAGAAAGGTGGCATATGCTGTCCTTAGCAAGCATTAAAACCAGAACTTGGCCCAGTTAAGCAGGTGAAGCAACACATGCCCAAAATGCTGCCTGCAAAGCCAGGGCTTGGCTCTCCACCAAAAAAGGGCACAAAACTTTTAATTGGTTAAGACCAGGCGTTTCCACATCCAAGCCTCAAAAGCCCTTCATGCCCGTCATCAGGCAGAGATCTGTTAGGAAGCAGCAAGCCCGTCGGCTGGCCCGAGTTGCTTGGTCTTCCCGCCAAGGTTCCAGACCCCCTTGGCTGCAATAGAAACCCTGATGTGGGTTGCTGTGCTCTGCTCCATTGTCTGGTTGTGAATATTTACTCAAACCCCTGAAATCTGCCAGCCCTCTATAGGTAGTTCCCTTCTTAAGCCTCACATTTACTTAGTCCTTCTTGCTAACCCTTACAATATAGTAATAAATAGCAGTTTAGATTGCAACTCAGCTTAGATTAAGGGGTTAACTGTAGTATTAAGTGTAGGAGCAGTTACAACTATCATTCTGTTTCGCTTAAGCATCTGCTTATTTGTATTTTGCCTCAGACTAGTGTATAAAATTCAGGAAGAATCCTAGGTTTGGAAGGGACCTCATAGGTCATCTAGTCCAACCCCCTGCCAGAGGCAGGACCACTCCCACTAAACCATCCCAGTCATGGTTTTGTCCAGCCGGGCCTTAAACACCTCCAAAGATGGAGACTCCACCACCTCCCTTGGCAGCTCATTCCAATGCTTCACCACTCGCCTAGTAAAAAAGTTTTTTCTAATATCCAGCCTCGACCTCCCTAACCGCAACTTGAGATCATTGCTCCTTGTTCTGTCCTCTGTTATTACCGAGAACAGTCGAGCTCCATCTTCCTTGGAGCATCCCTTCAAGTAGTTGAAGGTTGCTATCAAATCCCCCCTCAATCTTCTCTTCTGCAGACTAAATAAGTCTATGCTTTCAGTCTATCCTCATAGGGCTTGTGCTCCAATCCTTTAATCATTTTGGTTGCCCTCCTCTATAACTGGTTAAGTTTTGCTGATCTGCTGTTTGTTAAACTTGTACTTAACATTTATTGTGGTTAAGCTTTCCTGAATCTGCGGTGTGTTACTTATCATCTATTGTGGCTAAATCATTTTATTATTGTTAAATAAAATAAACTCATGCCAAGTCACTTGTTAGAGGTCCTCTCCTTCCACTACCCACAAGACCTCTTCTGTCCCCTTTCCTTTTCTCAGGACACATTGGCTATGTCTACACGGCACTTTTATTTCGAAATAACACTCGTTATTTCGAAATAAAAGAAATTTAGTCTACACGACGTTTTCTTATTTCAAAAGGACGGATCCTGTCCTTTCAAAATAAGAATTGTTGTTTCGAAACAGTTAAACCCCGATGTTTTTGAAATGGCTGTTATTTTGAAATGGTCATTTTGAAATAATGCCATTAGGACGTGTTGTTTTGGAACAAATGGATTCCGAAACAACATGATTTGAACTTCCTCCCAGGGTGCTTAGCACCCTGGGAGGAAGAGCCACACCCTCAGCACCCTGGCCAGCCCTGCAGAGGGGAGCCCTGCAGAGGGATGCCGATGTCCGGCTCTCCCCGCCGCTGGGGCTGCTCAGAAGCCCTGTGGCAGGGTGCAGGGGCACCCCACTCTGCCCGCTGCCGGGGTTGCTCCCAAACCCCACAGTGGGGTCCGGGGGCACCTGCCTCTCCCTGCCGCCAGGGCTGGTGGCAAACCCTGCGGCAGGGTGCCGGGGCCCCAGCTTTTCCCCGCTGCGGGGGCTGCAGCCACGGGGAGCCGGGTCCCACCAGCTCCTCAGGCCCTGGTCTCAGCGGCGGCAGCGGCTGCGAGCCCCACGGCTCACTCTGCCACCAGCTCGGGGGCCTGCAGTCCTGGGCGGGGTGGCTGCAGCGCCCCCCAGCAGGGCGCGGCATGTGCCGCCCTGGTTGCGGCCACCCCACTGGGGGCTGCAGCCCCCTCAACAGGGTGCAGGGTGAGCCACCTGGGCTGCGGCCACCCCACCTGGGGCTGCAGGCCCCCGAGCTGGTGGCGGGGTGAGCCGCGGGGCTCACAGCCGCTGCCGCCGCTGAGCCCAGGGCCTGAGGGGCCTGTGGGACCCGGCTCCCTGTGGCTGCAGCCCCGGCGGCGGGGAAAAGCCGGGGCCCCGGCACCCTGCCACGGGGTTAGCCACCAGCCCTGGCAGCAGGGAGAGCTGGGCGCCCCCGGACCCTACTGTGGGGTTTGGGAGCAGCCCCGGCAGCGGGCAGAGTGGGGCGTCCCTGCACCCTGCCGCAGGGCTTCTGAGCAGCCCCAGTGGCGGGGAGAGCGGGGCATTGGCACCACTCTGCAGGGCTCCCCGCTGGTCTTGGGGGCAGCCCCCCATGCCCTGCGGCTTGTCTACCCTCAGCACCCTGGCCAGCGTGCTGAGGGTGTGGCATTTCAGAATGATTTATTTCGAAATAAAGCCTTGCGTGTAGACATATCCATTGGTATGCCAAAATTTTGAAATAACCATGGGGCAGATTGTGCTGTCTTCAGTATGCTATAGCTATAAGTATATGGGTGTGGGAAAAGGAGGGAACTGCTGGAGGAGGAGAAGATGTACATATGCAGGGTTTGAAAGAAATTGCAATAATTATTAAATAAGTTCACTTCCAGTGAATCCTAAATACTATCCTACCCATACACAAACTCAAGTAAAGTGCGGTATGTTTCTTTTAATAATCCAGGACTATAAAATGTAGCTAATTATTTGAGTGATCATGTGATTCCGTAATGGAATTCAACAAAAAATAGAGCTGTGCTAGTCTCAAGTCTATATTTTGCCTATTAATATCACTCACTACACACTGGAATGAACTCTAAAGACTGATTATTCCATAGTTTTCTGTTACCAATTATGTTACATCATGGCCTACATATTTCACAGAGGGTCTGAATAGTTCTTAAATTCAGTGTGACTATCTGCCTAAGTACTTGCCTATGTAAGTAAGAACCATTTATGAAATAAGATACATTATTTCTGTCCATCATTTGTTCCTTTAATACAGTTCTGTAACCCTTGATGAATAAAAATCCTATAATTTATGAACTGTTCTCCCAAGTCAATTTCTGTTGACTTTGATAGAAGCAGATTCTGACTTGTATAAAGAAAAACTAAAATGTTTTGATATTAAATACTTGGAGGACAAGGGAAGGTATAACAAGGTCAAAGCTAGAGTTTGTGGTAATACCATGTGTAAATGGTTCTACAATTTTTTAAATGATGTTGAAGAGATTATACTGGATCTTTAACAGGCAGACCAACCCCCTGGGATATTTTTTGGGCTGGCAAAACAAGTGTGGTGTCTTCTGTGCCCTACTGATACAAGGCCAAGTCCTGGTATTTACCCGTTAATTACAGTGGAATTCTTCTTGAGGGAAAAAAATGGCCAAAGGTCACAGGCCTTGGCCTGAAGTTATCTGAATAATGAAAAAGCATATGCAGGACCAGTTTATGCTTCTAACTCATAGAATCATAGAAACTGGAAGGGACCATGAGAAGTCAAGTCCACTTCCTTGCACTCATAGTAGGACCAAATACCCTTTTAAACTATCCCTGACAAGTGCTTCTCTAACTTGCTCTTAAACACTTCTGATGATGGAGTTTCCACAACCTGCCTAGGCACTTACTCCATTGGTTAATCACCCTGACAGTTAGGAATTTTTTCCTCATGTCCAACCTAAACCTCCCTTGCTGCAATTTAAGACTATTGTTTCTTGTCCTGTCATTGGCAGTTAAGGAGAAAAAAAAATTCTCCCTCTTCCTCCTCCTCTTGACAACCTCTTAGACACCTGAAAACTGTTATTGTGTCCCCTCTGTCTCCTCTTTTCTAGACTAAACAAACCCAGATCTTTCAATCTACCCTCCTGAGTCAAGCATTCCACACCTCTAATCATTCATGTTGTTCTTTTCTGGACTTTCCCCAGTTTCTCCACATCTTTCCTGAAATGAGGCACCCAGAACCAAACACAATACTCCAGTTAAGGCCTAATCAGGGCAGAGTAGAGTGGAAGAATTACTTTTTGTCTCTGTCTCATAATACTCCTGCTAATACATCCCAAAATGCTGAGTATCACTCACTACTTTATTTTATTCTCTTATGCTTGCTGATGGATTCCTTAATTATTTGTTCCTTTATTTTTCCTGGTACTGAGGTTAAACTGACTGGCCTATAATTCCTTGCTTGTACTTATTTCCATTTTTATAGATGGGCACTATATTTGCTCTTTTCCAATCCTCTGGGACCTCTCCAGCCTTCCATGATTTTCCAAAAATTATAGCTAATGGCTCAGACATATCCTGAGTCAGCTCCTATCATCAGGCCCTGGTGACCTGAAGACATCTAACTTGTCTAGGTAATTTTTAACTTGCTTGTTCCCTATTTTAGCTTCTGATCCTACCCATTTTTACTGCCCTCCCCAATATCAGACATCCAGTCACCACCAACCTTCCCAGAGAAGCCTGAAAAGAAGAAATCATTTAGTTCCTCTGCCGTTTGCAGTTTCTGTTATCATTTTTCACTCTTTGGCTATGTTCACACACGGGGTTATTTCGATACAAGTTGTTTCGATACAAGTTGTATCGAAATAAAGCCTTATTTTGAAATAAGTTAATTTGAATTAACAGTTTGTTAATTCGAATTAAGGAAAAAAGCAGGAATCGAACTAGCATATTTAGACAACAGTTATTTCGAAACGAGTCACCATTGTTTCAAAACAGCATGTTCAGACGGCATTGTTTTGAAAAAATCATTTCGAAACAATTTTGTTTCGTCCCCACATGAGGTTTAAGTTGTTTCAAAACAATGGTGCATCGTGTGAACATGGCCTTTCTTATTTTGAAACAACCTCTGTTGTTTTGAAATAAGACTGCTGTGTGAACACACCCTTTGAGTAATTCACACTCATTGTTTTCTATAATACCCCAGCATTGTGCCTGTCTCCTCAAAACCCCTACTGCCTTCATAAACTTCCAGACAGAATAGTCTTTTTTAAATCTTTTATAGATTTACTATATATAGTCCATACTATAGAAGCAAGGCACAGTGAACAGATAGGAATGATTTCATTGTCTACAGCAATTCCATTTCAGGAGCTGAGTATTTTAGGACAACTACCCTCTTTTGCTACTTGCTTGCCACCAGCTTTTGGAATTTCAGTCCCACAGGGAGATGACCGGCAATAGGGAAGGCAAAAGCCTGCACATTCAGAACAGAGCTTGTAGAATGGTAAAGATACATACTGAGTGCATCATACAGTATCTTTCATTGCAACACTTCATAGTAACTTTGTAATATCAACCAGAATTGATAAGATTGTGTAAGCAGATTCCCAAGATATCACAGATGTCCATGGCTATGAATATCAATCCAGTTTCATTAGTTACATAAACCTAACATATTTCTGGGTAGATGAATTGTACCACAAAATTTCATTTAAAGACTCCTTGTGTGTACCAAAAAAACCTTAATTAATCTACATGTGAAAAAGTTTTCTTTATTTGCAGTATTTTCCCCATATACTTTAATAATGGGTGATTCAGTAGCCATAGTGAAGAGAAATGCTTCTGATGCTCACATAGTCGATGACCACCTATGGATAATTTTTTATCTCCAAACTTTAATTTAATCAATCATTAATGGCTGAGTTTTGACTAGATAGGTGAAATAAAAAATGTAACTGGAAACATGGGTCTTGTCATAAGCTGAAGGAGAAGCCAAAATTTTCAAACCGCACTCTCTAAAGATCAGCATCTAGGTACTCTGTGGTATAATATTTATAGGTATTGAAATCTGAACCACAATTGAAATAGATTATAGATTGAAGTGTTTGATATTTCAAAATCCAGGCTGTCTGCTTAGGTGTCTAAAACTGGATTTACAAGCCTAAATTAAGGCAACAAATTTTGAAAATCCTGGCTCAAGTAAAAATTTGTGTTTTTTTTTTTTTTAATGTTGTTCATTCATTGCATAGATGAAGGCACATTCAAATAATCCTTAAAACTGACACCAAATCCACTTGTCTCAGTCTGTTAGGATGCAGAATGTTATTTATAGAGTGCATGCTGTCTCCTGTTCAATGCTTGTATCCTACCCTGTTGTAGATGCTCTGTCTTATAGAGGAAATCAAATTGCTGTAGAAACAGTACTGACTTTTACAAATGCTGATTTGTTGATGATTTAGATTTTATATTGATTTTCCTAGGTACTACACATACAAGGACATTAAGTATTAAACACAAAACCTTCTGTAGCTGCAGAACTCTGGGAAAAAAATGTTATTTTGATCATAATGATATCTGGATTCCAGTTTATATTGCCTCAAAGTAGCTTCCTGGATATAATGTTAAAATATGACCAATAATACAACTGAAGTAAAACAGCACAGTTTGATTAAAAAAAAAATCTGTTGGTGTAGGGATAAATTACTTCATAGAGGTGTGTAAAATAATGCAGACTTTAGCTGAATCTTCTTTAATGTGTTACTTTTATATATGTTTGAGCTAACTATTTATAATATGCTGGTGGCTCTTCTTTACTTCTCCAATCATAAATAAAGCAAGTGTGTAACGTTATAAGCCAATACCATTACTTTTATTACAATGCTATAGATACCAATTATTTGGCTTTAAAGAATTATGTTTAAAGATGTATTGCATCTTCCGTTTCTGTGGCATAAGGGGTACAAACTCAGTGTATCTAAATTAAGAAGTGGGAATTTAATTGTGGGTTGGGGGGGAGGCTGTGTGAATGGGGAAAGTCTGCCTCTGGCATTGTCTCTCCTAGTCTATCTCTGATGCAGCAGAAGTCCATTCACAATGGTGTGATGTGGGAATTGGGTAGAAAAGGAAAGACAATTTCTCTCCTGTAAGATATCATGACTTCATCCATAGCTTGAATAAATGGAAGTAATGATGCTGTCTCACATACTGTGATTGGATTTCAGTAGATTATCTACAGCATTACAGTCAATTTCCGTAATATTGGGGTTGAGGGAGTATTGAATTAACTTCTGTTAAAAGAAAGTCACTGCATCCATTGTTTTATTTATGTTTATAAAGTGTAATTAGCAAATGTTCATTTATGTAGTATTGAGAATGAGGACTTTGCAATGATAAATTTTGGTTGTCATGTTTTGTAATTACAGCTAAAATACTATCAATGTATTTGTCCACCAGTGGTGAAGTTCTGATGCAAAATATGTAAAATGTACAAAAGACTCATTTTATTTAGTTCATCTTAGAATAGAGATATAGGATGGCAAAAGCAATTTGAAATAACTCAGAACTCCATTCAGGATTTTCCAGATACAGCATCACAAAATATACTTTTCATTCTTTCTGACAATTGTATGTTTTTACAAATTATGATACTATAGTTCATGATATACTAATTACTATGTTTTTCTTATTAGTTACTTAGACTTCAGTAGCATCTAAAAATGGAAGGCATTTTCCAAACACAGTGATAGGCAGGCTCTGTCCTAACAATATAGTCTTAAGACTGGCAGATTTCATGTGAGCAGGGGCAGGGAATGAAATATTCCAACAAGTGAGTGGTGATAATCACATAGTCACGACTTAAAAGTTTAGTGGTGGGTTTATTTTGTTGTTTTTTGAACAGACTCATTATAATACTAGCCTTCATTCCAGCACTATGCTATTAAATATTTAATGAGAAATGGGAAGACATCATTATTTTACTATACAAATTAAAATACATAGAAGTTCTACTATATATTTTCAGGCTTGACAATACCATTGCACAACACTACTGAAGTAACTGGATCAAGCAACAGCATACATCCCTTGATGGCTAGTCAGAATCTGTTGCTGTTCAGAAATTGTTACAAGCAGGATTGTTTTACTTCTCTCTTAAATGTTGTAAGAAGGCTCTCGTAGGAACATTCTGGTCTTTTATAATACTTTTACATGTACCAAGAGAAGACACATTTTTTAATAAATCAGAATTGGGGAATAGTTGTGTGAGATTGGCCATAGGTATTATTTCTCTGTTCCAAAACATGATTTACATATTTTTGCTATTGTGCAATTTTAAAAATCCTGCTATAACAGTTGTTAATGGAAGAGGCTCAAACACAGAATAAAGTATAATAAGACTGGCCTGATTGTTTATCAGCTGTTAACCAATAAAAGAAAACCTAATTAGCACTTGAACCTTGCCCTGGGAAATCACTTGAGAATGAAAAAGATGTGCAAATATCCTAAGGGGCACTATGCTGTAAAAATAATCACCCGTGAAACCTAAGTGAGAAAGAGAATGAGACTTTACTTGTGTCTGGGTAAGTAAGACATGCAACACACCATCCCCAGGGATTGCATCAATCATAAAATGAGGTATACCAATTTTGAGATATATGTAATATTTGTGTTAGTGATTCACACAAAATACCATTTTATTTTTATTCACTGATCTTAAAGTTAAGAGGAAGGGAGGGTTCAAAAACCAATGCTTTCAAACGTATAAGTACATTTGCTTGGGCTATGGGGAACCATTACATGATCTAGGATATCATGAAAAAAATATTCTTTCTCAGCAGGATGGAGGAGGAAATGTTATAAATTCAACCAATTTCTAAAATATAGTAAGTGGAGACATATGCCTTTTAAAAGAATAATCTAATAGTATGTTAAACAAAAAAAAAAAAAACCCAAAAACAAAACAAACAAACAAAAAAAACACTAAATGCTGTGGATGAACAAGCATTGTAAATTTTGTGAATTTCTCAGACCCTGGGAGCTGGAGACATATTTGTAGATCTCAGAGAGCATTAATAGGGTAGGGGGGATATAATTAACCCCATTTTACAGAAGTGGGAGATGCTAAAGCATAAGGAGGTGAAAATTAATGCCTAAGGTCAAATAGCAGGCCGGTGGCAGTATTGGGAATAGAATTCAAGTTTCTTCAACACTGCTCCATTTTTTTCTTGCTAGAGAAAAGACTGTTCTGTGTTTTAGGGGTTCGAAAAATCAGGACACTCATTTTCTTCAAGTTTTTCTTTCCTCCACTCTGCTTTTTACTTGTACTTTATTTGCTTCTTACTCTGTACAATGTCTGCTCCAGGTTTAACCCAATTTTTTTTTTCACATTTTCCCACAATTCTCTTATATCAGTTGGCTAAGGGGATTGCAGCCCCATTTATCTTAAATTTTGAAAGATATTTTAGAACCCACTGTGACATTCCCCATGGTGGAACTTGAATTGCTAAATTGCTGTGTTCCTTTAGCTCTTCAGCCTGGGATGCTTTTTACACTGCTTGGCTGGTAAACAACAAACCTCTCCAGGTGCTGATCACTCTTTGCTACCAGCGTGCTGTCACTCCCAGCTGAGTGCATGAATGCTGTTTCCAGCCATCCATGAATAGATACAGGGTGACAACTCTGTACCCCTCAATCCCACTCTTGACCACCCAGAAATGCATATTTTGTACTACTCAGTAGCCCACTGGAGTATATGTGCTCATAAACTACTTTGTCACTTGAACAAAAGGTAATGAATGTGTACACCTGAGTGCAGATTGCCTGAATAAACAAACATATTGGTTTGGATAAAACAAGTTTATCTACAGACAGATTTTAAGTAGGGCTGTCAATTGATTAAAAAGTTAATCACAATGTCTCTCTCAATTAATTGGGAGATTAATCTCAGTGTTAAACAATATGTAATTTATTTAAAAATTTTGGATGTTTTATACATTTTCAAAAATATTTATTTCAATTACAACACAAAGCATACAGTACTCTATTTATATTTATTACAGATATTTTCAGTGTAAAAAAAGAAGCAAAAGGAATAGTATTTCAGTTCGCGTTGGCCAGCTACTGTAGTGCGATCTCCATCATGACAGCTGAACTTAATAATTGTAGAATTATATTTTTAAAAAAGCTGTATTAAAAAAATCAGACAATATAAAAGTGTAGTGCCCACAAACCGCTCAGTTCTGCTTACGGGAGATAATTCTGCCTGCTTCTTGCCTGATATGTTATCAAGAAGTGAAAACAGCCCCTCATGTGGCACTGTTCTAGCCACTGTCGCAAAATGTTTACATGTCAGGTGCACTAAACAGTCATTTGCCCCTTCATACTTCAACTACAATTCTTGATGTCATGTGTCCATGCTGCTGGGGGAGTTCAGCTTGATAACAATCCAAACCAGTTCAGACAGATGCATGTTCATTTTCATCGTCCAAGTCAAATGCTACCAGCAGAAGATTTATTTTCTTTTTTGGTGGATTGGGTTCTGTTGTTTCTGCATCCAGGTGTTAATCACCTAAGACTTCTTTCTCACTCCCAGGATTGATCCTGGGAGCAAGAGGTCAGCAAGGAACGATGGGGCACAACACAGAAGGGATGGAGGGCAATCCGAGGAGTGAGTGGTTGGCTGGGGTAATGGGACATGGTGCAAGGAGGGAGATTGGTTCTGGGAGTGAGCAGCCAACCAGGGACAATGGGGCACAACGCAGGGGGAGGGCTTGATCCCAGGAATGAGTGGCCAGCTGAGAACAATAGCATACAGTGCAGTGGGGGCATTGTCCAGGAGAAGTGGCTAGCTGGGGGCAATGGAGGGCGCACTTTGGTTTTGGAAATGAGTGGCTAGCCAGGGGCAATGGGCCCCAGGTGAGGCGCAGCCCTAGGAGTGCATGGCCAACTGGTAACAATGGGGCACAGGGCTGAAGGTGACACTGCCCCTGATTACCCATATGTTTCCTGGGCCCATGGGGCATGATGCAGAGAGGGCGTGGCCCTGTGAATTAGTGGTTGGCTGGATAAAATGGGCAAGGTATGAGGGGAGTTCAGGAGCCTTATCTTCACGCAGGAGCCAGGATGAGAGCCACTTCTTCTGTCCTCTTCTTTTCACACTTCTTTATGGCAGTTTGAGTTACTGCACTTGACTGAACAGTCAGGTCCCTCTGCAGCTGATACTACTTCTTTGAGAGCTGCTCGCATCATTCAGTATTAGGTGTTTACATGCTGCAGCACACGATTGGTTGGAAACTTTTTAGCCCTAGCCTGTCAGAGCAGGGCCAGTGGCCAACGCCTGCTCTGGCCACTCCCGTGGCTATATATATGGCCATGACCCTGATCCTTCCCAGTTCTTTTTTCTGCCATCAGCGACGGCTACGGGACAGCCCACACCTTGCCATAGCAAGGTGCCTGTCGGTTACAGTTTTATGAACAGCCTGTTTTTTCTGGAAGACTTGTTTGTGGACATCATCCAGCCACAACCGGACATTCTCATTGAGTTGTCTGCACCAGAGCCAGGACACTGCTCCAGCCATCTACCCGTCATGCTAGGGTTCAAGCCTGTACGAGCTGCAGAAGGGCCTTCTCATGGGGTAACCCCTATGCCAAGTGCCTCAGTGAATCCCACCAGGCACACAAATGCTCCCACTGCCATTCCTTCAAGCTTCGGACCTTGAAGGACAGAGAGCACAAGCTTCGTGCCCTAGCCTTAAAGCAGGCGCTACAGCTGATCCCCAGAGTATCTGGGCAACCTGCTGAAATGCTGGCACCGAGGGCCAAATCAGCACCAAAGCCTACTTGACAATGCTTCCCAGAAGAGCTAAGGAGATGCTTGACATTGATGTCAATGCCAAAGAACTGGCACCACTCCAGGTCTCCTGGGCCAATGCCCTCTGGGGCACAGGCCCCAGCACCTATTGAAGTGCCCACCACTCCTGAGGCCTTTGAGGCTGCAAGGACCCTCCTCCTGCTGCCCACCCCAACCCTGCCAAAGCTGAGAGGTAAACCAGCTTATCTCTCAGGCAAGTGGGCAGCCATGAAGTGGCACCAATCACCTACGGCGCCATGGGCTCCATCACCCTGGGCAGAGGAGGAGACCCCAGAGCCTTCAAGAAACCCCACCCTCCCCGGCATTGAACCAGGAAAGAAACAACAAAAGAGAGTGTTGTGCTCTTGTTCTTGGCACTGAAACGTTTCGTGGTACTGACAACACTGGCACCGCAGGTACAAAAAGCATCTCTGGCACCTTGCCTATGGGGCACGTGCCCTGAGTCTTGGTGCCAGGGTCCCAAGTGGCTGGGTGGCCCCATCCCTGGCTGGAGTGCTTGCCGCAGTGCCTGCCTCTCCCTGACACATCCCTGGCCGGGGATTGAAGCCGGGACACCTTCGGCGGTGCCTGCTTCTCCCGGTGGGGGATTGAGGCTGGGATGTCTGCAGCTCTGCCTGCCTCTCCTGGCCCCAAACCCAGCTGGGGACCTGGGACCAGGCTAGCAGTGGCAGGAGCCTGGGGCAGGATCGGGTCTGGGGTGCTGGATCATGGCCAGGAGGCAGGGCCTGGGCCCGTTCCCCAGAGCAGTGACATTCCTGCTCGGCGCAGGAGGCAACATTTAAGTTCTCAGGAGTCAGTGCTAAGCGTGCCTACCGGTCCCAACCACTGAAGGTTGCCAGTGCCAGCACCTTCCCAGCGCATAACCCAGCCAGTCCCCATTACCTGGGGCTTCATGAGGACACTCCCCATGCAGTGCCACCCGTAGGTGGGCAGCCTTGCCAGAAGCCAGCCAGCCCTCCCCAGATCCCAAGGCCTTAAACCTTCAGCCCCAATCTATAGGGAGGACCCTGCTTATCATTATGACCTGCTCTGCAGGATCATGGCCCACTTTGAAGTAGAAGTGCAGCCTCTTGCGGAGGACAGGGACCCCCTGTTCAACCTGGGGCTTGCAGTGTCCCCAGAGGCCATCTCAGTGCCACTACACAGCAGTGTTCTAGGCATTGCCAGAGCCCGCTGGCAAATGCCTGCATCCCCCCTGTCGGTGCCAGAGGGGGCTGGGCATAAATATCAAGTCCCCCAGGATTTCTTCCCCTTCCTGATGGGGCACCTCCCTGGTCGGGTCACAAATTTTAGAGAACCACGGCCAAAGGGGAATGTCTAGCCCTCCCACGACTCCCACACATTTAAATAGTATGGGGAGGAGGGCCTATCCCACATCCGCCGTCCAGCTCTGGCTGACAAACCACCAGGCCATGGTAGGCTGTTACATTTTACATCTGTGGGAGTCCATGGATTGCTTTTGTGAATTCATCCCCAGGGAACATCTTGAGTCCTACAACTCCACTGTAGAGGAAGGGATGTGGGCATCATGCAATGTCCTTGTGACCATCTTGGATGCTGCAGACGCGGCCAGCCGGGGCATGGCATCCGCCATAATAAAGCGCCACATGGCCTACCTAAGAGCGCAGGTCTCCCACGGGAGGTCAGGCACACTATGGTGGACCTTCCTTTTGAGGGATGTTCAGTTTTCCCGCCGGCCACAGATGCCGTGCTGGAGAACACAGTGGGCCCGGGCACCTCATAAGGGCCGAAGTGATTTTGCTTATGTCCCAGAAATAAGGGCTCCCTTTTTACATCAAAATTCCAGTATCAGACCCCGAGAAGGGGCTCTGATGCAACCAAGGTGAACCCTAACGGGCCTCTAAGCCCAACTCTAGAGTGGGAACCATCAAAAGGGAACACTCTTCTTGTGGGAGACTCTGGTGGGAGCAACATCTGCATGCCTCACGCGACTGTCTCCTTGTACATTACTTCCCCCTGTTTTTCCAAATCATCCCTTCACATTGGACTCTAGTCCTGCTGGGGCAACACGAACAGCCTACCAGGATGGCGTGATCCTGCTACACAATCACACGGGATAAAAGACATGGGACACCTCGATAAATACAAGGCCACCCTTCACTTCCTGCTCATAGGGCATGATCCTCAAGCAACAAGGTCAAACTTGTAGTTACTCACCTCCCAGCATAGACAGTGGGTGTTAACCCCAGCCTTCCTGACAAAGACCATTATGGGAATATTAAAAAAAAAAAAAAAAGAAAAAAAAAGAAACAGTTGTGACACTACCTCTGATCCAAACAGTTCTAGGATCTTGAGAGGTAGGAGCCTGCCAAACCAGACTGCTAGACTGACACAGCAGGCAGACCTGCACGACCCAGTCTGGGATCCTGAATTCTCTTCCTGGCCCTGGACCTTTTTCCTTGGGCAGTGGATAAAACGGCAACAAAACACTGGCCCATCTTTCCCCTTCTACCTCCAATACCAAAAAGGGGAACTTTGTCCTATCGCGCCAGTAGAGCTGGAGTCTCTCTTTCTCCTTACCTTTCCTTTGTTGCATAAAACAGCATGAGAAAACTACTCCTTCAGTCCTTTGGGGTATATCTCCCCACAAAATCCCATGACATGTCCAGTCCAACCCTACAGAATGAACTGGTTGGGGTTCCTTGGGCCTTATGGACAGATAGATAGGCCTCTCTCTCATTACACTTCTCTGTCTAGGAGAAGATCCACCCGTCTCCATTGAAGGGGGACATAACTCATCATTAAACCCACTCAGTACAAATCAGGGGTTAATCTGGGGACCTACACAGGAAGCTCATAGGAAGAGGACCTTGACCTCGGCTTTCAGAAACTATCTCACCTGGGAGCAATGACTTCTCTTCTCCCTCCATGGAACCCATAGGTGTTCTCTGGGCACCGCAGGACATCTGAGAAACACAAGCAAGGATTAGGAACATTCCCTTATTGCTAATATCGGATGTGTGACCCCTATCCCTCCCACAGGGGAAGGAGACCCATATGAAGGGAAATCTCCCCGGGGTAAGGGCTGGCAGAATCCTCTCCTCCCCACCCCTTTTGTTTCTCATTCCACCACTCCTACTGCTCCAAGGGGGGGTAGTTCATGGTGTACTCACTCCTCAGGAAGGAGGGCGTGGAGCATTTAGCTCCCTAGCACCTCATTAGGAACAGACACCAAAAGACTCAAGGAAGGGTTAAATGCATTCCAGTTCCTGCCACGCTATCATCTCAACAGGGGGTGCAAGCCACCCCAAAAATGGCTGACCCCAGGCTTCCCAGGGATGATTGGTAATACTCTTTTGGAACCCTTAGGAGTGCTCAGGGTTTACATCAGAGCCACAATGTGCAGACAGTGACAGGCCCTCAGTCCAAAAGTGGTCAGCTTGCACTGTATACCTAAAAGAACGTTTCCATTCCAATAGAGAAGGAGATGAATCCTCTTCCCCCTTTCTCTCTCTCTCCTATAAATCTGAGGATACCTCCCTCCCTCACTATGGTACACCACTCAGTATACCTCTGGGATATCGTGAGGTGGCCCCACCCAAGGCCTTTCCCCTTCATAGAATTACGGTACCCCTCCCACACTTTCAGGAGGTGGCGGGGCTCATCAGGAGTCTCCCTCCAATGTACGGTTATATAACCAATGCTAATATCCTGTGAAGAAAACCTTCTTCCATAGAAGGAAAATGCTTCAGGGTTTTAGATCATGCCTGGTTCCATGTTAAGCAACCAAGCACTAGACATTCTGGGCAGTGGGCAGGAGTCCTTTAATGGTTCTGTGCGCCCCAGAGGTGGCCTAGAGCATAAGGAAAAACCACCTAGTGCCACATAGAACAGGGGATATTTGATACAGTGGAAGGAAGGATGCTTGCTGATAGGCATCCTGACCACCACCCCACTTCTAATCTTGTCCTTCGCCCGCAAAGTAGGCAATAAAGATGCATGAAGGATACGAGAGGTTGGCCCCAAAAGCCATAGGGTGACCGACCGCACAGAGGGGAAACTCCCCTACCCCTCACCCTCCACTATCCTCCATCTGAATCCTGATGCCTTCAGGATTCTTCTACCCGGGAATCTGGGCACACGTAGGCTGAGCTCTCACCCATGAGATTTAGGCAAAACCCTTAGGGCAATGCAAGAACAAAAAGGTAGGCCACCTGTTAGGAGACCTCCCTCTCCCCTGGCTCAGGACTGGGTTATTGCTAGCTCCAACCCATAGTCAAATATGCTTTCCAAGGGACCACATAACTGGCCCATCTCGACTGCCCCAAAACGGTCCCACATGTAGAGATCAGGCCCTCAACTCTTGTTACTGGTGCTTTCAATTTTCCACCCCTTGTTTCCTTTTTCGTCACCTGAGGGACCCCAGAACCATACATGCTCCTAAAACTGGGGGCAGTTGTTGGTACTGGTGGGTTTTACATCCTCCCTCCTTTTTTTCCTCCCCTCACTTGAGGAACCAAAGGCCATACATACTCTTAAAACTAGGGAGCATTGTTGCTGAATTGCTCCCTTCCCATGGCAGCTAATAGCCACCACACTGGCCCCCCCAACCAAGTCAAGGTTGTCCCCCTCTAAATATGTAACTCCATGATGGAATAGTCAGTCAATGCCACTCTTGGTGCCTTAGCAGCACCAAGGATCATACTGAATCTGTCTAGACACTCATTCTTACTCGTAAGTGTGTAATCCCACCAATGTGAGTATGGCAATACAATTCCTTCCTTTATTCCTTGGGAAGTGGTGATCAATGTTCACCCAATGAATGGAGAAGCCGTGACTTCTTCCATCCTTCTCACTTGTACAACCACATCCAATATTTGGGGTGTCCAAAACGAGTTAGGACACCCTTACGCTAATATTTCAATCCTTCTAGGCAGCGTGGCAGACAATCTCTCAGTGCTCCCTAGCATGGTCCTGCCTCAGAACATCTCGTAAGTTAATGTCTGTGCTCCCTAATGCGGTCATTGCTCGGAAGATCTCGCGAGTTTATGGAGCAATTCCCTGTGTGCATTACAAGGCCTACTATTCAGACCCATTCATAATTTGGGTTTGTCATTATGGGGATAGCCGTGCTGATGGTGGGGAAATCAGCTCCGCCCACCATCCAGAGTATGGCTAGCAGTCACCTAATACTGAATGATGTGAGCAGCGCTTGAAGAAGGACAGTGGGTTACTTACCAGTAGCCATCCTTCTTTGAGATGGGCTGCTTGCATATATTCAGGCCCTCCCACCATCCTTGCTACTTGGAGTTGGCAACTAGAAGGGGCTGAGGAGGATCAGGGTCACAGTCATATATATAGCCACGCCACGGGAGGCAGCTAATCGTGCACTGCAGCATGTAGACACCTAATACTGAATGTATGCAAGCAGCCCATCTCAAAGAAGGATGGCTACTGGTAGGTAACACACCATTCCCTGCCCACAGGGCCATTGCTGCCCTCAAAAAACATTCAGGGAACACAGACCCAGGGCCCCCCACAGGCATCTCCCCTACATGCATCCCCGAGCTCAATCTGGCTGCTCTTGCAAGGCCCTGGAGCAGGACCATGGGCGGAGCAGCTTGGGCCAGGCCATGCTGGGCCCAGAGCTGAATTGCCAGGTCATGCTGGACCCGAGCCCATGCTGGGCCAGGCCTGAGCCCCAGGCCCAGTGAGAGCCTGAGCCCGAGTCATGCTGCCAGGCCAGGTCCCAAGCCAGGCCACTCTGACCACCTCCACCCCTGCCCAGCTCGCAAGCCTCCCCTCAGCACTTACCTGCTGTGGATGGGGCCTGGAGCCTCCAGGGGAGGCACGGTCAGAGCCCAACTGTTTACATTTCCTGCCCTGCTCCACCGTAGGTTACGTGCCTGGGAATGGAGCAGTGAAGGAAATTTAAAATGCACCCGCTGGCTCCAGCTGCTTGGTGGGACTTGGAGCACCACTGTGGACATTTAGGGCATATGCCCCGTGTCCCCTGTAGCAGCAATGCCCCTGCCTACCCATCCAGAGTTCTGTAATTAACATGTTAAAAAATGAATGCTTTAACTGTGTTCTAGTTAATTTCAGACTTTAACTGCAGTTAATTGACAGCCATAGTTATAAGTATTTATAAATGAAGAGGCACATAACTCAGTTACAGTAGAAATAAAAAGAAATTCACAAGCAAATTCTTAAAATTTACCAAATTTAATAAGCAGAGAGATTTCTCACCCAAGAGCTTACAGCAGTCTGTGTTACCAGGAAAGACTTCCTGCTAGAACAGCCCCCACCCCGGGTTCTAATTGCTTTCTTTGTTCTTTTAAGCACTGTAGTGGTGTAAGCAGAGGTGGGGAAAAGATGCCATATGAGACAGTCTGTATTTCCTTTTTATACCTTGACCCTTTACTGGAAAAGTCCTTGCTATGTCACAGCATCAGGCACTTTCATGGTATACCTGAACTGTCATTCAGATAAATTGTAAATATTTTGCTTCTTTCCTTTTGTCTTCCTCGGCTGGCTGCTTATCAGGGTGATAGAGGTGATAGTCCCTGCTGGTTCACTTGTTTATGCTGAGCCCTCAATATGCCTTTGTCTCTGATAAACTAGTTTGGATCAGCTTTTCTAACCTGGTAACATGCTGCAGTAAAATCATTGTTATACAGTGGAGTCTTAAAATGTTGCATGCAAAGTTATTGCACCCATTTTACCATTGTAATAATGTTCAACTGATACTGCACAAGACATGCTTTGTATAAAATATATCATAACTGTATAAAGGTGGTGAACTTGGGTGAAACAGAATGCTGAACAGCTTGGAAATAGCCTGGGACTGTGGAACTGCAGGGTATGCTTATAAACTTTTTAGCTTGGTGTGGGCTTTCAACCATGCTCTGGCTGATGACACTCAACCCACGTATGGGTGTAATGTATGTTCTTTCTATAGACCACATATGGCTGTGATGGAATTTAAAACAGTAATACCCCTTTGTCATGGGGTGCATATCTTTGCACCCCAGGTTATGATCTATATGATTTTTCTGTTCACTTGTGCATTGTGATTGTATGATTTAATGCCAACTCAAGGGAGAGACAGACAGAACTCTATCCCAGCAGCATGTAAGCAACCAAAGCAAGCAAGCACCTGGAGGAGGCAACAAAGATATATTAATTAAGTTCCCTGGATCAGACCAGACAAAGATCACGTCTTCCCAGAAAGGGAGGTGTCAAGGGAGTTTTGAAACAGACTTTTGGAGGGATTTGGGACTTCTTTGCCTGGGAATCTCCATCCTGAAGCAACTCCAAGCAAGTTATGGGGCCTGCCTGTCCTCAGGCAGAGACTGGCTGTGCGAACATCTGAAAGTTGAACACCTGGAGCATAAATTTGGACTATGTCAGTTTAAGTAGAGATATTTAGTATGCATGTTTTATCTTTTATTTCCTTGTGGTCACTCCTGACTCATTTATATTGTGATTCTTCCGTGACTGGCCATGTTCTCACTTAGAATTATAATCCAATCAATAAACTAGTGATTGTTTTTATCTAAAGCTATGTGGTCCTTAGAAAGTGTGAGTGATTGGAAACTAACATTTATGCTGAATATGGATCAAAAATGACAAAAAGATAAGGGTGTAATGAAGGATGAGTTTAGCTTATTTTTGTTTGTAATCATTATGCATTTTTTGTGCATCTATTACACCTCATGCCTGTAAGCTTTGTGCGTACATGATAAGGCTTTGTACATGGGGATAGGCTGTAGACACCCAGGAATGAGCTGTGTGCAATTTAGTCTATGACTTGTGGCATAATTGTAAACAAGCTTTGTTAAGGCTGAAGAAAGATTACAGTAAACCAGAAGGTATGGTGAGAATTACATACTTAGTTTGAGATTTGAATAGCTCAGATTAGGGTATATCTACACTACAGGTTTAAGTCAACTTAAACCCTCTTAAGTCAACTTAAACAAAGCCCTGGCCACACTGAGAAGATATTAAGTTCACTGAAGCATTTGCTTAACTCGACTTAATAAATCTCACTTGAAAAGTCAACTCAGCAGTTAAGTCGACTTTATTAAGTTGACTTAAGCCAATGTAGCCCAGGAGTTGGCTTAAGTTGACTTAACTGGCCTCCTAGCCATCTGAGACATGGGGATCAGGGGATGGAGAGAAGGGACATGGCAGGGATCAGGGCTGGAGAGGAAAGGGACATAGTGGAGATCAGAGCTGGGGGGAAAAGAGACGTGACAGGGATCTGTGGGGGAAAACTGGTCCAGGTTCTCAATCTGGAAAGAGAAACCACGAATCCTCCCCAAAGATGAAGGCCTGTTCCCAGCTGAGACTCGAATAAGCAGAGAACGAGGTGTGGTGCAGAGTTTATTTTTCAGCTGAATAATAACAGGAACTGCATCAGAGAGGAGCAAAAAGAAGCTAGCCTCTCAGAGCAAGAACCCCCAGTATAGGAGTTACAGGTTATACATACCTTCTAACATGCAAAATACGATATACATAATGCAACAAGCTCATGCATAATACAACAAGTTATATCATGCCTAAAATCCCTCCATGGTGTTACTACTCTTAATATGCAGGTTACACAATTAGATTATACTTAATAGGCAGCATATAGTTAGCCTGCCTCTGTTGTTGTTTACAGCTTATTTGGGTAACTGTTACTGTCCTTGACCAATGAGAGTGGCCAGACTCCTGTGACCCCTCGGCTACCTGGCCCCCGTCAACCTGTTTACCAGACTAGGTTGATAACTCCCCAGCAGGGTCCAGACAGGAGCGGTTGTCTCATAATCTAAATTTGTAGATCATCCTTTTATCTATAGAAACAGTCTACCTTCTTATCGATCTAAGCCACTAGCTTCGCTGACTATCTATGACTTTATATACAGTCTGTAATTAATGTTGTCTCAGCAAACACAGAGCCTCTCACACAGCACTTCCAAACCAAACTTTCTCCATCTTGCAATTTCCTTTACAGATCAGAGCTGGGGGAGAAGGGACGCGTCAGGGATCTGAGCACAGGGCAGACTTCCACATTCTGCTTTGTTAACACCTATCTCATTGACTGATCTGCTTTAGCTGTGAGTTTTCCCCCAGTCTGGAGCAGACCCCAGTACCAGGACGTTTACACACAAACACACCAGACAGCCACCATGGATCATTTTCACTTTCAGGAAACCAAGGCTGGCAGTCAGCACAGGCTCTTTCCAAAGCAATTAAAAAAGGGAAACCCCATGTTTAAGGAAGCAACATTTTCTTCTAGCTGTGAACCAAAGTTTACACTAAGGATCTGTCATGGTGGGGTTCAACGCAGTGGAGAGTTCGCTGCATGTGGAGTATTCTTCCAGTCTCTCACCGTGGCTGAACCCCTGGGTGTCTGCTGTCAGGCAGCAGAGGGTCCCCATCCCGGGTTTGTTCTGCAGGCAAAATCCACAAGTGAGTTGTTCTCCTTGAACAGAGGCTACTCAAGTAATTTCCCCGCCTAGCCCCCATCAAATGCTCTAGCTGTTGAACTGCAGTTTTGCACCTCTTTTCTCATGCTAATCACACCCATTCAGCTTCTGTCTTGAGGCTGTTTGTATTCAGATAAATCTCCATGTTTGCAGCCCGCATGATTGATTAATATTCTTGTAAAACAAGCAAGGAGTCCGGTGGCACTTAAAGATTAACAAATTTATTTATCACATGAACTTTCATAGGAGAAAATCCCACTTCATCAGATGCTTTGAAGATGGGGGAACTTACAGAATGGGAGGGAAATAAATGTAGAGGAGTGTAAGAAATAGGGTTAGGTCACATTGTAACAGCAAATCAAAGCAGGTGTTAAGATTCAAACACTGGGAAACAGCACGCAGAAAGAAGAAAGGAGTTTCTATTTCTTTAAGATTAGATTGTGTGAAAGCAGGATTAAATCATGACTATGGATTTTTTTCCCCATTACAACAGGTGATTTGACTTCACTTTTCGCTGTATTCTGTTTCTCTGTGTTTGAATCTTAACAACTGCTGCGCCCAGCCCCTGCACTGGCAGTTGCCCTGTGGCACCTGGTCCAGAGCTGGAGGAATCTGGGCAATGCATGGAGGGTGCGGAGTGCTGCGCTGGCACATTGCTGGGGAACATCAGGTTCCCTGATCTCCTTGGGTTCCCTGTTGCCACACACAGTATGGAGGGTGGTGTGGTCATTCACTTCCTGTAGTAAAGGAGTGGCCAGGAGAGAGGGGCACTTCTGCTGTGGTGCACTGTGGGCCAGCTACCCACAATGCACCATGCCTAGGGAGACTTAGCAGTTGCCAGTGTGGATGTGGGCAGTCTCTTGGCATTTTGAGTGTGGACACTCCAAGCCAGCTTAATAAGGTCTACTTTAAGCTGACTTAAAGTGGACCTTATTAAGCCAGTTTAATAAAGTCCTGTAGTGTAGACATAATCATAGATAGGAAGAGCTCAGATTTAATGATTAAAAATTCACTATATTTAACAGAAATGACTTCCCTCCGTGTCTGTTACTTAGCCAGCCTGCTAGAGATCAATCTCTCTTGTTTGTCACTTCAGGTTTCCTCTCCCTACTGGTTTCTTTTATCATCTAGAACCATTTTTAATGTTCAGGTTGTTTGACAGAATTCTTTATCCAGTCAGGCCTGCCAGTCAATGTTAAATCAGCATTGCAACAATGTAACATTTCATCACATGGGACAGACTCCATTCTACATCTGTTTGTTATTGTACTCTAGGATGGTCTAATATTTTTCACCTATGGATATATTTCCCTAAATTTGTTTTCTCAAAACCTAGATTTCAAATATCACTTTGAGCTTCACTGGCTTTTAGTAAGCCTAAAGGGTCAACGTGATTCAATGCTGGTTCTCAAGTCAATCATTTGTGGCAAATTTGTTAGATTAGGTTAAGTTATGACTTTCTTTCAAGCTACATTATTTTTATAGTTGACTCTTAACAGGGCTTCTAATTTATATGACATATGGGTTGTTGACAGATTTTAACCTGCCACATTACATAGACTACAATGAAGTCACAAATGGGATCTTCTGAGAAGATACAAAAGACATTCAATGAAGGAATGATTATTGGAAAAACTGGAACATTCTTTTTTATTAATTTCATAAATATATCAAAACTATATGTGACATCAAAGGAGAACAACACAATTAGGAAAGAAGATAAAGCAATTGTGAGTGATAAAGTAGACTGACAGATCAATCCTTCAAAGACACACTTCAAAAATGGAGAAAATCCTAGCTTTTCAGCTCAGCTTAAAGCAATATGTCAAATCAAAGTGGGAGGCAAACTATCTCAAGATCACATTTTAAAAAATTCCTCCTTCTTTTCATCATATTCAGAAAAAAATGCTTTGCTCTGAATATGCAAATAGGAAGGAGTTAGTAGATGAATCCCTAGATGGAATTGAAATACCAACTTTTGGAGAGAGAGGAATGATTGATAGAATAATCACACAGAAGAAACTGATTGTCTAATTCAAAGTCCTGTGCATTAACTATGAAGTGTCCTGGATCTGGTGTTTTAACTAAGAGTCTTTTGAAGGAATTGCTTCCCAGCTCCTGGAAACAGCCACCAATCAGTACAGAGGGTCACCATTAGAAAATCTGCATCTTCTGAAGACTTTCTGTACAAAACCATAGGATAGGTAAACTGTTGGGGTGGAGGAAGGGAAGTATCTTCAACACTGGATGAAATAGCAGAAGGAATACTGAAAGGGATCAAATTAATTGCATTACAGGCTATGAGCTAACAGTATATTCAAAAACGTTGATATAAAAATAAAGTTACAGTTGAGGGAAAATGTATTTTATAGATTCAAGGTGTGTGAACTGGAAGAGATGTCAGGCTTGCCACAGAATTCTGAAGCGCTGGCTTGTGTATCTGGAACATTACATCTGAATCATGCCTTATGGGCAATGTCATCTCCTAGGACTTGTGCAGAGCTGCACTGCCGAGCCTGAATTTCAGAAGTGTCTCAGTCTCAGCTAGGTAGAATTCTTTTTGAAGAGCCATGGTGTATAAGGCATGCATGCCTTCAAAGAACGCATCCTGCTACACACCTTCAGAGGGTCAAGTGTAGCCTGTCCCCTTCCCACCGTGATCCCTTCCTCTAGGAATGATAATCTGTTTTCATCTGATGCCTTCGCATACCAGAACACAATAGAATATTTGGACCTAACCACAAATTTATTTGAACTAAGCTTGTGTTTGACAGACTGTGCTCCACAAACACCTACCAGTACCCACAAAAAGTCAGTAACAATGTTATCAGTTGTTTTAAAGCTGTGAACGCTCCTTGCCAATAAACTTCCATTGGTCCTTTATATACCAGTCAGAAATTAGAACAATAGAACTAAAGGGTCGAAAGGGGCTCTCAAAAGTCATATAGTCCAGTCCCCTGCTCTGAGGCAGGACCAAGTAAACCTAGCCCATCCCTGGCAGGAGTTTTTAGAGCCTGTTCTTAAAAAGGCTCCAATGAAAGGGATTCCACAGCCTCTTTCAATAATCTATTCAATAATTTAATTTTCCTTATGTTTTTTTCCCCATAATATCTAATCTAAATCTCCCTTGCTGCAGGTGGTCCATTACTACTTGTCCTACCTTTAGTGGACAGAGAGAGTAATTAATCACTGTTTACTTCATAGCAATTGAGGTGTTAGTGCTGCTATACAAGGCACTGGTGAAACCCCATCTGTAATACTGCATGCAGGTCTGGTCCTCCAGGTTTAGAAAAAAGATTAATTCGAACTGGAGAAGGTACAGAGAAGGCCTACAAGGATGGTCTGCAGAATGGAAAACCTGCCTTATGAGAGAAGACTCAAGGAACTTGGCTGCTTGAGTCTAACCAAAAGAAGGTTGAGGGGTGATATGATTGCTCTCTCTAAATACATCAGAGGGATAAATATTAGGGAGGGAGAGGAGTTGTTTGAGTACAGCAAAAATGTAGACAAAGAAAAATGGATGCAAACTGTCCATCAGGAAATTTAGGCTTGAAATTAGATGCAGTTTTCTAACCATGAGAGAAGTAAATTTCTGGAATGGCTTCCAAGGGGAGCTGTGGGGCAAAAAAAACATAACATTCTTCAAAGCTGAGCTTGATAGGTTTATGGAGGGGATGGTATTGATGGAATGGCCTACTTTGGAAATGACTGATCTTTGATTTTTGACTACTGGTGGTGGATATGCAAGTGACCTAAGAATGGAGGGTAGATGGGGTGGGTTCTGAGTTATTACAGAGTATTCTTTCTTGGGTGACTGGCTGGTCAGACTGGCCCCCATGCTCAGGGTTTAACTAATTAAAAACTTCTTCCTGACCTCAAATATGGCAATCAGGGCTGACTTGGCTAGGGCTCTGGGGTGGGGTTTGTCTTCCTCTGTAGAGTGACTCACCTGCTGGTGAATTCTCTGCATCTTAAAGTCCTTCAATCGTGATTTAAGGACTTAAATAACTCAGTCATAGTTAGAGGCTTATTGCTGGAGTGGGTGGGTGAGGTTTTGAGGCCTGCATTGTGCAGAAGGTCAGACTAGATGATCATACTGGTCCCTTCTGACCTTAGAGTTTGAACTCTTAACATACTAAAACTGTTCTCAGGCTTCCTGTCAGTCTTATTTTCCAAGAGTTAAATATGCCCAGGTTTTGAAACCCTTCCTCGTAGGTCAGGTTTCCTAAATCTCTTGTCAGTTTTATAGATCTTCCTCTTTCCAGTTTATCCACATCTCAGCACCCAGAATAAGACCCAATGCTCCAGGTGAGGCCTGACCAGTGTCAAATAGAACATCATAATTACCCCCTGTGTCTTCCATTTGGCACCCATTTTAACACACCTCACAATATTAACCTTGTTTGCAACTGCATCATTTTGTTGACTCCTGTTCTCATTCTGATCCACTATAGCCTCACATTTTTTTCAGTATAACTGAAGTTGTTCTTCCTTTGTATTTTTCTATAAGTGTAGTCCTTTTTTTCTCTTTATTGAAATATTCTTATTGATTTTTGGACCAGTTCTCCAATTTATCAAGATTATTTTGAAATTGTATTCTGTTCTCCAAAGCATTGGGAAGCCCTCCCAGCTTGGTGTCATCTGCAGATTTCATACACATAGCCTCCACTCAATTATCCACATTATGAATAAAAATATTGAAAAAATATTGAATAGTACTTGCACCCCCTGATATGCCCTCTCAGTGAATTAACTACTCCTTGAGTACAGTCTTTCAACCTATTGTGCACCCAGCTTTATAGTAGTTTCATCTAGATCACATTTTGCTAGTCTGCTCAAGAGAATACCATGTAGAACTGTGTCAAAAGCCTTGCTAAGGGAGATCAGTGGTGTCTCATTACTTCCTGATATCAAGTAACTTCTGGCACCCACTCTCCCCCTTGTCAAAGAGCCAGAGAAAGCTGTTCCACTTTCTAGGACAGTGGGGGTGGTTGATCTCTAGATGCCTGGACTTTTTGTCAGTTTCACAGTTGCACTAACGCTGTTATCCTACCGACATTGACATGAACACTACATCTCTTGTTGAGGTGGTTTTATTATGCTGGCTTAGCAGGGGAGTTACCTTGGTGGGAAGAGCATTTTGTTGACAAAACTCTGATGTAGACCAGTCCTTGCTATCTTTGTGTAATTGCTGGGCAGGACCATTGGTCTTCTGGTGGAGGAGGCAGGAAATACGCCAATGTCCCTTCTATGCATACCCTATAGAAGTACAAGTTATGTGCATAGATCAGGCAGGAGTGTATCCTATAAAGCTTAGCTCAACATTTGAGTAGCTCCCCAGTAACCAAGCACCGGGAATTAAGTTCACTTCCTATTTTTGTGGCTGACAAAGAAATCCAGAGGTGGTGTATGCCTGGGCTTATTGGAGAGCCAGATGACAAAAGGAAGGAGGAAAGGTGAAAGAAGAAAGATTCCTCCTTCGACTAACCTATATTCATGATGAAGGGGAAAGGTGGGATCTTGGATCATTTTGTGGCACCCAGAGAAAAAATGCTGGTTCTTCAAAAAAAAATCCTAATTTATGAGTGTGGCTATTTTAAGTGGTTTGAACATCTGGGAGGGGATATTGGAGCCACTAGATAAATGCAGAGGGCAGTCATCCCTGAGTTCAGCAGAGCTGAGTTAGAGATCATTCTGTGAACGTGTGCATTTCTCTACTCTTCCAGGTGGAGGGAGCAACTCCTTTAAAGCTGAAGGTTACCAACCCCTCACTGCCCAGAATGCACATCATGGTACTGACATTCAGAAAATACTGTAAAAAGAACAAGAGTCCTGTGGCACCTTATAAATTAACAGATTTATTCAGGCATAAGCTTTTGTGGGCTCCAACCCACTTTGTCAGATGCGGAAGAATCGGAAAATACTGTAAATACTCTCTGCATTCCCTCTCTGGCTGTGTTATATGGTGCTGCACTGAAGAAGCTAGACTCTGCCAGTGTTTCTTCCCCTCTGCCATCCACCACCAAGTGCTCTCTGTACTATGCTTCTGGAGGGAAGAGAAAAGAGGCATTTGCCAAAAAGGCAGTTCTGTTTGTTATGAAATAAGAAAAAGGGGTTTTAATTAGGGCTACCAATTAGTCTCAGTTAATGCATGCAATTAATGTAAAACAAAGTAGATTAAAATAGTCAGATTAATCATAATGTTAGGCAATAACAGAATGCCAATTGAAATGTATTAAATATTTTGGACATTTCCTACATTTTTGAACATATTGACTTCAATTACAACTCAGGATACAAAGTATGCAATGCTCACTTTATTTTTCACAGATGCTTTCACTGTAAAACAGGCAAAAGATGTAGTATTTTTCAGTTCACATTGTACAAGTCTATTCAGTCCTATTTCTTGCTCAACCAATCACCAAGACAAACAAGCTGTTCACATTTAGAGAAGACAATTCCTCCCACTTCTTTCTTACAATATCACCTGAAAGTGAGAACAGGCATTTGCATAGCACTGTTGTAGCAAGCATTGCAAGGTATTTTCATACCAGATATGTCGAACACTTGTATGCCTCTTGAGGCTTCAATTTATAGGCTCTAAAGATTTGCATATTTTTTTGTTTTTAAGTGCAGCTGTTTAAAAAAATAAATCTACATTTGTAAGTTGAACTTCCATGAAAAAGAGATTGCATTATAGTTGCATGAGGTCAGTTGAAAAATGCCATTTATTTTATCTTATAGGATAACCTAGTTGCTGTCTGTCTGCTGATGATAAACATTGCCAGTGGCCATGTAGAAGTATGCTGTGGTAAACTGTTTTTGGCTAAAGTGTGTGCCTGTGCATGTGCAGTAACTATTCAGAGACCAAGCAAGGTGTCAGGTTACAGAATGTTTAGCTTTTAATGTTTGAATTATGCCCACTATGCAGAATTTATATAATTCAAATGATGTAGTAGAACACAGGATGACTCCCCAGCAGTAAGTTATAGATGCACTAATACTGAGTTGCAAAATAACAGAGTTGGGGAGGGGGCAGGGAAGAGATGCTAACAATTATGACATTTATCTGAACAGAGGGCCAGCAAGCTGTTAAAAAAAATATTTCTGTGAGACAACAGCTTGTCCATTTTACACACTAGATAGTGATGATTTGTTCACCTGGTGATAATAAGGATGCTGCTGAGAAAAATTAACCCTTTTCTTGATGGGTCAATAGAATTTAATAACATGCAATTATCTGGTGTGGATGGCTGAAATCCTTTGATTTTCTGTTTCTGTAGGAAGGTTTCCTTTAGTAAGTGTTTATAATTAGTCACGGTATTTAAAGAAGGTTTATGAATGGAAGCATGCACTGAAGTCATGTGACTCTGCATCAGGGGTAAAATCTTAGCAGTTGGCACACAGTAATAAAGATTTAAAATGCATGCTGTGTAGCAAGTTACCACAAAGTTTCTAACAGACTGCATACATTGTGATTCTTTTTCTTGTGTGGGTGTGTTCCCTATTTTATCCCCTTCTAATGAACTATCTTTATATTTCTAACCTAATGGAACTAATAATTAACATTTTACAAACACATTCATACTTCAGGGGATTAAAATTGAGCATGTATAAGTATACATTAAGGTGCATTACAGTAATGTAATAATTTGTTCATATTGTAGAACTAGAATTGACTAAAACATTGGTCCAGTGGATTTAAAAGATTTTTATTCTCTAATGTGTATCACCATATCTGTTTGAAAACCTGCATTTGCAATAACATGTCCAGTAGCTAATTTTCAAGATGTGCTACCTTATATACTCTGTATCAGAAGACTGGACAGGATCCTGACTATAGAGTATCCCTTGTATGTGTTGATGAGAATGGAGAAATATAATTATCATAACTCTGGCTTGATAAGCGGATAACATTTTCTCTCCAGTTGCTGTAGTTTGCTTCCATAATGAAAGTCAGAGTTCTTGCTCCAAATTACCTCATCCGCTAAAAGATTTATCTGAATAAAAATATCACTGTTTTGAGACTGTCTAAATGAAATAATAACACATAATAGACAAGTCTCATTGTCTCTGTTCTTAATTTAGCTATGTAACCTGATATTGTATTTCATATTCAAAGTATAAGTTTAGTATTAAATTCACACTCAGATTGGCACATCTGTAAGTATTTAGTGGAATGGATTGAAGTGTGTACTGCAATAGTTTTCTGAATTGGGACCATGATCGATAATGTCTTCTGAGTTGTATCATCCTTTGTATTAGTTTGTGTCAGAATTCACAGTTCATGGCATAGGGAGTTACTGAAAAGGCTCAGTGGAACGCCACATTAGATACAATTAGCCAATTTTAACAGAGCCAATTAATACAGAAGTAGTGCTATTCCAGGGAGTCTCACTGGAAAATTAAAAATGTTTTTCTCACTATTTCTCCTTGTGGTGCCTCTTCCTAAAGTGGTGATGGTTGGGATCTTGTCCATACTTTATACCCTGTCTTGCCAGAGAGCTGACCTTGATCATTTCAGTTCAACTGCTTTAGGAAAACAAGCATCCACCATTGTTGGTAACTGCAATATCTAAGGAAGATAATGCAGTATGATAACTTCTGTTCAGGAAGAAGGTGGGTTTTTTAACCCTTAATTTATCAAATCCATAGCTGCAGCCATTGTCATTAATGCAAGACTCATTGTATCAAGAGGGAGGCTGATGTTGGCAAAGGGTTGATATTATAAGGGTTTAAAATGAGCAACTCCCACCCTCTTATTTTTTTCTCCATGGGTTACTTAGGAGCAGGCAACATTCACCAATGTGCATAAGTAACTAAGGCTGCTGACAAGGAGATCCTAAGTATCCCAGTGGGGAAGCTGGATAGGTGGGAATCCTCTGTCCACCCCTCTAATATAGTCCTTTTGCTCTTAGAGGAATTTAAAATTGGTGGGGCTTCCACCTGGCTGGACCCTGTACACACTCATTGGCATGTCTTGGGACACTCCGGGACTAAACCTATGCTAAAAATAATATTCTATGGCATGAGTCTACATCAGAAATATTATACATCCAATTTATTGTACTTAAAGTTAACACACCTTCACTTAACAAAGTAAGGGAAATATGGTATAACAGGCTGAAATTAAATATCATGGCTATTTTAAATCCACAGGGGAAGTTGAATAAATCAATTAACAAATACAATACACAGTAATAAAAGAAACTTGCATAACTGAGACTTACTCTGCCATTATTTATCCCACTTCTTGAGCATACACTCCCACACAGTTCAGAAATCTAACCCAGTTCCTGACCCTTGTGCCAGCCCCTCCTCCACGATCCTCACTCAGTGCTGGTGGCCCCATCTGCCAAAAACAAAAATAAAAAAAAAGTGGTGGCTTCTTGAAAATTCAGTGACAGTCATAGTTGTAGTAGAGGGTGTGCTTCCCAGGCATGCTGCTCAAAGAAGCCACCTGGTTCACTGTAGAGAGGTGCCACTCCAGGCAGCTTCTTTCTGCAGATGCCTGGCGTATGGACCCCTCACACCACAGCTACCCTTGAAGGAAGCTGCCTGGAATAGTTTTTAGTGGCAGGGGAGGCAATTTCTGTGGCACTCCAAATAGGCTCATGTGCCAGTATTGATACGCATGCTGGGGGTTGCCTACCTCTTAGTTGTGTGGGTGTACTTAAAGGTCTCAGGACAGAGACAGCACTCTGGTGATTGAGTGTTTCTGAACACTTGGAGTTGTTACAACCAAATGTCATCAGCCCTTGCCCTGGTTTGAAGAAAATACCTCTCTTTCTTCCCCAGATGCAGTCAAAGTCTCTTTGCTGTGCCCCTTCCTTGCCTAGCCCTTCTCCAAAATAGGGCGAGGAGGGCAGTCACATCACCTTCACTGCAGACCCACCACAGTCAGCTGAGGTTCAGTCCCTGCTTTGGGTTGAGCAATGTCATTAACCTCTAAAGCTCCCTGCTCGACCAAAACTCCAGCAGTCTTTCAGCAGCAACCTCAGAACTCCTAGCAGCAGTCATCAGCATCATCTGTAAGGGCCCAATGACCCCCAAAGTGCATTTCTCAGATGCTGGTTGTGTGCTGCTTCATAAAAGGAGAAAGAACTTGCTCTCTTTTGCCAAGGCTGCATAGAAGTTTTCTCCCAGGCAAGGTTTGCAGTACACAGGATCATCTCAACTGTAAAACTCCCAATTAAGTTCCATGGCCCAACAAGTTCAGGGTGCCTACATATGTTCAATCACAGGTCATGTTTCACAATAACTACTAATTCTTTTGTGATAGATCTGGTTTCAGCATTTCTGTACTAATTTAAAATTATAGTAGCCTTTTCTTCCACATTCATTAGATATGTTGAACCACATCAGGTAAGATATATACTTTTGAACCCTTGTGTATTTTTTTTTAAATAAACCTCTCTGTGTACTGAAATATTTGATTAACTATCAAAATGTTTGCATGTCATTTCTTAATGGTAGCATCATCCATGGTTCTGAAATGCAGAAGTGCATTATAATAGAGGCTGTTCTGTTTCAGCTGTATTTCTATCTAGGACAATAAATGAAAGGGTCAGAAACGATCTTGATATTTCTCATCCATTTATTTAAGAGACTCCCCTTCAAATAAATACTGGTAGTTTTTATTGCTTATTCAAACTGAACCCAAACTTTAGAATGTTCATGTTCATGTAAAACTAGTATGTACATGATCTAGGTATTAATAATAATCACATAAATAGCACTGTAAATTATAAAACAGTTTACAAACAGTAAAAAATTGTTCCTCCCTCAATCTATGATAGACAAGACCAACACAAGATTAATAATTTAAGAAAGGGAAAATGAGAGGAGACAATAACTGAGGAGGATGAGGAAGCATTTTTTGAAGAACTGTATTTTAAAGAACTTGAAAGAAGGGAGTGACTGGGTGGAAGGGGAAGTTCCTTGCTTGAACGTACACAGAGAGAGAAGTATTGGAAAATGACAGGTACAGGGAGGAACATGGAGAAGTGGGGAGGAAATAGGTGGGAATGGGATATAGACTGTGTGGGACCTTGAAAGTGTCACATTTTTAAAGAGATTGGCCATAGAAACATAGTAAGAGGTGGGAGAGAAGGTTCAGCAAGAAAGAGGTTTCGTTTTGGAGAGCCTGAGTTTCAGATGGTCTGAGGGTCTGCAGATCCTGAATCCAGGGTCTTGGGCCACAGTCACAACCATGCCACCTGATGGCTCTACTAGTGACTGGAAAATTGGAAATAGAGGATGTGATTGAGCCATATTTGATATTTAATCCAGAAAGTGATGCAGAAAGTTGTCTGTGAAAGAAACTGGAGCCTGGCCTCTGCTACCACAGACCACTATTTGCTGTACGACTCCTTCCCATCTCCCTGATTCCTGTTTTTTTCCGCCCTGTTCCCACGTCCTGTCCTCAATCTTATTCCAGTCCCTGAACTCTATTACGCTGGTGTTTGGTTGCTACAGCTCTGACGCTAAACTACAGCTCTTTGGCTTCTGACTCAATGCTGATCCTTGACTTCAGCTCCTGTTTCCTACTGGTTTTCCACAAACCCTGGCAGGTGGCAAATCCTTTCTGGATCTAATATTTTAGAGAGGTCCTTTCTTGGAACTGCACAGAAGTGGTCTTAAAAATCATGGGAGATGTTGAGGTCACTGGGGGGACCTCTCATTTCTTCTGAATGTGGTGAAAAAGGCAAGGACCTAGAAGAGGTGAAGTAGGAGAAGCTAGAATAAGTGACAGTATTAAGGGGCTGGAGGAGAAAGAAAGAGGTGATCAGTCTGTATCAACTTAATATTTAGATAAGTACACTGCTATGTTAATACAAAAGTACTGTTTATGGAGAAGCCTTTGAATGTGGAGGATATCCTTGTCTTAGTTTCAAATAATCATAGTTTAGGACACATTAAGAGATTTTACTGGTTTTGTTTTTTCTATTCCTTACTAATCTCATCTTTAAGTTTTACACATTCAGAGTCAGTGGCAAGGTCTCTTCCTGCAGATCTCTATTTACTGCGCCTCAGTTATCTCTACTCACATTGAGTGGCATACTGTCATATCACAGTCTATAGAATTCCTGGGGCTTCTTTCTGTCAGCTTTATATAACTGCTCACTGTTTCTATGTTACTGTCATCCGTTTTCATCAATGTTAAATTTTTAGAGCATATAGCTTCCAGTAATGAAGTGCACATGAGTTTGAAAAAAGTCTCTTTGTATCTGAGTACAGCAACAATATTTAGATGTGCACATATGACAACATTTCAAGAAAGAGGACTTTTAGAATGAGATTATGCTTTAACTCCTTTTACTGCATATATCTGTGAACTGCCATGATTTCACAGTGCAGATATTTATATCTCTGTCTAGTGCCATATCCAATACACCATCCTGTTTATTTGCAATATGAGCGGGTAACTGACCATAAAATCAGAATAACTTTTCAAATATACAAAACACAAACTGAGTGTGAATGTTTAAAATACACACTCTTCAGGTTTCTTCTAAGGTTAACCAGAGCTGTAATATTATTCTAGTTAGGGATGTAGAATATATCTGTGCTTTAACTTGGTGCATGTTTTGTGTATCCCTGTTGACTGATCTGCAACAACTAGTGCTCAATCAATTTGAACGCACTGCTTTGTTACTCTCAATCAAGTTATGTGATGTTTTAGAATAAGTGCTCAGCATTCTGGTCAAGCATCCCATAGTATTTTCTCTACCATTCTGCTGTCGGACAACATGGTGAAAATGTTGATGAGCATTGCAATCCTCATGTGCAGAACAGAGGCAGATTGCTGATGAACTTTCTAAAGTTGTGTCACGACTTTGTAATTGGGATGATAGGAGGACCTGAGAAGAAGGAAGGCAAAAACAATCCCTGTCACCCTTCACAACTTAGTCATGGAAAGCAAAAATTTTTAAGCCCTGTGCTGAGGGGCTTGTAATGCTCTAGTCAAACCGGTGAGAGTGACTGTTGCCATAGAACAACACTGCAAACATTTTAAAAGCTCTTCATCATTCTGTTCATAACATCACAACATTCCTGGACTCCATACAACATGTGCTTGTACAATTATGCACATGAAAAACGTGAATGCTATGTATTTTGTAGTGTGAAATATACCTGTAATGACTTTTTTATTGTTAAACACTTGTGGTGAATGCATCTATTGCTTACCTGATATCTTCTTATGTCTCAGATTATAATATATGTGGCTGGTAGGACTGCCTATTTTTTTCATGTTGAACACCACTTTCTATTATAAGATCCTATTCATAGTTGCTGTTTTGGGTAATTTTTTTTTATGCCAGGCATCTCCCTCAACGTGAATATTTTTGGAAATTTTCAGCCAAATTTGTATCACTATATCTGAGATGGTGCTTGGAGAAAAATCATTGTTTTGCCCCTGTTCAAAGAAGAAAAATTCTGGTGACCTTTTGTTTGAGAAGCTTTAGCACCTTTTGGATCAGGGACTTGAAATTCAGTAAGGTGGTGGCCTTCATGTCAAGGATGAGGTGTCTGCTGTCCACATTAAATACCAGCCATATTTGGCCAATGTATATCCTTTTGAGAAATCCCAGTCTGCACATGCTCAAAGATTTAATAGTTTCACAGCTAAATTTCCCAAAGATTCTATCTACATGGAGCATGCTCTAGCCCAGTGCTTCAGAGGGCCAAGCAAGACTTGCCTGAAATTGCAGTGCTTAGTTGTTGTGGGGTGGTTCTGGATACAAGTACCAGAACTGAAAGCACAGAGACTTTCTCTTCTGAGAACTCTTTGGCTCTGTCTACACTAGAGGGCTCAGTTAAGTTGACTTAACAAGGTCGACTTAAAGTTGATGTAAATTGACTTAGAAAGTCCCCATTTGTTTAAATTGACTTTATACAGTTCACTTAAGCCAGGGAACCCATTTAACAAAGTTGATTTTAAATGGGTTCCCTGCCTGAAGTTGACTTCGTTAAGTTGACTTTAATGGCCACATTTTGTTAAGTCAACTTTAAGAGTGAGAGTTATTAAGTTGACTTAAGCAAGTGCTTAAGTTGACTCAATGAACTCCAAATGTGATCATGGAGTTCCTTAAGTCAACTTAAACCTCCAGTGTAGACATAACCATTGTTCGTTCTCTTGATGCCCAGGCAGCATGGAGAAGGAAGCTTCCTAAATCAGATGCAGATGGGACAAGAGCCAGACCTGTGATGAAAGAAGGGGAGTGGAAGATTCCTGAGTCTCCTTATTCCTCTGTCAGCCAATATCTGTGAAACCCACTGACAAAGTAGATCTCATTCCACTCTAGTGTTGTGCCACAGAGAATGACAATCTACACTTACTATTAGTTACTCCATAAGCTGACATGGCAGAGATCTGTGTGGGGGATCTAAAGTTTCCAGCCCTGCTTGATAAATCAGATGTGTCAAAATGATACCCCATGATGCAACTTCTTCTTTTTTGCTTGCTTGCTTGCATGCTTGTTTTTGTAAAATCCTAGGAAATTACACACCGACTATATTAATGGAATATTCATTAGTTTTCAAATTGAAGCATTCAAAAATTCAGAAATGAAGGCAGAAAATAGTATGTGATCATTATAATTAAAGAATACATTGTAATCCATATGCCCAAGGGAGCTAAATTAAGATTGCAAAGGTAACCTTAATTGTGTCATTTCCTAAACTATGAATGCTTGACTTTGCAACCTTAATAATACTCTTAGCTTTGTATATATAATATTAATATAATTCAAGTCACTATGTTATCTAATTATCTGTCTATTAAGGGAATAAGAAGGAATATGCCTCTTCCCCTGTTCACTAACTTCTCAGTCCAGGGGATATTGTAGGCAAGAGATGGTTGCAGATGGTGGTATCTACCCTGTCCTTCCACAAGGTTTCTGTGTCTGCTCTATGTGTAAACAACTCCTTATTATAGGGGATTTAGCTCTGCTCATTTTACCTGGAAGAAGGTACTTTGTACAACAATTAATCATAGCTATAAAACCTGGGACCTTATTTGCATTTATACAAATACAGTAATTAGCTCTTTAAGGTTTACTGTTTAAATCTTTTTACATGTTAAATGTAGTTGTAATTTGTATGCATTCAATAATTACTGAATAACAGTAATCTGACTGATTCCACTATTGTCATTTAGCTATTACATCCAAACAATGCTATTGAAATTGCACATTAATTTCTTTGTAAGGAATGCATTGTGTGTTTTAAAAGTTTTCACTTGAGACATAGGCTCAGCCAGATAAGTATATGGATAAAATCTAGAAGTCACAGAAAATGAATAATCTTTCAAATACTCACACAAGACATGCAATCAGATGTTGTTGGAGAACAAATATGGTGTCCCATTCTTCCTTGTCCACAAAGAGGAGGCTTGCCCACCAAACATAGTAATTGTGCTTCTGAAACATGCTCCTCTCTTGCACCTTCCCAGAGCATCTATTTATGAGGGATCCAAAATGTGCAGCCAAGCTCCCAGTCAGCCAGAGCCCCACTTAAGTAATCTGTTTGGCAAATGGACCTAAGTCCATCCTAGGTTTCAGTTCAATTTTTGGTAGCATGAGAGTGATTGACAAAGAACTGGAATTTGAACATTAGCTTATATGGGTTTCCCTACGTAACTATGTTAAGTAAATAAAAGTGCTCATGCTCCCATTTGCAGTGGTAAAGCTCATATTCAATGGATCCTATGTGTCCTTTTACAACATAAGTGGGAATAAGGAAAGCAAATGATGCCGTTTATTGACACTGTGACTTGAAGAAGTTTGTCTCTCAAAAGTGGTGATATTCACTCACCTTTTATTTATATATGTGTGTGTGTGTGTGTGTATAATTCCCCTCTCACCCCTATGGGTGGTATGTGTCATCCTCAACCTCGGGTCCTCTACCAGAGGCCTGGGAGTTTGAGGGTTCTGCGCAGTATCTTAGCTGTTCCTAGCACTGCACTCTTCTGGACAGAGAGCTCTGATGTTGTTCCTGGGATCTGTTGGAGCCACTCTCCCAGCTTAGGAGTCACAGCCCCGAGTGCTCCTACCACCACCGGGACCACTTTGGCCTTCACTTTCCACATCCGTTCTAGTTCCTCTTTCAGGCCCTGGTACTTCTCCAGCTTCTCATACTCCTTCTTCCTGATGTTGCTGTCACTTGGCACTGCTACATCTATCACCACCGCTGTCTTCTGGTCCTTGTCTATTATCACGATGTCTGGTTGATTGGCCAGTACCTGCCTGTCTGTCTGGATCTGGAAGTCCCACAGAATCTTAGCCCTGTTATTCTCCACGACCTTCTGTGGACTCTCCCATCTGGTCTTGGGAGCGTCTAGCCCATACACTGTGCAGATGTTCCTGTACACAATGCCAGCTACTTGGTTGTGCCGTTCAGTGTATGCTGTTCCTGCCTGCATCTTACATCCTGCCACTATGTGTTGGACTGTCTCTGAGGCTTCTCTGCACAGTCTGCACCTTGGGTCCTGTCTAGTGTGGTAGACCCCTGCTTCAATGGATCTGGTGCTCAGTGCCTGTTCTTGTGCTGCTATGATCAGTGCCTCAGTGCTGTCTTTTAGTCCAGCCCTTTCCAGCCACTGGTAGGATTTCCAAATGTCAGCCACCTCAGCTATCTGTTGATGGTACATCCCATGCAGGGTCTTGTCTTGCCATGGCACTTCTTCTGCTTGATCTTCCTCCCATGTCTGCTGCTGCCTCAGGCATCTCTCTCAGCAGCTCATCTTTAGGTGCCATCTTACTGATGTACTCCTGGATGTTCTGGGTTTCATCCAGGACAGTGGCTTTGACACTCACCAAACCCTGCCCGCTGTCTTTCCAGCTGGTATACAGCCTCTGGGTGTTGGATTTGGGGTGGAAACCTCCGTACATTGTGAGGAGCTTCCGGGTCTTCACATCGGCAGCCTCCATGTCCTCCTTTGGCCAGCTCACTATACCGGCAGGGTATCTGATGACTGGCAAGGTGTACCTGTTGATGGCGTGGATCTTGTTCTTCCCATTGAGCTGGCTCTTCAGGACCTGTCTTATCCTTTGGTGGTACTTGGATGTTGCTGTCTTCCTCGCCTCCTCATCGTGGTTCCCATGTGACTGGGGGATGCCAAGGTACTTGTAGCTGGTCTGTATGTCTGCTATGTGGCCTACTGGTAGTTCCACCCCATCAGTCTTGACTACCTTCTCTCTCTTTACTACCATCCGGCCACACTTCTCCAGTCCGAATGACATCCCAATATCCTCACTGTAGATCTGTGTCAGGTGGATTAGTGAGTCGATGTCTTGTTCATTCTTAGCATACAGCTTGATGTCATCCACGTATAGGAAATGGCTAATGGTAGTTCCACTCTTGAAGTTGCACTTATAGGGGATTGGATAGTGTAGTGCTTAAGCGCACCACCCTTTGATGGGGGAGACTGGGGTTCAGATCCTGGTTGGTACCTACCTTTCCACTAGGGGTCCTTGGGCAAAAGGCCTCCTAATACCTTGCTTGTCAACCTTGAATATGAGAGTGACATGAACTAGGAGAGTCATGCCAGCTCAGATGTTGCCCAGATTAACAAAGTCTGCCCCAGATGTTGGGGAAACAGGATGATCTGATGATAAGTGGGCTACTGGAACAAACCATACATGGATGAGATGAGAGATATATATGTAATAAAAATTTGATATCCTTGTCTGAAAGATGCTGTCTATTTCCGCTGTTATTGTCTAAAATTAATCACTTTGCCGCATGTTGATAGCTGGTGCCTCGACTGCCTTGATCAGTGAAAGGTGTGTGAGGCCTTCACTTCTTGATCACCATTGCCCAGCAAGAGAGGGGTCGTTATATTCACTGGGTGTTTAGCTAAGTAAAGCCTATAGGATTTGGGTATAAAGTGGTTAAACCCCACCAATAGTACAGATATATAGTTATCAATAGCATAATTGTCAAAGCATGGGTCTGGGTCATTGTGCCGCCTGCTGCCACCACAGCTCCTGCCTCCAAAAGACAGCATCCTTTTACTCTCCTGCTGCTGCTGCAAGAGGATGAAGGAAGCAGTTATGGGAGGCTCAGAAGGTTGTTGTAGTGGCAGTGGCTAGAGTCTTTTCAAATTCCCTATTGCTGTTACGTCCCCTCCCCAGCCAGTAGCAGCAGTGGGAAATTGGAAACAATGCCAGTCATTGGCACACTGAGACAGCTGGCATCCTTTTAAAATGCCTGCTGCTGCTACCACTTGGGGAGGCGGTGTAGCAACAGCAGGAAATTTGAAGGGATGCTGGCTAGCCTGACCTGCAAGGTACTGGTGGTGGCAGGCATCCTTTTAAATTTCTTGCTCCTGCTACTCCCTATTCCCAGGCATGCCACAAGTAGGGGGTGCCTGGAGCTGCTTTTTTCTCTGGCATGACTGTAGACCCCTGGCTCAGCCCAAAGAGGCCCCTGCAGTGGTTCCGTTGGGTGGCTAAGATAGGGAATTCATTTGGCCACATGACTGGCGACCTTCCCCTGCCCCGGGTGGCTAAGATAGGGAATTCATTTGGCCACATGCCTGGCGACCTTCCCCTGCCCCCCAACTGTGGGTGCTGCAAATTGGCATTCAGATGTCACTTTTTTTATTTATTTTTTTTTTCAGTGGAGAGGGCCATTGCTTGGCTGAGGGTTGGGAACTCGGTACTAAGAAAGTTGAAAACCACTGGCATAGATGAATTGTTTCTTCTAATAGGTTGGAAACCAATAGTAATTCCTCTCTTAACTGATTACTTTAATAAGAGAAAAATATTATTTTTCTCTGCCAAGAATACAAATGATCAGGTTTTAATCATTTTGGTTTCTTCCCCAACATCATAATGGTCCACTTCTTTCTCTTTTACTTCAACTGATGCCTTGTTCTCAGCACCTTGAGCTATATAATTCTGAGGAACTCTTTTATGGAATTATATCTTTATTTTCACACACAGTATGCATTACTATAGCCATACACTTAAATGATTTCTGTAATTGTCTCAAATGTTTTTTTTTTGTTTGTGTTTTTTTGTTGTTTTTTTTTTTTGTTTTTTTTTTTTACAGTTTAGCACAAACATAAGCTTCTAGGTATGCTGACACTTGTTTTCTAACATTTTGGTTCTCTGTTTAATAGGACAGCATGTCAGCTGCCAATAGTTTTGTTATCAAGAAAGACGACCAGAAATCTGTGCTTCTGATAACGAAATATGTCAGGGTTGTTTATTTTTAGAACATGGTTTACAGAGAACTTATTTTTCCCTGTTGTTTCTTCTCAGTACATTTTGTCACCCTCTTCATACTATCTCAGAAGTAACTCCTTTTGTTATCTAGTGTGGCTAATGATACTCTTCGGTAATTACTGGTGAGAGAATGGAGTTATATTAACTTTCTGACCTTCCTGATACTGCTAACCCATAATCGACTTATTTTGCTTAACTGTGTTTTGTATAGATTAATTAGCTTTTTGTAAGGTGTTTTGAAGATAAAGTGCTATATAAATGCTAAGCATTATTACTATTATACAATCCAATGTAAATGACCTCCAGTTTCCCAAAACTCATGGGGAAGGAAATCTAGTTACCTTCTTTCACAGTAATGCACAAGATATTGTGCTCATCTGTAAGCCCAGATTTGTGATTTCTAAATGTCATAGGTCATTGCCAACCTTTTGGTAAAAATCAGATTTCACTGAATTAAAAGTAAAATTACATAGACTTGCATTAAACACTGTTTTCCAAACCAGACATGTTAATGGGTAATTTTTGCAAATTATCTCTAAAGTAACAAGTTTAGGAACATTAATTCCATGACTACTCAGTTTAAACAATATTTCTCACTCAGTTGGAAGTGAAATGCAGCAGAACTGTGATGCTCTATTGCCAAATTGAAGTGTGTTAGAGCATCCTAAGTAATTTGTTCTCCAAGCCATAGAAGTAAAGCAAAACAGTACTTTGGCATTTTAGTCATAATGCAGGAAATAACAGTTGAGAGAGAGGATAACTACACCTTCCCAATTACTGCTGTAATACAGGATATGTTTAAGTAAACTATGTTCCTGTATCATTCTTCAACATGTACCTTTTATTTGCATTAAACATTTTCCATGCATCTACATTATTATTTTATTTATCATTTTTATTGCAGTAGTGTCCACAGTGTGCAAAGTCTGATCCAAAATATGCAGCAAGGCCACAAAACCATTTTATCTCTTAGAACACTTTTTTTTTTTAACTGGATTCTATAGAATTCTGCTAATAAATATGAGTCTGGGATCTGGGGGAATCAGCTCATCTAAACAAGCTTAGGATGCTGACCTGGAAGGAAAAAATCTCGTCCAATAAAGTTCCACATCATCAAGAGATCTTCAGCTGCACATCTATTAATGGGATAATGCCATCATGTACCAGCAATTCCCCTCTGGCATGTACATGGGTCAAACCTGACTGTTCTTTCACAAAAAAATAAACAAACACAAATTAGACATCTAGAATAGTAACATCCATAAAGCAGGAGAGTACTTCAATCTTCCTGGATGTTCATTAGCAGACTTGAAAGTTGCCATATGTCTACAAAAAACTGCAGAGCTGGAACTCATATGCAAACTTGACACAATCAGACTGCATCTGAATAGGAACTTGGAATGGTTATCTCGTTACAAAAAAGCAGTTGTCCCTGTTCACACATTCTCACCTTGTAATCCACTGTTTTGAATGAGCCTCATCTATCCTAACTGAATTGGCTTTGTTTGCAGTTGCCCTCCCATTGTAATGTTTCTCACCCATTCTTGCAAATGTATATACACCTTCTAACTGTAGTTTCCACTTCATGCATTTGACCAAGTGGGTTGCAATCTACAAAAGCTTATGCCAAAGAAATGAGTTAGCCTTTACAGTGCCACAGGACTTTCATTGTTTTTGCTGTACAACAGACTAACATGGCTACTCCTCTGGAACTTGTCATAAATGACATAATTGTGTACATTAATATTTTGATACTAATGTGCTGAGGAAATATGTGCATCACATAAGATTCTGTTCACACTGAAAAATGAATATAAACCCTGAAGGTTATTATAGTATGAAAATAGAGACTTTGTATGGAGCAAATGTGAATGCCAGCCACTAGTGTTGTCACAATGATCACCCCAAGAAAACCACTGAGTATTTGTATAGGTCCAAAAGATTTGAATAAGGTCATAAAAGAATGTTGGCATGTTTAGATTTCACAATATACACTACAAGCCTAGGGCTTTGGCAGACCTAATTCAATAATGAATGTGCCTGGTTTTGTGTTTTCAGTTCCCTTTTTAGTAGATACATATTTAAACAACTTTCCTTAGTAATGAATTATTTGTGTAATGTGTACCTAGTTCAATTTTTTTTTAATAATTAGACATTTATTGAAATTTGTCAGTAGTATTTTGCAGTCTCCATTCTATTAAAGAAAAGAACTGGGAAGTAAACATCAACAAATGCTTCAATGGGACAAATTAGATTGGTATGTAGGATAAATATTCAGTTCTGGTGCTGCCACTAAGAAAGATGGAAGAAATACTACAAATGGGAATATTTTAAGACAAGGATGCTGTGCAGAGAATCATGTTCATATCATATCTAAGCATATTCACCTGGAACTGGTCACAGTTAAATGTTCCACTCCAGAAAGGAGCTTGAAGAAAAATACAGGATACCTCTCAATGAGTGTAATGAGAAAAGCTTTTGTAAACTAAAAATGTTGTGGCAGAAGGCCAAGTACTAAAATATTTCAAAGTTGATAAAAAACCCTAAGATCTTAGTAGATGCTGACTTGCATGTTCTGGAGCCTGTCCTGCAAGATGGTTGCCCATGGTATGTATTTCTAAAGCACTGGCTAGAAACCAACCAAAGCACCCTCAGACTGAACAAGATATGCAAGTAATTGTTTACTTGTTGGCAATCATTCACTATAATTATGGGCAAAAATTGGTTGCTTTAGAAACACACAATAAATTACTAGTCATTACTAGATATAATTTAAATCATAATTAACTCACTTTTTCCATGTGCTCTGTGTCTGTTGGATCCATCAGTTCTCTCTCATTATAAATTTAGAATAACAACAGCATGGGTCAGGAGCCATCTTTCTGGGGTGTATGTATGTGTGCGTATGTCCCCAGTGTTTATCACAATGAGGATTGCTGATTAGGGCCTCTACACAGTACAGTAATACAAATAACAATAATAAAGAAACCAGAACAGAAAATACTGCTCAAACATCTGATGGTGAGAAAATGAACATGAATGTGTAGAAGAACTTATCTGATGTGAGACACAGGGCATGTAAGGGCCTTCTCCTTTCTGACTCCAGGATGGTCAGTCCTAGTGGAGAAAAGATGAGAAACAGAGGAGGGTGGTAGATGTTCTGAGGAGATAAAGAATGCTACTGACAATATGCTTGTGTAAAGCAATATGTCACTGCCAAGTCAAGGAGAGTGAAAATAAAGTGGCTGAATAGGGCACAGTAGAAAGAAATGTTTTGAGATCAGTTGGCCATTAAATTAAGATTGAAACATGATTATTCTTGAAAGGTCTGCAGTATGACTATTCTTCTCATTTACTAGGTGTGTATTTTGTTAATCTAACTTGACCTCCATTGCAGAAACATCCTATTTTGTGCATTTTTATAGTGTGAATTTTAAGGTGTTTTGATAGCACTGTACAGTTTCAATTAGATTTGATTTGACATTTTTTATGTAAATAAATAGAGACGATGCAAAAATAGGCACAGGTATTGGGGATACTGTATCTAATGGCATCTTTAAGCAGTACTAATTAGTATACTGCATAAAGTTGAGATGCACATGATGTTCTTGTTACAGATAAAATTGGTAAAAAAATACTGCAGTAGAAGAACCTAAGATAGAATAGTTCCAAAGGGGTAGCTGTGTTAGCCTTGTTCTGGAAAACAAGTAAGGAGGCCTGTGGTACCTAAAGACTAACAAATGTATTTATTGCATGAGCTTTCAAGGCAGAAAATCCCACTTAGTCATATGCTTTGGAGGTGTTCAAAGTGTCTGAAAAAGTGGGATTTTCTCCCATGAAAGCTCAAGCAATAAATAAATTTGTTGGTCTTTAAGTGCCACAGGACTTCTTGTTTGAGATAGAATAGATGCTCAAGGAAGTGTTAAAATCCTGTTCATTCTTTTTTGTTGTACATCATACATCCTACATACATGCTTTATATGTACATGCAACTCTTATTCACATGGAGCAGTGCTTTGAACATAGTCAATGAATATCCTACTTAGTGCACAGGTGACAGAATCAAACCTTAAAAAGGTTGCATTTTACACACTTTCAAAATACAATGGTATTTTGTACTCATAATTCTGATATGGTTATTTTTATTTTCTGTATTAAGTGGAAATGCTTGGGCCTTCTGTTTTCTGATTAATTCTTTCCCATTGGTGGCAGTGTGAAAACTTCAGTGTAATTGATAGTGGAATTTGGTGTATTACCTGTAGCGAGCATAGAGTGTCTCAATCTCTCGACAGAGATACTCCCCCTCCCCGCCACACACGCACAGACACATTGCATATTTATTTTTTGTGGATGTGATGATTTTAGACTGCACACTCATCTAAATGACAGCAAGTAAACAGCTATGCAATGCATATCTCATAGCAGAATTTGGGCCATAGATTTGTGCCATTTACTATAAACCACTCAGATAACTAAACATATGGCTAAATGAAAGGGCATGGTTTAATTAAATCTTTTAAACTGGCATACTTGCTATTAGGAGAACAATGTAAAAGAGTTCTTTTTAATGAAGTGCATCAAGTTACACTCATTCCCAGATAAAGTTTCGTTAAAATATAGTAAATTTTATACTAAACAAATTGAATAGAACTCATGGTGCAATATAAATTTTATCCTTTCCAAATTTTACCACATAAGCATCAGTGCATATGGTTCAACTATCTTTTTGTTCAATGTATATAAATATAAATTTGTATAATGCTAGTCTATCAAATGCAAAATATATTTTAATACAAATAAGTGCTATGAGAAGCACAATCCTTATTTTCTGCACTTAGAATGAAAAAATAAATTAAAACTAAAGATAAACATAAGATTTCTGGGAGGAGTCCACATGTTTGTTTTTGCTGTCACCGGACTATTTTGGTGCAGGTTATTTAGTCATTCATCTTAAAATTACAAGTGTTTTCCTAAGTATGCTTCATTAATGTATTCTTCTGTTCAGGTAGGCACACACCTGTTAGAAATCTCTCTTTACAGTCAGAAGTGTAGGTTGTCTGTCTAGCTTGTTTAATTAAATTGCTTCTCTTTAGTGCTCTCCTCCCATTAAGTTTCAGCCAGTTAAATGTTTGCTGCACAGAACTGTTTCCCAAAAAGCCTCCCAAACTCTGATTTATACAGATGGTAATAAATCCCTTTCAAAAATACGCAGCCAGATCATGTAATGTTTGCTTTTTTAGTAGTATCCACTTCTGCCAATCATAAATAGACTATTTTGTCTAGCTATTACTCTGAGTAAGGGATAAGGAATTTGGCTCATAGTCTCTATTTTGTTTGTGTTCTTATTTATTATACTCATTTAGAAGCTTGAAAAATATAATTTATCAGTGTTGTCTTTTCATTTAGTGATCATCGTCCACTGATTTCCTACATTCTTCATGGGTTTTTCTGGGTAGCTGGTAATTCTGTGGGGCTTGCTCCTGGTTACATGGACAAAACTTCTATTTATTTTAATAGCAGGATCATGCCGCTGATTCTTGGTGATGCTTGGTGCATTTTATCCAAAGAAATTACTACTGAACTCACTGTAATGGAAGTTAGAGTTTGACTTATCCAAAAACATGTACAACAATACTCGACAATGTAAACTACTTCAGCCCTGATTTAGAGGACTGTGTCTCTAAAATGCTTAAAAAAATGTATATTTCTAGATACCGTTTCTGACTTTTTAGGAGCAGTGATTAGTCCTGTAGAGTCCTGAGACTGCATTATGTTGATGGACAGAAGGCAAATGCCCTTGATAAAGTAGAGTGAATTTACCCCTGCAACCTGCTGCCGATCTAATAGCATTAGATACGGGAATGGTTTTGGTTTGCCTTTTTTTTTTTTTTTTTTTTTTTTTTTTTTGCTTTTTCTATAGCTGACATAAGCTTGTTCATTAGTGGTAGAAAAAGAAACAAGGAGTCCTGTGGCCCTTCAAGATTAACACATTTATTTATTGCATGAGCTTTTGTAGGAGAAAATCCCACAAAGTCTCCCATGAAAGCTCATGTGACAAATAAATGTGTTAGTCTTGAAGGGCCACAGGACTCCTTGCTTCTTTTGCTGAACTAGAGTAACATGGCTGCCCCTTTGGAACATCATTAGTGATGTTTCCCTGCCACACCCTTGTCCATAGTTCAACAGGGAGGGTCAGTGGTGAGCAGGTGAGAGTGGAAATGGCTCCAGGCCAGTTGTTCAAGGCCTCTTGTGCCTCTTTTTTTCTTGGCTTGTGGTCAGGAAGAGCAGGTACATGGTCTTGTTTGAAATCTTTTCTAGATAATTAACCAACATTGTCACAAGACATCATCCTCATGACCATAACTGCAATAGATGGCAATCAGAGTGACTTGTCTCATACCCCATGAAGTTCCTTGCTGATAAAATTGTTTTCAGGACAGAAAATGAGAACCGAAGCTGATGAGGAAATAGGAGAGCTTGCCCTGCGATATGCTCAATAAATATGGAGGCTATACTTTTGTTTGTTTGGCTGGGTGGTTGGTGTGAGTACCACAACTACCCAAAACAACTCCTACATGTTTTCTTTATAACTAAAGACTGGTAGTCTGAGGAAAAGGCATCTATTTTAAAACCTAATTACATTATAAATTTCTGTTGTAAAAAGGAAAGCCTGACAATATATATGTTTCAAGATCATATTGAACATATATGGGTGCACGAAGGGGGCCCAGACTTCTGTGAGGGGGCCCTGGAAATTTAGGAGGGTTCCACCCACGCCACATTATACTTTAACCCTTGGATACAGGGGGTGGTAGCTGGAGTGGGTGAAGGGGTCCTTTGCTGGTGTGGGCGGACATGCCAGTGTGAAGGGGGCCCACCAATTTAAGAGGGTTTCACTGCTCCCCAAATTATACTTTAACCCCTGCTAGTTCCCTTAGCTTCTTCTCATAGGTCATTTAGCCTAGGCCCCTAAATATCCCTGTTGCTCCCCACTGGACTCTGTTCACATCCTTCCTGTAGAGAGAGCCCCAAAACTGGACACAGTACTCCAGACGGGACATCATGGGTACTGAATAGAGGTGAGTAATCACTCGCTTCAATCTTCTGATAATGCTTCTAAAGCAGCCCAATGTGCCATTGGCCCTCTTAACAAGGGCACCCTGTTGACTCATACTTACCTTTCTGTCTGCTGTAACCCCAGGTTCTTTTCTGCAGAACTGCTGCCCTACCAGGTTGTCTGCAGCCTGTAGCAGTGTATGGGATTCTGCCGTCCTAAGTGCAGACCTCTTGTTGAACCACATCAGATTTTTTTGCCTGATCTTCCAGTTTGTCTAGGTCATACTCTATCCTACCCCTACTCTCAAATATATCCACCATTCCTTTCAGTTTAGTGGCATCTATAAAGTTGCTGAGGGTGCAATCCACTGTATCCTGGGGTAACACTGGCGTTGAACTAACAGGGCTCGTGCCCTGAATGTTGTGGCCAGAGTCCTGAGCTGTAGCAATCTCCTTGCCCCTGCCATAAAGGCAGGGAGATTCAGTGCTCTCTCTGTTAACTGTGGACACAAGCTGGAAGCTGGAGCTGGGATGTTTTTAAATCCCCTGCATGGCTGGTCACTTAAAAAAGACATGCAAAAAAGGTAAAGCATTAAGTGTTACCTATTTTGCAAGTCATTGCTATGTGTACTGAGTAAACTTTAACCCTTTCCTTCTTAAGCTGTCCGAAGCAATGACAGAGGGAGACATGGGGGTGTGCTTTTCCCATTTTCAGGAGGGAGCAGTGTCTGAGCAGTAAGCCCTAGGAGGGACAATCTTCAGTGAGTCCTTCTGTGCTCCCTGTGGTGCAGCCAAAGTGCCACTGTACCTGCAGTCCCTGGGCCCCAATCCTGTCTGTGGTGGGGTACCTACTACTCCCCAATCTTCCCCATCTCTCCCCACTGTGTGTGCCAAAGAGTGACATTAAGATACAATGATGCTATTTTAATGTTTGTGTTGTCTTTACTGCTGTCAGTAAAAAAATTACCATGTCTGTTTAAAAAAAAAAATCAACTTCAACTCTTCAGATCAGGAAAAATTAAAATGCAGGGTTGGCAACCCTGGGTCACCAATTCCAAATGTGGAAATGTTGGGCTGACCAAGGAATGGGGATAGTTTGGGGGGGCAGCAATGTAGGAGTGGCCTTCCCAGAGGATGGGATAGTTGAAGGAATGGAGCAGGGTAACAGGCAAATGGGGGATGAAGAGAAGGATTTAATTTGTGGTCTTTGGGGGGGAGATGGGGAGAGGCCATTCACAGAGGAACCTGATGGGAGGGAAATGTTGGTTATTAGAAAATAGAGCTGTGAGAGGAAACTTGGGGGGTTGGGGTACATATAGGGCTAAAACATATGCCTTCCTATGATATACATAGACGTCAGTGGGGGAGGGAGTGAATGAGAAGTGGGGGACTGTGGGAACTGGGAATGAGGGGTTTTCTCTAGGGTTAGAGTGAAGTAGAAATAGCTAGAAAGGATGGGGGGTGGAGGATGGACCTGATTCAAATAGGGTCTGTTATTGGGGGGGGGCTGTTTCTAGGGTATCCATGGGGGCTAATGAGCTGGTCCACACCAGCAAGAGTGTACGTAGAAAGTCTGTATGACATTTATCAGGGGGTATAAGGGGAGGATGTATGGACTATCGGCTGAGGGTGGAGGTGTGACACAGGGTCTCTACTGTGTATCTAAGTAACTTGGAAATGAAATGAGACCAGAAGTGTTTGGGAGTTGCTGTGGCATCTGTTCCTGGGGGGATTTAGTGAGGGGTACTGGATGCCCAGTGTAGGGGGTGTTGTGGGGTGCACTGGAATCAGGAGCCTGGCATGGGCTTCGGGAAGCACGTGGTATCCCTTGTCACCTTGCCTTCACATAGTAGAGAAGCTGGGAAGGGGCAGTCATGGGGTTGTGCAAAAGCTGGAGGGCCATCCTGAAGCCTGGCAAGGTGGAGGAAATAGCAGCACGTGGTTCAGAAGCTGAGGGAGCCTGGAGATGGGGGGATTTGGGGCCCGGCTCCAGATCTTTCTCCTATGCAACAACACTCCTGCTCTATGTAGTGGCAGCTTTCGGGGTAGGCAGAGCAGGCATCCACCTAGGGCCCCAAACAATAAGAGGCACTGCCCTCAATTTGGTGGGCAGAAAAGAAAAATACCGAAATTGTTCCCATCTAGCGGGGCCAGTAGGGTTGGAAGCCTAAGCACTTTTCACTCTTGGCTCATCAAGGCAAACTATCATTAGGATCTGCGCTTTGTCTGAATTTAAGATTTCACCATTATCTGCACTTCATCTTCATACTGACATGCTAATAAAAAACAGGAACAAGCTCTTTGTGACACCAATAGACAGCACAATAGCAGGAACTTTTCCATTGGTCTCAACTGTTAGTTCCTCAGTGTGGCCATTTATTCTAACATTTTTAAATCCCACTTGTGAAATTTTGCCTTTTTTTTTTTTCTTTTTTACCTGTTCTTCTTTTGCCTTTTCCTTTGTGACAATTTTTCCTTTGGCTTTAGTTAGCTCAGCTTACCATATAGGTCCATATAACCTGTTACATATAAATACAGTGCTACCCCTCTCAAACACTCATTACAGCTGCGTGTGATGTCTGTGCTGTACATCTTCTGGTACATAATTTTGTAGCTTCTTTTGTAGTCACTATTTAATATTTTTGAGGGGGCCAGAGTCTTATAAAATTGAGTACTTCAGATGATTTCATTGAAATTTGGTGTTTTTCATTTATAGCCACACACTAAAAACCTTCTTTTTACTTATTACAGCTATTTGTATTAAACTTCTAGTACCCATAAACCCAAGCCTATATGACTAATTTGTAAGATTTGACTGCCAATGTTTTAAATGGGGTATTCTAATTATTTTTGAGCCATCATTAATTTTACCACTTTTTATTTGTTAATTAAAGCATATTTTATTTTTTTAAATATTCATTTTAACTTTGTAGGTCAGCATTAGCTCCTTTATGTTGAGTGAAAGATGATCAACTTACAAACTCCATGATGAAAAGATCTTTAGAAATATCATACCCAAGAATAATTTACAAGTTGCAGAGGGATAGTCATACTAGTCTGGTTCAGTCAAAAAAAAAAAAAAAAGAGCCTGAGGGTGTTAGGGCTGCAGGGAGGACTGGGGCCACAGAGAGAGTGGCAATAGTAACCTATGGGGGCCGCACAATGGGCCTTCGCCTAGGGCCCCCAATTGCCTAAAGCCACCTCTGACTCTGTCCTCCAGGTCAGTAAAGATGATATTGGAATAAATGGCCTCAGCACCGACGCTTGGGACATTCTACTTGATACTGGCTGTCAAGCAGACTTTGAGACACTTATCACATCTAGTTAGCTTGCTATCCACTTTATAGTCCATTCATCCGGGAGTCAGTCCTGAGCTCATGTAAATTTGATCACAAGAATGTTGTGCGATATTGTAAGAGATGTCTGAGTCAGTCCCCTCAACACAACCCACCCACACTTCACTCCAGCATGGTCCCTGAGCAACACATGGCTGTAAATCAATGCCCATAAATCACTGTAAAGCACGTAGCTGTAGCATAAGATAAAACAATGTTAATAAGCAGTTGTGCCTTCATGCCTGGGCATTTCTTGCCCACTTCCCTGGGCTATGCAATACATGGGTGGCTTCAAAAGGGTGGGGAAAGAACAATTTAATGATGCTTATGGTTGTGCAAAAATCTAACACCAACCCATCTTCCATTTCCCATATGAACAGGGGACATCGTGAAGTGATGAGATGGGAATGAGAGTGATGGCTGGGCTGGGCTCTGGCCCACCTCAGTCTGGAAGGGAAAAGCAGTGCTGTGTCCTATAGCAATGGAGAGAGAACTGGCTTATGGTGTTAATCCAGAAGTTCAGGGAAGAAAATAAACTTCTGTAGTTGCTCTGTTTCCCTGTCCCTTTCAATGCTATTTGCTTGATCTGAGCTGGATTTTCTAGCACTCCAGGAGACTAAAGGGGGGTGTGACTGTTTTGTGTGGATCTTTGATTCTTTTCCATTGGAATGCCATCAGCTAGCTTATAATAGTCTACAATTCATCTTGAATTATCACCAAGTTCTGTAAGCATCTTTCAGCAAACTTCTGATTAGGATCATAGCCACCCCCAGATTTCTGGCCAGGCCTCTGAAAGTGGAGGGTGTGCCCAGGCAAGGGAAGCTTCAAGTATCATGACTGGAAGGTGCACTCCCTCCCTCCCCGAGGGAGGTGGAGAGGCATCATGCCTGGCAGTGGCATGAAACTTTGCTGCCACAGCTGCAGAACCAGCATCATGTTCACTGTACTGAAGCAGCACCAGGTATTGCCTAGTCCACCCCAGTGGGTGTTTGTCTAGTCTGTTCTTAAAAGTCTCCAATGAGGGAAACTTCTAGGTAGGCTGTTCCAGTGCTCAGGTACCTGTTTGGTTCAGAAGTTTTTCCTAATGTCTAATTTAAATTTTCCTTGCTACAACTTAACTCCATTACTACTTGTCTTGTCCTCACTAGTTAGAGAGAACGATTCATCACCCTCCTCCTTATTACAGGCTTTTATGTACTTGTAGACTTTCCTCCTCCCCCTTCAGTCTTTTCTTCTGCAGATTAAACAAATTAATTTTTCTTCCAATCATTCCTTGTAGATCATGTTTTCTAGAACTTAAATAATCTTTGTTGCTGTTCTCTGGGCATTCTCCAGTTTGGCCACATCTCTCCCAACCAGTGTTCCCTCTAATTTTTTGTAGGCTGTGTGTGCAAAAAATTTCTTTGTGTGTGCTAAGATTAACACTCTTGAACTTTTTTGTGTGCATTTATTTTGTTCGTGTGCCTGGGTTTCACAACCTGCAGACATGTGCACAGCTTAGAGGGAACAGTGCTCCCAAAGTGTGATGCCAAGAACTGGGCACATTACTCCAACTAAAGACTTATCAATACTGAAGGTGGGAGAATTTCTTCTCTTGTCTTACTTGCAACACACCTGCTCGTATATGCCACAGTGTTCCATTGCTGACTCCTGTTCATCTGTGATCTGCTATAAACCCCAGATCCTTTTCTGCAGTACTCCTTCCTAGGGAGCTGTTTCCCATTTTGTGTTCGTACAATTGATTGTTCTTTCCTTAGTGTAGTTCTTTGCATTTGTCCTTTATCCATCCTATTTATTACAGGCCATTGCTCCATTTTTTCAAGATTATTTTGAATTCTAAATGGATGAGGGTGAGGCATTTCTGCAGTTGGAGAGTGCTCTTGGGAATGGGAGCATACACAGAGGGAACAGGTTCATACTTGTTTTGTCTATAGTCCAACCAGTGGTGGAAACTTTCAGGGCCTGCCTGCCATCATTGCCATAGTTCCTCTCCTGGAACAGCCACCATCTTCTTGTCCTTAAGCTGTTGTCCAGGGTTTTCTTGAAATGCTGAATCCCCTTGCCCCCGCTTATGGGGAGGAATGTGTTGGATGCCCAGAACAAAATAATCTGCCAACACACAAAGCCTGTTTCAGGGAAAGCCTCCAGAGTGTGTAGGAAGGAGACAGTGAGGTCCAATGTGTACCTAACCTCCAAACTCCACACAAAGATGTCCCTATTTGTTTCCCTGCCCAGTAATCTGCATTTGATCCTCCACTTCTCACAGCAATATGAAGAATGAGAAGATGTTTCCACAGTCATTAATATTTGCCTATTTCTCTGGGATTTTTTGTTTGCTTGGTTCATTTTTTGCTTGTACAAACCATTTTAGCTCTATGTTCAATGCATGTATTTAAATAAAACATACTGGTAACTTGACATGCATGTGCATCTTGTTTTCCAAGTATGAATAATGTGATGCTTGTAAGAGTTTTGGGATAGGAAAGCAGAATTTGCATCACGATTGTGACTTAGAAAAGACTGATGCTGTGGAAATGCAAACAATTTCATCCCTTCCATAAACCCTTCTCCTCCCTGCACCCTATCCATGAATCAACCCTCCTAATTCACAGTGTGTTTGTGATGTGAAATGTGCATCCATGATGTGAAGTGTAACATGTGACAGGGGATCAGGAGCAATTGGTTGAAACACCTCTGACACAACAGTGGCCTAGGCTGTCACCTTTGACCATCTGTGTCACTGCAGGTGTCAAAATGCTGCCATGGAAGCAAGGAGTCCTGTGGCATTTAGGCTAACAAATGTATTTATCACGAGCTTTCGTGGGAGAAAATTCCACTTTGTTAGATTTTCTCCCATGAAAGTTCATGCAATAAATAATTTTTTTAGTCTTTAAGTGCCACAGGACTTCTTGCTTCATTTGCTGAACTAGACTAACCTTTGGAACTTGGCAATCCTGCCATGGTAACAAAATAAAAAAACATTTATCTTCTTGAGCCTGTTTTTGCACTGGTCAATTGTGTCTGGTGCTTTGTTCTGGAAGAAACTATGAAAATCTGAAAATGTACATGAAGTTTAGTTCACCATAGAATTTTTGCAAAAATATGTTGTAATTAAAGAACTATTGATCAATTAATATAAATGATTATTTCATAAATTTTGTTTTCCCTCATCATTTTTGATGGGTTGCAGCTAGTTTGGTCATATTTTAAAGGATTGTTGAAAATGATGCAAACTATAAATAACTGTTGCTGTCCAGAGCACCACAATGAAAAATAGACAAAAAAATTAAATAAAATGCTGTTGTATCTCTTTTAATAATCTAACAATAGAGGTGGATAAAGCAAAAGTAAAATAAAATTTATGTTACTTGCCACTCAGTGGTTCCTTTATAACCCTGCACTCGTGCTTCTCCACCCAAACTTTACCACTTGCAACCATGTGTGAGTGCTCATGCCGTGGGAATGATCATGCAGAGTACCGGAAAAGTACTGTGAAGTAAGACAGAAATTGTGAGGCAGGAAGGTGTGAATTCCCTTCTAAAACCTTACAGAACTTTTTCTAAAATTACTTAAACGATACTTAAGTGCTCCATGTAAACCAGTCTGAAACTTTGCAGTTAACATGCAGTCATGGAACAATGCTTTGGTTATTATAGTGCATTATTGCTCCAGTATCCCATACTGCAGTGCATGAACATTTGTCCAGCAAGCAGGAGCTGAATGACATCATCATGGACTTCACCAGTGCAGCATCATGTGTCAGAATCGTGTCATGAAGGGAATGTGCAGTTCTAGCAACATGCAGCAAATTGGTTCATAGCATGTCTCCTGTGATGCATAGGACTCTTGGATGCTGCCCTGGAAATGTTAACAGTAACATCACAGTTTACAAAGGGCTGTGTGGATGAGGGTATATGCCTCAGTATAATATATGTGCCTGCTCAGCCCAGCAAATGTGACCACAGTCTAGCAGTGTGTGTAAGAGTGTGCACTCACAAATGTAGATGTAGCCTGAAAGTGGCACCATTCAGCAATATGTTCTCCAATTCACGTCATTTAGAAAAACTAATCATATTGGTAGCTTTGCAATTTCTATTATTCAATGGATATGTTTGGATAGTTTCTGAGATAATAGGCCCCTTACAATAACTTAGGCCTAGAAGATCTACACCAGTATAACTATTAGATGATGATAAGAAATGGGCATACAATGTACAAGTTTAGCACTTTAGCAGGTGTTAACTTTAGGAAGTTGCTTGCTGGTTGAAACTGCCTGTCTCCTGTAGCTGGTTTCAAGCACAGGATGATAAGTAGGTTTCTTTTTGGGATTTTGGTCCCTGGGAATTGAGTGAGTAATAGCTGTATTCTTTAGACTTTTCAGCAGGGAATTAAGTCTGTTCCCTGACAGAGAAGGCCCTAAACTGTTTCAGGTAAGATCAGATACAACATCCCAAATATCAGATAATAGTCTACCCATGAAAAGAGCAAGTAGCTTACCATGTTTGCACTACGTACTCACTGCACTGGATAAGTGTTTGAAAGCCCTGCAAGGCCTGAGATGGAACATAAGAAATGTTAATTGAAATATGTGTGCAAAATTTAAAATAAAACGGAAAGATATGTTGAGATTATTTTTTTTAACCTGTGTTAGAGATTCTGGCTGCAGCTGAGCTGAATGTTGTGTACCTATATTCAGGGCCAACCCAAGGTTTTTTTGCTGCCTTAGGTGAATAGTGATTTTGCCCCCACCCCTGGCCACCGGAGGTCTAGCAGTGGGTGAGGAGCAGAGCAGGGCAGGATAGGCTTGCTGGCCCCAGCCCAGCCCTTGGTGCCCCCAGTAGTTGGTGCCCTAGACAACCACCTAGACTGTCTCTGTGGAAGGACCGGCCCTGCCTATATTTAATCCAAATCCAATAGCATTGCATTTTGTTCTGTGTACGAGGTAGGGATTTTGCATTCCAAACTGCTGCAGGGATTCCAACAAATCATAATATGCCTGTGAAACAAGGCAAGAGATTAAAAAAAAATCTATTTTTGTTTTTAAAGATGGACACACTGGGTGTGTTTTATTGAAGTGTATCGCAAGTGCCATTGCCAGTTGTCATCAGGAAAAGGAGCAAGAAAAATTTTTCTGACTTTTTTTAATACGAAAACTCCTTCACCTTCATAAAAATAACCAGCTACACAAAGCACAATTTAAGCATATGTGGTTTTTTTTTGTTTGTTTGTTTGGTTTTTTTTAAAGTATTTGGCTTCCTTCCTTTAGTGCAAGTATTCTGAATGTCAGGAGCGTCACTGCCCCGGGGAAGGACCCGGGGCACCAGCCCAGGTCCCACCCTCTGACCACAGACCACACCCCAAGCTAGGGACAGGGCAGAGAGCGGCAGCCATGGCCATGGTGCCACCTGGCCTAGGAAGGGGCTGGAAGTGGCCACTGCCGCTGAGGCAGGCGGCTGGGCCCCGGATCTCAGGCCCAATCCGGCCGGAGACCGGGAGAGGCAGAGGCCCCATCAGGACCCGGGGGACTGGCACTGGGATTCGGGGCATGGGCCCCATGTGCCAGGCACCAGCGATGCCCATGCTGAATGTGTCTCTAACCAAATGACAGACAACAGAAATCCCAAATGGAAAGCAATAAATGATGTGAGTATTTTCCCTCATATGTTTGCTATATGTTTTAAAATTGTATTTACTTAAAAGGACCAATTAAAAGAGGAAAAACTTAAAAAAACAAGTGAGAAAATATTTAGCTTCTGGTTATAGAGATTGGCTGTAAGCTATAAAATATCTATTATAGCATCCACTTTTCCTGAAGACAAGTTCTCTTGCTATTCAACTGCAGGGAGTGCAACCTCAGGCTTTTTTAATGACATTCCCTTTTGTAGATTCAAATCCACCTCTTGTCTTACAATGTAAACTTAGGGTTATTGTAAATTAACAACGTCCAAAAAGCAGAATAAGGAAATGGTTAAAGAAAGCATTTATGTGAACAAAATCAATTATACATCACAACCTACCTGTGATGGGGCAGTGACCCCACACTGGAAGAAAAGGACTTAAGGAGGGCCCTGGGAGAGCAGCCAGTCAGGGCACAGCTCGGGTTAGAAAAGCTGGCTCCAGAGACAGAACACAGGCAGTCTCCCTTAAGTGCTAGTTGGAGAAGGTCCAGCCTGAGTAGAGACTGTGGAATCAGCACCTTGGGCAAGCTACCTGAGGACAGCAGGGCTTTGAGAACTGGGCTGAAGATATGCTGAAGCAGGCCTGAAGAGAGAAAGGACTTAGACTTCCAGGACTATGAAGAAATCATAGAGCAGCCAGAAAAAAAGGCTGTGAAGATATGGAGACAGAAGGGAAGTGACCTAGGGGATCTTGTATAGACTGGAGGTCGAGGCAGTCCATGAAATCCATGTAGGGTCCCTGGGCTAGGGCCTGGAGAAGTGGGTGGGCCCAGGTTCCTTCCCACCTCTCCCTGTACCACTGGTGCATGGAGAAGAAACTAAGGCATCCGCTGTTACTGAGTAGGTTGCCAGGACTGGACTTTCCCCAGAAGGGGTGGGTATAGCCTGGACTGGAGCCTAGCTGGAGGTCTGGGTCACCCTTAAGAGGGGCATAAGATGTGGACAGCACCACACACTGGTATGTGTGTGTGTGGGGGGGGTGCAACTTGAGCTAAATTTCCCTGAAGTAAAATCTCCAGGAGCGCATGCTAGGGGGATTGACTCAGTGGTCTGGACAATATCTGATAGTCTATTTATCCTGCATCCATGATTTTGAATTTGTCCCATGTTATAGTTCTGATAAGTTGACAGGTACTATAAATCAATGCACTGCTATCATATTTGCTTTCCAGTCATGAAGAAATGGAATATTATCAGAAAAGTTCCTCCTATTTATCTTTGAGTTTTAATGCTAATACTTTTGAACGAGTTTGCCCAGGACAAATGTATCTAACTTTAGATCCAAAGGTAGCCATGTTAGTCTAGCTCAGTAAAACAGACAAAGGAGGAGTCCTGTGGCACTTAAACACTAACAAATTTGTTTTTGCATGAGCTTTCATGGGAGAAAATCCCACTTCATCGGATGCTTTGAAGATGGAAGAACGTACTGAATCCCTGCATTTATTTCCTGCCATTCTATAAGTTCCCCCATTTTCAAAGCATCTGACTAAGTGGTCTTCTCTCCCACAAAAGCTCATGCAAAAAATAAATTTGTTAGTCTTTTAGGTGCCATGGGACTCCTTGTTTATCTAGCTTTAGATATTGTAACCTCATCAAAAATAACTTTCATTGTTCTGTAATTGAGCATATATACATTTTACAAAAGAAAAATTGGAAGTATTGTAAATTGTTCTTATAGTTCACAAAAAAATTAGAAAACTTTAGTAGTATAGTGTCAAAGTCAAGCTATGACTATAAGCACAAGTTGATTTCATGCATGCAATCAAGCTGTACTTCTTTGATCCCTATGATTTTTTTTAAAAAATAGATATAGTTCAATAAATATTTCAAGATAACATTACTGTAAAGATAATAAAGGAAATCAGATGGGAATCAAACACAAAAGGAAGTGGTGGTAACAAAAATGGGTTGACATAAAAAAAGACAGCAGCTGAACACAGGATATGGTGAAGAATACAGGATAAGAACACAGAGGAGACTTTTTAGATACAAGGGTGAAATCTCACTCCGCTTATTCCCAAAAGCAGGCGCACAAGGGGAACAGCACAATAAGAGTCTCTTGCAGCTACAGGTCTGGCTGATGCTGCTGTAAGAAGTCAGCACAAGTATACGCTACCAAAGGAATTGTGTGAGGATCAGGGGTGTCACTGCTCCTGGGAATGACCTGGGGCACCAACCCAGGCCCCACCCCCTGCCTGTAGGCCACACCCCCAGCCAGGGATAGGGCGGGGTGTGGCAGCTGTGGCCGCGGGGCCACCTGGCCCAGGAAGTGGCCAGAAGTGGCTGTCACTGCCATGGGCAGCTGGGCCCTGGATCGCTGGCTAGAGACTGTGAGAGGCAGAGCCCTGCCAGGACTCGTGGCACTGGTGCTGGCATTTGGGGCACGGACCCCGTGTGCCAGGTGCCAGTGACACCCCTGGAGAGTGATGAAGCCTTGGAATGAGCTGCTGAGGGAGGTGGTGAAACCTCCATCTTTGGAGGTGTTTAAGGCCCGGCTGGACAAAACCATGACTGGGATGATTTAATGGGAGTGGTCCTGCCTCTGGCAGGGGGTTGGACTAGATGACCTATGAGGTCCCTTCCAACCCTGTGATTCTATGTGGTACCTCTAGAGTTTCTGAACAAAATGCCCTGAGGAGTATCATCACAGTCATGGGATACGATGGTGATGAGCACAGTAGAAGACCCTATACAGAATGGAATAAAATAACACACCAAGTAAGGATGAATCAGGGCAAAAACAGCTGCAGAGTGAAAAACCATATAGGAAATGGAGAAAGATGGGGAGAGGGTACAGAGCTGTTGCTTAGAGATATTTAGGAGAAACAAAGATAGAAGTGTAAAGAGGGAGGACACAGGCAACTCGGGTGAGAACAAAATGTGGAGAAAGGTGAAAGAAAACAGGGAAAGAAGCAACAGCATGGAAATAAATTTGGTGGAAGAAGAGAAAAGTAGGTACATGGAAGAAAAATAGTGGCAGAGGCCAAGATGTAAAAAGAACATCATGCCTGGGGAGGTGGAGCTTTCTGGATGTGTCTAACCTGCCACTCAGCATGGATAAAGACATGTGGAAGCACTGCATGAGCTAGCATGATAAAAGTAACCATGTGAACCTTGTTGCTTAAGCTGTCATTTGGGCTAAGTGCCTGGGCACAAGCCCTCCCAATCATCTGGGCTGGTATGTGAGTGTCTAGCCCAAGACATCTGCCCATGCTGTCACAGCCATGCCACTATACATGGGGAGAGGGAGCACCCATGTCTTCCCACACTGGGGCGCACACTCACAGCTGCTGTGTAAATGTATAACCTGACTCTTGATCCTTCGGAAGAGTCTTGTGCAAGGAAAAGGTTTCTGTCCCTAGCAGCCCTCTGAAAAAGGAGTGCCAATTACCATTATCAGAGACTCTTTCATCAAAAGGGGAACTCCAACCATCACCCTATTGAATAATCATTAAGTGGGCAGACTTCTCTTCCATTGCTGACAGTTTTAATGCACTATCCAAGCTGAAATGTTTTCAGAGCTACTCGGTGCAGTTGCAGAAGCCATTTCCTATTCTGAATGGTATCTCTCTCCCCTCGAATAAAGTTGCTCAGTTTGTGTGTGTAATTATGCCACTCAGGCAGAGAATAGCCTACCCCATTGTATTAGGATGTTAATGAATGCCCTGGGCATACTAATCAAAATTGGTGATCTCAGACTTTATCCCTAGGAAGTTAGCAAACTTGGGAGGCCACAGAAGGTCAGAAGCAGCTTTGCATGATTGCTTCCATGGGGTAAATCCCCCTCAGAATAGAGAGCAGACTCTGTGACTGCATAACTTAGTCACTGAAGCAATTTCATTTTCAGATGTGAAATGCTGAGCAGACAGCAAGGTCAAAGGCTATCTTGGACCAAATGACTGGAAATGAACCAGGTATGCTAAACAGAATTCAAGTGGGAGAGCACCTGGAATCTAGTGATCAATATCACAGGTGTAACTGCTGAAGAGGTTTTGTAGAAAAGACAGTAACATAAAAATATTTGACTTTGGAAATGCAGGCAGCTCTGAAGGAATGTGAAATGAGATAGAAATACTGGCTGGAATTCAGTAATGCATGAGAAATCCATAGTGGAAAGTAGGATGTATTTAAGATACAGTTGAGGAGTCCATGATCTAAAATCATTCTAGTAACAAAAACAAAAACAAAAAACAAAAAAAAAAAAAAGAAAGAAAGAAAGAAAGAAAGAAAGAAAGAAAGAATACAGAAATCAATGATATTTAGCAGAGTAAAAGACACTAAGAACACCAAAAAATGAGGAAAGAAAATTATATCTGAGCTAATTATTATTATTATTAGATTTACAAAAATAAACATTAGGAAGGAGATAAACAAAAAAAATACTTAAGGAACTGAAGAAAATTAAAGTAACAATGACATTTTGCTGAACATATACAAAAAAGAGAATGAAAGAAAATCACTAACCACTTAAATATAAATGAAGGTGTGAAGTTGTATTGAGGGTAAACAAACAGTTGTTAAATGATTTTTCCCTTGGAGTATAAATACAGACTTACCTGATCTGAGTGTCAGTTTGCCAGAGGAAGAGTTAAAAGGCCTACACAAAAGACCTCAAGAAAAGTTGAGCTGGGATAGACTGGAGCATTTCTTTTGTTCCCTGCCATGCTGTTTACATTCCTCACTGCTTTCTGTAGCTGTAGCAGCCAATCAGAGGCAGTCATTCATGGGAGCTCAGGTTACCAGCTAGTCCCACCTCTAACTCTAGGAGCCCCAGTGGCCAGTCCCCACACTCCACCAATTAGCTGGTGCTGAGCAGCTACTCGCCATCCTGGCCTGCACTGCTGGCCACCGAATCAGATGGTTGGCAAATACCATTGAACAGCTGAGTGTTCTCAGCAGCTGTGGCCTTCCTTTGCCCATGTGGAAAAAAAAGTTGTTTAGATCAGGGCCAGGGGAGGCTCTGAACTGCATCTAGAGCTACTGGTAGCTCCCTCCTCCTCCCTTGCCCCACCACCACAGCTCAGCAAAGCGATGGTAGCCAAATGGAGACTCTGCTCCTGCAGTCAGAGTAGGAGCTGCTGTGAGGCAGGGGCAAGAGAAGATGGGTTGCGGATCCACGCATTTGCTTCCACCGACCCTGCTCTGTGTTGTGTGTGCCTTTCTGGTGCTCTTGTTGCCCTTCTATGTGACTGAGTAAAGAGGCAGGTTTCCCACAGCATTATATTATTTTGGGTTAGAATGTGTCCTGGCAAAGTGTTGGTGGTTTTGAATAATTGTCAGATCATTTATTTTTCTCTCCCTATACAGTTGAGTGGTAGAGATGTAAATATACTCATTCTTTATACTGCTGATGTTTAGGGGGTGGGCATCTCCCAAGCTGAGACACAGATGATGCTTAATCTTGACTAATTTTCAGGAGTGCATGTGGCACAGATGCATCACAGGATGGCTGGTCAGCGTAGTACCTCCAACAGCTTGGTGCTCACAGAAGGGTCAGAGACCCTGCAACACTAGGGTCAGCTACCATGGAACTACAAGGACACTACATGCAACTTTCATTAAATGCATGCAAAATCGACAAGACAGCTGATTTGAAAAGCACAAATATGCTAACAAAGTGTTTCAAGAGAACTGTTTAACTTTTTCCCAGACATTTTAAATTATTAATTAGATTTTATAGTGATACCTGAGCTTGAGTACTTGTGAGAATAACTCCCTGTCTTAAAAAACACACACCCATCACCACCAGTTGGGCAGTAAGTTCAGCCTCTGTTGTCAGGAAAACTTTAGAAACTGCCTTAAAGGATGTGATGTAAGAACACTTGGAAGAGAACAGAACAGTTTTATAAAGGAGGGCCAACATGTATTCAGACAGAGAAAGTCATGACTAGTTAATTTACTGGGGTTCTTAGAAGATGTTACTGATATGAAAGTTGGGGGAAATAGCATTCTTACCTTTTCAGAAGGAATGGCAGGATTCCACAGGAGAGCTAAATGCATGAGGTAAGGAGCTCTGGATTGGGGGGTAAACAAAGATACTGTTTGGAAAGTGATTTAAGAACAGGAAAGAGTGGAGTTATCTATTGAACTTTTTCAAGTTTGAAATTTATGAGTTATGTTTGCTTGGGGGTTAATTTTAGGTCTCATTTATATATTATGTGAAATGCAGAGATCAATGCTGCAAATAAAATTGATATATAATAAAAACATATCAACAGGAACTATATTGAAATATTAAGTTTGCGAAGTCAAGCACTTAACATTTCAGGAAATGCCACAATTAAGATTTCTTTTGCAACCTTTAATTTGGCCAGTTTGGTACATAAGCATTATGATGATGCAATCTGTTATTACATGATCACATACTCTTCACCACAGTCCCTGCTTCATTGAGTGCTTGATTTGCAACCTTAATAATCTTATTTTAATTAAAGTTGTGTGCAACGTCTTAGGTTTTCAAAAATAAATAAATAAATAAATAAAAACCAACTGAAAATAAAAGAAAAACAAAACAACATACTGACGATTATAAGTTTCATCAGTAGGGTTGAAACCTTTAGGTCCCCCACCAATGCCTCTTCTACTGGAGTAACTGACAGCAATAGTAAGCTGTTTCTGTATTTGGATCAGAATTAGGATGGGACACTGCCAGTATAGTTCATGGATATTTTTTGATTGTACAGGTATGATGAAATTAAGGAATTGTGGATTCCATTCTTGATTCTGGAATGTAGTGTCCTTTTCTGCCCATTCCTAGAAATTGTAACTTGTTTCCGTATCCCTCCAGACTGTCCTTATTTCCTCACCTACTCAGCCCCAGTCTAGCTGCAGGCAATTTTTTGATGGCAGCCAGAGAGAGATGAAAGTTATTTTAAATAACTTGCTTGTCTCCCTTTGACTGCATACCACCTACTCACCACAGTGTTCTCAATGCATTGGGTCAACTGGAAATGCCCTCCCATCAACTCATCACTACACTTCTTGAGGGGGTAGTCTTCAGGGATTAATTTCCCAATCAACAGAGCGGGTCTTCAAAGATTCGCTTTATCAGGAACATCAATCTGACCGTAGTGAATGTGCCACCATCACTGAAGACCCTGGTCTCAGTTCTTATGCATCTTACACCAGTCCCAGAATTCTGGTGCAGCAAGACCTAGTCTTACTCTCCAGACTCCTTGTCCAAGTCTCCCCCACCTCGTATCCTAGTCCAGTTTCAAGTTTTTCTGCTCCTTCCCCCGGGTTCTTAATCCCAGTGTGCTTACCCAGTCAGTCCCAGCTCTTAGCACAAATCCTGGTTCCACCTCTTATCAGCTACTTCCCCCATATGTATTTCAGGTATAAAGCTGTAAATTGATTCTTCTAATCTGAGGGAGTCCGGTTCTGTTTACATCCATAGTAGAATGGTTCACACATTCCAGAAAAAGACAACTATATCAATTAATAAAAGGATATGCTTGTTTTTCTTACAATATAGCAGGATCCACAGATCTCATTAGCATCCAGATGTGTAGATTTACAATGTCATCTGAGTGAATTCAATTGCTGAGGAGGAATAGAAAATACTTATAATATTCCTAATCCCAACCTGTTTTTCTCAGCAGAGATCCATTTGTTTTTTCCACTCTTCTTTTTTGGTTGTAAGTGGAAATCATTGTGAAATTTGAAAAAGAACAGCTGTTAGCATATGAAGGTAATTTTCCAAGTTTAAGAGAAATTAAAATATTGAACTCCACTTTATTGGGAGACATTTAAAGTCAGACCAGTAAAAAGGAATGTCTCCTGGGAACATTTAAGATGCAAGATATTTACAGTAATGACAATAAATTGCTATTTTATAAAATGGCATTTCAATTAGTAGGGTCATTTTGACACAACTGAGTAGTTTTCTGTGTGTATGAATCAGTCTGATGATGGTTTTGCATTTGCTTTCCCAACAGATTACAGTCCCTTCTTTCTGCATGCAGAAAAGATATTAAAACATAAAGAATTTCACCACTGTCTGCTAGCTTCCACACAAATAACCTGGGTGGGGTGGCTTGTTACCCATTTCTGATGCTAAGCAGGCTCAGTCCATAAACCTGACTAGATAGTGTCTGTGTTTTAAATGCCATCACTTGCCCAGTCATGTGAATGGTGTTGCATAAACCCTTGAACCGTCTGGACTGCCGCATTCTTATTGATTGGGATTAAAGCAATCATTCTGCAAATTAAGCTCAAAGGCTATCAGCTCAGGGTGTCTCAAATGAAGATTTCCTCTTATAATAGTACCAAAGGAGTAGCCATGTTAGTCTAGTCCAGCAAAAGAAAAAAAAGAGTCTGGTGACACTTTGGAAAAAACAAAAAAACAAAAACAAAAAACAAACAAACAAACAAACAAACAAAACAAAACAAAACAAAACAAAACAAAAAAACCAAGGAGTTGTGTGGCACTTAAAGACTAACAGATTTATTTTTTGCATGAGCTTTCGTGGGAGAAAATCCCACTTCATCAAATGCAAGTGGGATTTTCTCCCACAAAAGCTCATGTGAAAAATGAATCTGTTTGTCTTTAAGTGCCACACGGCTCCTTTTTTATTTTTTCGCTGGACTGGACTAGCACGGCTATCCCTTTGGAAATTGAAAAGGTGCAAGGCACTTTGAAAGACCATCAGTTTATCACATGAGCTTTTGTGGAAGAGAATTCAACTCTTAGATGCTTGATGATGGCAGAATTGGAATTCATATGCAGATCTGATGCAATGAACTTGAGTCTGAATAAAGACTATGGGTACTTTTCCCCTTACAACATATCATTTTGCTTTCTTTCCACCCCCGCACACTTCCCTGCTAATTGTTATACTCTGCTGTTTGAATCCAAACAACTGCTTTGATTTGCTGTAATGGTCTGACCTGGTCCTACTCTGAAGTGGGATTTTCTCCCACACAAGCTCACTTGATAAATAAATTTATTTTTAACAGTGCCACCAGACTCCTTGTTTGTTTTTCTCTTATAATACTAGTTACTTATAGCATCTGGGTAGTACTTCCCCCCCCCCAAAGCATTTTCAAACTAAATACTCTTCCAAGACTGAAGTCTGCGGGAAAAATCCCCAGATCAAGGTGTTCTAATTGGGCAGTGAAGTAAAATGAAAATGGTACAAAACTGGTTAAAGGAAATCTAAAACTTAGATCTATTAGATATGAAGTCAGACACCTTTGATTCTTTTGGCAAGTTACTATGTCGTACCAGTGTTGTGTCTTCCTCAGATAGGAATGAAGCTCGTTTTCTTAAAGGAGCAGAGCATTTCTCTAGATAGGCATATGCTCAGAGTATTTCAAAGAGCATAAGAGATCTTCTTTTTAAGAATGGCCCAGGGGAAGCTAAAATAAGATAGGAAAGTGGAATGAGAAAGGGCAGCAAGTACTTTTCTATGTTATCCCAACCAGGAGTACTACTGAAGTAGAAAAAGACGTACCATCTGGCTCATGTTATCAGTGCTCTACACTAGCTGGGAAAGTCACAGGTTATGGATATGGAAATATTTAGGTCATGGAAATGTAGGGAAAACTTTCTTTGATATTTTGGGCCTTGAATCAAACAAAGCTCACAAGGAGATGGTGGGAAAACCTCTCTAGGACCTTCAAGGTCTTCATAAAATGGATATAAGGATTTTGCGGACCCTATTACTTTATTCTGAAGTAATCTGGTTAAATATTTTAATATCTGACAAATTCTCCTTTATAGTTAGGTTTCATTGATTCTGACAGCAGCAGCTGCTGTAGTTCAAGTTGCAATTTTTTCCATATAAAACTGTTATCCCCTCCCTTATTTTCATATACACACAACTCTGAATTATTTACTTTTGGTGCTCGCTTTTTTTTGGTTTTGATTTCTGCTTGAGTGTGAATTTTTAAAGAAAGTGTGAACAAAATCTCTTCAGCTGAGTTGAGTTCTGAAACAAGGAGAACATGTTTTCTCATTTTCAAAAGAAAATAAAATCACATTTTTTGAAAGGAGGCTATGTTAAAAATGGTCTGGATTAAAGCTGACATGGGTATAATCCTTATTTAGGAAATGTGATTTTATTTATTTTGAGTAGTTCCTGAGTGGAAATCTAGAGAAAATCAATCAGAAACATTTACGATTACCATCCTCCACTGATCTAGCCTCTGCAGGAAATGGTGGAACTAACCTGAAATTTGTCAACCATCATCCTTGTACCTCTGCTGATATGTTGCATTTTTTTACTCTGTTCTTTACACCTCCTTCCCCCATATATCTACCCTATTTAGATTATAAGATCCTGGGGACAGGGATCATCTCTTATACATATATTTTACTGCAGTTGAATCCTGAATGAGGTCTCTAGGCAGTACCATAATATAAATAACAAAAACATGATGTATTTCATCACTGCAGGACTATATGAACTTATAAACATTGAAACCCAAGTGAAACTCAAGGACTGTCTCACACAGAAAACTGATTTCCAAACAACCTTATGATTACTGTTGGTTTTAAGAGATATAGGTGGCAAAATTGTTTAACAGTTCTAAGCTTCAAATGCTAACATTCCTTAAGTCATGCCTATTTGCCTTCTAATAATCTAATTCATGTAAAATATACCTAATCATGTCTTCCCGTGGTGCTTCTACTTAGCTTTATTCATCCTCAAACCCACTATCTCTTTGAAGAAACAGTTGCTGATAAATATTAGCACTATAAATGGTTGGAGAGATTGGCAAATGATCCTTTGCTGTGACATAATGTATTTATACTATTTGATCTAATGCTGGACATAAGACGTTCATGAACAGAGTGACTGTATATTGTGTACTCATCTTGTTCGGTTAGAAATGTGCTGAAATATAAATGTAGTTAGAGATTACATATGGCAGAAGTGTGAGTATTTATATTCTGTATATTGTATGCTGTAGACTCAAGGCAAATTTCTCTCACCAGGGAGATTTTGGCTTAACTTACTTAGAATGCAGTACCATAAGGGTATCTATCCTGCATATTTCTGCCACTGAGATGAATCAGAGCACAGAATTAGTACCCTCAGGTATAAAAACAGCTGGGTTAATGTCACCATTGTAAAGACACATTAGCAATTTGAAAACCTTAACGACATTTCACAATTTATTTCAATTACTGAAGCTGCTAAGTATAAGTCATGTTTGCTTTTTGGGTACACTGTGCATGAAATATGTGGAAATGATCCATTCATTCTTCCCATTTATTTGAGTTTGTCTAAATCATTACATGACACTCTGATTGCTTCGTAAGAGTGTGCAAACCAATTAAATCTAAATTTTTATGAGATTTTTGGTGATAAGGATTTCCACAATATTGCCCTGGTTTAGAGTTTTTCCAGTTTCTTCAAACATTTTGCAGAAGTGTAAGATTTTCCATTGGCTTATATTATAAAATACTCTCTCTTTTATTGTATCTCTTTTTGGTTTTGTTAGGTTATCGACAATTAAGAAACCTGTATGAAGCTTTCAGTAAAGTCAACTGAAGTTGCATATATCAGCAGATGTACTTTGGCCCTCATAAAGTAATCCAGTTATGCTTCTTAACAAGCTGGATGGACCATTCAGGATTTCTCCCTCAAATTAAATACTTAGTTTTTAACCTTTAACATATTCAGTATAGGTACTTATAATTCTCTGTTGCATATGGTGAAGTGGATTGGAGCCCACGAAGGCTTGTACCCGAAGAAATCTGTTAGCCTTTAAGGTGCCACAGGGCTCTTGTTGTTTTTTCTGTACACAGACTAACATGGCTCCCTCTCTGGAAATAATTCTCTGTGTATGTATTTATAAATTATAAATATGTTTATGTATTTATAATTCTCTGTATAAATATATGGATTTTTTTTTCTTGTTTTGACCACCAGGAGTGTTGCTGCTCTAGGGAAAGACCTGTGGCCAGGGCCTGGGCTCCCACCCACTGGCTGGTGCTGCGCTGGCCATTCGGGGCACTGGCGTCAGGACTTGGCACACGTGCCCTGTGTGCCAGGACCCAGCGATGCCCCTGTTGACCACTGTTGTGATATAGTGCACAAAAGTTCACAAATACCTGTAGATTTTTCCTCACATGTACCTGCCATGTGGGTGCCTCCTGGTGGTGCTCTGGGAAATAGATCAAGCAGCACCCAATTTGTGGGCTGTGCTCAGCCTTCTCTCAGTCCTTTTAGGACAAGTCTCTTACTCTATTCCCTCTTCTGGTTAAGACCCAGGTCAGGGTGACCCTTAGCAAGGGGTCAGCAAACCCCAGTATACATGCCAAGAGTGGCTTGAGAGCTGATTCAGAGCTGCACAACCCTCTGCAGAACCACCAAGATTGCCACTTGCTGCTGGGAGACCGTCCTGGCAGTTTCTCAACATACATCTGGGGACCCTCCATGCAGCCATCACCAAAAGAAGCCACTTGTTGACACCTGCAGAGGAGGATGCCACTAGTCCTGCCACTGCCCCCCAGTGGTCTGTGGGAGGTGGGGAGGAACCTAGCCCTGCCCATTTCTGGGGGCTCCAGCCCAAGGATCCTAAGTATCTTCCATGGTGCTGTGTCAACCATCAACTTAATCCAGTAAATTCCCTGGGCAACATCCTCACTGCCCCTAGGTACCACTCGCCCATTTCTTCAAGGTCTGCATTCCAGGCAAGCCCAGGGAGTCTTCAGTGAGCTGTTTTTGGTTTTTCCTCCCACAGCCAGGCCCACTGTATACCATTCCTCACCACAGGCTAGAGGAAGACTGCCCTGAGCTTGATCCCCTTTATATACAGGCTCCTAGGGCTTGATTGGCTCTGTAGCTGCCTGCTCCTATTAGTTGCCAAGATCCAAAGAGGTAGCTGTGTTAGTCTAGTTCAGTAAAACAAACAAACAAGGAGTTCTGTGGCACTTAAAGACTAACAAATCTATTTTTTGCATGAGCTTTCATGGGAGGAAATCCCACTTTGTCAGATGCTTTGAAGATGGGGAAACTTACAGATTTGGAGGAAATAAATTCAGGGAAGTGAAAGTCATAGGATCAGGTCACACTGTAACAGCGAATCAGAACAGTTCTAAAGAGTCAAACACTGGGGAACAGCACACAGAGGGAGATGAGGTCAAATCACCTGTTGTAATTTGAGAAAAATCCAATGTCCTTATTAATATTTCCCTGCCTTTATTTCCTCCTATTCTGCAAGTTCCCCTATCTTCAAAGCATCCAACGAAATGGGATTTTCTCCCATGAAAGCTTATGCAAAAGATACATTTGTTACTCTTTAAGTGCCACAGGACTCCTTGTTTGTTTGCTCTTTTCTGCATGGTTTTGAATCCTTTCCCCTTGCCTTGCTACGCCGCCCCAACCCTCACTCAAATCTGTCACCTGTGAGGAGAGTAGATACTCCTCTGACTTTGGTAATTGGCAAGTCTTGATTTCTGCAACTCCATGCCCAAGAGCAAAGGTGCAGATCTTCCTGCTCCTGTTGCACCTCTTGGAGTGGTATGTGGCCATTTATAGCTTTTTCTAAAGCTTTATCTGTCTTCTCAAAGAGGTCCCCCAAGACACTCCCTGCTAGGGCCTGCGTCCTCCAGCTCCACTTTTTTGGTCTTCTGGGCCACGGGGTTCTCTGGAACCCTCTTTTCTCTAGGATTTAGGTGCCCCCCTCCTCAAGCATTCCTCCCACCTGCATACCTGGTCAGACTGGTCAGCCCCTGTGAGGATGCCCACCAGCTTGGGTCCCCTCTGTCCCCATGCTTGTATTCACCATTCTCCCTCACCCCAAAAGGGTGAGGGAAGATCACTTTTTACTCAGCTCTCAGTCCTTACTGGTCCACCCCAACCTGGGCAGACTCCCAGGCATACTTTTTTCAGTCTTCCTTTTTATCTAGTGACAGTGCCTCTTTAAAGGACCTAGCAACTGTCAGTAAAAAAGACTTTTTGGACCTTTCTTCCCTCAGACCTGCTGAGCTCAGTCCCTTCCCATGGACTGGCCTTCCCTGTACTCCCTGGGCATTGCCACCTCATATGGCCAGGCTACCCACAGATCCAACAAACACAACACCACCCTGGTCCCTTCATTGAGGGGAGGGTAGGGTGGTCCTTCAGTCCAGGTACTGCCTCTGCAGGTGTCTCATTTGTCCACAGACTCAACTCCATCCTGTTCCATTTGCAAGGTAGGCGGTGGCCTCCTTTTCTGTCCCAATGTTAAGCTTTTTTCTGGGGCTTTAAAAGGCCAGCCCTAGTGGGTGACCGAAACTGGTCCCATCAGCAGCATGTCAGCTTTCCATATGCCCATTTCCTGACTGGTGGCCTTCCGTTCTTCTTCCAGCTCCACCTCTCATCTGGTTGCTGGTCTGGCTCCTGGTGGACATAGGCCTCCTCTCTTCAGTTCACCTCCCATAATTGCAGCTGACCATCTAGGGCCTGCTGCATCTAGGCCACAGTCTGCCTCTGTTGCCAGTCCTCCCCCTTTCCCAGGGGTGGCCACTACTGAGTCCAGCGAGGGAGGGTGGTGTTCTCCTCTGCAACTATCACCTCCTGAAACATGGGCTCCATCCTCAGGCTTACATTTTATCATGATTTGCCCAAAACCTCTGAATCAAGGATGACTACATGCCCACATTTTCCACTATGTGTGGATGTTTCCTAGCACATGCCCATTGGATGGGCACCTCCAAGTTGTAGTCTTGGGAAATGCTCGAGTGGCAGCTTCTCTGGTGGCCTGTGCTTCATCTTCTCTCAATCCTTGCAGGACCTGAACCCTCCTGCTGAGTCTCTTATGCCATTCTCCCTTCTGGGGTAAGGCCTTGTCCAGGAGGGCCCTAAGGCTTAGTCCAAGATGACCTGCTTTAGCCCAGGGAGCATAAGTTCCCCTCCTTGGTACTTTCTTAATGCACAACTCAAAACAACAGGCCCCCCTCACCATCTCCTGGAGTGCCTTTCTCCCTTTTCTTCTGTGGTTGCACTCAAGGTAAGCCCTGGCAGTCTGGAATGGGTCAACAACACACCATTCCTCTTTGCAAGCCATAGGAAGACTGACCTGAGCAGGGGCTGCAGCTTCTGTATATAATAGCTCCCAGGCACTGATTGGCTGCTCCTTTCTGCAGGGTTTTTAACCTTTTCCTTCTAGAGCGGGGAAACCACCCCACTACAATACCAAAGTAGTGCTTCTTCTACTGCACACATCTTTTGTGCATTGGATTTTTGGCACATTAACTCGTGCTCACTAATGCCTGCTGCCCCAGCCTCAGATAAAACAGCCCATCTAGATAGTCACTTACATTGTAACTTCCTCTTCTGAGGAATCTGCATGGTCCCTCCAGCCTTCTCTAGTTCTCATCTCAAATCCATTTAAAGCCTACTCTTAAATTTGTCAGGGGGACCAATAATATTATCATACTGGATCAATACTGCACCGGGGGAAGAGTGTAAGATTGTTCCCAGATCCAGTCTGGTGTGCCACTGTGACCTCTCTCAAGCTCCACTTCTGAATCAACCCATTTTGCCAGGTGGGAACTCAACTCCAGAGTTACTGCATACTATCCTCTTGTGTATGATCAGTCCCAGGAAGTGAGCATCCTCTCTCCAGTCATGTAGGGAATGGTCTCCCAGTGAGCACCCCCAGCCCCAGTTACCATATGAGGAGTCACTGTCCTACAGGGTTTGGGACCCTCTCCTAATCACCATGGTATCAAGTCCATCCATCTAACACTGAAGTGGATCATTCCTAGTCTTCCACACCATCTAAAGCCGAGACAGTTTTAGATAAAACAAATACTAGTTTATTGATCAGAGTATGATTTTAAGTGAGAATATTAACAAATCAATGCAGAATCATAATATAAATGAGTCATGAGTGACCACAGGGAAATAAGGCATAAAAACACTTACTAACCTAATATCTCTACTTAAAGTAACCTCATAGTCCAAGATTATGCTTAAGATGCTTGGGCATCAGATATTATTACAGCCAGGCTATGCCTGAATTGCTTGAAGCTGGAAAAAAGTTGCACAGTGGAGTCTCGCAGGCAACAGCCTCAAGTTCTTCCAAGTGCCTGTCTTTTGTTTCCATTCTCCTTTGACACGTCCTTTTCGGTGCTGCCATGTGATTCTTTTTACCTCCACCTGCCAGGGAGGGCATTTGAATTCTTTCTGCCAGAGATAGTCCTGCAAGTCTGGGCACACGTACTTGGGCACATATATATGGTGCTGCAGGGAATGTAGTACCAGGGTAATTATGTAGAATAGTTTATGAGCATATGTAAAGGAACCAGGTACGGCATATTTTGCATGAAATCACACAACTGCATTGCGAAACTGAACAGAAAAGTTACATAGATCATGCCCTAGGGGTGCACAGATGTGCATCCCATGACACTGTAGAGGCAGCTGACTTCTTTGCTGGTACCTCGCCTTTCTAAAACCTTAGACTATAATAAAGTTATGTATGTAGGTATTGGGTAAACAGGTAATTTGACTGTTTCATTCCAAGCAATTCTATTGAAAAAAATTACTGAAAATATTTATCTTGGGCAAACAAGAAATAGTAAGTAAGCTCTTACTGGTTGTTTCTCTTATGCCAGATCAGGGGTGTGGCTCCCTTTTCTGTCACAAGATTGTTTTACATATCATATGGGGCATTATGATTAAGACCAGCCAATATAATTACAATTATTAACCATGGCTATTTTGTTGGGGAAAAAAAAAAAACAAGAAGAAAACATTAAGCAAAGCAACATAAATGTCTCATCTTGAGTCAAACAAACAAGGAGCCCTATGACACTTAAAGACTCTCTAATATGCCAGTGGAGTTTGCTTACAGAGATTGACAGGATGAGTTGTGACATGTTTGATGTCTATGTAGGGTCCCAGTATATGTTGGGGGCAAGGTATTCACTTCAGTTTTTGTATACTCTTTTCCTTCCTTTTCCCATGAAATTAAGAAAACACACCTTGTTCACACTTGTTTAGATTCAAAGTTGGTTGCTGTCACTGGTCCACTGACTTCATGTCTTTGGCTTTGGCTTAGGTGGCACCTTCAGGTCCTGAATATTCAGTATGTTTGATTTTTTTAAATTGTTTTTGTTCTGCCTGAAAGTGTAAGATAACTTTTAAAGTTAGCTTTAACTTTCCTTTTATTCCATCAATTTCTGAGGTATTGCTTTTGGTCCATCATGATTTAATGGGGATTGAAATTTAGTTTCAAATGAGTCCAGACACTACTGTTCTGTTTCTAAAAGTCCAGCTCTTAAAATAGTCATTGTTAAATTAAATTCTTAAAGAATATCTTCAAGTAATCATTAAAGATGATAGTTTTTCCCAGTCTGTGAAGAGGTTCTTGTCTTCATGAGCTTGTTGACAGGCTCCTTAAGCATTACAAGATAACTAATTTCCCAATTAATATAAATATTGATCTATTGAAATGACTTCTTGTATTAGTAACCAGTTATAACATCAGATTACCATACTATATGTCAGAGGCCCTAGACTTACAGCCAGCGGGCTGCATGAGCCCCTAAAGTTATTTTTTGTGGCCTGCAATGACACTATTGCTATCAATATTTGCAATACTGTTATATGAAAAGATTTCAGTGGTGCGGCCCTTGGGCTACCATACTAGTCTTCATGCATGGTGTGGCCCTTGGGCTAACATACTAGTCCTCATGCAACCCATGTGGTGATTTGAATTTGAGACCCCTGCTATATGTGTACATAAAAGATCTAACTATTTACATAGTAATGATATTGGGTAGTTTGCTTTTAGTCGACATTTTTGTAAGAATGCATATCACAAAACTGTCTTCTATTTCAGTGTTTAAGAAATAAACAAACAATTCAAACAACATATGTTTTCCTCAAGGCTTTTTCTGAAAGAAGTTTTTAGAGTAATGATAAAATTCATTTCAATTGGAATATTTCTAGATTTTCTTGGGTAGATTTACTACATTTATTACTCTCCTAGCACACCCAGCATTCCTTTCACAATTAGGCTCTTCCTGAATGTTTGGCATGGTTTGCATTCTTAAATAAGGATTAGCTTTGTATCAAGCTGGTATTTTATGCAAACAGAGATGTCTTCTTCTTTGACATGATCCTATGATTTCTTTGTTTGCTTCCTTGACTTAATGGTTTCTAGTTTTACAGTCTAACATTTGCAGTACATTTAAAATTTGTAAGTATGTTTGTAGAAAAGTGAAATGCTGTCAGGGCTGCTACGATGTTACAGCCGTTCACTGCTTTTGGTGTTGTAGCTCCAGTGGTACCAGCACAAGATGAGAGTGCAGCCTGCTTATTAGCCAGCCACAATGTTATTCAGAGAGAAAGACCATAGGCATGGTTTGGTGACAAAGGTGCTTGATTGGGTATATTACCCTCAAGGTATGGTGTAACAACTCTTACAACTTGCACAAGTACATTAACATGACTGCCCTCTGACAAGGAGTAGCTTGGTTAGCAGTGGGAGTTTCTGCTCTTCCCACAGCCATGCAGACAAGGTACTTCAACATTTATAGCCTGTGACAAAAAACTGGGATGAAGAACTTGTACACTTCCTTCTGTGTTTCATGGCATCTGTTTATTACCTCCCCTCATTCCTTATATTGTGGACAAAACATTTGTTCTATAAAGCCTCAATATCTTGTACAAGATTGGAATGTATCTTTACTAGCATCTGGAATATATTTATATAAATATCTAATGCCTAGGAGTGCCTATGTTTTAGCAACACTAGCAGCAACTTTGCTAAGTGCATGCACCAGGCAGTGATCTTTAAAAAATCTACTTTAATATGTGGCCAGATTTTGGTTCACAACGTTCAGTTCAGAACACATCTTGCGCCAGGCTGTGTGCTCCAGGCTTTCTCTTGCATGTAGTTGAGGCCTGGCCTTTCACAGACTCATAAACTTTAAGGTCAGAAGGAAGCTTTAGGATCATCTAGTCTGACCTCCCGTACATTGCAAGCCATAGAATCTCACCCACCCCGTTCATTCCTGTAATCAAACCACAGCCTCTAAGTTACTTAAATCCTCAAATCAAGGTTTAAAAATGTCAATTTACAAAGAATTCAACATGTATACTAATTTAAACCCGCAAGTGACGTGTGCCCCATGCTGTAGAGGAAGGTGACCCCCCCACCTCCAAGGTTTCTGCTAGTCTGTCAGAGAGGAAAATGCATTACTGAGTCCAAATATGCCAATGAGTGGGCATTGGTGAAGACCCATCAGGCAGACACCCAAGAAAGAAATCTGTGTGGTAGCTCGGAGCTTTCCCCATCTAGTATCTCATCACATTAACACGTGCAGGAAAGCCTCAGCTGCAACATACTGTCATGAATCAGGGCCTGCCACAGAGGAAGTCTCCAGGCAACCTTAACAAGTACAGCTGGTTTTGTAGTAGGCTGCCTGGCTGGCTGTTCCTCATGACTGGCAAAAAGAGTTTGTGAAATGGCCCTGAAGCTTGTTTCATATTCTGTTGTGTCCAGATCACCTACTAGGTAGGCTCTCATTCTGATGCAAGGCTAATTAATAAACTCCATTTACATTGTGGCTGTGTACAACATGACTTCCCCAGCTTCATGGCTTCCTTAACAGTTCCCCAGGAGTTGCTCCTTACAAATATTCCACACACACCCCACCCATAAGTGTCTGCTACAACCTTCATACTATTATAAAGTCAAGTAGTACCAGCTGTTTGGGAGCTGCTCAAAGCATTCACCCACAGCTGTTAGCTCCTGATCCTGCGTGATATCAGCTCTGCTCCTGCCTTGGCCCCAAACTTGTCTCACTTCACAAAACCCAGCTCTGTCATTGGACTCTAATTCCTAACTTCTGCTCTGACCCTGGGCTCCTATTCCTGGATATTGACTACTGCTCCAACCACTAGGCCTGATCACACATGCCCTGATCTCAGGCACACTTTTATCAAATGGCAGTAATCAATAATCTAGATTCTAAATGTTAAAGTGAAATAGAAGTTATAAAGCTGAGTTCAAAGCTGGTGTAAATGTATTGGGGAGTAATAAAAATTGTGCCTAGGAAGTCCAGGCTTCTCTTCCCCAGTCTTTGTTTATCCTTGGGAAATAAGTTAAAAGCATCCAAAAACTCCTTTGAGTAGCTGGAATATTTCATAACATCGACCAAACAAAATAAACGCATGGTGCGTTACTCTTTCCCAAGTACCATGGTTATGAACATAATGATAAACAGATTGTAAGCTTCCATAATGGCACAGGTGAGTTTAATTAAAATATTAATACAAAAATATTTATAGGGGCATGCAGTCGGTCCCAAGCAGTGAATGCATGCCCCATGGCTACTCAAGGGAGAGTCCCCAAGGAAGCATCCAGGGCCCCAGATACCACCGTGAGAGCTACTGTCTAAAGAGATTCAAACCCTCTCCCAATCACCACACACTCAAGTCTGTCCATTTAGGAAAGAAATGGATCATGCCCAGTCTTCCTCGCTCATACCCTCTAAAGATCACACAGCTTTAGATAAAACAACTACTAGTTTACTGATCACATTATAATTTAAAGTAAGAATATGGCCAATCAAGGCAGAAACATAATATAAATGAGACAGGAGAGATCACAAGGAAATAAAAGATAAAACATGCATACTAACCTAATATCTCTACTTAATCTGACATCATAGTCCAAGTTTATGCTCAAGAAGTTTGGCTGTCAGATGTTAGTACAGCCAGTCTCTGCCTGACGGAGGGCAGGGCCAGATCTTGCTTGGAGTTGTTTCAACATGGAGATTCCCAGGCAAAAAAGCCCCAAATCCATCCATGGGTCTCTCTTTGTTCCAAAACTCCTCCAGCCCCTCCCTTTCTGGGCTGAGGTGATCTCTTTGTCCGGTCTGGACCGCCTCAATTAGCATATCTCTGCTGCCTTCTCCAGGTACTTGTTTGCTCACAGCTTGGCATTTACATGTTACTGAGGAAGAGTTCTGTCTGCCTCCCACCGCCCTGAGCCATGCTACACATCTGTACAGATGCGTGAGGCTGCAGGAAACATCGTAGTAATCATGTAGAATAGACTATGAGCATCCATAAAGAAACCTTGCATGGCATAAACACGTACAATCCCAGTGAATGAGTGAATAGAAAAATCATAAAGATCATAAACAAGGGTGCACAGATGTGAATCCCATGGAAGGGTCTTAAAATACCTTAGGGGATAGACATCCAATCTGTAAAATTGGATCTTCATCTTATGTCCCCAAATGTGGTATGTATTGTCAGATATTCAAGAAGGTCATCCATACTATACATGTAAAATAGGAATGGCTTGTTTTCTAAGCTATGTTAAGCCACAGTGTATTCATTACCTATGGAAACATGTGCTTGAATCTTTGGACTATTCTCTCAAAACTGCTTTTAGTTTCCAAAAAATGTCAGGAAAAAATGGTGAGCTTCAATTGTTCACCTATGAGACTTATAAAAATCTGTGCCCCCAAATCAAATAGTTGAATGTTTATTGTCTGCAAATTTTAAATCTCTCTTGGAATCCTTTGGCAATTTGACCCTTAAGGTTTTTAAAGAAATTTTATTTTATTCCCTGGAAGCTAGACAGCAGAAGCATGTGTCTCCTTAAGCTAACAAAACAAAAAAAAATACAGAAATTACCTGTCATGTTGTCATTTTAGTTGGTCTTTAACTAGCACTGGTATGGAGCACCATTAATCTTAATGAGATTAATTTTATAAACTTTGGTTTGTGTCTATTTAAATGCCAATGCTGTTAAAAACTAGCTGTGCTTTAAACACCAGTGTAAGTCATTACAATTCCATTGTAAGGATTAGCTGAGTCTTGATTTGTATTAGATTATGTGGGTCTATGAAGAAAGAAGCACAAACTGGAATAAAAAGATCATGTTCCAAACATTTGATTTCTTTAAATCTTTTTACTCAATTGATTTTCTTTTTGCTATCTCAGTTTAATACACATCACAAGAATCTCAGGTGAGGGGGGTTGTTTTGCAGTCAAAATGGAAAAAGATTCCTCCCTGCCCCATCACATTTTCCCTGTGAAAACGGAAAGATATCTGTGCAGATTCAGGTTGTACCTTTATGTGCATTGACTCAAGTGAAATAAATGTCACCTCCTGTATTTGTTCTGTTTTGTACTTCACAATTTATTCTGGTTGTTAAAGTTCTGCAGTTCATTTCCAGTCCTTTTGGTTCCTCATATTTTCACAGGACATAAGGAGTGACCTCTATGGTTCATTAGTTTTATTGTCATTTTCTACATGGGTTGATGATGAAAACCCCAGGGGGCCATGACACAATTCCTTACATAGTGAAGCTTTCTTATAGGATGAAGTAGTGAGAAAATAGCAGACATTTTTTTTTCTTATAAATAAAGAAACTGGTTTGTCTTGGCAGGTTTTAACAGTAAAAGTGGAGTGAGTTGGAAACCTCCATTCAGTGAGAAAAGACTCCTTCCAGAAACAGTTTTAGTATATTGAATTATTGGATATTCATAAGTCTGTTTAAATATAAACTGAAAAAAAACCTGAAGAAATACTCTACTATATATGTTATCCTTGTGATGCATAAGTGACCTCCAATGAAATTTTTTGGAGTATTTACCCTTAGCTTAGCGGTCTGAGGGGAAATATGAGAGCATGCAGTATAAAAAACATTTTTTGGGGGAACAATAAAAAGGTTTCCTGACATTTTTCCTAACTTTGATTTAGGAAACAACCAGTGTAATTAGCACACACAAGCAGAAAACAACCTATTTTATTGTGCTTCCTTGCAGAATTTATTCTAAAAGAGACTATTAATTTGTAGGGAATGTTTTTTCCTAAAATATTTAATCAAAGAGTGAAAGTCTCAAAGGCAGCCATGATGTAATCAGTTATATTTTGTGGTGATCACTGTATTTAAATAAAAACCCTGGGAAGAGTTAGAGAACGCCATTGGCTTCAGTAAAGATGTGCCCTTTTACACCACAAAATTGAAGTTAACACAAAGTGTCAGTCTATGCTACACACTTATTATGATGGACTGACCAGAATCTGCAATCAATTGGAAAAGCACTAATTTGGAGAATCTCTAATCATTCTTATTCCTTCTGGTAAAGAGCATTATGGGGAATGGTAGAATGTTCTGAGGAATTCAGTTTTCTTATTAATTAGTTCTATATTTTCCATTTTGCAGAAAATCCTACAATTTCATTATTTTTTTTTGTTCTAAATAGAATGAAAACATAGTTTCTTGAAATATCCTACAAACCATTATTCTTAAAACCATTGTATCGTGGATCAAGCAAAATATTTCATTTTGATAAAAATTAAAAGTTTTTCTGATTTTGACCACCTTAAACTTTCAAAAACTTTTTTTAAATAAAAAAGACTTTGATTTCTATTTATATTAAAAAAATAAAATATTCCACTCTATAAATGTCAAAATGAAGCTTTTTAATATAATCAAAATGCTCTGCTTTTTTTTCCAATTACATGTTGACGTTGAGACGTTAAAAAAACTATAGTTTTCTCCATGACATCTCACTTGAACATCACAGTGGCCATATTCAGTCAGAGCAATAGTTCATCTAGCCCAGTTTCCTGTCTTTTGGAAGTCACCAGTGCTGGATGCTTCTGCAGGGAATAACAGACTAGTGCAATCTTTCTGAGCTATCCATATCTTGATGTCCTCTCCCAGGTTCTGGCATTTGAAAGTTTAGGGGCACTTAGATCTGACCAACTTGGCTAATGTTTATGGGTGAACCTATCCTACATGAAGTTATCTTTATTGGTGCTGGTGGTGGTGTTAATAATAATGATTTCTTGTTATCATTTTAACCCAATTATACTCAACCCCTCTTGGCAGCAAGTTCCATATTTTGACTATGTGCTGTGTGAAGGAGTACTTCCTTACGTTTGTATCATCTTAATTTTGTTAATGTTATGATTCACAAAGAAAGAGCTCCAAAACCTGAATCTAATTCCTATCCATTGAATGGGAACCAGAAGTTGCTTTCTCAGCCATCAGTAAGAGAGGTAAGTGTGTATATATTGCACTGTAAGGTGGCCAGGCCCTCAGCACACACAAAGTACAATAGGTCTGGGCCTTCAACGCCTCCAGGAGTAAGGCAAGCACAAAGTACAGTAGTTCAGGCATTCCCCCCTTGTGGGGGTAAGGCAAACACAAAGTACAATAGTTTAAGCTTTCAGCCCCTTGGGGGGTAAGAAACACCCGGTGGCCCAGACAGTGGAAGGGGAGGGAAGGGGAACGCAGGCCTGCCTGCCCCACTGCATTCCAGCCCAGGCCCCGAGCAGTGGCAGGGACAAGGTGCCACTACATCAGCGGGCCTCCTGCCGAAACGCGCTGACTCACCAACTAGCCCTGGGCTACTTCCTTCCCGCTCCCTCCTGGGATACCTGGGGTATGCAATCCTCATTGTCCTCCAGGTAAGTTCCCCAGGGCATTCCAGTCAACCCCTCACTATCTAGTGGCAACACAGGTAATTCTGCTTCATCCACCACAGGAAGTTCCTCCAGATCACAGGGGTCTAGGGTATCCAGTCCGCTGGCTTCACCAGCGGAGGGAAGCTCATCTAGATCCTCGCGAGTGGCAGACTGATTCCCTTCCCCTTGGCTTTCTGCTGATGGAAGTTCATCCAGGTCTTCCCCTGGGGGAGTTCTCTCTAGCGGCGTGGCCGGCCAGTGTTTCTCCCCTTGGCTCTCACGGGGAGGGGGATCTCACTGTCAGTTGGGCCTCTCTGGCTCCCAGGGAGGGAGGTATGCCAGTGTTAGCAGCCATCTCCCTCTTTGTTTCCTCCATGGCTGATTGGTCCAGCCCCTTATGTAGTGCTCCTGCTCCCGCTGGCCGTCACTTTGGTTCTAGTCTGGGCTCTTATTCTGGGTCACTTCAGGCCAGTAGGGGGAGTGCTGGCCCCCAGCTACCTCCTGGCCAGTAGGTAACTGTTCCTCCCTACTACATGCACATTGACAAAAACACAGATATCAGAGCTGAAATGGAGCTATCTTTTCACCCTATCATATAGTGCCGGGTCTACACAATACAGCAAAATTCCAGTAGCATTAGGCATGCAAATTATAAGGTGGTACTTTCTAGCAGAGCACATGCCTATTTTTTTGTGTCCAAATCATGTGGCACAATTAGTCTAATCTACTCTAATCACTTTAACAAGAAGTGCAACTTCTTTATCCATGCAATTAATTATTTCATGACCTCTCCTAAAAATCAGGTGTGGGAGTGAGAAGCTATCCAGGCTGTCGGGTATCCATGCTTTCATATTAAGTTCATCAAAGTAATCAGGAGGAAAAAGAATTCATTCCTTGGGTCTGTTTTAGAAAATTGAATTCCCCACTTCCCTATCATCCCATAAAGTACTTCCAAAGTTTAGAAATTGCAGGGTGGTTGTGGAGAGAAAGAGAATATTAATAAGAAGAATTTCGCTTGACCAGGGACATAATATCTGCTATTCAAGTAAATGAAAGCCATTGATTCCTGCAAGATATTCAAGAAGTTAAAGTTCTCAGCTCTTTGGTGGCAGTAATGCCTTAGGGAACACACAGTAAAAAATTGCTAAGCAGAGCATACTACTTTTTATTACGGGAAATTTGAATGGGAAATTTAAAATTCCCTTCTCAATGTGTATTTCAGGTTTCTATTTGTCATTCAACAAGCAATATACGGTTATACATATTTCATACTTTTTAAAATCCCATTACCTTAATGCATTTTTAAAAAGTAAGATCCTTGTATTATAGATATTGCTTCCATTTTTTTCAGATGGGTAAACTGGGGGTGAGAGAAGTAAAGCTACTTACTTGTGCTCATTATGTGAGTTAGTGGTAGAGCCAGGAATAATATCCAAGATTCCTGACTCCTGGTCTCCTTCCCAATACCTACACCACACTTACTTCCTTATAGTATATACAGCAACCCTTTTCCATATGAAAAGAGTATACAAGAAGAAGTTCAAGTACAATTTTAATATCATGTACCTATTTTCCATACTTTTCCTCATTCCCTGACAACATTCTGTGTGCTGGGCTTGAGCAGCCAGTTTAAACAACTGGAGCCTTCTGTCTGCTTCCCCCTCCCCTCTTTGTGAAATACCACTGTCAAATTTTGAATAAGCAGCACGGTTACTGTAATCCACCTTGGTGAAGACTGATTTGTATGTGTGTCCCGGAGCAGGGTTTTCTGTTGTTTTCATCATTACAGGGTGTTTGGGAGGAGTTTTGGTGGTGTGCATTTTGACCAGGATGTGCAAGGAAATGAACAAGAGAGACAGATGTGGCTCAGCAGCAGACCACAATTTTATGCTGTGAGTGCAACGTACCCTCCCCTACTCTCCCACGCCAACTTCCAGCCACAGGTGATAAGGTTCTCACTCTGTGACCAGATCAAACCGATGATTTGGGGACTACCTGGACTACCCCTGAACTGTGAAACCACACCTTCCATAGTTGCTGAGTAGGTGGTGAAGTGCTAGAAGCCCCCAAGATGGTGGGAAAATCTGATTGTGCAGAGTCTTAATGTCTCCTCTGCTGCAGTTCTCTTCAAGCAATCCAGAGAACTGCAAGACACTGTTACCTCCAAGTCAGTGGCATTGCTATGGGTACCCACATGGCCTCCCAATATGCCAAAATTTTTATGAGTGACTTATAACATGGTTTCCTCAAATTTCATCTCAAAACACCTGTCCTCCACTTACGCTATATTGATGACATCGTCATCATCTGCATCCATGGCAGGGATGCTCTTGAAGATTTCCACAAAGATTTCAACAGTTTCCAACCCACAATCAAATTGAGCCTGGAACACTCCACACAGGAGATCCGTTTTCTGGACACTACAGTAAAAATTAGGGATGGACACATCAACACCACTCTATGCCAAAAACCTACTGATTGGTATAGTTATCTACATCCCTCAAGCTTCCATCCTAAACACACCACGTGATCCATTGTCTACAGCCAAGTCCTAAGATATAACTTTATTTGCTCTCATCCCTCAGACAAAGACAGACATCTTCAGGATCTCTATCAAGCTTTCTTAAAACTACGGTACCCACCTGGAGAAGTAAAGAAACAGATTGACAGAGTCAGATGGGTACCCCACAGTCAACTACTACAGGAAAGGCCCCAAAAAGAAAACAATAGAATGCCACTGGTCACCTCATACAACCCTCAAGTCAGATGTCTACAACAGATCATAAGGACCTCCAGCCTATTTTAAAAGATGACCCCTCACTCTCTCTAGCCTTGGGAGACAGACCTCTCCTCGCCTACAGACAACCCCCGAACCTTAAACAGATGCTCACCAGCAACTACAGACCTAACAACAGAAACATTAAAGCAGGCACATATCCCTTCAACAAACCACGCTGCCAACTTTGTCCACATATCTGCACAAAAGACACCATCATAGGACCTAATCAAGCCATGTACTCCATCAAAGGGTCCTTTACCTGCTCGTACACTAATGTGATTTATGCCATCATGTGCCGGAAATGCCCCCAAGCCTTATACATTGGACAAACAGGACAATCCCTGCCCAGAAGAATAAATGCACACAAAACTGATATCAGAAATTGCAACACATGCAAAACAAAGTTGCTGAGCACTTCCATCTTCCTAATCACTCCACTGATGACTTGTTAATGATGTTTGTCAAGAAAATCAACGAGACATCAAGACTTCAAAGAGAAACAGCTGAAATCAGACTAATATGCAAATTAAATTGTGTGCAGGCAGGGCTGAATCATTACTATGGATTCTTTTCACATTATAACAGGTAATTTGACTTCATCCTTCTTCTGTATGCTGTTTCCTGGAGTTTGAATCCCTACAAATGCTCTGATTTGCTGTTGCAGTATGACCTGATCCCATGTCTTACACTCCCCTGCATTTATTTTCATCCAATTCTGTAAGTTCTCCATCTTCAAAGCGTCTGACAAAGTGGGATATTCTCCCACAAAAGCTCATGTGATAAATAAATCTGTTAGTCTTTGAGTGTCACAAGACTCCTTGCTTTTTTTTGTATTTCCCCTCTGTCTCAGCAAGTGAGAGCATTGTTGCTGCTAATCTGTGGGTCAGCTGTGACACTCCAACATCCCTGCCTTGCCACCACACATCTCAGTACTCTGAAAGTCTAAACCTTTGTCTGTAGGTAGTAATCAGTGAGTCTCATCTCTTAAGTTCCCTAGAGATATCTCCTTACAGTATCCAGTCTCTCTCATCAGTCACTCAGAACTATTAAAATTCACTGCCTCTGAAGAGACAAGGCACACGCCAGTCTTAGTTTTTTTGAGAACTCGCACGTCAGTATACTGCAAACAGGAAAGTTTGAGAGGGGGTTTGTTGGAAGGAGTTTGGGGGTGGAGGGTTTAGAGGATCACTGTGGTGAAGATCACTTCTGCCAGCCCTGCCTCTGTCTTCTTCACCTGCGCCTGTGTCCAGATGGACATTCTGACCATGGATGTCTCCACATGGACATCCTGGTGTGGATTTGCAGGAACTGTGGCTTTCATTTTCCACTCATATATAATCAGGCTGGGGAAATCATCCTCTGTGAAAGGTGCTTTCTGGTGGAATCACTCAGGAAGCAGGTGGGAGAGTTACAGGAGGAGGTAGCTAGGCTCAGGAGTGTCTATGCCCTTGAGAAATCCTTGATAGCATCCATGAGGAGACATCCAAGGATGAGAAAACTATCCAGGTACAGAGGACTGCTGCCACACTATTGGAGAAGGATGAGATGGCTCTAGGAGATGGGGGACACTGGCAGTTGGTTAGTTTTTGCAGCAGACAGTGCTTCACACTTGCTCCCATCCCAGCCTCCATGGTGTTGAAGAACTGTTACACAGCCCTGGCAATGAGGGATGATGTGGAAGAGGAGAAGCTGTGCACCCCCGAGGCTGGGAGGACCTCAGCCACCACACCCAGGAAGAAATATAGGGTAGTGGTGGTTGGGGACTCTCTTCAGAGGGGGATGGAGGCACCCATCTGTTGCCCTGCCATGGTGTCCCTGGAGGCATGCCCCCTGCAAGGGGGCTATATTGGAGACTTTGTCGAGAATCATCCGGCCTTCTGACCACTACCCCATGCTACTCATCCATGTGGCCACTAATGATGCTACCAGATGTGACCTCAGCAAATCAAAAGTGGCTACAGGGCTCTGGGAGCATGGGTGAAGGAGTTTCATGCACAGGTAGTGTTCTCTTTGAGCCTTCCAGTCAAGGGTAGGGGCCTGAGCAGAGACAGATGCATCCTGGAAGTGAGTACTTGGCTTCTAACATGGTATTACCAGGTGGGCTTTGACTTCCTCGACCACGGCGTGCTGTTCTAGGACGGAGGACTTCTCGGCAGAGATGGACTCCACCTATTGAGGAAGCGGAAGAACATATTTGGACATAGACTGGCTAACCTAGGAAGGAGGGCTTTAAACTAGGTTTGAAGGGGGAAGGTGGCCAAAACCCTCAGGTAAGTCACAATGGGGAATACCAGGGGGAAGGGATGGAACCTGGGGGGAGCTGGGGCTGTAACAGCAGAGATAAAAGAGAGTCTAGTCAGAACTGGGGGGTGTCCTAATGAAGCCCTAATCCCTGAGGCGAGTAGGGAAGGAGGACACTGGGAGAAAGTCCAGGGAGGAAGGTGCAACAGGAGAGACAATGAGCAGGGGAAAGTATGGCAATCGGCCTGATATCTTAGGTGGCTGTACACAAATGCAAGGAGCCTGGAAAACAAGCAGGAAGAATTGGTATTATTGGCACAGGCAAGGAACTATTACATAATTGGAATAACACACATGGTGGGATAGCTTGCATGACTAGAGCTCTGCCATGGATGGATATAAATTGTTCAGGAAGGACAGGCAGGGAAGAAGAGGTTGAGGGTCAAATGGTGTTTACAGCTCTTTAGAGAGAGTTCACACCATCAGATAGGAACACCTACAACCAACTCTTCTTGTATACAGTGGGATTTGGCATCTCTAGTCCCTGCTAACCAAGTGAGGTCCAGTTTAGGGTTCAATCAGGGCATGTTATGTACAGTTCTGTTGTCCTTTACTCCTACGATAAGAATAATATTACATTACCCCTGCATTCAAAGTAAACTGTAACTCAAAACTAGCCAAAAAATTATCATTTTGGCAAAACGGCTCTATCTGCTGAACACTTAAGGAGATTAGGTATGTCTATGCAAATGCTGTCTACTTCTGAAGTCACAAAATTTAGCAGACCACTGAAACATCTAATCCAGATCCCTGCATCATATCAAAGGCCATCAAAACACCCAGACCCCCACACTAAATTCACAATGGACATGAGACTCACAGGAGGCAAGACTCTTGTGCCACAGGTAGTGAATAGGAGGCAACGAGGTGTGCCAGTGCTCAAGGCTCCTGCAATATCTGGGAAGTGATTAAATGAGATATACCTGAATGATCTGGTAAGTGATCCTGGTTCATGTCCACATGCTGCAGAGAAAGGTAAAAACCCCCATGATCACCACTAATCTGACTCCTTTCAATACGAGCCAGAGTACGCAACCTATAAAAAGCTGCTCTGATCTAAACAAATATCGTATTAAACTGGGAGTTTAGTTCTCAGTGTTGTTCATCCAGAAGCTGGAAGGTAATAACAGTGTCCTCTGTCAACAGCCCAGCAGTGAAATCTGGTTTCTGTGCTAGATTATGTCAGTGGAGGAGTGGTTTTATCCTACTAAGCACATGAGAAAAGGACCAATAGCAATAAGGTCAGCCTGTTTTTGCCAAACTCAGTGTGAGATCTTTTAGCTTTGTACAAAAAATGTAATGATGCTGCTTATCCATTCTGTTGGTATTCTTCCTGATGCCCACATTTTTAAAAACAGTAGACATAGGCCACTGCTTCCAAGGCATCTTTGAGTAGCTAAGGTGGAACACCATCAGTTCTAACAACCTGTCCATTCCATAACTTTCAGACTCCCTTGAATGGCAGAGGGTCAGTGTTTGTCCCTATTTCTGCAGCTTCCCTGTCATGTACCCCCGGATAGCAGGGGCATCGCTGGTGCTGGGCTTACAAGGCTTGAACCCTAAGTTGCAGTGCCAGAACCCTGAGTCTGCTGTGGCGTTGCACTTAAAGCATGTGATCCCTGAATCCCAGTGCCTGAGCCCTGCATCTTTTTTCTGGGGCAGGAGCACTCCTGCCAGATAGACATCAGCAGATGTGGTTCAGCACATTCTTGTAATGTGTTTTCCATCTGTCCAGGACCTCATCTGTTGATGATGTCTGGTTTTGCAATGAGAATGTTGAAAGGCTGTTTATGGCTGCTGTCCAGGCTCTGTAGATCACATATTGATTGATGTGCACTAGCCTGTTCTTCTGCTTCATCAGTCAGGGTAGAGGTAGATCTTATGGTAACATTATGCCAGAGTTTGGAAACTGCATTTCAACTATTTACAGTTTTGGGACCTCTTCCTGCTTGTGTGCTTCTGCTTTTTCTTGCTAATATATTAAGGGGTTCTTTGGAAATCCAAGGTTTCTGGGGTGACCATCTGACACCAATTGCTTCATTGGCAGCATGTGATACAGTACTGCATGTACTAATCTAGTTGATCTCTTACATTTGAGTGGTTCCATACATAATTTCTGACTGTGTGCTGAAAAAGACCAGTGGGACTTCACACTAGAGCTATTTTTGACAAGAAGATAGTCAGTTTCTTTCACGGTATGTCCATTGTTTAAAATCTAGGTCTAGCAATGTGTACTGAGGCACCTAAATCAAGAGTCTGTGGTCAACCCAGGTGACATAGTGGACTTCATAAATACAATAGATTGGGTGAAATAAAATTCTGTCCTGAGGCACCTTTTCTTGCTTCTGTGACTCAAAAATATTCTCAGCTGGAGTCACAAATCATATTCCACTTTCTACAGATCACAGTGGCTGTCAAAATCAGATGGTGTTCAGATTCCTAACCCCTGCACAAAAAAAGGGGGGGGGAGTCCTGTGGCACTTAAAGACTAACAGATTTATTTTTCACATGGGCTTTTGTGGGAGAAAAAACCTCTGCAGTACATGACTTATTCATGATTTTTATACACCAGAGATTTCTGAATTGGGGCCTTGGTGAGCAATGGGTACAGTCTAGCTCACACTGCAGTCACTGGGAGTCAAAAGGAACCTGTATAAAGGGCCTGCTGGAGGCTTCATGCAATATAGTTTGTGAAATGAAAAGTTTTCAGATGTGGCAACATGGCACAACTAAGACTTCTTTGCTTTCTTTGTATTTATTGGTGGCTGTCTTTTGTAATAAAATTGGTGGAAAGTTCTAAACTTAGTTAAGGAATTGTAATAAAAACACCAAAGAAATTCAGATGCTGAAATCGATTAATTTCTAAAATAAACCATAACAAAACATCTTATACTTAACCTACTTTCCTAGTTTCTAGTGACTATGTTGGTATTGAACTCTTGATGAAAATTAAGCAGATGTTGACTGATTTGGAATCAGTATACTATAAGTTGAAGAAAGCTGTCAGTTTAGTTTTACTTGTTTCTAATAGAGGAGCTTATATATTTGGAATATGTATCTGGAGAAAGAAATAGATCTATATCTGTTTGCATTTGGTTGGTGAGCATTAGTTGTAAAATAGCCAATGATTTCCATCAGAATATGACAGGCCTTGACAAATCAATCTTTCTGGTCACCATCTTGACCAATTTTAGCAGCCTGTTGCCTAACTCCACTGTAGAAATATAATGAAGTAGCACCCTCTAACAACCCAAAATAAATTTGCTGGCACCTAGCTGTGAGCCAATTTTGTCACCCCAATGTATGAACTCTGAAGAATTGTAGGATCTAAAAACCTAATGTAAAGGCATGATTATGCCTTTGAAAGTCTGTGTGCAACTTCCATAGACTTCAAAGAAAACCATGAACAAGCAACTCCAGGTGGAACATCATCTTAAATTAATTTATTTCATAATTGTTGCTTATTATTATTTTAGAAACTCATTGAGATCTACAGCACTAATATAGAATAGAATTTCATTTTGAAGGAAAAAAATATTAGCAGCTATCTACAAAGTTGTCTTTCATTAGTCATTTTTCCAAAATTAAATCAGTTTAAATATCATTGTGAATGTTTTGTCCAGAAAATTTCTGTTAAAGATTATACAATATTATTATTTTTACAACACCTCGGTGTGTGGATGTCACTTTACAGAGGAAAAAATATGGTTCTTGCCCCAAAAAGCATGGAATCTAAGTGGAGACCTAATGCTGTAAGGGGGGGGGGCAGTAAGATGAAGAACAAGTTTAATAAAACATATTTTCCATATGCCAAACAAAAAATTGTGTGACTATATAGAGATTGAGCTTTCTTGTCATGGATAAAAGACTACAGCTTTTGAGAGAACAGCTTTTTAGTGAACCAAAAGGTAGTGAAGTATAAAATATTGAATTAGGTCTGTTAAGAGAATCAACTTTTTGTGTAGTGAACCAAAATATAATTCATGAAAATAATCACGCTTTTTGAAATGCTTTGGTAGGGAACAAACTTGTCAAGCTTGATATATTTTGGGTGTAACAACATATATAGAAAATGTCCACAGAATATTATGGAATTACAACAAATGTTTGCTGAGAAAAAAGAATAAAAGGAAATTGAAATTCTAATTTGAGGGCCATTTCTGCCACCTTTTCTCTGAGTCATGCTTTTCTTCACATGTAAAGACATGGATTACAGTGGGACAACCTAAGGAGGAAAGTAATGCTCATTATGAATAAGGGTGGCAAAATATAGCCCTAATACAATGGTTCCCAACTTTTTTGGCATGAGTGCAACAGATGGCACCAGTCTGTGATGGCAGCCCCCACCCCACCCCCTGGAGCCAGGCTGAAATAGTTCAACAAAGAGGTTACCTTCTCGCTGATCTCCTGTATCCCTGGCTGCAGTAGGGAACATGCATACATCCTGTAGCCCTGTGTTTTCCACCTGGGTCCCTAGGCAGTGTCTCTCTTCTACAGCAAAGGGGACAGAAGATCAGGGCTTACCTCCCTCTGACACCAGCAGCAACCCCAATGCCTCTGGTCCTAAGTGCAGAACAGTTCACTGTGCTCTCTGCTACAGCCAAGGTGAAGGAAGTTCTGATTTCTCAGCCCGTTGGCTGCAGAAAGGCACCTGCACTGACCTTGTGGCCCCATGAAAATGCACTCTTCCTGGGTGGTTAGGCAGCAGCTTCCTTCTGCATCCAGCAGGAGGGAAGCCATGGGTGACTTTCCGGTCACAGGTTGGAAACCACTGCCCTAATACTAATTAAACTACTCTCCTACCACCTCAGAAAACTGAATATATAAGGTGCCATACTACTACAGCATAACAGCTTATGCTAAATTAAATTTTCACAATCCTAATTGAGGAAAGGGATCAATTAAATTGTAATGATTTTTGCATTTCTTATTTCTTATTCCTGGATTTAATTTACAGGTAACTAATAGATATTACAACAAATCAGGATTAACTGTCTAATTTTATGCATGAAGGGATCAGTACAATGGCCTTTGAAGTTAGATGAGGATTTGGAATTACTTTTGCAATTAAACTTTCATGAAATCAGCAGGATTTTGAGGATGCTATTCTGTGTTGTTCAGAGCAGTTAACCACAATGAGAGAAAATTTGTTACTATGAAGATTTTTAAGAAAATAGAAAAGCTAAGTAAATCTGCAACAGCATGCATTCTAGTGTAGTGGTAATTTCGTATTCATGCCCTGTCTCTGGTTTGACATGATTCTATCAGCCTTTCAAATCCTATTAGCCAGGTTGTTTTCACTTTCTTCTATTGATCCAACAATCGATCCAGCTATTAATGAAACTTCCCTACTCTAGGGTGGAGCATCCAAAATGAAACAAAAAAGGCATTCTCTGAACTTTGTGATTTTCATTCAGTTTATTTCTTCAATTAGAGAGAAGAAAACTAACATGAAGGATTTCTTTTCCCCTCCTCTGTCTATTTCTGCTGTGTGATGAGAGAATATTTTACAGGTCTTTTAGAACCTCCTAAATAGTTGTGCCTTTTCTACATATTACTACCTGCTTATCTTTAAGTGAGAATTTTGTGTTACCAGTGCCTGTGGCTTAATTATGCACTGGTGATTTGTAAAAGTCATTTCTGGTCAACATGTACCCTGGCTAAGCTGTATTTTCCACGAAGAAAAAATGACTGTGTCTGCTTTTGCAATTTTTGCTGCCCCTTGACATTGGAAATATTGTTCAGAGAGAAACAAAGCTCTCTTTCAGACTTATGACCTGCTGAAATGCAGTAGCCAGACTCATGTCATATTCAGATGACATCAAAAATCCCACTTGAGATCATCAGCAAAGTTGGGTGAAGGATAGAACAAGGAGCAATGGTTTCAAGTTGCAGCTGTGGAGGTTGAGCTTGGATATTAGGAAAACTTTCTCACTAGGACAGTGCTGAAGCATTGGAATGGGTTGGCTAAGGGAAGTGGTGGAATCTCCGTCTCTGGAGATATTTAAGGTCTGGTTAGACAATACCCTGGCTGGGATGAGTTAGTGAGAATGGTCCTGCTTTTAGCAGGAGGTTGGACTAGATGACCTCATGAGGTCCCTTCCAAACCTTTGATTCTATGATTTGTAGGCCTGCATTTGATTGTGATTTGAAATGTAAGAGTGAATGAGTCCTACAATTCCTATTTTTATTCCCTTCCCATAGGAGATACTAAACGTGATCTAACACCCATTCTCCTTTCTCTGTTTCATTAAGTACATTTAAACTCCACACTTATTTCTGCTCTCCAAAGTCTGCTGGGAATTGAATGTTTTACAGAAGTGAATTGACCTGTTGTTAATTTCAGCTGGCAACTATTTAGATGAGAAAATCCAGTGAGAGATAAGGAATCGTCACATTTCTGATTTGATATAATGTCAGCAAAGGCATTTCATGACCGTTTTTCAAAGAGGAAGCGTCTCAAATGACTCTTATAATTTAGGTAGGATGACGAGGTTTATACCTGTGCAGAATCCGTTCCATGGGGGGGGGCAAGATTACTCAATCACACTTAATGATTCACTCTCTCATTTACTTTTTTGATAATTATTTCCCAAGGACTATTTTTCTGTTGTATATTTTTCTGCATTAATATGCAGTTCCACAGTCTGTATATGGGCCCACATAAATAATTCATTCTGGTTTTAGACATATTGCCAATTTGAGCAATCTTTCCTATACTGAAAATGAAAGCATCACTGGAACTGGAAATATTAACATGTTAACATGGCTGGCACTTCACTATCATGTGTATATAACAAAAAAAATTCTATTTATTTAAAGGATTTATTACTCTATGCGTGCCTACTGGAACATAGTGGGTTTCTTCTGAAACAAAAAAGTTCCAGTTATGTGACAATGAAAATTTCATTAGTTTTGGGTTCAAATTAGAAACTGCTGAAAACCTCAATACATTTTGTCAGAAATATTGATTCATTTCAGTCTGTTTTCTGTATGTATATTCTAAATAGTTAATAACTCTTGGGACCATATCTTTATCTCACGGAAGTCAGAAACAAAACTCCCATTGACTTTAGTCAGGGCAGGGTTTCAACTCTTATTGCCCTATTGAACCAGGATCTGGTCATAGTATATCACTACTCATTGGAATGTTCTAACCTCCGTTATACAATAAGTGCAACTACTGTTGAAGCCAGTGAGTTCATTCTTTGCATCTGAAGCTAAAAGAACTAACTATAAAATGCAGTTGATTGGTACCTTCTTTTCACCATGCTGTTAGCTCTAGGATATGTAACTTACTATTTAAATCAGCTTCTTTATGAAATGATGAGGATAGTTAATGTGATGCCATTTTTTTTTGAAAGCTCTAGTGGTAATCTCAGCAATTAGTACTAGGCAGATTGGTTGAAGCTATAGTAAAGAACTAAATTATCAGAGACACAGATGAAAACAATTTGTTGCGTAAGAGGTAACAGTGTTTACAAAGGAAAATGATGTCGCACTGATCTAGTGGAATTCTTTGTGGAGGTAGACAAGTATGTGGAAAAAGGTGAACTGGTGGATATAGTGTACTTAGACTTTCAGAAAGCCTTGGGCAAGGATCCCTGCTAGAGGCTCTTAAGTAGAATACATTGTCATGGGGTTAAGAGGGAAGGTTTTCTGGGTCAGTATTTGGCTAAAATGATAGGAAGCAAAGGGTAGGATTAAAGGGTAAGTTTTCACAATGGAGAGAGGTAAATAATGGTGTTGCCCAGAAGTCTGTACTAGAAGCAGAACTGTTCACCATATTTATAAATGATCTAGAAAAAGAAAGAAATAGCAAGGTGACTGAAATTGCAGATGATGCAAAATTACTCAAGATAGTTGAATCCAAAGCAGACAGTGAAGAGTTACTGGGTGACTGGGCAAGAAAGGTGCAGTTGAAATTCAGTTCTGATAAATGCAACGTAGTGCGCACTCAAACACATCATTCCAATTATCCATAGAAACTGATGGGGTCTAAGTAGTTGTTACCACTCAAGAAAGAGATATTGGTGTCATTGTGGATAGTTACCTGAAAACAGCCACTAAATGTGCAGTGGCAGTCACAAAAGCTAACAGAATGTAGGAATTATTAGGAAATGGAAAGATAAGATAGAACAATATCATATTGCCTTTATATTAATTCAAGGTATGCGCACATTTTAAATACTGTGTGTAGATCTGGTCACCATATATCAAAAAGACAGTGGAACTGGAAAAGGTACTGAAAAGATCCAAAAAAATGAGTATGGCACAGATTCCATATAAGGAGATTTGTAACAGTAAGGCTATGTTCACACCTGAATGCTTATTTCAAATTAAGTTAATTTTGAAATAAGCTAATTCAGAATAAAACCCTTAATTTGATTTAACTTAAATCAAATTAAGGAAAAATACCAAACCGAAATAGCAGGGCCATGTTGCCACCCAATCCCTTGCCTGGCTCTCACCTGGAGAGCCAGGCAGGGAAAAAACACCCTGCCTCCCCTGCTGCTTGTGGGTCAGCGGGGGAGGAACCCTGGTGCACCCCTACTGCTGCCCAGGGCGCAGGTCCCCCAGCCGGCTGGCCTGACAAGGGGGGCTTGCCAGCCGCAGGGGGGTGGCCAGTCCTGAGCCAGCTTTCCCTCACTGCCCTGGCAAGCCAGCAGCAGGGGGCAGAGGTCCAGAGCCAGCTTGCCAGGCTGGGGGGGCTTGCCCACTGCCAGCCTGGTGGAGGGGTCCCCAAGCTGGCTCCCCTGGCTTGCGGGGGTGCAGGCAGCTAGCAGAGCGGTGGGTGGCGGAGCCTGCTTGCCTGGCTGCGGTGGGGGCAGAGCTCTCCGGCGCCCCAGTCCCCAAGCCCCTGGCCACCTCCAAGCGGCCAGGGGAGATGCCAGCTCCCCTGAACCTTGGCCACCTGTAAGCAGCCCGGGGTGATGTCGGGTGGCGCATTCCGGGCCACTTGCAAGCAGCCGGGGCAGGCTCCCCCAGCCTTTGACAGCCTCCACGAGCCACAAAGTGAAATTGGCCAGGCTTTATCTGCTTCTGCAGCCTGGTTAATTTCACCTTGTGAAATTGACCAGCTCGCAGAGCCTGTTGGGCTGGTGGAGGCCGCCTCCCCTGGCCACTTGCAAGCAGCCAGGGGTGCGCCACCCGACATCACCCCGGGCACTTGCAGGCGGCCAGGGGCTGGGGGGCTGGGGTGCCCTGACAGCTCAGCCCCTGCCGTCATCCAGTGGCAGGGCAGCAGGGTTCCCTGCAAGCTGTGCCCTGGTGGCCAGCAAGCGGTGGCCTTTGCCGCTGACCACTTGGATGGCGGGTGCCCCACCGGCACGGCCTGCTGCCTACTTTGGGCAGCTGCAGCACCAGAAGGGCGGCGGGTGCCAGACCGCCTCCCCCTGCCACCCACTCTGGCTGGCTGCAGCCCTGGTGGGGCGGTGGGTGCCGGACCAGCTCACCCCACTGCCCGCTCTGAAGCAGGCAGCGGTGCAAGCTGGTCTGGCACCTCCCAGCCCACCAGGGCTGCAGTCGCTGAAAGCGGGCAGCGGGGAGAGGCAGTTGGGCAGCTGCTGCCCTGCTTGGGCTGCATGCCCCAGAGTGGGTGGTGGGGCAAGCTGGTCCGGCACCCACTGCCCGGTCGGGGCTGCAGCCGCCTACCACCACTACCCTGCACCAGCACCACCCGCTGCACCCCCCTGCACCTCCCCTCAGCATGCTGGCCAGTGTGCTGGGGGGGTGGGCCTTCCTCCTAGGTTGCCATGCATCCTGGGAGGAAGGTCAATTGTTAAATCAATATGGGGGGCATATTGATATAACAGAGGCAGGTGGTGTATTTCGAAACCACACTTTCAAAATAACCGTCATTTCGATATATAACTAGGTTTTATTAGATTGAAATTACTTTCCTTATTTTGAAATAAAGACGCTTCTTATTTCAAAATAAGGAAACGTTGTCTGGATGTGTCTGTTTTTAAATCGAAACAACAGTTGTTTTGATTTAAAAGTAATGTGTAAACACAGCCTAGGAGTTTTCAGTTTGGAAAAGACAGCCCAAGGGGCTCTATGATAGAGGTCTATAAAATTATTACTGGTGTTAAGAAAATAAATGTTACTCTTTCTCATAACAGAAAACAAGAGGACACCAAATGAAATTAAAAGGCAGCAGATTTGAAACGGACAGAAGGAAATATTTATTAATACAATGCACAGTCAACCTGTGCTAGCGGATGTTGTGAATGCCAGAACTATAACAGAGTTTAGATAAGAAATAGGTACATTCATGAAGGATAGATCCATCATTGACTATTAGTGAGGATGGTCAGAGATGAAAAACCATTCTCTGAAGTAACCCTATCCTTCATTTGCCAGAAGATGGGAATGGGTGACGGGATGGATCACTTGATGATTACTTGTGCTGTTCATTATCCCTGGAGAACCTGGTATTGGCCACTATCAGAAAACAGGATACTGTGCTAGATGGACCATTGGTCTGACCCAGTATGGCCATTCTTATGTTAATAGTTCATTTACAGTGACTGGCTAGGCTGGATGAAAACCACCTTATATTTCACCAGGAGGAAACACATTTGAAATGTAGATTTACAGTCAATATTTCTAACTTCAGATACAGCTATGATGCATAGATCTGAACTGCATAATCAGCTTTAGTAAATCAAACTTTTCCACAGGCACATTACATGATACCCTTCGTATAAGATGTGCTGCAAGTGTGGAACGATGATAGCAATGGTGACATAAGAGGTGCTGTTTCAAGCACACTTACCAAATGTGATGCTCTGTATCACTGAAATTAACAGTAAATCACCCACTAAGTTTTCTCACACATGCCTTTGTGACCACTGACAATTCTGTTTTTAAAGCATTAATTGCAAATTTAGGCCCATATTGTCAAAATTAGCCACTGATTTTGAGTGCCCCAGTTCTGGGGTTCCAAATTTGAGAAGTCTGTTACCTAATATGAGTACCAAAGACTCCAAGTGAAGCCTGCTGAATATGTAGATATTCAAGGAAAGGAACTTTGCGTCTTGAATTAGGCACCCAAAAATGAGTTGCCCACAATAAATAGCCATTTAAAAAAATGGGTCTGTGGGGCTGGAATGAGGACAGTTTTGGGAAATTAAGTAAATAATGATAATTCTTTAATTGACAAACTCAGCCTTCAGATACTGTCACTGAAATCATTAAGAACAATGTGTGTGTATATCCAAAAAAACAGACTTTGGTGAAGCTGTTCAGCATAATCCAAAAGATCCTATTCTTCTCACTGATTGTGTAAACAGAGCTCTTGTTGAAGTCATTTACACATTGACTTGAGAACTTTATTAAAACCCTTTCCTAGGATTTTAACAAGCAACATCCCTCCGTCCAATCCTCTCACTCAGTACTGAAGGCTTTTTAAAATACTTATTTTATAATAATCCACACAGAAGTTGTCTAATATGTTCCTATCTGCAACATTCATGACTGACATAATTCATATTTTAAGTCTTTTTTTAATACAAAAAATCTTGAATGAAAATGGTTACCTCAGAGATTCAGCTGTTAAACTTGTGTCTACCCTTGTTGTGCATTTGCCTTGGTGTTTGGCCATGCAGTTCTATGAAATCATATTACAACCATCAGTCAGTTGCCAGAATATAAACAGTGAAATACATTTTCAAACAATAAAAGTTTGTAATGAAGTGGTGACTTCAGCTTTCATGAAGAAAGTCATTACTTTTTTTATGCATTCAATGATGTCTCTTTTTATGCTCCATTCACCCTAAACCTTGGCTTCTTGCTGTGTTAATACATAGATAAACCATTACATAATGGAAGCCTGGCCATCTACCAAAATGTCACTTTGCTTGTATTTCAGTGTTTAATTAACTTCTTCTAGATTTGTAAACTGGACTTTAATTTCCCCTGATTAAAAAAGTGCTGAAAATAACTGCTGCAGACTAAACCCCAGTCAAGTCTCTGTCTTTTTTTGATTCATCAGTTGAACCAAGCAAATGTTATATGATAATTCTATTTGTCTGATGAGAGCTTTATGCCCCCATTTCCATGGAATCCATCATGATGACATAGTGGACCGAGTTACGTTTTCTGTTGTCATTGTAAATCTAGAGCAACTTCTCTGAAGTCAGTAGGGTTCTGCCAAATTTATATGCCTGTGTAAATGAATGCATAATTTGCCTTGTGAAGACTATGTTGTGGTTAACACTATGTACCTTGTACATGACTCGTCAAGCTGCTCTCAGGGCTGGGTTGGTTTCTTCATGTTATTTTCAGGTACTATCTTTAAAAAAAGCTTTACTGTGTTTGAACAAAATGACAGTAAATGATCTGCTACTTATTCTTTAATCTTGAAACAGGCCTTGCCCTCCCTTTCATATATGAACAGGGCTTTCTGAAAGTGAAATCAGTGGCTTTTTGCTGTATAAAGCATTTCAGAAGGATATGCAGGGGCTGCATATCATTGCTCAATGGGACAAAACTTTGTGTTGAATATGCTTGGTAGAAAGATTCAGGGGTTCATCAGCAGGTGGACCCTTTTGTTGAACCATTCTGCCACCTTCTCTATCTTTTGCCTCAGTTTCTTCTTCTCCCATTGAAGGGTAGTAGGACTGTAGAAGCTACCTTGCCCGCCAGGGCTGTCCAATTATCAGAGGCATGGTCTAGACCATCAATGGGGGTTGACAAAATACTGCCTATCTTGATCCCATAAAGCATCTGTCTCCATTGCCATGTCAGTTACACAAACCTAATTTGTGATAAAATTCAACTTAATAAAATGACCCCTGCAAGTGGTGTAGCATGGAAATTGAATTTTATTGGTCAAATTAGCATCAGTGTAGACAGAGCGCAATGCAACTAAATGCCATTGTTCTCCAGGAGTTATCCCATAATTCTCTGGACATTTTTTGACCACTCTGGTCATTCACACTCTGCTGCACCTTGGTCACAGGAAAATTTGAATTCCCATTTCCTGTTTGGTCAGTGTGGAGGGAGCTTAGTAGCTGAACAGCTCTTGGCAACCATGTGCCCCAAACACCCCCAGCATGGAGTTGACTGAGTTCTTGGCTCTCATCTTGCTCAGTTCCAATCCAGCAAAAGAAATCATAATATCTACAAGATAAGATATCGTGTGGTATGATTGAGAAAGGCCACAACAGGGACATGCAGCAGTGCTGCGTTAAGATCAAAGAGCCAACGTAGGCATATTAGTGAACTAGGAAAGCAAATGGTTATAATGACAACTCTGTGGATGAGGACAAGGAAGAGGAGGAGGGCAAGGGGCAGAAGAACGGGGTGTCCATTCTCAGATAACCAGGAGCTGGTCATTACCCATGGCAGCCTAGATGCTCAGAGGATGGCATCACTGACTGAGATGCTGGGGAAGACCCATTTGATGAATGTGTTTATCAGATTTCATTGCTGTGGTTATGTCTCCAATCCTGATTCTAATTTGTGGGTGGCAGGGCAGGGTAAGAGTTTGTTTCTGGAGGGGATGCTGTTCAAATTTCAGCAGATTGGCACTCAAGAAACAGACTGTTCTTGTGCACAGGACTGCTATGAGAATCCTCCATGGATATGTCTAGGAGACTTTCTTGAAGATATTCTGCAATCCTCTGCAGAAGTCTTCTGGGGAGGGCACAATAGGAAACTTGCTCCTGCCACAGTAGGAAACTTTGCCACACCACACTGCTATTAAAGAAGTAGGAATCAGCATGGAATATAGCATAGAAGCATAAGGCCATTATGTATCCCACTCTTTATGTTCTGCACATGTTCCAAAGTCACTCCTCTTAGCCGCATCTTTTCTTTGTTATGTATGATCACCATGATTTTGGGCAGCATAGACTCTGGAAGTAAAAAGCACACAATGAACTAAAGTTCAACTTCTGACAAATTCCCTAAAGAAATGAAAATTAGCTGACAAAGCAATGGTGTCAGCCCTTTCATGTGTTCACCTATTATGGTACTGTATATACTTGTGGAGGAAGGCGGGGGGGGATGGGGTTTGTTGAGTTCTGTACTATCAAAGGAATTACCGTGAGAACGCTGTAGATGTGCTGTGAAATAGTAAGCTGTCTTGGGATAACACCATTTTGCTCAAGGGACAGAATGGTGCAATCAAAAGATTTTGTGCAGCAAGAGCAGAATTGTTGCTATGTGTGCAATCACTTTTTATGTTGTGGGCTTTATTTATTTTGTTTTGTTTTTATTTTAATTAAAAAAAAACCCTCATATCACAGCGGGCTAGGATGAGAGTATCCACAATGCACTGATAACTAGATCAGGAAATGTGGTTAGTTATTTTGTTGTAATTTCCATACTTCCAAGTGTAAGAAGTGCCTAACTAGATCCTGAACCTGATGGATGAAGAACCCTTGCAACTCACCTTGATTTAAAATCATCCATGCCAAAATTTCCAATTACTGGCTCTGAAATCCTAATATAGGCACTTGACATTACACAGCCACAATGGCAGACATCAATGCAGCTGCATCAGTTGAGTGGATCTGTGTAGACCTACTCAGTCGATGGAAAAGTGCTCTCCCATTGACTCAATCAGTCCACTTCCCTAAACGGCAGAAAGCAGCATTGACAACAGGATGTTTCCTGTGTGTGTAGCATCATTAAGATCCCATGCTTTCTAAACTTATGCATGTTGGCATGAGATGTGCTGGAGATGTTATGTAACTAGAAACTCTCATGTCAATCCAGTGTGGCAATGTAGACCAGGCCTGTGTAAGAAAAATGATTTTTCAAATTGCTCAGCAGTCAGCACCTCTTATTGAGGCCAGTGTACAGCATTTTTATAATAAAGATCTCATATTTTTATTATTTTGTTTTGCTTAAATACACAATTAGGAACCTCGCTCTGTGCACCCATTGTTCATAATATTCAACCTCTGAGACCATTTCAACAAATTAAGGTGAGATTTTTGTTCTAAAAATGTCATAAGGTGTTGTCTTCCTGAACTTGCACTGCACATAAATTGTCATAACAACGTGAACCCTTATTCATGTGTAATGAATATGGTCTACAACACTTTATTAGTGTAAACATATTAAAAAATAACAGCAAAAGGCAGCACTCCACATTAAAGAAGATAATTAACTACACTGTTACTGTAGCCCTAATCCAAAGTTTATTGAAGTCAATGGAAAGCTAAATATATCTATGTATTAGACTATCTTTTACTTGGCACTTTGCATGTGCGTGTGTGCACACTCACATATGCTGAATGACTAAGGAATAGTAGATTTAAACACTCAAAGCACTCTTTGCATTTACTATATTTCAGTTTTTAATCTGATGGTAACTAAGCACTTTACCAATAATTATCACAGGACCTCTCTGAGATAGGTAGGTACAGTTAGATGACTCGATGATACTCGGCTTCACTGTAGCTTTTAGGGAGGTGATATGATAATAACCAGAGGTAACTCCAGGAGATGATGGGTCTCAAGAAGCTATGTCTCCCAGGTTTCTTGCTCTCTCATGCTGTCTTCCCAGTACTAGAGTCTGTGGTCCCTACTCCTATACTGCCAGCCAGCTCCACTAACAGCTGTGTATGGGAGTGGAAAGGGGAGTAGGAAGGATACAAAAACATGGCTTGTCTCCTGCCTGTTCCTCCCTGCCCTTGTGGGGCTGCACAAGAAGGGAGGGAGGAAGGATGCTCCTGGCGTGTTTTCACGTCCACTGATAACATGTGAGGGACAAGTGGATTCCTTAGTAAGGAAAAATCACAGAATGGGACCTTTGAAGTCCTGACTTCCAGTTCCCTAAATTAACCTCTGGAATGTTACATGGTATCTGTGCTGTAAAGATACTGAGTACACCAGGAGTCAGCCTCATACAACTGAAATGCTCTGTTATAATAAACAGTTCTCAAAATCCTTGAGAATGTGAACCTTCACCTTATCTGGATAATTACCTAATACTCCGCACAGAGCGATCCACTTAATTGGTGCTGACATCCTTTGTCATCATTCTGTATGGCACTGGCTTGGGCTGTCTTCCGTTTTATAATCTCAATGCACTTTTAATCCGAACTGCAACCTTACAGTACATCTTTGTGCCTGCATTAAACACTTTTTTTTTTAAGGCATCTTGCTTTTAAATCTTAGTCCTAACATACCGGATGGATTCTTTTAAGAACACATGCCTAATCTTTTTGGCTCCAGTCTCTGATAGCAGGGCCACCTAGGAAGTCTGCAGACTGTACACTCATGGCAGATTCTGACTGATATTAGCCTTTCAGACATATTGTTCAAATCACAGGGAAATCCTGCATGCTGGCCCGTAAGTGAAATAAGCCTTGTAAGTGTAAATCCCCTCTGGTTGGGGCAAAAATTGCACATTCTCCACACAACCACCAGCATCAGCAGGATCTAGACAGAAGTTGCAGTTAACCAGCTTCTGTATTGCAAGAGATTGTGTGCACCTTCGAACCCTCAAAAGGAGATGTGGGTGTTTTCCTGCATCCCAGTGGCTCTCTTTGGAGGTGCACATCATTAATCTGTTTCCCCCAAAGGACTGTTTGAGGGCAGATTAAAGTTGCCTGGACTGTTCCTTGCTAATTTTATTCCAGTTTAGGGATTTTAATTACTTAGGCTTTTTTTCTGACTTCAAATGCCTTTCAAGTAGGTCTCTGTTTATGAGGAACAGGCACTCTTTTTCTTTTCCTGATCATGCCTGCTTCTCTTTATTTACTCCCATTATCTTCCATCCGAAAATTCATTTATTAGTTAAGATGCATTTCTCTTGACACAGCAAGACAAATGACAGCTTCTGTTATAAGAAATCAGGTTTGTCTGGCCTGCATATAATCCTGTAAGTTTTCATGTTTTAGTTATGTAACCACAATAAACTTTAATTTGAATGAAATATAACCAAAAGTAGAATTTACGCTGTGAATTAAAAGAGGTCTTCCATTTCAAAGATGTGTGCTCATTTTTAATTCTTAAATTTTTGTAGTCTTAAGCACTTACATCTTCCCTGACTGAACTGGATAATGAGAAATCAGGTACTGGACATTTGACCTTCTGAGGTTTTTATTGACACTATTTTCCCCAAACACTTTTCATCCAGGTTTTGTAGGATTTCACTCCTATTCTGAGATAAGTAGACAATTTTGCTTTAATAATACTATTTAATTTTTAACTGAGCATCATCCTTTCTAAGAAGCTCTGACCTAGTTTGTGTTGCTGTAAGAGATAGAAGAACAAGGTGCAGAGACAGACCCCAAGGAGAAAAATGGACAGAGTATTCTCATTAATAACATTTATTAATTTTTTCTTGCTCAGTTCTAAGTTGTTTTACTATCATTAAAAGACTGTAATGTTTTCATAATTAATCTTTACTACAGTGAATTTGCCACATTCTGTTACTCTTTTATAGGTAGCTGTAGTTTCCTACACAATAAATTAATTCACTGCTATTATTTACACTACTTTAGTGGTAATAAGTCTTCCTTTGCAGGATACACATAGATAGATGAACTTTTAGACCTGATTTATAATCCCATAATCTAAACCTTGAATTGAGTAGAAGTTGAATATATGACAGGTATATGGGCCATAGTCTTTTTTGTTTGTTTGTTTTTGTTCTTTCTGTCTGATTTGCTATTACAATATGTTAATAAAACACCAGCTAATTTTTTTGTCTTTTGAAATGATAAAGAAATACCTAGTGTCATTTTGCCATATCTGTATAAAAAACTAATTTATGGCACAGTAAGCTCAACTCTTCTGCATGTTAATTGTGACAGATACAGAGGTAGCTGGTGACAGTAGACGGAGTGATTAGTGGCACTGCTATATGCAGAGGATGAGTTGCTGTGGCAGCAAAAGGGACTATTTTGAGGATTTAGGAGGACTGCAGTGGCACAGGGGATGAATTTCATTTGAGGGAATGGGAATACTCAGAGGAAACACATTTTGGACGAATAAGATTATCTGGCTTCAGTAAAATCTGCTGCGTTCCATTCAAAATCCCCAAAAGCTCAGTGTTTGAATTTTGACTTTTATCCAGTACAAATGTACTAATAGATGTTATCATGTGCTAGGTACAGGGGATTGAACAGGAAGTATATGTCAAGTTCCTACTCTGTCACATGCTTCTTGTGCAACCTTGGACAAGTCACTTAGGGTCAGATTTTTAAAGGTATTTAGGCACCAATTTTTTTTTTTAAGTCTAATTTAGCCTCTGTGTGTCTCAACTCCCAAGCTATAAAATGGAAATAAAAAAACTTCTGTACCTCACTGTACTCCTGTGAAGATTAAAGATTTGGAAACACCCAGACACCATGGTAATTGTAGCCATATAACTACCTAAAAGATAGGCTTGTATGTGTTAGCTTATCTATACGGGGAGTGTGAAGTTAACATTAACAAACTGGGGGAGTTACGGTTCTGTCAAGTTACCGTATCTGTGTAAAGATTCATTTTTATCTAATAGAAATTGCACTGTTTTTAAATGCATCTTTTAATGTGTATATAATTCAAAGCAGGTGTTTGCTTAATCATTTTTTGGCTGGTGCCAGATTTATTTCTGCAATGTATAATTAAATTAAACATTACTTTGTATCCACCTGATGCTTATGTGTTTCAGAAGTTGAAAAGCTGTGCTCTTTTGATAACATTGTGTAAGCCACAAAAGTTATTCAGGAGATGTTTTAATACTCAGCAAGTGTCATTGTCCATCTGAACTGGAATGGCCCCAGAAACAAATTGATGCTTTCTCCTTTTTTCTGGTGACAGGACACAGTTTATAATTTAGAGCCAAACTTATGATCATTGAAATCAGCAGGAATCTTTTGGTCTTGAAACAGGCTCAATGTCCTCTAATAAACTCCGCAATACATAGACTGAGAGCTCTCTGATAAATCATATAATATAAGTTAGATGGAAGGAAGGGGAATTACAGTATATAAATAAAGGACATTAAACAGAATAGCCCTGACTTGCTTGCATTTCCTAGCTGGATTGTGGTATTTTAAAGCATGATGCTATTTTAGAAGTCCATATATTTGAACCTTTTAACGACTTCTTTATGGATATTTTCTCTAAGGATCAACTTCATTTTTATGGAAGTATGTGTTTGTGCATGTATTTTATTCATGCTGTTATGTAATTCAAACAACTGAACATACGACTTTCCACTTCAGTGGGACCTGTATTTTATTGGTAGAGTTAGAGTTGCTGTGCAGACAGATGAGTTAATGGCACTCACAATTTCTATTAAGGCTCTATTCTGATTCTGTGTGGTGTTGGAAGCTTGCTCCTTAAGTGTATGGAAGGATAATGAATCCTCCTAGAAGTTGTCAGCTTTACCTACCTACCTTGAAAATGATTGACTCTCCATGTGCCTTATGCTTTACTAAAGTCATAGGACCTGCTTTTGATCTCTTGTTGTTTTTACATCCATGTAACTCATTGACTTGAATACATTGTCACGTTTTCCAGTGGTGTAATTAAAAGATGACTTTGAACCAGTGTAACTCCAATTTAGTAAAAATAGTCCTGTGTGCACTGAAGATAGGGTTATAAAAATACTTTTGAAATTTTTATATCAAGTTACTAACCGAACGGGGAAAAACAGATTTTCAGAAAAAAATCTGCTAAATACATAAATGAAGGACAGCATCAAAAGTCAGACTGAAGAAAACTGCGTGTCTGGCTAATTTCAAATCATCAGTGGAAAAACAATCTTGGAGCAGGGAATACCCATGTCAAAACTCATGTAGAAAAGTATTTTTTCAAGAAGTTCGAATGGAGTTCCTGGTCAAGGTTAGTTTTTTCAGGGGGAGCTAGCCACAATTTCATCATTTATTTTGATCCCCCCTTGCCACTGCTTGCAATACATCTAATTTTCGTTTATAATTCAAGTACCCTATTTTACCAATGAAATAATGATATAGTTTATAAACTGATCCATCACATTAGAAGCTATTAAAGCAGTCATTCTCCATTATTTTCTGCCTTGATATTTCCCATTCTAAGTACAGGGTATAATTCTGGTATCTTCAATACTACTCCTGGGTAACTGTTCACAAATATTGTTTGATGTCAGTCTCTAGGTTTGCTGTACTTTGTTTTCAGATACCTTTAGCTGACTGTAGAAATCTATTAGATCTAGAATATCCAGTGGATGATAATGTGTTTTAATTACTTAATGTCACATTTTATATTTGGCTTTGAATTTAAAGAATGGCAATTTAATTAAGGGCTTTAAATCTGATAATCAGTTTGCATCACCGAGCAACCAATAGTCCTAAAATATGTGCAGCTGAGTATCAAAAGGAACATTATGTAATTTTTTTTTCTTTCTGATATTGGCTAATTAGGTAACCTGAGTCCTCAAATACATATAGGACAGACATTGTGGACAGTGAGTAAGAAGTATGACGGCTGTCAGTAGTCCAGTGACAGAATACAAAATGTATTTTAAAATGACTTTATTGTTAGCAAGTACATTAATGTATGAATAACTTTTCTTTACTATAATACTGGAGTCCCATTTATCCTCATGTTGCTATATCTTTCTTTAGCAAATCAATATGGTCCCTATAAGAATAATGTGATTCTTGTGTGTGTGTGTGTGTGTGTGTGTGTGTGTGTGTATTCAGAAGAGTCCTTTGTTACACACACACACACACACACACACACACACTTTTTTCCAGAAAAATCCATTGTTTTTCTTACAAATACCTTTATATATTATGAGTGAAATTACAAGTATCTGCCTGCATTGTGAGTGAAATTCTGGTCTCTGCACAAATTTCAAGTAAAATGACTTTGGAAAAGGTAACCAACACAGATCACAAGGGACATATCTTCACTGATTTTGCCTATGAAGGTTGAAAGTCTGGCACAGAGATGAAAGAAAGGTTGGAGTGGTTTCTGTGCTCTGATAGCCTTCATTCCTATTTGGGTATTGCTAAATCATTTCTTCTGGAGATGATTAAGAGAAATATTTCCAAAGTGCGTTTTTTGTTGGTAGAACACATCAGTATAGTGCATTCTGACTCAGCAATTCTAGTATTTCTTACGTGAGGCATTTAATCATCACAAATAAGATCCTGTGTGTTGATGCAGGTAATATGTACATAAGCAGTTACTAGGTCCTCTATCTCTCCCAGAACTCAAGAACAAGGTGGACATACTTAATCTTCACAGCAAGATATAGTCTGTATTTAAAGTCAGAAGGAAAAAGTACATCTCCCCCATTTCTTCAGCCCCACCTCCTTAACAGTACAACAGGCTAGATAGATGTAACTGTTTCAGCAGCTGTCTGTAGTGACATCCAACTTGGTCTTGATGTAACAGATTTTAAAGGCAAAAGGACCCATGATGATTTATTTAGTCAGACATCTTTCTCAAAATGGGCTATCAAATTTCACCCAATAATTCCTGCTTGAAGACTATGATTTCTAGTTGAGTTAGACCATATCTTTTAGAAAGCCGTCCAGTCTAGATTTAAAAGCTTCAGACAATGGGGAATCTACTACAACCCATGGTAAATTGTTCTATTGATTAATTCCTCTCCGTATTAAAACTGTGGCAGATTTTGAGTCAGAATTTGTCTAGCTTCAGCTTCCAGCCATTGGATTTTGTTATACCTCTATCTGCTGGGACTTAAGTGTTTCCAAACTTTGGTACATGCTGATAGCATACAGACCACTATCCAGTCGTATCTGTTCACCTGCTGCTGAGGGTGAGGAGGGGACTGACCAGGAGCTGCTCCAGCACCAGCCTTGCCCTCAAGCGGTCCAGAGGCTGCTCCATCATCCTGACTCCTCCCATGTGTATAGATCATGGGACTGCAGGTGTTGACATTTTATGTTGGTGGTACATTATGTGATAGCGTTTGGGAACCACGGTACTAGGTCTAAGAGTTCTTTACTGTTAGAAATCTTTTCCTCAGGTCAACGACTGAGTCCTTTAGTTTATTTTTTTTTAATTTATTCATTGTAGGTGTTATCATAATACTGGAAATACTAAAATATGCACCCCTTCCAACCCCCACCCCTGAAATCCTTAGGCATTCAAGTAGACTTGGTGAACAACTAAGTACAGAAATATTTCAGCCCACTTTGTAATGTGGCATCCTAGATACAAAGGAATGAAGACTTCAAAAGCCATGATCAGACAGTAGATAGAGATAGTATGTCAGATTCTTAAATCTACGAAAATGCATGAAATCAAGGCACGTGCCACTAGGATTATGGCTGCCTTCGGCACAGATAGAACTCAAGATCCTACAGATGAGGTTGGCCCAATAGCCACCTGGTCAAGAGGATGAATAATAAATTTTCAGGCTTCTGCATACGTGATATGCAGCAGGAGATAGTTTCATACTGTGGAGATAACCTAGAATTTTTTGCCAGGGCAGTATCTCTTTGTCTTGATGCTTTCCCCCTCAGTGTTACATCATTCTATATCACTACCTGTTTCCACGCTGAGCATTAGTGGCTGTGCAATTGTGAGAAATGGAAGAAAATATCATACCTTGATCATTTCTTCTTACGTACCATCTCTACAAATCATCATATATCATTCTTTAAAATTGATTTACTTTTGGATATATAATTTTAAGCCATTTTAAACATGAATTTTACTATTATGCCATTAAGCCCTGAAACTGCAACCTTACTTGCACATGCTTAAGTTTACTCAGGTAAATAATTCAATTGAAGTGAAATTAAATTGCATTCCTGCCTGCAGGAGTGGGGCCTTTGTTTTGTTTCTAGAGTCTAGGGAGTGGCTTCTTCTGTGGCCAACCAGCTGCTTTTGAATTAGTTCAGTATCAGATGAAAACCTGTTACAGTGGCATGTTTTAGTGTCCATACCTAGGTGGATTGTTTTGATTCTGGTTTTGTGTGTGTGTGTGTGTGTGTGTGTGTGTGTGTGTGTGTGTGTGTGT
>ML682060.1:31136380-31197935 GCA_007922195.1 Podocnemis expansa
TGTGTGTGTGTGTGTGTGTGTGTGTGTGTGTGTGTGTGTGTGTGTGTGTGTGTGTGCGCGCGTTTTTGTTTTGTGGATTCTTGATTTCAGGACTCAAGATTTAAAGAAACTGCCTAGTGGCAGGTTATCACTGTTGAGCATTTTAAAACACGTTATGAATATTTATTACTACTCATGTACTGATTCACAGACCAGGTGACAGTGAAACCTCTTTCAATGATTTTCCATTATTTTTAATGAACATTTGACATCAATATTTTGTGATCTGGACAGAGCAGTACGGAGGTAGCTGGAGACAATGACAGTAAATACAGAGATTAGGGGATACAATTGTTCAGGCTAAGTTTAACCTGAAGAAGCTGCAGACAAAGATGTCAATTAGATGTACGTCAAAAGTCATCTGCACTGTCATTGATGAAAATGGTGATGTCAAGTAATAACTGATATTGCTCATATTAGAACACTCATCTCTAGTTAAAATAGAAAAACACTAGGCACTTAGAATGATCCCATTCTGAAGTATTTGGTTACAATTATTATAAATGTGTTGACTATATATGTTCATAATTTGTGGAATATTTTTCACATTAAAAAGAACTGTCATTGTATCAAATGAAAATTGAGGAATGTGCTATATCCAGCCTCATCTTCATATTCTGTTTTTTCAAATATGTTTTGTTATTGATTGATATTGAAAATAATAAATGATAAAATACATGATTTTCATGTAGTAGAGCATGCCTGTCTTGCTTTTGCATGCCTCAAATCATACAAACTCTTACTGATTAAAGTGAGTGAGGGGGAAGGTTGGCAAAGATGGGCTGAAATGTTGGTATTTCAAATGCTCAACAGTGGTAGTGTGTCATCAAGTAGATTCTTAAAATGTATTGGCATGAGATACAACTTCCACAAAAACCTTTGTATGGTCTGTAAAACAAAGTTGACCTGAGTGGCTGCCTTATTAAATAGTTCCCAGATTTTACTATAGGAAGATGAGAGTTGAGGATTGGCAAATATATAATATAAAGTAAGATGAAATTGATAGGTAATGATTTTTCTTTTCCCCTTAAAGGTGTGACGTAGGAGTAAGAATGTAAATAGCTAATATACTGAAAAAGTATTTATCATTCATTCTTTTGTGTTATTTCAATCCTATGGTACAATTATTTAAACAATGGCTCCAATTATTTCATCTGAAGAAATTTCTACTTCTCCATCCTATATATTGAGTTCACTGTTTTGGCAATCAGAATAGTAAAAGCAAATGCTGTGAAACATTATATTTTCCAAATTCCAAAGGGGCAGCCTTGTTAGTCTAGTAAAGCAAAAAAAGCAAGGAGTCTTGTGGCACTTAAGAACTAACAGATTTATTTATTGCATGAGCTTTCATGGGAGAATAATCCCACTTCGTAAGATGCTTTGAAGAGGGAGAATTTACAGAACTGGATGAAAATAAATGCAGGGGAGTGTAAGACATGGGATCGGGTCATACTGCAACAGCAAATCAGAGCATCTGTAAGGATTCAAAGTCCAGGAAATAGCATACAGAGGCGAGGGTGAAGTCAAATTGCCTGTTATAATGGGAAGAGAATCCATAGTCACGATTCAGCCCTGCTTTCACACAATTTAATTTGCATATTAATTCGATTGCAGCTGTTCCTCTTTGAAGTCTTGATGTCCCATTGATTTTCCTGAGGACCATTGTTAACAAGTCATCAATGGAGTGATTAGAAGATGGAAGTGCTCAGCAACTGTTTTTGTGCGTTGAGATTTTTTATATCAGTTTTGTGTGCATTTTATTCTTCTGCTCAGGGATTGTCCTGTTTCTCCAATGTATAAGGCTTGAGGGCATTTCTGGCACATGATGGCATAAATCACATTGTTGCTGAGCAGGTGAAGGACCTTTGATGGAGTAGCTGGCTTGATTAGGTCCTGTGATGGTGTCTTCTTTGTAGATATGTGGACAGAGTTGACAGCATGGTTTATTGCAGGGATATGTGCCTGCTTTAATGTTTCTGTTGTTAGATCTGTACTGGCTGGTGAGCATCTGTTTAAGGTTTGAGGGTTGTCTGTAGGCGAGGAGAGGTCTGCCTCACAAGGCTAGAAGGAGTGAGGGGTCATCTTTTAAAATAGGCTGGAGGTTCTTAATGATCTGTTGTAGTGGTGTGACTTGAGGGTTGTATGTGGTGACCAGTGCTGTTCTATTGTTTTCTTTTAAATACTCTTCCTTGTTCCAGTTATATTATTTTAGAAACTTACTTTCTTTAGAGTCTAAACCCTGCAAGGAAGGGATTGTCTCTTCTCTGTGTGTATACATTGCACACTACATTGCGACTCCAGTCATGATGGACTAAGGAGAATTATGTGCAGTGTAGTAAAGGTTAAAGAAACTCTTTCCTCCATCATTCAAAATTTAGGCCAGCACACACGTTTATGCACATACATGCATGTCTGTCTATTTGTATAAATACTACAGAGAATTTGTGCTTCTAGTTTCTCAGCCTGTCTGTACAATATTTGTTTTCCATATCCTCACACTCTTGCTTTTTGCTCTGAAAATTCTTTCACAAACTGATTTTAAAGTCAGTAATTTTCAAATTAGAAAAACTATCTCTCAGTGTTTTTGCCAAAATATCTCAACTTGCCTAGATCACCGCCATCAATCATTCTCTGTCTACCCTACCTGATATCCTAACTTTCTCTTCAGATTGTTACTTTCAAACTTTACTCAACTTTTTGAGATTCAGTCAGTATTCAGAATACATATAATTTAAAGGGTGTTTTGTGGGTCAGGCTTTTAAACAACTAGCTGGAGAATATGTAGAAATTTTATGTGTTTGTGTTTATATATAAACAATATTTGTGTGTCTGCAGAAAATAAGATTAATTCTTGGAAAACAATAAAACATTTCCAGTGATTATTACAACTATTTTTTTTTAAATACTTGTATTTATTTATTTATTTTTAAATTTCACTCTGCAAGAACATTAGCATTTCAGCATAATTTTGGACTACCTATAGATGGCACTAAGGGTAAAAGTACAGGAGCTTCAAAGGGAAAATCACAGCTTCACAGCACTTCACAAACAACTGAGCAACACAGAGCATTTTTTTGTTGTTTGAAAGTTGTTTCTACTTTCAGTTCTCTTGTTGTTCTGTACATCTTGTCCAGGAAGGAACTGGAAGTCACTGCATGAAATACCATCTGAGAGATTCTTCTCCTCATATCTCCAGATATCTAATATGGAAGTCAGTTATCAAGATTTCTAGCCAAATATGATTAGTTTCAGAAAAATTTTCACATACACCCTCACTTTTTGTGATAATACAAACTTAATAAGGAATCCCTTTGTTGATGGGTTAGCTAATTAACTTCCAGATCCACAATAAAGGGCTTAATCATGGGATCTTAAAAGATGCCAAGTTCTAGTCACTTCTGTTAACCCTAGCAAGAAATATGATCACTTGGATGCCAATTTTAATAAATGATTTTTTCAGGTGGCAAAACAAATTACTTAGTACCTGATTTTCCCCATAGTAACACAGCTGCAATCATAACTGAAGTGTTAAAATTACCAACAATGGGATATTATTGTTCTGTTTTTTGACTATGCAGGTATTGTGTAGCAAACACTTTAGTAAGGTCTTATGTCTTACTTTTAGTAGAGCTATTTTTTTTTAAGTCACAAGCTGAATTAAATTATCTTATTCGCCATTCCCTCCCTCTCATGAGTGGAGAGGGCAAAATCAATGCAAGTGTGCTTAAATACAGTTTGGTAAATTGTAAATAATGTGCTTAGCAGCTATATTTTGGATTTTAAGGTACTTCTAGCAGCGCTAGGAATAATGGCTGTCTAAAATGTCTTTAGGAGTTGTATTTTTTCAGAGAGCAAAAGGAGCAGTCATGTGGGCTTGTCTGTGGCAAAGAAGCCACTTCTGACTAACCCTTTTCCAAGAAATATTACTTGACCAGCAGCTCTCAGAGCCTTGCGCTGTAGGCTAGATTAGATTGTTTAGCATAAATAGTTGCACAGTTTTAGCTGGTCACAGGCATGAACTTGAAGCCTGTTGATTGTACTAGAGCTACAATAATTTATTTATTTATTTTTTCCAAAATTAACAAAGTCACAGGTATTTTTTTTTTTGGTATTTTAAATAGAGCTTGTATGAAAAATAGTGTCATTTGTCACAGCCTCAAAATAAACAAAAAGTCTGGTGGAATATTTAAAGACTAACCAATTATTTATTGCCTTAGATTTCATGGGAAAAAATGCTACTTCATCAGATGCTTGAAGATGGGAACTAACTTTTTATTGGTCTTTAAAAGTGTCATCAGACTCCTTGTTTGTTTTGCTGAACTGGACTAACGTAGCTACCCCTTTGGAATTTAACCTCAAAATACTATTTGTGCTCCAGCCATTTTTAAAATAATAAATGTGTGGCTTCATAATAATTTTATTATAATAGTATTTAATGAAGTTGAAAACAGAGCCTGCTACTTAATTACATGCTCGTGCCTTTAGTCTGGTAAGCTGACATTTTATAATTGCATTCCAATTTTCTTCTCAGTGATACAATTCTACTTTTAATTATTTGAATGTAAGAGTTTTTGGAGATGTATAACTGTTGCTGGAAAGCAGCATTTAACTATTGAGCTATGCAGATACACAATGCCTGGAGTAGTAATGTCATCTACAAACAGCAAAATGCTGAAAATGACTAACTAAATTCTGCTTATTTTGTTCCCCTGACTCTACCTTTTGTTGCAAACAAGGGGACTTTGTTCAAGCTTTGTGGTTGGGGGGGTAGGGGCAGATTTTTTTTCTTGTGTCACTTGGCCAAACAGTCACTTTAGATAAGACAGAATACATCTGTGTTATGGAAAAAGGATCAAAATATCTGAGTAGTCCGTCACTGGTAATAGAGCATCAGCTGACAACTCTGTCAGGAATGAGGACTCCTTAAACCATGCTTGCCATGGAAACTTCTCATGAAACAGGCTGTCAGCAGCAGTAAATGTGGAACTGGACAGCTCATTAGAACTTGTGGGTTTAAGAGCTTCTTACCTTGATTAAAAATTAGAAAAAATTTACAGTTAACTGTAGGATTTCTAGGTGTTCCTTCTGAACTAATTTAAAATTGAGGGCCAGAAAGTTGAACAACCTCTATTGTTGTTGTCTCTTGAAGCACAGAATTGGAGTAAAACTGTCTGAAAGTAAATGGAAATAGTGAAAGTTGTAAAGGATGAGGGAAGAATTTGGAAATACAGGATAAAGGAAATGGCAATAAAATAGTAGAATATAGAAAATTGTTGGAGTAATCAAAGCAATTATTCTATAACCAGTTCAAGTTCAAATGATAATGTGTATTCTGACTTCTTTTTTCAGTTCTTTGCTAGTACAGACTGCTGGAATAGGAGAGCCTAGGAGAACAACTCAACCTTTTTATACCATTGCCTCCCATTTTTACCATCTTCCTCTACTGCATCCTGAGTCCTTTGCACCAGTTCTCATGGTGTTTCAAAGAATTACCAAAAAGGGAATTGTGTGGGACTTGGTGGAGGGGTTTATGGGATAATCCTCCCATCTGAGAAAGACTGTTGTTTGCAAGTTCTGAACAAATCCTTTTTAGTGAAAGGCCATTCACAGGTAGCAGCAACAGACACGCCTCCTTGGGCATCTACTGGTGACCACATGGGGTCATCCTACTATCCCACAGGTTGAGAACCAACTGGGTAGTTTGTCTAGATCCTGTGCCCTTCTTATGGACTGCTTTCCCATCACACTCTCATGGGGTGAAAAATTTGCTTCAGGCTTACAGAGCATTGTGACTGGATTTCCACACTGGCTTTCTTCCAGCAACCCACTGTTAATCAACCAGCAGCAATGTTTTCTTTCAAGAGAGGAGTTCCTCCGACATGTGATCATTTATTCTTATCAGTAACACTTTGAATTTTTAGAAGGAAAAATGTGGCAGTGTTAATTAATTATAATCCTCAAGTTTATTTAAATCTATGTATTTGAAAAATCCAGAGCCTTTAAAAAGCTGACTTTTTTTTTTGTACAAATGAGTCTTCATTACTGAGAGATGGCAACTTTTCCCTCCCCCCTCTCCCTTCAACTCTTATTTTGATATTATTTTTGTAAATGTGTTTCAGTCAGCTCTATATGACATTATTTCTCTATAAAAATATATTTTCAGTGTTGTAGCTGTGTTAGTCCCAGGGTATTAAAGAGACAAAGTGGGTGAGGTAGTATCATTTGACTTCTGTTGATGAGAGAAACAGACTTCTGAGCTACACAGTGCTCTTTTTTCAGGTCCTGAAGAAGAACTCTGTTTAGCTTGAAAATTTGTCTCTTTTACCATCAGAAGTTTTCTCTCTAAATGTATGGTATATTGAGGCAGATAAGATATTTCTGTTGCTTAAAAATAAAAGTATTGTATCACATGGGAAGTTCTATTGTTTACCTAGACAAAGAAGTAGATTTGTTCCATTTAGAAGTTACTCATAATGAGTAAGACAGCCCAATATCCAACAACAGAAGCAGGGGCGAGTTGCCTGGTTTTTTTGTTTGTTTGTTTGTTCATTTTACATTCATAAATGTGGAATGGACATGTCCTGCCTATTCATTAAGGAAAAAAACAAAGACTTTTATAATCACATGCTCAAAGTATATAAGGAAATACCCCCATGTTGCATTTAAGTATATATAATTATGATGTCTTTTATAAAAAGAGGCAGCTTCATCTCTGTGATATAACTGTCCCTCTACTCATAATTTTTCTTGTAGTTTAGAGGAAACACCTTTACTTTCTCCCACCACTGCACAGTAACTCCCATGCTACGTGTTCCTCATTAGGCCACTCCTCTGAGCGTTCACTAGACATAACTAACTCATTATTCCTTTACCTCAGCATATTTCTCTGGATGTAGAAGGAAGGGCATCCTGATTTTTGGTCTGTTCACTATTAGAGATTTCATAAGGCATGAGTAAGGAAGGAATTTGGCCCCTTATTTTTATAAATTCATACAAACTGTGGATATTAGGGAAAGGACCCATTAATGGGTTTGGACTTTTACAGAAATGGTTAGAACCTACAAAATAACCCCCTTCCCTAGCTAGACATTTCTAATGCAAGCTAATTTGAGGTTTTACGTAGTGCAATGGGACTACTGGTGAATTGCTCTGGTTGGAACTACACTCTTCTGTGATGTGTTGCCCATCCTGCCTTGACTCCTGGTTGGAACTACACTCTTCTGTGATGTGTTGCCCATCCTGCCTTGACTCCTGGACCAGTATTTCCTTGCAAGCTATCATCTGCTTCATGGCATAGCTCCTCTGGCTGTGGCTCAGTCCCTGTTCCTCTCCCTTCCACGGGGTGGCTTTAGCAGTCCTTGGCCACTTGAATCTGTGGCCACGACAATCAAAAGACAAGCTCTTACTTCAGGGCCCAGCTTTTCCCTATCTAGAGACAGCCCTGCTGTCTCTGTCTGGCCCTTACCCCAGGGCCCAGCAGTTGCTCCAACCAGCAGTTAGCCTTGCGGTCCATCCCGCCCTTCTTCAGGGTTCACAGTTGCTCCTTCCCTGGAGCCTGCCACTGCTCTGTCCCAGGGAACTGGCCTGCTCATGGTGCCGAATGGCGAGCCTTCTCCCTACGGGCTCCTAAGAGTGACTGCTCCCTCAGTGCTGCTGGAAACCTTTAACATATGGGCCTGCCTGGCCCTGATTAGCTGCTTCTAAATGGCTTCTATAGCAACAGCTTCTCCAGGGCTCCATTAACTCCTTTTTTGCAGGGGTGGGCTACCTGGCCCACCACATATAGGCTGATACAATGAAAGTCTTCCAGATATAGTAACAATGGTTATGAAATAAAAGTTTGTTTTTAACAAAACAAAACAAAACAAACAAACAAAAAAACCCCACCACATACACAAAACCCTCATCATTTATTCCAGTTTCCACTAATGTATTCTGTAAAGCATGTATTCTCAACATTTTATAAGTATAAGCATATTATACAAATGCTACTTTTTCAAAGCTCTGTCTCCTATATTGTGAGTTTAAAACTCAGGACCAGATACAAAGTTGCAACCACAGCACATACTAAATTATGAACATAAGACTCTTCTTAGTCTTTCACTTAATATCATAAATATGCTTCGTTGATTCTGAAGCTGTATAAATGGCAAAATCTTCCTCCACCTGGTGGTTCCTCTTATCTGAGATGTGCAAGGGGCTAGGGGGCAGGGGAAGAGTGGTGGATCAGTGCCAGCTCTATATACAGAAGAAGAATGAATCTGTAAGACAAGACAGTTTGTGGTATGCTGTCAGGCACACACTGCACTTGCTCTAAAAAGGAGCATTGCTCCCTTTGTTTTCAGGATGCAATGTGTAGTCTGGGGCAGTAGTTCTCATCCACTGTGTCGGGACACATTACTATAGCTGGATTTGCCAGGAAGGGGGAAGGTTGGTGTATCCTGTAGTGTCATGGTATCCCACCAAATGTGTCACAACCAGCAAAAGGTTGAGAAACACTGGTCTGGGGTATTGCAGAACAGAACTGCTAGTCAGGGGGAGCTAATCTCTAGTCCCCACTCTGCCAGACTTGGTTTGAGACCTAGAGCATGTCACTCTTGGCCAGATTTTCAAAGTCCTTGGGTGCCTATAGATTTGGCTTGGTGCCTGGCACCTAGACAGGTTAGGCACCTTATCTCATTCATTTTCATGAGATTTAATTGCCCAGCTTTCTTAGCTACTTAATGGAATTTCCAAAAAAGCTTGTGTACATCTACATAAAGACCTTGACAAATCTGTCCCTCTGTACCATATCAATTGTTTCCCCATGCATAAAATGAGAATAGCAGAGAGTTCTGCAGAAGAATAATTAGCCACTTAACCACAACCACTTGCACACAAGTGCAAACACACAGTATACCTATCTTGCACCAGGGAGCAAAGATATTCAGAATATCTGCACAAGCAAAACAAACAACAATGCATCATTAGTATGACATTTTTGGGGGATGGTCTCCCTCCTGTCATCATGCTCATCTATCCTAATAGTCATGTTATACCCCATTGCTATCCTTTTTACCCTAATAAGTATAATGTTAATTGTAACATGCTGTATGTGTTGTTGGATGAAAAGAATGTATTTTAAATTAAAGCCACAAGCTTATATTGTTTCTCAACATATTACCTTAAAAGAAATGCATAAATTGTGAACCATTGCCACCTGAGGTGAAAGGTCAAAAGGGGGATGATGTAGGGGCACACATAGGTAACAGGAATCAAAATTGTATTACAAAAGAATCATCTCTGCTGGTTAGAGGCAGAACACCCACTTACGTCGGAAACTACAATCCCTCTGCTTTATGGTGTGCTGGCCAGCTTGATAGGCCCTTCTAGTGCACTCTTGAACCTATGGAAAGAGACTGTTCCACTTCTTAGTGTTTCCTAAGTCCTTGTCTCCTTCCAGGCATTGCACAGGCTTAAACTAGTCAGCCCAAGGGAAATGCATTTTTAAAAGCATTCATGCCTCAGCTAAAGCATTCCTGGGTACCTGGTTGAGAAAAAAAAACCTGTGTAACACAGCAATGAAGGCTGCAAATGATTTTTTGTTGGTAAGCATTTCAATATTACATTACCTGGCATTGATAAGAAGCCTATTAGAGTGAATGCCAGGCTGACTGAAGCAATATGTTAGCAAAAGCTTTACTTTAGAAGATGCTTAAACAATCCATTAATCATTGATTAAAGATAAACTGCCCCCCCCATTCCTAAGGGGAAGCCCTGTCCGTCTAGTTCAGCAAAACAAACAGGGAGTCTTGTGGCAATTCTAAAAAGTAACTATTTTTTAAAATCACATAATATGTTAGTCTTTAAAAGTACAGCAAAACACTTTGTTCGTTTTTCTTCTTATGGCACATAACATTTTCCCTTGCAGAATAATTTAAAAAAAAAAAAAAAAAAGTCATGCAAGTCACCTTTTAGACTATGTATATTAAACATTTGGTTATGTGTGCCTACAATTTTCCTGGCCTAGGGAATGGCAGCATCCTTCACAAGATTTACACGTGCACTACACGGCAATCGACATGTGCAGTGTGCTTTAAAAATCAAATCAAATCTGTATATGTAAATTTAAAATTTGAAATGATGGATTTTTCAAACCACATATTTATAGACTATAATGTCAATCAACAGTGATTCTACCTCAGAGAGCTCTGAAATTGTTTTAGCTACTTTAGTACTTAATATTGCTTCTTTCTAAATGGCAAACATTTGTCTGTGAGGATAGGGGTAAGACCTACAGGCCACTTTCAAACATTTGAAACACAGTTATTAATGACCTCTTCTCTCTCTTCTCTGTCAGAAGCAGCAACTCTGCTGTCCTTCCTGAGCTGTTGGCCTGCTCTCTTGATTTTCCCTTTGACTTCTCATGCTTCTACTTTTTATGCCTCTCCCCCCACCATAATTGTATTTATTTTGATTTGTAACACCCACCTATCAGTTCACAGATACCTTTCACAATGCTTAAAAGCAATCAATATATGACTCATTCATTTTGTATAATAAACTCAGCTAACCTTAACTAGCAATCACATACAAATAATAATGACACCTCCTGTTTATGTGGCATATACATCAGTCCACTACTCCACTAAAAGGATAAGAAAAAAAGATTGGCTTTGTAGTGCATTTGGAAGAAAAACAAGCATACTGTAGTCTGCAGAGGACTGCGTGATGTCAGTAAAATTTGACTGTTCTATGCAATTTCATTTCCAAAATTGATCCATTACCACCAGAATGAACCACATCCATATTCTCTCAGCTTAAAGACTGCAGCCTTTACTCTGACATTCACCTTATTTCATCTCTTTCACAAAGTGATTGTCGGTGAGCAATATTCCTTGCAGGCCCTTTTCAGATTTTTTCACTGACTTCCTCTCACTCTCTGCATCAGACACAAGGTCCATCCAGGTCTTTGTTTACAAGGCCTTGCACAATCTGGCTCCCACAAGTCTGCCCTTGGGTCACAGTCTGCCCTTGTCTCACCCCACCCTCAAAACTTTGCCCTATAGAATCTACTCAACTCTCTCCTACATTGTGGTGTTCTCCTATTCTTGGATTATATACTCTGGAACAGAAAAAGTAAAACAGGACTGAATAATTTATCTTACAAAGCATCCTATTTAATTTGCTTTGAAAGTTTGTTAAGTACTAGTTAGATTCATAGACTCTAAGGTCAGAAGGGAGCAGTATGACCATCTAGTCTGATCTCCTGCACAATGCAGGCCACAGAACCTCACCTGCCCATTGCAGCAATAAGCCTCTAAACTATCACTGAGTTATTTAAGTCTTCATATCAAGATTTAAGGACTTTAAGATACAGAGAATTCACTGCTAGGTGAGCCATGCCCCATGCTACAGAGGAAGGTAAAACAAACAGCCAATCTGCCCTGGGGGAAAATTCCTTCACAACCCCAAATATGGCAATCAGTTCAACCCTGAATATGTGGACAAGTCTCAACAGCCAGTCACCCAAGAAATAATTCTCTGTAATAACTCAGAACCCACCACATCCAACTACTTTTCCTTCTTAGGCCACTTGCACCACCACCAGTAGACATAGATAAAAGATCAGTTGGTTTCCAAAGTAGGCCATCCCATCATACCATCCCCTCCATAAACTTATCAAGCTCAGTTTTGAAAGCAGTTATGTTTTTGTCCTCTCCACCCAACTCCTTTTGGAAGGCTATTCCAGAACTTTGCTCCTGTAATGGTTAGAAACCTGTGTCTAATTTCAAGTCTAAATTTCTTGATGGACAGTTTATATCCATTTGTTTTAATGTCTACATTGGTGTTGTACTCAAATAATTCCTCTCCCTCTCTTATATTTATCCCTCTGCTATATTTATGGAAAGCAATCATATCACCCCACAACCTTCTTTCGGTTAGGCTGAACAAGCCAAGCTCTTTGAGTCTCCTCTCATAAGGCAGGTTTTCCACTCCATGGAATATCCTTGTAGCCCTTCTCTGTACCTGTTCCAATTCGAATTCATCCTTTTTGAACATGGGGAACCAGAACTGCATGCTATATTCCAGATGGGGCCTCACCAGTGCCTTGTACAGCGGCACTAACACCTCCCTGTCTCTACTTGAAATACCTCTCCTGATACATCCAAGAACTGCATTTGCTTTTTTTCACGGCCATATCCCACTGGCAGCTTGTTGTCATCCTGTGATCAACCAGTACTCCCAGATCCTTCTCCTCCCCAGTCTGTTCCAACTGATGCATCTCCAATGTATAGTAAAAGTCAAATGAGTTTATTTTACTTAAATAATGACATCCTTAATAAAGTACAAGAAGTAAGGATAGAAATAGCTGCAAACAAGCAAGAGTAAAAATGTGCTGCTAAACTAAAACCTCACTTGAACAAGTTACAATTTTTGCATAAGTAGGTTTCTCATCTGTATTCCGTTCCCAGACAATTCAGTCCACTGGGCTGAAGGATCCAACATTTTCTGATTTCAAGAGCTCTATCCCCATGAATCCCTCAAGGGATGGACAACTCATATGTTTTTGCCCTGCCCCACACCCACGGTATCACCCCAAAGTTTGTTACTTGTTTCAAAAGCCAGGAAGGTTTTCTGGTGGTCCTCCAGTGGGCTTCCCATTTGCCTGCTGATTCAAAGGGAAATGGAGATTCCATTATTTTGATTCCATACTACTTAATGTACATTGGAGACTGGTTGACGACTGCCTTCCTTCCTGTCTGGGTAAAAACCAGTTTCTCCCACTGGTCACAGAATTTAAAGCACGATATCAGTGAGTATTTATAATTTCTCATATAGTGTTAGTGTGTATAAATGGCAATGGTATTTATCACCAATGTGTATCAGACTTTCTTAAAATATCTCACTCTGTATTCATTGTAGACATTAATACTGTATACAGCTAGGTGAGTCAATTTTTTTCATTTGAGGTTGACTCCCTCTCTTCATAGTAATGTATTTTCAGGTTAAATTCCCATTTTGCTACAGGGAAGTAATACAGTGTAGCCTGGAAAAGACTTCATGCAGATTCCTTCCCCCTTTGTTAGCTTGACTTTGTTCTCCTTTTATAAAAAGGTGTTTCTCTCTGTCTTTCACCATACCTGGCCTAATTTGCATTGGAGATGCATTCAAGCAGGCTAAATCACATTCCTTGTCTGGAACAGGTGTGACATAGGTATTGCTTGTCAAATACATTTCAAGATAATTCTACCACACAGCTAAAATCATTGTATACATTTCAGGCATGGAGGCGTAACAATTTTTGGGATCAACATGATGCCAATTTGTGTCTGATACCTTACATGACCCTTTAGATACAAATTATGAGAACCATGCGTTAGGCATAGTGAGTATGTCAGGCCCAACAAGTTACTGAGTAGTGAATCACCAATGGGCCTCTGTCTCAGAAGGTTACATGCTGGTTTCTGGTGTGTGTATGCGCGTAGCTCTTTGTTCTGATGGCTAGGGTTATTGCTGCTCAGCAAACTGAAAACAGCGTGTGCTGTGGTCATAGAAGTTGCTCATCAGCTGTGCCCCTATTATTTTTATTTAATATTATATTAGGGAAGTAAACCTTACACAGAGAAGTATTGAGTCTTTTATTCCTCACATACCAGTGAAAATCAACCCTTGGTTAATACTTCCCAGAAAAGTTTTGCTACTGCTTTTATCTGCTTTGGGTGGATACCAAAAAATTAACAGGTAGCCTCAGTCCATTTTCTGGAGGACTGTGTCAACAGAGCAACTATCGTTAGTGGCAGTGGTAGTGTTTGGCTCTCCAGGGCCTTTTCCCAGAACTCAGATCACTTTAAAATGTGGGAAATTGCTGTAATATCTGAACATTATTTTCACTGGGTAGATCAACACGTGGTATTTAAAAATGAGAAAGATTAAAACTCCTGGGTGTAATGATTTCTATACTATTTATTCACACTTGTATTAAATTTTTTAAAAAATGTGTCCCAGGCACATAGAATTTTAATGGTGTTGACCTTTTTGCTTTACATTTAGAATCCACGTATGGTGATGGTTTTCTTGAAATTAAGTGTAGCTATCAGTCCCTATGGTTTTGATTGAGACTAATTCAACAGGAAAATTCCATGAAACTCTGGTTATCTCTAACCTGAAATGAAAATGAATGTTTTATAGTCTTTCAGAGCTTTAAAATCTTCTGTAGTCTGCAAAATGGAGTACCTCTTAGAGAACATTATTGTTATGCAATGGAATTCACCCTGCAGGGAAAGAAACCCTTGCAGCAAAGGAAGATTTTATTTTATTTTATTTTATTTTATTTTAAAGTCTTCAGAATGGTAGAAAAGTACTGTTAGATATGTTTTAAAAAATGCTGGTTTTATTGTATGTTTGTACGAATCACAAGGAACATTGACATGGGATTCTATATCTTTGTAACCCTATTTTTGGAAGATTTGAAATTAATTGTGCGATTAATAGTGAACTGACTAGCAAAAGAAGTAAATTAATTGTGAGAAAGTTATTCTTTCACTTACATCGGTCACAGATGGTCCTTATCAGCCCTCAGAGCAGCTGCAGCTATCCCTGGAAATGTGGTGTACTATTACCAGTGTTCCTGTCCTTTAGAGATTAAACAAATATTAACAAAATACTAATCAGTACACAGTAACAAATTTGCTTCCTTGTTACCTTATCACCCAGCTCTTCTGGGGAATACTCTTGAAAGTGATTGCTCCTGAGGCCCCTTTCCCGAGGTGATATTTTCGTGGTAGAGCCAGAGTAGAAAAGGTAATACAGCTCCATCCATTAATTACCTTTAATAATGAATCCAGCTAGTTGTGTACTATTCACCTTTGTCCTCTGCTTAGGCCCCAGGAATAGTGCTGCATGAGAATAAGAGGTGAGATTCACTGCTTGACGATTACAGTGGCTTACGTGTGTGCAGTACTGTCCCTCTTGGCAAAACAGATGATGAATATCCTTAGGGGTCCATCTACCTGCAGTGTCCCTAACAGGCTTGCATGGAAGGTGCCACTTTGGAGTACAATTTAATAAAGCACAAGGTCAATAACCACTCTGCATGGTGTTTTGAGAAATCTTACCTACACTCCCACCACCACCTTAGCAGTGTAACTGAACTTTGTATATTTGCCAGTCAGAGTCTGACTGAGAAAGGGCTGCAGGATCAGGTCCTTAGCCACCTAGCTCATACACATCCTACAGGAAAAAAAAATAAAATAAAATAAAAATTTTGGATTACCAGGACAAAAGGACTGTTTTTCACGCTCAAACAAAAAGCTGCTCAGATCAGTTTACTTACAGCTTGAAAAATCTCAGCACTGTGAGGCTAACTTGGATAATGGGGATGCCTATTTTGCTTTTCCTATTTTACAGAATTTCCAAGGCTTCAGTGGGATTTTCCTATTTTAAACTTGAATAAATATGGGATATTCAAGGGCCTCAGGGAAGTGCATGCTCTATGGTTCATCTGAAATTTCAGATGCATTCTTGCCCATTTGGGTGTTCATCAAAAAACCTTTTTATCTGCTGAACTGATTCCCATGTGGTCTGTAGTATTAAGAGTGGCTTTGGTTTTTAAAACCCTTTCAGGAGGTGATCGTCTGCCACAACAAAATGGTCATGCGTATTTGTGAACAGGAAGATAGGTTTTGTTTTCTTTGGTGGTGCAGAGGCAGTTGGGACTCATGCGGCATCCCTCTAATGGGTCAAATATTGGAATATACAATAATTACTTGATGTGAAGAGCAATCATCATTGACATGAAACTGATTGACCCAGATTGTCTCCTGCATCAAGATCTATTGAGCACAAGGATACTCAGGGAGCCTATGACAGGATTATTCTCCAGCTGTCCCAGTGCAGGGGTCAGAGCAACCTGGGATCAGCTTTACTTTGTTAATGGTTGTGGTCTTCAAGAAGCCATGTGCCAACTGAGAGCTGATGAAGAACAGCAGTGTTCAGCCCTGATCTTGACCCATACCTATCACCAAGGCCTGAATGGGCAGCTCGCCCAGAGCCTTGCACTTTATACGAGCTAAAAGCTCCATCATGCTAGGGAAATTCTCGGCTGACCAGTTACTGCCAAATTCTACCACTTTGCATGGCCTAAGTGGTGTAGAGTGCCCAAGACAAGAGGAGGAAAAATTTGGCTCTGATCCCACTCCCTTGACTAATGAAGATTGGCCATATCTAAGGGCACTTGGATAAGATGTATGGAAGACAAACCAGCATGACAATGAGTGCATAATTGTTTTGCAAGTGCAAAATTTCTGGAAATTGAGTCAACATCTGAGTGAAATGCAAAAGGCCCAGGAGATATGATATGACCATTGTGCAAAATATGGGCTATCAATTGAAACACAAATCTCTTCTAATAAAAACAATGCTAGAGACGCTTGCAATGCAGCTGCAGTGGAAGAGGAGAAGTAAGCAAGTCTGCAGCCCATCCTCCATTCTTTCAGATTAGGTCAGTACAGTATACAACAGAAAGAGAGCTCAGTGCTGAGAGTGTGTGTTAAGCAAGAGTTAACAAAATAGGAATGGGCATAAACTAGCAAGGGAGCCTATAGTAAAACAGTGAATATGTGAAAGGGATGGAACACAAGAATACTGGAAAGTTTAGATCTGGATCAAAACTATATTCTTGTATTAACACTTTGCAATGTAGGATACAACTGAAAAATGCCTTAGTTGCACTACTGGGGTAGAATGGTAGTGCAGTGGCTGGAAATTAATGAACAGCTTACTTACTCAGCAAAAATTACATTGTTGATATTATAAATTGGTTCCAGCTACCATACAGTAAGCAGAATAGTCACACCTTGGAAACTCCTATCTCACTCATTCATAACATATCTTTCTGTTTCATTATGTCAATAGCTTGCCATTTGCACTGTGATATGCCCCTTTTGGTCACATGTATTGTCCAAAAACTGATGCACGGTGCTGTAGAGAACACACCTCCTGTCATTCAGTGCCTCCACAGCACCAGTTCTGAAAGTGGAGCTGGCTGGAGGCAATAAGGGGAAATCCAGAATGCATGGTAAATGAGCATGTTAGCATATCTGTGTCTCAAAGCAAATCTGTCATGATTTGTTTCATATAAAACAATTTTAAATGATAAATGGAGGAACAGAAAGCAATTAGAAGAAAGTCCTCGACTGTCTCAGTAAGCGGAGAGTAGGAATTAGAAAAATGATTCTGAGGAGAGCTGTGATGGATAAGAACATGGTGTATTTTTAAAATCATTTTTAGCATTCTTATGTAGTTCTACTTTTAAACTAGTACCCTAATATTTTTCAGCTGTTGTGCAAAGTAGGTTAGAAGTAGGGGCAGCAATAAAGTAAAAATCAGCAAGTATACAGCTGGCTAGACATCTGACAAATCATTTACGGTAAATGATTGAAAGTTTTGTTAAATTTTTCTGAGCAAATCTACCAAATAGTTTTTTTGTCCTGAGGACAGAGGCAAAACCCCAGGGTATGTCTATATTGATGATAGCACTGTAGACCCCATTGGATCAATTCTGTGGGATCAGTTTGAGAAGTGCTAAAGGCTCACTCAGTTCATCTGGAAGTCAAAGTTGCTAATCCACCCCATCTCTACTCCCAGGCCACCAAAAGAATATAACGGCACAGATGGGAAATCATTTTCCTTCTGTGCAGCATAGTGGGAACACCATGATAGGTAGATGTTAAGGGAGTCAACGGGAGATACACAAGGTATTATGCAGCTTCATATCTCCTGTCCACTGCCATCAAATTTTGCTGGCAGTGTAGACAAAGCCCAAGAAGCAACTATATATAATGCCCTGGAGTCAGGGCCATCCTTGGGAAGAGGGAAGACGAGAGGGATGATCACCCTTGCCCCTCAGTTCCATGGGCCCTGTGCTGTCCTGCCATGAGATAAAATGGTGTATCAGTGGGCCATCAGTGCATTGACAACAAAGTGAAGCACAGCCTTATAATCCTGGAATCCTTCTGGAATACTATAATCTCAGTATCTTTTTTGATATTAATTGGACTCTTTGCAGTTTTAACAAAGCTACTTATGTTTATAATCTCTTATAATACTAATTAACCTTGTACCTACAATATTGACATTTCTGCCATCTCCTTATTGGTTCGTCACATTACATGTGATTGAAATTAACATATTTACCAATGTCCTTCCATATTATCAATATAGATAGTATTTAATAAAGTATGCATAATTCTTAAAAATACTTATTAAGAGCCCTACTAAAACCACTTTTAATCAAAACATAGACACGATGTAACCTTGGGTCATGTCCTTGTTAAATTCAATTTTCTCAATTAACTGTCCCCACCTTCTAACTTTTCTCACAATAGCAACTCAGTTTCCATACTCTTTTACATTTAGGATAATTTTGGCTGGAGCCAGATTTCTACCTAACATAGGTTTTTCACCCCAAATACAAACCTATCTGAACATTTTGGTAAAAACTTGGCACAGCTAGTCCATGCCACTCCCAGTGCTACCGCAGTTACCCTACTATTTTTAGCATGATAGCTGCATGAGTATCCCTATAGGAGGTGAGAGTTACGTCTTCAGCTCCGTCATGTAGATATACCTTACATGTGTATGTGTGAGATAGCTTTATCTATTTATCTCGCTCTCTGGGGAGGGAAATAGGGACAAAGAGATTTCTCTAAAAGATTTTTTGCATGTATTATAAAAGTAGAAAACGGTATTTTCTTCTGAATAGTTAATTATCCATTTATGAATTATTTTGATTTGCAGAATCAATCCTTTATTTATGCAAAATGCTTAACATAGCACTTCTGGATATCAGTGGAACTACTTGTGTAACTAAAGGTTTTTGCAGCTCAGAAAAATACAGTGCATAAACCTTCTACAGGACTTTCCATGGCTAGAAAGATTTGATTTGAAGTCAGAATCCATCATTAAAATTATATTTTGCCTTATTGGGATGCCAAAAGCATAGTTGAACCCAACAAGCATTAATGCATATAAGTAATTTAACTGAGTTTAATGGAACTACTCACATGTATACAGCTACTTGGGTACATAAACATTTACAATTTTGACTCAGAAGGTTTTAATATAGAAAGAAAAGAGGCTTTAGTCTTCAGGCTGCTTCTAAATCTTACCCTCTCTTTTTACATTTATAAGTTCCTCTGTCTAAGTTTGCAGAGCAAAATGATGATAGTCTGCATTTTCTAAAAAATTTGAAATTAAAAATAAAAACATCAACAGTCCATGAAGGTCATATGGAAAAACTATATATTAAAGTTAAAAGGGGAAATGACAAGAAATTGGCAAAAGGACTTACTTGAGTTCTGATAGCACAGAAATGTATTTTATTGTATTTTTACATTTTCTGCTAACTTTTACTATAGTGTGAACATAAATCAAATATATTGACTTGATAGCTACAAAAGCAAAATAAAAATACATAAATGTTAAATTAGTTTTCTATACTGCAAACACAGATGAAAAATTATCATTTGAAAATGGGCACAGGCTAGCAGTTTAATAACATGGCATCTGTTTTGTACTTTTGCCAATAATGCTTTTTCTAAAAGGTTTTTTTTTATAAGATTTCAATTTCTAGTCACACATTTCAGAGCAATTGAATTACATAAAAGCAGAAAACACTGTATTCAAACAGAGTCAAAATTTATTTTTTGTTGGCAAACTATGGATCTTTGATATCAAAGTAGAAGGGTTTTTAAATGTAAACTCCTAGGATTTAAAATGCATTTGCTATCTCTGAAACATGCCACAACAAAGCTGAAAGACGGGTTGAATTTATTTTACGATACTGTGGGATATTTATGTTGAGATACAAATAGCTTAAGGGTCAGATATGAATTAAAGGAAAAAAAGAAGAGAGATTGGAAAACTGTAGAATATGCCAGCTAGGCTAGTGGGAGGGTCCTTTTGTGATGAAATGTTGCATAAATAATGCCAATGGGGGTCTAAATTCACCGTTGCCATGGAGACCTTTGTGCCTGACTGAACTCTATTCTTTTCTGTTTTAAGACTGCAACCACTGGGCTTGTGGTAGCTCTAATGAATATCATTTTGTGTTTTATTTTACTGTAAATGTTTGAATGCTGAAACCAAAAGAAAATAGTGCTGGCTTTGGTTTTCTGAATGCTTAGGATGATCAACAGCATTCTCCATTTAAAATCATTTAAGTTTCTTTTTTAAAGTGATGAAGTGGGGAGAAAAAAGCCTAGATCTCCCTAAACTACTGCTTTGGAAAGGAGGGAAAACTGTCTTCAGCTTTGTTGATCAGTCTTGTTTCCCTAGACTGCTTTTATGGAAGTGATTAAGGAGCATTAATTTACGAAGTGTACAACAAAGGTAAAAAGTTAACGCTAAATCACTTCTTTTGGGGTTTTATATATGTAGTGTCAGCTGGGTTGTTTTGTAAAATTCAGGTTAAGTTCAGAAAACTATTATGTTGAAAGTTAGATTGTTACAATATGTTATGAAAAAAACCTACAAGTTTTGTGAAAGGACAATGCAATGTGCAGGAGAACAGACTACGGGATGATCATGAGGGTCTCTTCTGGTCTTAAAGTCTATGAAAATTGTCAGTGCCTTTAATCTAGTTATTTAACCATTGTGTGACTCACTACAGAATAATATTTTAAAATCTTAGCAATTGAGATGGTTAAGAATGATAAGTTTTACATATCTAGCTAAGGCCACCACATTTGGAATACTATTTTACTAGCTGGTGATTACCCTATATTTTTTTTAACTATTTACTGGAATTATAGAAATTAGAAAAAAAATAAAAATAATAAAAAGTTAAAACCACTTTAAAGTGGATTAAAACAAACAAGCAAGTAATACTACCTTTTAGTAAAAGCTGATGTAGTTCCTAGAATATTTTATTGTCCTGACTCAGACAATAACATTATTTACTTATTTAATGATTTTTATTTTCTGTATCACTCTAAAGCTAGGACCTAATGAAATCAATAATTCCCCAAAGAGATCAGAAAAAATAACGGAATGATCTTTCCAGTGCAAAATATGTTTACATAATTGTATGTTCTGTGCTAAAAACCTGTTGATTTGCACCTTCCTTTTGGAAAACTTTAGTTCTCAATTAATGCTTTGTAGTGTACCATAGTGGTTTATGTTTTTCTGATTCTATATTATACAGGTGAGAATGACATGTGAACTTCATATAATTAAACAAAACTCTTAGTGTTAGCTTTGCAGGTACATTTTTTCTCAAATGATTTAACTGATTTAAAATATGTTAGATAAGTGACAATAATGCATGATTATAACTTCATGGATTTCTCTGCTGTTGGCGGAAGGTATAGGAAAATGTGAGTGACTGTTCATCAGATTAAATAAATTAATTGATCACAGCAGTTTGGTAGGTCTAAAATCACAGCAGCTTTGTTTCGTAAGTTTTATTCTGAAACTGATTGCTGAACTTTTTTGGAAGGTATTTTATTTAATCTAATATCATTGATGGATGGATTAAAGCAAAATTTCTAAAAAGTAATTAAAACATGATAAACTGCCTACTATTTGGGTGATTTATGTGGCACAAAGATAAGGTGCAGTTTGATGTGTCTTCCAATGAATTGCTGTCAAATTACTTCTGACTGAGTACACTGCAGGATTGTATTACCACAGAATTAATAGCATTTACAAGTGGAGTGTCTTTGTCAGGATTACATTAATACATGTACGCTCTACGAAATCTTTAAAGTGAATAAAACATATCCTCTCCAAGGACGACATCTTTTGATATAAACATGACTGTTAAATGTATGGTTATTTGTTGTATAAACTCAAAGACAAAATATTTTCTAGATCAATTTGGCTTAGCTGCTTAATCAGGTGCTAAGTGTTTTTAAAAATGTATTCCAGACTATGTGGTATGAAAGATATCTTAATTCAGATTTTCTAGTTCTTAAAAGTACATAAAGTTGCATTAATCATATTACAATTGGAAAATCGTTTTATCTGAGAAGAGCTTAACAGTTATAATTAAATGCTTTACTGGGGTTCCGTGTTTTAAAAGCATTACCCCAGTCAATCCGAACCTTGTTTAAATATTCTTTTAGATCTACTAACCAGTTTTATTGTACTCACATAGAAGACATTGATCTGATTTTTAATAAGAATAATTAACTCCTTATATGATACATATGGGTTATCAGTCATTTGCTGAGTGGATAGTTTAGATTATATGCTGTAAAATGTAAATTTGTAATATATTTAAAACAGGCCTGTCACAAAAGATTATTTCATTGAATTCATAAGTGACACACAATTTATTATTTTTTTTTTCACTGAAAGTCACAATTCTAATAAACAATAGTGAAAGGACATATTTAGCCTGAGTTTTGTGAAGAATATAAGTGAAAAAAATGAAGTGTAGGCAGGTTTGGGGGAAGGCTGAGACAAAACAAGGCATGGGATACTTTCAATAGTTAAACTTATTTCATATTTCTGATTTTATGACATAGGTGAGGAAAAATGGTTCAATGAAGTGAAGTCACTCATGTGGTCCTGTGCCAGAGGCTGTGTGTGTAATCCTAATGAAACTGGAAAATAAATACTTCAAGAGGCTGAAAGTTACTGATACATTTTAAATGCGCTGATGAGTAGAAGTTCTTCATGGTTGTTTGCCTACATCTCTGTGTTTATTCAAACAGTTACACAGAGTATATGTAATGGGCCAAATTTATTCCTTATGTTACTTCACTGATTTCCATAGAGTTGTACTAGGTATGAATTTAACTCGGTGTTTTGTGTACACAGGGAGTGCATTATGGGACAAATCCTGGTTCTTTTGTAGTTGATGGCAAAAGTCATGTGATATGCCTATGCTGTGATTACAGACTTAGGACACAGCCATGGCTCTGACCTGAGCTCACAGAACTTGGTCTGCGGGACTGTAAAATGGAGTGTATATCTCCAGGCTTATAGTTTAACTGTATTTTATTTAGGTTTTAACAAACAATATCGGGAATCAGGACATGTGGGGTTAAAGCTTTTCTATCTGTGTTTACTCACTCTGTGACTTAGAGATCTTAAACCTTTCTGTATCTAAACATCTTCATTTGCAAAAGGACATAGTACTACCCATCTGTATGATTAAAGTAGCTCTTCCATTTCTTCAGAGCTCCTGGCATTATCTTTGCATCTTGATCCAGCCTATTGACATTCTCTTGTGAAACTTTAGGCTTCTGGTCCCATTGTACGTTCCTTGCAGTATTACAGGGCCCAGATGAAATCAGGTCTTGTTGGCACATCTGCTTAGAAATCTAATGTGAGTTGTCATGCTCCAGGATATGATACACCCCAGCTTTTGTTGCATGCTAGAGCATATAAAAATGTGAGGAGAAGTGCCGGAGTTTATCACAAATTCTCCTGAAAACAGAGGGATGTTTCAATCTCAGGGTTATGGGCAGGGCAACCACCTTGTGAAAAGGCAAGACCAAGACACATGCAAGAGCTGAGCTCTCTCTTTGGTTGTACCCCTGTTTCTCCTCTTCCCATCAGGCCCTGGCCCTATACTTCCTATTCCCCCGGGACCATGTCCTGTCCACGCTGAAAGCTGGAGCAGGGCTGCGGGAAGAGCTACCCAGGGAGCCCAGGTTACTGTGGTGCTTAGGAGCCCTGGCCATGAACTAGGACCCCATTCTGCCAGGCTGTCTACAAACACACAATAAAAAAGAAAGTTCTTGCCCCCAAGCAGCTTACAATATGTGTGTAAGGTCAGAGAACACATGTAGATAAGCATATGGTAGTGTAAAAGGAAACATTAAGATATTATCGATCAATGTGACAGGCAGTGTTCTCTGGACTACAGCATACCCTATTGTCTGTCTCTCTGTCTCTCTTTTTTTTTAAGACATTATGGCAAAGGAGAATTTTGAGGAGAGCTTTGAAGGTGAATAATGAGGTAGCTTTGTCAGTGTTAATGGGGAATGTCTTCCAACAGGGGAAAAAAAAAAAAAACAAGGAGTCGTGTGGCACTTTAAGACTAACAGATTTATGTTTTCCAAACATGAGTGCGGCATGAAAGATAGTACAGAGGTGTGTGTTCGAAAATTCTAGAAGTGGGCAATGGTTACCAGGTTTCTGTTGTTTTTAAGGTAATGTCTGCAAAATTATGTAACAACAAAAAATTCAGATAAACATAAATATGAAAAGATTGCACTGCATACTGTTCTTGTTTGTGGTTTGTCATTATTTTTATGCTACTTCATGAGAATGTTCAAGCACCTTAATAATAGTCTCAATCCGGCATGAACTCCCCAAGGCCTTCATCTTCCAGGCTACACAAGCTACTGAAGACATTATATATTGGCCCTATGGCAACAGGATCATAGGAAAGTCTACCTGCTGCAAGCAATTTAAAAACACTAAAAAACCTAAAACTAAAAGGAGATCTTTAAGTGCTTTCTCAAGATCTGTGACAAATGATTTCCCTTCTTTCATGACTACTTTGCTAAATACTGAATCTTCAGCTACTCTGGTGCTGGAGTTAAATTCTTTTTTTTTGGATCCCACCTATGGGCACAGATTGGTTTTGGATCTCCCTTTGAATGGGAAAGCAACAAAACTGAATAGCTAAAATTACCTGATGGTGTATATTTACGTAACATTGGCCTTCCCTGATTGTTAGTTTTCTCATTGGGAAAAAATGGTCCTCTGTGTGACTGAGCTGTTGCTTATGCTTTGGGATTTTCTTCTTTCCTCACTGAGCATCATCTAACCTTCCAAACGGCAATCTTTCACCTGCACTGTCTCTTTAATCTTTCTTTCTGCCTTTCAAAACCGTCAGCTGAGGAGAACCTAGTAACCTTGGGCCATGACCCTTTTAAAATAATTTCTCACCTGACTGACATTCAGTTATATAGAGAAGAACTTGCCTTCTGAGTCCACCAACATTGCTCCCATGAGCCCAGTCGTCAGGACATTAGCTGGGGAGGGCCACACTCATAGTACTGTGCAATCCCATGGCCACTAGAGGCAATTTGTGGCTGCTCAGCCAAGCAGGCTGTCTTGGGTGAGTTGGGTCTGTTGTTGTTATTCTCTTTGTTTTCCAGCTCAGTGTATGGGATGCAATAAATTCTAGGAACAGATTCTCAAATGGTGAAAATTGGTGTAGTTCTTCTGAGTTCAATGGAGCTATACTGATTCACACCATTTAGGAATTTATATATATATATATATACACTACACACACACATACACAATTTCATCTAGCTTTATGTTGTGATTCATCTATACATCCACAAGTTCCGAAAGAGCCACTCTGAGCTTCAAGAATTCACAGACTGTATTTGGCCTCTGCTGAAACAGGGATACTTGTGGCTGTTCTGAAAGGAGACTGTTTTCTCCAAAACAAAATCATTCAACTCTTTAAATCATTGCAGGCTTTGTAAAAAATAAACCAAGTCTTGCCATGTTCTACAGAGGAGGTGAAACACTCCCAGTTAGAACTTTACATATTGCATTCAAGTCAGGCTAATGTAATTAATCAAAAAAAAAACAAAAACAAACAAAAAAAAAAACAAAACCCCAAAAACAAAACAAAAAAAAAACCCCAAAAAACAAACCCAACCCTGAGTAAAAACAAATTCTTAATGAGGCAAGCCCTTAAGCCTTCATAAATAAATTCTGAAACATTTTAACTGATTCTACAGCAACCTGTTCAGATTTGTTTCTTCTTAAATAGTCATGAGATTTGACTTCACATTGGAAAGACATTCTGGAGTGTATTGTTTTAGATGTTGGAATAAAGTTGCTCCCCTCCACCACCACCTTTATTTTAACAGGCATACACACACACGATAAATAATTGTTCCCGATGATCTGTTTGTTCTAACACTAGATGAATGGGTTGTTCTCTAAATTATTCACTGAATAAACATATGAATAACATTTTTAAAAATACAGCGGTTTCATTTGAATACAATTGTTCATATAACGAGACTAATACCACACATGATTATTTATTGAGTAACCTCTGCATTAATCATACTTTCCGTCTTCATGAATTTCTTCTCCTTCAATTCATTTCAGGTCTTGATGCTCTAGTGCAGCGACACAACTAACGTTAATCAGAATTAATAGAACTACTGTTAGAGATGTTGTGTATTCTCTACTAAAGTATTAAATGAAATGAAATTTTAGTTACAGAGGTTGGAAATTACCTGCACCAATAAGATAATGGAATATAGGTTTCTTGTTCACTTTTTATCATACGAGTTTGGTGCTTCATGTTTCCTTATGTTTAGTTGTAAAGACAAATCAGAATATCTCACCAATCTCCCATTTCCATACATGTATGTTTCCTTGAGGTGCTTAAAAGACATGACAGTTTTTTTTTAAACTGTTCTGAAATTTTTGTTTTATAATTGAAGGATTTTTTTTTTCTTTTTTAGCTTTGTAGCTTTAACTTTGGAACATCTGTACTTGTTCCATGTGCAACTATTTACCAAAATATAGATATTTCACCATAAATTGACATACTATTCTTAAATAATATTTTAAATTAGGTATGTTGTCAGACATTAATTTTTCCTTTATTTATGTCCATGCAGATTTATTCTCGCACACTATAAATGATGTTGAAAGGAACTCGGAGTTTAGATTACAGTGTTAACCTGTGTGCTTATAAAAATGGTATGCTTATCTAACATTCACCTTGACCTTTATTATGCATGTTGGATGTCTTTAAGTATGCCACTGTACAGATCAGCATTTCTAACAAGTCAACTGTACATTTTTTTTTTTGTATCTTTGAAATTGCTTTACAGATATAGGGTTAAATGTCAATCTATAATAAATTAATAAGTGCAGCACAAAACAAATGCCTTTTTTTCTGGTATATATTACTAGTAAGTTAAGGTAAATATCAATCCAAGAAATTACACTAAATATGAGCTATATATGTTATAGGTCCAAATTAATTTCTAATTCAAATTTATATAAATAAATACTACATGAATTCAACCCAAGGAGTTCTAGCTATGTGGTAGAGAACTAAAAAAAAAAAAAAAAAAACCTCATAGATTAAGTGAGGAAAATGAGATGTGAGTGTGACCCAGGCCTCCTGGGATGGCCTTCTGAATGCACTAAAATCAGGGCAAACTGCAAAACCAGGGACCAAACTCACAAACCACTGACATGTGGTACTTGAACCAGTCTCCCAGGCAGTAACAAAAGATGCTTCTGATTCCCCACAGCAATCATCATGAAGCATAACAAAATAGAAGCAACTACCTTTGTTGCACATCAGCTCCTCCAGTCCCTATCTAGCTACTGGGTCTCTTAAAGAAATAGGTTCTCATGACCCCAAAGGGCCAGCCACATCACTCAGAACAATATAGGCTTGGATCTTACCCAAAATTCCAGACTGCCAGCCAATTGTTTAGTTAAAAGGTCAAAGTGAATCATATACATACAAATGATTTAGAGTCCATAGAAAGCAAGTCCTTGGAGAATCTGCAGTTTGCAATTTAGTCCAACCCCTCTAGTATGCACCCAGCACCTGGGTGGGGTTCAGTTCCAGAGGAGGGTGTTGGTTGCAGACAGACTGAAGACAAAATGGAGATGGGGCCACTGCCTTTTATCACCTCTGTCTTCCCCCATGCTCTGAGTCCTTGCCAAATCAAAATGGAGTTGAGTCACATGGTCAGCTTGGGTGCCTGGTCGAACAGGTTTCTTCCTAGGCCCACTGTAGCTGGGCAATTAGGAGGACAATGGTTTTACGGATACCAAGTCTGGGATTGCCTTAGAATCAAATAACTTGGAACACACATAAAACAAATAGATTCCTAATTTCTAATACAGATATGATGCCTACATATAAACCATATAATCATTCCTAGAAGATTACAGCCTTTCTAATGGTATCAAACAGGGCATATCACATAATGAATTATTGTCAATATGAAATATTAATATGAAAGGCAATCATGAACAGCCCCCTAGATCCAGTCAGTGTCACAGCAAGTTCTTGGGAGAAAATGGTTTAAGATCTGTTAGACTATTAACTGATAAGAAGAGGGTCTTTCCAGCTTTCTCACTTCTATGGGTTTTGGAAGGAAAGTGAATTTGAGCTGAAGAGTCTGAGACTGTGAGCAAAGATGAAGATGAGTGCTACAAAATCCCCACTTATTTGGAATTGAAACCCAGTGGAAATTTCTTAAGAGGCTTTGGGAATTTAAGTGTGTTTGTTATGTGCTTTATTTGGGTTCTACAGAAATAAAGTGGGTGCCACCTTGTTGATTAGGTGAAAAGCAAAATCTGTTCATTTGTCTGTGCTAGGCTATGTTAATACACTGCAATAATTAACAGTATTTAAAATGACTTTAGAATATCAGATGTTCCAGCATCTTTTGAGAGAGAGAGAGAGAGATTACGATGATAACAGCTGAATTTTCTGGATTGGCTTTCTGTTAACTTTCTGAGGCAAAATCCAGATATTGGCAATAATTTTTAAATCCATGAATGATGTGCATTTATTCTGAGGCCCCTTCTCACCTTGTCTTATCTCTACAGTCAAAATTGACTGGGGAGCACTTGCCTAGTCAGCTTCTGTTACTTCAGAATCCAGGACCACTGAAAGACCTTCCTCTGTAAAGGGATTCTCTAAAAGAAGAAAAAAACTCCTCTTGGTGCTACACCAGTGCCTTCTTTACACAATCTTCAGGCTTGTTGCAAGATGAATGTATTGGTTTAGTTTTTGGTAGTTTCTTATTATCTTTTTAATAGTTGGCAAATGTTGCTGATATTTCTTGTGGATCAGTAATTGCTTAGCATTGTCCCTGGTGTATAATAGTTTTACTTCAATAAAAAAAAAGGCTTTGTAAATGTCTAGGAGCTCTGATGGCAGGCATTCCTAGGCCAATTGAACACATACAATTTGTTTATAGAAAGAAATAGGGGCCAGTAGACATATTGGCTTACTTGTACTTTAATTTTCATTGAGAGAAAAAGATAAAAGTGCTTGTCTGAGTTTACTATGAATAAAAATTTGTTCTTGATCACCTTTTGCCATCCTATGCCAGTAAGAGGAATTGGGTTAGGTACAGGTCATAGAATCATAGAAACTGGAAGGGACAATGAGAGTTCATTGAGAACAGTCCCCTGCACCCATGACAGAATCAAGTACCATCTTAAGCCATTGCTGACAGGTATTTGTCTAGCCTACTCTTAAACCTTCCAGTTTTGGAGACTCCACAGCCTGCCTGGACAACTTATTCCAGTGGTTAATCACCCTGACAGGAATATTGTTGTAATGTCCAACCTAAGCATCCCTTGCTGTAATTTAAGCCCATTGCTTCTTGTCCTATCATTGGCAGTTAAGGAGAACAATTTTTCTCTCTCCTCCTCTTGACAACCTTTTAGGCACTTGAAAACTGTTATCATGTCCCCTCTGTCTCCTCTTTTCCAGACTAAATAAACCCAATACTCTCAATCTTCCCTCATAAGTTAAGTGTTCCAGACCATTAATCATTCTTGGTCTTCTCTGGACTTTCTCCAACTGGTCCACTTCTTTTGTGAAATGTGGTGCCCAGGACTGAACACAATACTCCCATTGAGGGCTAATCAGACCTGAGTAGACTGGAAGAATAACTTCTCATGTCTTGCTTTTACTAATCTGTTAATGCTATCCTTTTTTTTTTTTTTTTTTTTTATGCAACAGTGTTACACCGTTGACTCATATTTAGCTTGTGGTCCACTATGATACCCAGCTTCCTTTCTGCGGTACTTCTACTTATGCAGTCATTGCCCATTTTTTATGTATGCAATGGATTGTTCTTTCCTACATGGAGTACTTTGCACTTGTCTTTATTGAATTTCATTCTGTTTACATCAGACTATTTCACCAGTTTCTCCAAATACTTTTGGATTGTAATCCTATCCTCCAAAGCACTTACAACCACTCTCAGCTTGGTATCATCCAAAAACATTATAAGTGTACTCTCTATGCCATCATCTACATCACTGAGAAAAATATTAAACAGAACTGGACCCAGAACTGATCCTTTCAGTGCCCCACTCGTCATGCCTGTCCCGAATGGCTGCAAACCATTGATAACTACTCTCTGGCAGCAGTTGCCAAACCAGTTTTGCATCCATCTTATAGTAGCTCTACTCAGGCTGGACTTCCCTAGTTTATTAATGAACATGTGATGCAAGACCTTATCAAAAGCCTTACTAAAATCTAGATATACTGCATCTATCACTTTCCCTCTATCCAGAAGACGTGTTACTCAATCACAGAAGGCTATCAGGTTGGTTTGACATGATTTGTTCTTGACAAATCCATGCTAACTATCACTTAACAATTTATTATCTTCTAGCTATTTGTTAAATGATTCCTTAATTATTTACTCCATTATTTTTCCAGGTAGAGAGGTTAAACTGACTGGTCTATAATTCTCTAGGTTGTCCTTATTTCCATTTTTATAGATGGGCACTATATTTGTTTTTTTCCAGTCCTCTGGGACCTCTCCAGTCTTCCATGATTTTCCAAAAATTATAGCCAATGGCTCAGATATCTCCTGAGTCAGCTCCTTGAGTATTCTAGGATGCCTATCATCAGGTCCTGGTGACTTGGAGGCATCTAATCGTCTAGGTAATTTTTAACTTGTTCTTTCCCTATTTTAGCTTCTGATCTTATCCCACTTTTACTTCCCTCCCCGTGTCAGGCATCCAGTCACCACAACCCTTCTCAGTGAGCACCGAAATACAAAAATAATTTAGTTCCTCTGCCATTTCAAAAAACAAACAAACAAACAAACACAAACAAACAGAAACAAAAAACAAAAAAAACAAAAAAGGTCTCCAATACATTCCAAGAACTTGTTGGATAGTCTGTGCTTTGCTGTGTTATTTTCCCAGCAGATGTCTGGGTAATTGAAATCCCCCATGACCACCAAGTCCTGTGCTTTGGATGATTTTGTTTACTGCTGGGGAAAAGAAAAGCCTCATCCACCTCTTCTTCCTGGTTAGGTGACCTGTACCTACCATGACATCACCCTTGTTTTTAATTCCTTTTATTTTTACCTGGAGCTTTCCAATGTGTCTATCTCCTATTTCCAGTTTCCAAAGGGATAGCTGTGTTAGTCTAGTCCAGCAAAAAAAAACCAAGGAGTAGTGTGGCACTTTAAGACTAACAGATTTATTTTTTGCATGAGCTAGCTCATGTGAAAAATAAATGTTAGTCTTAAAGTGCCACATGACTCCTATTTCCAGATCAATCTCTGACCAAGTATATACATTTTTTATATACAAGGCACACCACCTCCTTTCTCCCTGCTTATCCTTCATAAGTAAGCTGTACTCTATGTTAATATTCCAGTCTTGTGTATTATCCCACCAAGCCTCTGTGATGCCAGCTATGTCACAGTTGTAGCCAGCTACTAACATTTTGAGTTCTCTCTGTTTAGTCCCCATACTTCTTGCATTAGTATAAGACACTTAAGATACTGATTTGCTTTCCCTCTGCCCCCCCCCCCCCGAGTTCAGACTAGCCTCTCTTTTATCTCTGCTTTTACAGTCCAGACACCCAAAAGTACCAGCCGTTCCCCCAGGTCTCCCTGGTTCAGACTTTTCAGTGGGCTTTGGCCACCTTCCCCTTTCGAATCTAGTTTAAAGCCCCCCTTACTAGGTTAGCCAGTCTATGTCCAAATATTCTTCTTCCATTTCCTTGATAGATGAACTCCATCTCTGCCTAGCTCAGCGGTTTCAGATTGTAAGCGGTCTTTGAAGTTGGTTGTTTAGATTTTTTTTTTCCTTGAAGTACTGCGACTATTGTTTTGTTTTGTTTTTTCCCCTGAATGTCCAGGTAAATTAAAATGTTCCTTTATTGATTTTTGAATGTTAACATTCTTGTTGTGTGGTTTGTGTCCATTTACTCTTTTGCACAGAGATGGTCCAGTTTGGCCAATATATGATATAGCGGAGGGGCATTGTTGGCAAAAGATGGCATATATCACATTGGTAGATGAGCAGGTGAATGAGCCCATGCTGTAGTGGCTGATTTGGTTAGGTCCTATGATGGTGTCATTTGAGTAAATATGTGGGCCGAGTGGCAACAGGATTTGTTGCATGAATCGGTACTTGGCATAGTGTCCTGTTGTATGGTGTATAGCTGCTGGTGAGTATATGTTTAAGGTTGGGGGACTATTTGTAATGAAAGCCTGGCCTACCTCTCAAAGCTTGAGAGAGTGAAAGCTTGTCCTCCAGGATAGGTCGTACATCCTTGATGATGTGTTGGGGAGGTTTTACTGGGGGCTGTAGCAATGTTCCCTCTAAGGCCCGAAGGCAGGTGAGCAACATATGTTGCTTGCTCCACAGGCCCTACTCACCCCTCCCCATGGGCCTGCTCCTGCTCCCCCCACTCTCCCAGTCACCCTCTCATTGGCCCAATCCCGCCCCTCCATGCCCCACCTCCAGCCAGCCTGACCCTGTCTTTTCTCCAACCCTCCAACCTCTTTCAGGGCTGGCTGCCCCTGCGCTGTCCCCAATCACCCCCCTCCTGTCCCCTTACCTGGCCGCCGGAGCAGTGTGGCCTGGCCCCCGGCTGCTTCTCCAGCCGGGGGAGCTCTGATTGAGCACGTTCAGAGACTCTGTGCATGCTCAGTGAGAACTTACTCTGAGCCGGAGTTTTAAGAACTCCCAGCTCAGAGCCACTCCCAGCTGGCCAGACTTTATCTTCCGGACGCACAGATTAGAGGGAACGTTGTGCTGTAGGTGATTGATCAGTGGTGGTTTGTTTTATTTTTTGGGCCTATTCTGTAGTAGTTGGCTTCTGGGTACCTCTCAGGTTCTGTTGATTTGTTTCTTCACTTCCATAGGTGGGCGTTATAGTTTTTAGAATGCTTGATAGAGATCCTGAAGGTGTTTATCTCTGTTTGAGGGATCAAAGCAAATGTGTTTAATTCTGTGTCCCAGATGAAAGCTGGAGGCATGAAGGTTGGTATAGTAGTTCATAGGTTTCCTGTATAGGGTGGTGTGTATGTGGCCATCATTTATTTTTATTTTCTGAACACAACAGTACAAATAAATGCTAGTTAGCAGACTATCCTTCTGGATCTGTTTGAATTGACCTTGTGACCCGTCCTACTCTGCGTGTATGAATACAGCTAATGTTTTACATTTTCTATTTTATTCATCTAACAAAGTGGGATTATGCCTATGAAAGTTTGTGATAAATAGATTTGTTGGCCTTTAAAAGTGCCACAAGACTCCCTTTCAGTTCTTGTTGAATGTTGTGATATGGGGAGATGTCATTTTCTCATCTGCTTTTGTTTCTAGAATGACATGATATGACTCCCATTAAGAGCTGAATGCACACATATGAGGGTAAAATTTGGTACTTAAATAAATTTAAAATGAGGTCTTTTCACTTGTTAAAGTGTTTATAAGTTGCATTTATGGAATGTCAGGGTATAGTAAATATGCTCCTCTCTCCAATAGTTATTTTGGTCTTCAGTTAACTATAAAGAAATTTTCATACAATTTGCACATATATCCACCAGAATTTAATAGGGAACTTTTTTCCTTATTTCTGAAAGCTCATAGATTTAATGTGATTTTTTTTTTTGGTCCATTGTGTTTTTTTTGAGGATAGTGGTATGCCTCCAACCTTGAGAAAAGGTCAGCATTTTTCACAGAGAATAAAAATCTGGTTTCTTCTGAAAAACAGGATGTTGCAGTCCTTGCTGAGCCCCCTAGTGAACAATCACCATGCCATCTATAGCAAGACTGAACTTCAACTCCTATGGGCTTCTAACTGGGACTGAATAATGTCCAGATGCGGTGCTGACCAACTCATTAGGACTCCTTCCTGGGGTGTGAGATCCTGCAATTCATCTACTCTCAGCCTTCAAACTAGCACAGAATGCCTCAAGCTTCCCCAACATTTCATGCAACTTTTCCCCAGAGTTCAACCTACATGGATACATTGATGTATGGCTTAACAACTTTTTGGGGATCACATGACAGCTAAAGAACACACAGGCTTTGTTTAAGTTTTCTTAAACTTATCTCACAAATATTGCAGATTTTCTGTGGAAAAACAAACAACCTCTGAATGCAATTCTCTCCTTCCTTTGAGTCTTCACTATCCCTGAGAGTCTTTGGGGTTTTGCTCATTGTCTTTCAGGGAGGCTATGACTGCAAGCCTCCTTGGTGAGTTGTTGTCTTCTGCTCCCTAGTATACTCCTTTTTAAATTTGTCTGCATCTATGCTGCTTGCCCTTTTCAGCAGCAGTTGAATGGAGATAAGCAAATTTCTTAAAATAATGTGTGTATATCAGTTTGACTGCCTTATGCAGATCCAGTGTTTGACTGCCTGTGGGGTTCCCCTCCTAGAATCTGGTCTGGGGTGCCACTGTGAACCCCAGATCTCCACTCCTGGCCCCAATTCACCTCCTTTAACTAGGTCAACACTCCCTGCTGGGCCTGTCCGCACCAGCCTCTTGCATGTAATTGGTCCCCAGCAGTGGCTGCGTGCTGTCTAGACACTCAGGGAATGGTCCCCCAGCTCCCAGATACTGTTCTGGGACCTACAAGGATTGGGACCCTTCCCCAGTCCCATAGGTTCATGGACTCTAATTTGCCCATTATCAAAGAAACTAGAATAACCCAGCCCTGCTCCCACACACTCTCCAAAGTTCATGCTGCGTTAGATAAAACAAACACCCGATTATTGATTAGAATATGATTTTACGTGAGTATATGGTAAATCAATGCACAATCATTTAATAAAGCAGCCAGGAGTTACTAAAAGCAAATAAAAAAAATATAAAATGCATTATAACCTAAATTCACTTCGTCTTAACATCAGAATATTAAATTGTTCAAAATTATCCAGTGTATAATTTGGGGAAATGAAAATGAATTTGAAAATGTTTTCACATGTGCTAGGTTTTCTACAGTTCCCTCCCCCCGCCCACCCACATTTCTCATTAGCTCTCCTAGTGATACACAGATCCTGGCACAATGCCATTTCAGAAGACTAGTATTTTAGCCATTTATCTCATGCAGACTCTAGTTCATGGTTTTGGTAACTGGTCTTTGCTTAATATGCAGAAGGTCCTGGGTTCAAGCCCCAGGGGGTTGGACTTGATGATCTCATGAGGTCCCTTCCAACCCTATGATTTGATTGATTGATAGGTAAGCACAATATATCTAGCATACATGTATTTTTTTTTCATGTTGCCATTGGAAAAAAAAACAATATTTCTGAAAAATCCATGTTGCCTAACAGGCAGAAACATCTTCTGGCTTCATGAACAGCTTGGTGGCTTTGCTCAGCAGCAGAGCATTGTGACTGATGAGCTCTGCTCTTTTCAGCAGGTGTAACTTCAGTTGATGGAAATTACAAGAGAAAGTTTCAGGGGAAAAGTGAATAACATGACCAGACTAAAACAGCATCAACAAAGCATTGGATAACACAGGCACATGTTGGTATTATTCTCTGCATGTGAATTCATATACAGTACTTGAATTCTTTCTAATAGAGTTTACCTTCCTGTCACAGTGTAGCAAGTGATCTGCAGAACAGTATTTTTGCTGTAGGCTGTTATAATATTATTAGATAGTCCGCCTGCTTTGGCGGGCATAATTGTATAATTGTCTGGTTCAGATTTTCTGCATCTTCTAGGATTAAGTATAAATCTCTCCCCACCCCTCTATCTTATTTAGTGTAAGATTTGAGCTTGTCTACAATGCAGTGAATTCCATTATGCTGTGTTGATGGCATCTGGCAGATAATTCTTGTTGCTAGGATCTGAGCGTAGCCAGTTCCTGCAGACACAGTCAAAAAAAGAAGAAACCTACTTTCACTGGTTACCCTTAAAAGCCTTCCAATTTCGTTAGTTAACCAAATAACTTGACTTCAGCATTCTCAGTACCATGCCCTACAAGTATAGTGAATACTGTAAATATTGAAGAGAATTATTTTATTGTCTCTGGCAAACCTGGTAAGTTTTATGCATGAACACTGTTGTTAGATTCCAAAGGAAAATAGTTATGGGAGTCAATTGATTGGTCATTGTTCGTGAAGTCCATTTATGCATAAAATATTTGAGCTTAAATGAAACAAGTAGTGAATACAGCTACAGAGCAATCAAAAGGCCTTGTTGTTGGTATGCAAATATGAATGGATGTCTTTTATCAACATAAGACCATCCTCTTTTCATTCTCACCACAGGAATTTTTTAAAAATTCTGAATCATCCCAGCTTGCAAATTTAAATTCAGTGCTTTGTGAAGTTTATTCACAAATGTATCAAACCACAACTTTGAAGCTGATGCAAACATTTACAGAAAAGACTTTTTTTATCTGTTGTTCATTTAATGCAGCATGAAATTAACATCTGAATCAGACAGTAGAATTTCAGTAAATAAGATCCAGTATCTATTATAAGGCCTTTTTTATTCTGTGTATAGAATAATATTTTTCAAAGTGTAAATTTTGCTTCTTCCTAAGCAGCTCAAAACTTTCCTTTTTCTTTTTTGAATTTTGTAGCAGATTTCTGCATGTGGACTTGTGTTTGTATTTAAATAATTTATATACAGTAGTTGCTATTTAAAAAAAAAATGTATTTTTCAACGGCAAGTACATTGTCCTTCCCTTGACCTAGCAGTGTTTGCACTGGAGGTTAGGTCAGCACAGCAGAGAAGTGTGGATTTTTCACACCACTGAGAGATGTAACTATGCTGATACAAGTTTTCGGTGTAGACCAGACTTAAGCAATATCATACTTTGCTGTGAAACATCTCATTCCTGAGAAAGAAAAGTTTGTGGATGAGAGTAGGTTTTTTTGTTTTTGTTTTTCTGACCCAGATGTTATATGAGGGGTAGGGAAGAGGAGAAATCTTATGGTGTTGGATATTTGTGAGAAATGCTCAGCCATTGCAGACAAGCTCCCTTCCCACCTTCTGTGTCTGCATTTATTTATGGTTTGTGGGAAGGGAAGCTGTCTTCTCTCTCTGACAGAGCTCAGTTAGTTCTGTGCCAGAGGGATGCCTTTTTTGGGTCACACATCGCCTTTAACAATTTCTTTGACTGACAGATTTTGTTCCTTGCCCTAGGATATAAAGTAGATGCAGAGGGTCTAGTCAGTGCATCCCATGACACAATTTCTCTAAGTCTGAATGCCGTTGAGTCTGCCTTAGAGAGTTGCACAGGCTTGGTCAGCTGTGTGATACCAAAATCAGCACTACACATCCATTGCCAAATGGCAAACAACACCTAGAACTCCACCCCTCCCACACACACACCACCACTACCCAGCGGCATAACCTAGGAAGTGTAAAGCTGCTGTAGATATGAACTTTGCCCATATGTCAGAACGTTCACATTTTGACTCTAGCACAGTTAGAATCTCAACCATTTTATTTTCAGGGTTTTTTGTTTGCTTGCTTTAAATCGAATCTCGTTTCTGTAAAAGAGGTACATTGAGTCACATGTATGAATTTCAATATATTGGTCAGATTCATTTAACACTTTGCCTGTTCCAGGGCTGCGCAAACTGAAATATATGACACTGAGAACAGAAGGGGGCCATGAGGTCTAGTGAATTTTCTTCTGGTCCTAGAATTGATAAATGCCAGTGATGCAAGTGTTGTGTATTCTAGGTTGCATAGCTCCATGATTCAGGGCATTTGAAACTTAAGGGCCCAGATGCCCAACCAGAGAGGCTGCCAGGCCCCCTAGAGCACTTCCGTTGTCACTTTTCTGGTAGACTGGACAAATTTAGAGTTTTGCTTGGCACAGAATATTTCCTTGGGTAAGAAGAATATACTGAGTAGAGATGACTAACCCCATATTGTACTTATTTTATGGTTACAGAAGCCTAGAGGGTAAAATAATACCAAGAGGGTAAAATAGAAATCTAGAGGGTAAAATAATACCAAGTTTCCGCAAGACAATTGAAAGTAAAATTTCTACAGAACTTGAACTTCAAGGAAATCCTTTTTAACCTTCCACAAAAAGTGAGAGACAAACTCCTGCCACGCTCTACCGCAACGGTTCTCAACCTTTTGCAAGTTGCAACATGCTTGGCAGTGTGCACAATCCTCCAGCAGCCCTCTCCCCACAGCTAAATCCACCCTTTCCACCCCCAGCTTTCTGCAACACACTTACCACTGTGTGGCAGCACACTAATGTGTCCTGACACAGTGGTTGAGAATAGATACTCTACAGGCCTTAAGGAAATGCTGGAAGATATCAAAGATTGTCAAGAGAGATTTCCTTGGGGTCAAGAACAGGTAATGGAGGGCAGAGGTGATGTGAAATCTAGGAGCTTAGGAATGGTATGAATACCCCCCCCCCGAACCTGTTGTGATATTTATAGATCTTTTTGGAAACATTCCCAACACTGATAATGAAGAGGCTCAGGGCTCTAGGGACATGGTGCACAAGACTAAGGCCTCAGTGTGACCACTGGGATACTATGCCACATTTGCAGATTTGGGTGTTTAGATCTGCCTTCAAAACTTACCAAAGAAAGCTTACCTCAATGAGGTCTTATGCATAACTAGAATAAAATTCTAGATTAAATCTATTTTTATGTTAGACAAGGTCAAAAAGTTGGTTATTTTAAAAACTTGAATCTCTTTCCAAACATTTGGATAATTCAGAAATGATTGTATTTGCATTCAACTAAAAATATCAGCTTTCAATTAGAGCTGTACTAAGCTTAAAATATTTCATTTCAGGAGAATTTGGGAGTATATTTTCTTTTACCATCTACACCTCTGATTTCAAAAGAGCCTCAAAACATATTGAAAAGGACCATATTCCACCTGCTTTTAGATCAGAATAATCCAGATCCACAAATGTTGTATGGCTTTAATACTCAATCATAAATCAGCCAAGGTTTTCTTGAGAGGTCACAGATCTCAATTTAATTTTTGATATGCATGGACCGAGTTTTTCGAGTTGGTAATAAAGCACACAGCCAAATGACTTTCACCTGGTTTGGGATTTCATTACATATATTTTTCACAGTCCTACTCATCAACAATTAGGTGGAGATCAAGGATGCATGCAGAGTGCAAAATCACAGAAAATATTCAATTTTATTGCTCTGGAGAGTCTTGCATATTTGGCAAGCATTGTGGGCTAGCAGCTGAATGCTTTCTGGACAGAGAAGAGGTAGGCTCCATTAACCTTTTCAACATCTTGAACATCTATGCATCCAAAAGAAGAGTCACTTAAAACAGTGTTTCTCGGTGCTTTAGTGCACTGGGGAACACCAAAAGGTGTTAATTACTTTATGTGGAACACCTAATGAAAATTTTCTGAAAAAAGCTGGTATAAACCTACCATAATGTTCATAATATCTGCATATTATGCACTCCTGTGAGTATGATCCAGGAAATCAAATTAAATATGATTTTATGAATATAACATGCATCTATTTCTAAAAAAAACAAAACAAAACAAAAATAGAAACCTTATTTAATATAGCCCGGATCTTATTTTCCACACACCATTTTCTTCTTTTTCCATAATAGTGAAGTTGAGCAACATGGTTTCAATCCTGGTAATATTTCCTGACACCATGGACAACATTGACTCCTCAACATTTGTTTCTTCATTCACTTTTTCATGAAGAAAGTTAACTTATTTTAAGTTATTTTATTTGCAGTCAGTTGTTAGTGAACTTTCTCTTACAAGGGGAACAGCAGCCCTAATATCAAAGTTATTCACAGCTAACAAATGACAAAGTCTTGTGGACATCACCAGGAGAACCCTGGGGTTGGAAGGGAAGCCTTCCACTTAGGACAAGGAATGAACTGGGCTCTTGCTGAGGAAGCTCCTGCTTACTGCTTCTGTCTGTCCTCTGGGTATGGACGGTGAGAGCTGGCTGCTTCCTACCACGTCCTCCCAAGACAAGACTAGGACACTGCCAGAGGGAGGGTGAGTTGAAGAGTGGGGGGATAATCTCCCCAGCTTCCCTCCTCCCTCCCCTTTCTCAGTGTGGCGGTTCTCCCCAGCATCCCTTCTCCCTTTCCTTTCCCAGCGCAACTCTTCTCCCCAGCATCCATCCCCTCTTCCAGCATGGTTCTTCTCCACAGCCCCCCATTCCGGGCCCTCTCCCCAGTCAGGAGCTGGTAACAGTGGCAGGAAATTTAAAACTACCCAAGCTGCTGCAAAGCCTCCACAGATGCCTAAAGCTTTGCTGTGGCTCAGGTGTTTTGAACTTCCTGCTGCTGTCACAGGTGGTAATAGTAGTGGGAGATTTTAAAATACCCAAACCACAGCAGAGGAAGAAGGCCTTCATAGAAGCTTGAAGCTTTGCTGGGGTGCAGACATTTTAAAATCTGGTGGAGCCTCGCATAACACCAGCAGTGTGTCCACAGAGCAACAGTGTTCCACAGAGCACCCATTGAGAAACTATGATTGAAAGCTTTGCCTCTGCTCCTAATCCCTTCTCATATGCAATGGATGATGTGAGGCAAGGAGTGAGCCTGAGTGCTGTGTTGGGCTAGTCTTGGGCCTTCCACTCTCCATCACCTGTTCAAGGGTAAAGGCAGTTAACTTGAATCTCAGTCCTTCTCCTTTAGAGACTTGCCTGTCTTGGGGAGACTCTGGTTCAGTGGTGCAACGCATACAGTCCCTCCTCTGCCTGATGTAAAATTTCTTACCAGCCTTCCCTGAGTCTCACCAGCTCAGAGCAGGTTTTGTCTAGCATGGAGAGCACTTGGAGCCAGAGAGAGTATTGAGATGAGACACACTTGTGCTCCACTCAGCCAGTCCACAAACCAGGAACTGGCCTCGTGATTCCCAGACCAGCTGTCCAAGCCTCACAGAAGCTCAGCACTCAGACTGCCTGAACTACAGCTTGCTCCTCTTAAGCTCTTGTTCTTACCCTGCTCCTAGTCCTGCAACAGCTTTGCTCTGACTCTGCTCTGGACTACCAATTCTGGCTGTGACCACTACAGCTGACCACCCACCCCCTTCAGAGCTTCTGGCAGTGAGCATGAGCCGTTGATTATGTGCCAAAGAGCTTGTATCTTGCAAAGCTTATACTGTAGGATGGACGTATGCAGGTGTATGGGTAGAAAAGATCTGTACGGAATAGAAGCTGGAGAGTTGAAAGAGGGCACGAAGTTGGGACTAATACATAATCTGCTCTCTTACCAGCAAATGCCATTAAAGCCCTGGTTTAAAAAGACCGTTTTAATGCATTTTCAGTGTTCTGTGGAAATGCTTATCTGGCCATAAGCATGTTTACTTCTGTTACTGTAAGTTCAGATGTGAACTTTCCCAGCTGGAAAGTAACTTACAATTCTAGCATGTGCATGGCAAAGTCCATGATGGTTTTCCTTAAACGTGTGTTTGCTGAACATTTATTCTACCCTTCTACTTGTTTATGAGTTCATTTTTTATTCTGGTTCATGTTTTAAACTCATACTTTGTATTGTTGGGGATTTTGTCTTGGTTGTCAGCTGAGGGATATCTATTATTGGGCCATGGGGTGGGACAGGTCGCCCACTGCAGGACAGGAGAAGTTAATGGGACCCTGGAGAGGGTGTGGCTGTAGCAGCCAATCAGAAGGGCTAAAAGGGAAGCCCCCAATCAGGCCCAGGCAGGACCGTAGAAGAAGGGCTCCCAACAGCAGGGAGAGGGCAGTAAGCCTTAGTTGCTCTCAGGGAGGAGGCCGGCCAGTCTGGAGGGTGAAGCAGGCCAGTTCCCCGGTACAGAGCAATGACAGGCTCCAGGGAAGGGGCAGTCCTGAGTTCTGAAGCAAGGGCTGGGGTGGACCGCAAGGCTGACTCCAGGGGAGCAGCAGGCCCTGGGCCCTGAAGTAAGCACCAGATAAAGAAAGGTGGGCTGACTCCAGGCAGGGAGCAGCTGGGCCCCAAAGTAAAGGCCTGACTTTGCCTGCAGTGGCCACTGATTCAAGTGGTCAGGGACTGCTGGAAACACCCAGCTGGAGGGGGGAAGAGCAGGGACTGAGTCACAGCTGGAGGGCTGTGCAGCAAAACTGATGCCAGACTTGCATGGAGATCTGAGTCCATGAGTGGAGAAAGGGTGGGCGATCCACTGTGAGAGAAGGCACAGCAGCCACCTGAGCAATTCCCTGGGATGGCCAATGGGAGGTGCTGCAGTGCTGAGGAGGGACGCTGCCATGTGTCACAATTTATGATCAGATCAGTTCAACTGTGTCTCTTTTGAGGAGGCTGAGCTGCAATGGAGGAGGCACACCATCTCAGCAAAAGTTGCTGGGGCACTGTGCCAAGCTGCCAGGGATTTAAAGAAGAAGAACACCTCTGCTTGATATGCAGAAGAGCCTGGGTTCAAGCCCCAGGGGGTTGGACTTGATGATCTAATGAGGTCCTTTCCAACCCTATGATTTGATTTGATTCTATACTATTCTTTGAAAGACCATGCTTCCTGGGTACTAAGGTCAGAAAGCTGGAAAGCGACCCCTGTTAATCTTTGTAGCTATTGGTTCTCCAAGCACAGCCAGCCCAGCACACGTGATTAGGCCAGAACTCAACTTAAAAACACTATGCATTGCTTCAATCAGAGAACCAGAATCCAGATTTTGTCTGTATAGGTACAGTATTAGCAACCATTTGTGCTCAAAAATCATGACTAAGGTTAAGGAAATTATGGGATTTAAAATATTGACATAAATTGTGAACTAGGTTTGTTTTAACGTTCTAATTTCTGAGCCTTGAGCAAACATTGGTCACAATTTTAAGCTATTCTTTGCAAATATGAAGATTAGAAGGAATTTTTTTTAAACAAGAAATAATTAGGACGGCTATAAAAGCAGGGGCTTTATGAAAATACACTTAAATACTGGAAAATGTGAAATTAAATCATGAGCATTAGCAACACAATTGGTACTGTGGAGTTGAAAAGAGTTTCCCAAATCCATATGGATTACTAGTAAACCCCCACTGGGAGGAGATATGTTTTTTAGACCTTTTTTTTTTTTGTCATAATTGTTTGACTTTCAGATCGTCTAATGTAATGGCTTGATCCCAGAACCTGAACAAATATTATTATTTATACTACTAGCTGTAACCCTCAAAAATGATGGGGGAAAATTAAAAAAAATATATGAAATACTTACTTATTTTAATCAATTAATAGCTCTTCAAATACAACATTTTTTGCAAAAAGTCCTGTGGTCAGCTAAAACTTTTCTTTGGTAGTTTGTATCCTTCACATAAATGTTTAGATTTTCATGTGTTTTCCCCTGAGTGAGTGCCACATACAATTGTCTGAAGAGTCAGCATGTAATTTTGGAAACAGCTGAAAGCATGGCTGAGAGCTTTATAGTTCTGACAAGCTCCAAAGGAGCAGCCACGTCAAAAGAGTGAACCATCTCTGGGTTTCACTGGCTGTTACTGTCCAATTTTTAAATCCTCAGCTGTTTCACCAGTATGAATTACAATGAGGTGCAGAGCTAAAATAAGATATATATCTGTGCCGTGCCATGACAAGACATCTCGGCCCTTGTGATGTCAGGCAAGTCAACCAATTGCTATCAAGGAGCAATTGGTTGAGGCACCTCTGACATCATAATGGCCTGTCATATGGTACACTTCACATCATGCACACACGCAGCAAATTAGTATAGTAGATCTTTGCATATGTATATAAACAATAGTGGGGAAAGGACCCCTTGTTTCCTAAATGGATTGTTTCAGTAGCTGTTGTACCTTTTGGGGCATATCTACATAGACCGTTTTATTTCGAAATCGGTCCTTTCAAAAGGACCGATTTCAAAATAAAACCCTTATTTTGAAAGGGCTCCTTTCAAAATAAGGGAAACCGCGGGATCGGAAAGACCGTTATTTCGAAACGGATGTTTCGAAATAACGCCAATGGATCCGCTGTTTCGAACCGTTGTTTCGAAACAACAAGTCTAACGCCGTTATTTCGAAACATCTGTTTCAAAATAACGGTCGTTTCGAGGGAGGTGCAGGTTTTACTTTTTCGGGATGACGATCCTTATTTCGAAAGGACGAGATCCATCCTTTCGAAATAAAGGGAACATCGTGTAGACCAAATCATTTTTATTTTGAAATAACGAGTGTTATTTCTAAATAAAAGTGCTGTGTAGACGTGCCCTTGGTGTCAGTATGTCTTCATGAGCACTTGTGGAGTTGACCAGAAATCCTGAGTTCTCAAACTTTTTAGGATGAAATCTTAAAAAATGAATAATCTCATGGAAATCTCCCTTTCCAATTCTAATTTTATAATAGCCCTATGACAGCTAAATAACTGTTAACATAGAAAGAGGAGATTAGGGAAGTGTTTAAAGTAATTTAAGTGCTTTTAAATGTGTGTTAGCAGCTGGAAAAAAGGCAAATATCCAGCAGTGTGTGGTCAACCAGCTCTCTGTGGCCTGCCAGAAAGTGTCTGCAGGGGATTAGTGGTCTTTGGACACAGTCTGAGAACCTCTGCTTTAAATTATAGGAGTAGCATCCTTTATTTTTGTGGGGGATGACAATTTCAGAGTGTATAATATTCTGTGTAATCTTTTAGAGCCATAACTGTAAATTTAGCCTCCTATATTTAGCTGGATAGTATGCTATGATGATTTACTGAGAGTATAACTATTCCTCTTCCTTTTTTTTACTATTCCCTGAAACAGTTCCATTTGATATTAATATTTTATCCTGAGAAATTAAGTCTGAGTTGTCTTGAATTGGAACCAATGGCAAAGTTCTTATACACTTCTGTGGAATCAGGAGCTAGTTCATAAATATGAGAATCTGTAGTCAGAAGAACCTTTTGCGGTATAGAAAATGCCATATAATATTTGCTGGGATCTGGTTTGTGAAAATAAATTCATCTTTTCACAACTGCAGATAATCATATTAGAATATTATTACATTTTTATGGTGAAAGACTTATTTCATTCCTAAAGAAGACCATTTATACTGAAATTATGAAAATATAATATGGATGAGGATGCTTTTGAAAAGTAACTAATGTTGATTATGAATTGCTTTTCACTTAATTGGGAATAATAGAGATCTGTGGAGAATTTCCATCATCTGCAGAATTTCAACAGTAGAGTTGAGAAGCTGTGTTTTTTTTAATTCTACTTATCCTTAATCTTTTTATATTTTAATAAGAGTTATCATAATGTACAGAGAGAATAATTCAAAAAATTTTATAGAGTTATTAAAATGAACTTCTCCTGCTGCTGAACCAAACTTGCTAGGAAACCAGAAGAAAATTCCAATAATCTGCATTGCAGAATTGAGCACATTTTACCTGATGCTGCTTGAAGTCTCTTTTTTTGACCTTAATATTTGATTCATTGAAAGAATGTAAATTATTTGACTAATCTAAATAATTTGTGTTAGACTATGTCCCTTCCTTCATCTACATTCCTAAGCAATGTCCTTTTAAATAAATGGTATATTAGGAGGAGAAAAATTATGTCAATCCACTTTTAATGGAGCATCATGCTGAATGCTGTGAATAAGTAGGATCATTTTCAGGGTTACTTGTTCAAAATTAGAAAATAATACAAGGGGTAAAACATAGTAGGAAACATGATAGGCTTTATGCAGTTGGTGTCTTTAACAAAAGAAAGAAAAATCAAAATCTAGCACCAGTGGTAATTAAATTTACCATTCTATATGCTGAATTTTTTTTTGTACATAGTACCAGTAAAGTATATGAATGAATTGAGTGTCCCTTCCAATAATTGTATTGCTTTTTTCAATGGTGCTAAACATAAGAAGTAATAAAAATATTTAAGAAATCACTTATGACAATGATTAAGCACTGAGAATGCCTTAGTAGCAATGACTTTTTAACACCTTCTGGTTAAGTATATCAAATTCAGTCCCAAAACTGTCACCATAAATGGAGTTACCTTTGCAAGGATTTTATTCTTTCCTTTCATACTTTCTTCTTAGCTAGCATCAATATTTAGCTCTTGATTTAGTACACCTTTATATAAGATGAGTTGAGTGGAGCTGTAAAATGAGATTAATGAGTTCAGGAGTAGGATAATTCTAAAGTTTCAAAGTTTGTTCATTTAATTCCATTTCTGTTTTCTTCCAGGTGCTTTGTGCCTTTCCACAGCTGCCCATATTGCTTTGCTCCCACATGGAGTGAGAGTAACAAGCTCTGCTGCATGATCATTCTAGTGTCATCATAGGAAGCTTGTTAATTTTATGTTCTCCTTCCCCATTTCTTTTCCAAAAGTGGTGAGAGGAAAAACATGAAATTATCAAGATCTCTAAAGTTCTAGTTCTGTTCTATGTGATGGAGCTTTTACTTTCACTTGATCACACTACAGGGCTGAGCGGGAATAGACAGATAGAAGCAGAGTCATGGCGGCAGAGAAGCTGCGTGCCAAGGAAGGCAGGCAGGCAACAGATAAGGAGGCTTGAGAAGAGGAAAAAAATACAAGAATGTCACAGGCTAAAGAAATGAACTGAAAAAGGGTAAGATTATTGGTAAAAGATGAGGGGAAAAATGGATGGTGGATTACAAGAACAGAGATATTGAGATAAGAAGAAGGATACAGGGAAAGCATCAAATGGCCATAAAGATTGTTCTAGGGTAGCAAGAACAGATAGTTTGCAAGGAGTAATGGGAGACAGCAGAATTTGATTCGATATCAGGTGCCTCTTCCTTCTGTGCACACTGCTCCACTGCCCCATTACCTAGCCAAATTGCCCCAGATTCTGCTCTTGATTTTACCTGGATCTAATGCCACTGAGAGAGGATAGAATTTAACCTAAAGTGTTCATTTTTTAACACAGGGCCAGGATTTTTTGTGAAAAGTAAAGTTAAACTGAATAGAAGAAATATCTGTTTTATCCACTAATAATAAATATAGCATAATGGGCCAAAATCTGCTTTTAGCTATACTGTGTCAGTGAAAATGCCCTGGATTTAAATCCATATCTACGAAGGTTTACGAAACTCCGCAGCAGAAAGATATGCATTGTTCTGTGTTATGTGTCACCTCGGCTTTCTAGGATGATAGGATGAAATGGTTTAGCTGCCAAGTCAGCTATAAGAAACCACTTAATTTGGCGTTTGTAGAGCTGTGACTCATAGCATTATACATGATATAATTGGATACATATAATGATAAGTCTTTATAATGTGACACTAATAATGAGCACAATTTATACTAGTTACTAGCTTAACCCAGTAAAGGGCCAATACTGCATATTCCCAAAGCATCTCCACTAGAATTCTGTTGCCCTTGAAGCTTTTGAATTTGAAACCCTTTATTTTTTTTTATATTAATAATCAGGCTTTCCCTATTCATCTCAGTAGGGATGTCTGTATTTGTTTTAGTGTATTTTCTGTGTCTGCAAATTCAAGTGAATAGCAGTATATTATGAATGGGACATTTGGAACCGCAAGTTCACCCAGAACCACATAATCATAATTTAGCAGTTCAGTATCCAGATGTAGATACAACTGACATTCTTTACATATATTGAATATGCCAGTACAGTTCTGCAAGCAATTGTCATCAACTGTGGCTCAGCAGTTATACCGAATAACCATGCAAATCACCAAGACAGTAGTATAGCAATAATATAATTAACTATGGTCATTAATCATTAGTGCTTAGCACATTTATCACACTTATAGTATTTCTCCAAGGAGAAAGGATATACTAGTCTTTAACAAAACAAACAAGGAGTCCTGGGGCACATTTAAAGATGCACAAATTTATGAGTCTTTAAAAGTGCCTCGGGACTCTCTTGTTTCTTTTGCTGAGCTTGACTAACATGGCTACCCTTTTAAACTAGTCTTTAGGACACTTTTAAGAGTGTGATCCTTGCTACTGAAAGTGATAGGTCCAAAAGTGGCAAGTTTAAAATATCAATTGCTTAAAGTTATGTTTTAAATCTCTCTTAGGTCAATTTGCTTGGGTTTTTACAGAAAGTCCTTCATATGGCGTTAGTTCATATCTGCTGACTTGATGCCTCAGTAGAGTAGAGGTGGACAGACTACTCACCAGAGCCTTTTGTCCATCCCACCAGTGGGCCTGACTGGTGGACCAGAGTGGGGCTGCTGCTGCTGCTTCCCCGTGCCAGCCAGGCAGCCCCGCCACCCTCCTACCTGTGGGCCCAACAGCACCTTGGCTGGAGCATGGCAGTTGCTTCCTCCTCCCTTCCAGTTCTCCCCCTTCCTCCTGCAGATGGGCCCAGTGGTGCCCTGGCTGGAGGACGATGGCTGCTTCCAACTCCCAGCTCTGCCTTTCTTCCTGTGAGCTCACTGCCCCCCCTGGCCAGAGTGCAGTGGCTACTTCCCCCTCACAGCTCCATCCTCCTTCCCGTGAGCTCACCAGCGCCCTGAACCGAGCACAGCGGCAACTCCCCTATGGGCCAAACTGAAATGAAATCACTCTTTCTTCTTACCCTCTTAGCCATGGGATGGGGGAGGATCCTTTCTACAAATCTAATCTGGGTTTCAGTCCAAATGGGGATTTTAAAGCCTTTTTTTTTTCTTATTGTTTTGGTAAGTTTTGGGTTCCATATTGATTTCAGCATCAAAAGAAGCTATGATATAGAATATGCACAACAGTTATTGCTTCAGATAGTTAAAGGTGGGTAGAGGTTATCAACACCATATTTTAAAGACATATTTTAATGTCCCTGCACCTTGTATACAGTTCTGCTGACTGCAGTGAAGATCCATTCCTCCTCGACTTTGTCTTTCCCGGCATTCAATTATATGAATACAGACAGTGAGCACCGACTATCAGGAGACGGATGCAGGAAAAGAATCAGACTTTATAGCCAGAAGTATGTGGTTACTGAGGAGGAAGGGGCAGAGCGCACCACTTCATCTCCTGTCTTACAGCAAGCAGAGGGTTCTGTTGATCTGAGCTAGAATTTTTAGCTTTTCTAGTTTCTGTCTAAGCTTTTCAATGTTGCAGAGTGATTCCTATCATCAGTTTAGGGTTTCCTTCCTCCTTTTTCTTTTGTGCAGCTTGGTCACTATTTTTGTTCTGTGTTTGTAATTTTTGTTTGCCACTATATGTGATTCTCTGCTTGTACCCCATTATATAGATGCCTATGTGTGCAGAGAGTAGTGTTAGGAGAGCCCACTTTAAGGGAGAGAGGGGCACTTATTTTGGCGCTACGCAAAATCAGTTGAGATGGAAGAGTGCTGCCCTGCAAAAATACTACATTCCTGCTTCAAATAAGAGTACCAGTTTTTCCAAGGCCTTGGGAGCTGAAAATGCCCCTCCATAGTTTGGATGAGGACTCAGATCTGTTGCACCAAATATTCTCAGTCTCTGCACACTTTTGGCAACTTGTCCCTTTTTTTCATTATACAGCCATGTGGAAGAGGACAAAGTTGCGGGTTTATCATGCAAAGTGCAATGTACTTTTCATTTTATAGTCAATTTGTTCCCTGTACACTAGCTGTCAGCTAACAAGTGTCTGGTTTCCCTCTGCATCATTCTGTCCTACATAAAGGTTGAATCCAAACCTTAGTAAAGCTCATGGTTTACCAAATCTGTGCATTTTTGCCACAATTTCCTGCAGAATATAGTAGAAATTAAAGTTTTAAACCAAGAATGTGAATACTGGAACTTTCTTGCCCTATGATAACCTTCTATAACCTTTTATTGAGAAATAGGAAGAGAAAAGAAAAGATAAAGGATAAATTCAACTCATTAGCATCTCATACCAGAGAGTATGAGAGACATCACTGTAAAACAGGTTACTTCAGTATGCAGCAGACTTGTACACTCTATACTGCTTCCCAACTGTTTCATCAAGTTATAATACAATATTTTTCTTGTATAAAACCCCCTCCCTTCTAAGCCCTCTTTATAAGATCTTTGGAATTCTGCAAGTGCTCTGTCATCACCATGTACATTTCTTTATTTTGGCTTCACATACTTTCTATTGCTCAGTGTTCTGGTCTGTCAGAATAGTCATTGCAACTGTCATCTCCCTATTGTTGCTTCAGCATCATTTTGATATTGCAGTCTCATCTATACAGACTAACAGAGATGTCCTCATTATCTAGTTGTCTTAACAATGAGATGTTGTAAGCATAACCATGTTACTTACATAACCACTGAGTTTCTGTTTTTAATTCTGACATAGCATGCCTCCTTAGCTTTCTATCAAGATTACCATGAGGTTGTGTTGATAAAACCAATAGGGAATGAGTCAGTTGAAAGAGTGGGTGCAGAGTTAATAAATATTATGAGACATTCCTGATCCAAGTTCAGTATTTGGTTTTTAATCAAATGTAAACATAAACATTATTTCCAATATCTATGTGGCCTATCATTATGTCGTTTATCTGAGATACAGATATGGGATATAGAAGTATATTGGTTTACTCAAATATTAGCCTCTATACTTTTTTCCCTAACAATACCAAGGCCTTTTCAAGCCTTCATGCATATCCCTAGTGGTATATTGAGGGATGGTGGTTTTATTCTCTTCGTACTTCAACATATTGTGTTTCTGAAGCTGTTCCTGGGGACAGCCAACCCCATACTGTTGTCTGTGGGACCTCTTCACTTAGTCATGTGTTCAGTGAACTGTAAGGTCCAGTTCTGGGCAAGCTATTATGTGGGGGAAAACCTCACCTCATCTGTACTTTCTCTGAATAGCAGCTGATGATGGAAGCCACCAATAGGAGATGCACAAGTCTGAACACACATTTGCAGCTCTACAATTGTGGTGGATTAAAACCAAGTGTTCTTTTAATCCATGCTAGCTGGCTGAGGAACCTCACTGGCAGGGCTGGAGAAAGGAAAGTCAGGAGGGAGACTGCTGGCAAGCAAGAAACTGGTGCGCTGAGTCTTCGGTGGTTCTTACACTTCCTCTTGAAGGCATAAGAATGTCTGTGTATTTCTCTCTCTGGGCACGTCAGAATGAGCCCTGTGTAATAAGCTAAACCATTTTCCATGGCTGCCCAACTTGACTCTAAGCTTAGGTGTCAAGTTACAGAACAGAGCTCCTCATCTTCAAAGGTATATACATTTGTCTGAATACCTATCCAAGGTACTACACAATAGTTATTTTATAATTTAATTTCTATTTGGAAAATGAAGCTCTTACAGTATATGAGTAATGTTTTATTTTACAATTTTTTTTGTTTTATTGTTTTATTTTATTTATTTTACAAATTCAATGTGCCTCATTATTTGAAGTGCTTTCATCCACTGTGCAAGTAGAGCAGCAAATAGAAAAAAGTTTTCTGTTATGTCTTCATGATTTTATCCTACCTAAAATTTGAATTAATTCTAACTCTGCAGTAAGAATAATATATTGCTGTTGTCTGGTAAGCATGCATGTAATAGTTCTACTCACGTTGATGAACAGTCTCTTCAGCATCTGAGATATTGTATTCTTCTGGGCAAGTAAATAAGTATCTTATACAAAGTATACAAATCTTATACAAATATTTTTAAAAAAATCTTAATAAAGGCAAAGGAAAATATAAACACACTTCAATACAAAAACCACTCCACATTTAAAATAAACAGCCGAGTAACATAGGATTAAATTCTGTCCCCAGATGTGCACATGCATATCTCATTGACTTTAGTGGGAATTATATGAGTATGAAATTAATTTGTTTTTTAGAATGTCTGATAAGTATTGTAATTCACCCCTGCCATAACTCCGCTAAAGACCCAAGAACATTTAAAGGTTATGTACGCTACCCTAGAAATACTTCATCTATTGTTAAGGTGCCAGAACCTCTGGGGTGAAACATGGCACCAATATAGTAGACCCAAACTAAGTCTTGTTGTCATTGGTCACTGTTACGATGTTCATACACAATTGTTTATGGAATTTAAATGCATTATATAGATAGTGATGCAACCGATGATTGTGCAAGGAGTGAAACCAAGCATGTCTGGTTATTTTGGTGATTTTCATATTCAGGCAAATTTTGAATTGAATAACAAATGATTGCCAAATACTTAAAATTACGTTCCAGAAATGTCAGTGGTTGTCTGGTCTGCTTCCTGACACTCTTGCCTTGTGCTGAGACCCTTCTTAAAATGCAGGATTTAAATTATTCTGTGCTAGAACTACCAAATATATGGGGAATGACCCCACACTGAACCAGGCAAGATAAGAACTAATCTTATCATTTTGCCATCTTAAAAACTGAAATAAATTATATGTGAATTAGAGACATATAATCTCTGTTGTTTCCTTCCTCTGGGGCTAGGAGAGGAAGGTTTGACACCTCCTGAATCTTCTGTTACTTCCTTCTGACTTTCAAATGCTTATTTTTGAAAACACAAAAGCTAGAGACAATCTGTTTTTACAGAGTTCATCAATGCCACACTTTTAACTAGCGCCAGGGGGTTACTGGAGAGCAATGCAGGCAAGGGGATCCTTCTCTCAAAAGCTCAGTGATCTATACAGCTAGACCCTGTTGGCTGGAGAAACTCAGGACTGTACTTACGGCCTATTATTGTCAGTGCTTGGGGGGAAAAAGTTCATGGTTTCCCAAAATAGGAACGTAGATCAATACCAGGCCTTGGGATAAGGCTCTCACATGATAGCTCTTCCGTTTTAGAAATCATTTAAACTGATAGCTATATAGCAGAATGCGATAATCTTCAGGGCTTGATATGAAGTGAATCTGTTGAACCATCTTCTTAATTAGTAGTTTATCAATTAGTTACCATTATGAAAACCAGAGTGTGGGGAAATAATGACACAGTGTTTTTACCGAGTCAAACATATTCATTGTTTTGGGTTTGTTTTTTTTTTTTTTTTCCCGTTCAGTGTAATGTGACTTGATGCTGTGGTGGTAGATGCAGTGCAAGCCACTGAATAATCATACAGACAACTTGTGTGATAGTAGTGAATTTATTTTATAACTGTGTGCGTGTGGGGGGAGGAGGAGAGAGAAAACATCCAGATGCACCAGTTATGTGTTGTCAGTATTTTAACGAGAGATTCCCACAAACATTTTCTTACTCAGTCTGTGTCTGTCCTCTTCCCTCACAACCAGGTCTTTCTGACAACTCTCTATCCAGCTGAGCAACTTGCTGGCTTATATAATCATCTGAACTCCAGCTGCTCTGTCTCACCTGGTAGAGAGTTGATCTTGTAGATGACAGCCGTCTTAAAGGGCCAGCCACCTACATTAGCATTCTCGTAACTCTAATCAAAGAGAATGGGCAGCATCACTTGACAGTGGAAATGCATTTTGCTGAAATATACTTTGTTGAGAAATATGGTGAGTACTCTACATGATGGGACAGCCCCTGAAGAACCGAATATCTTGTAATGGATATTTATTGTGCACTTCCTTTGTAATATGGTTGTTTTGGATTTGGGCTTATGTGCTTTCACTTAAATTTATTTCTAAGCTTTGTGTGTCTGTGTTTGTGTTTGAATGAGCAGTATAAATAAGTCTTTTCTAGCAGAACTGGTTTGCTCATATCCAGAGAATCAGGGAGATTACCCAAACCCTACAATCATCTAGTGGCAGATTTGAACAAGGGGTTTCTTTGAAACTGCAAGCATTTACTTCCAGCACAACACCAAGATGCTGAAATTAAATGTACATGGCCAATAAAAAATACTACCTGCAACTTATTTTTTCCTGTCTGTGCTATATTATATAGCATGATGAATATTTAACTGAGTACAAAAGATTTCATCACCACGTATAACTCTCTACATATTTCTGAGTTGAGTCTTAATAAATGTCAGAGTTGCTCTTTGTGTTGTACCATCATTATGCCATTTTATGAAAACATATTACACCACCAGTAAGAAGAATTTATGCATGAAGGATGGAATTTTGACATGAGGTTGTCACTTAGTTTATTTAGGGTGAAATTTTCAAATGAGACTAACTCCCTTTATTCTGCACATTATCAGAATGAACCAGCAGGTGTTACCATATACATTTGGAATCTGAATGTTTTAAAAAGGGTGGTGGGGGAAGCTTTTCACAGATGCTGTCATAGTAACACTTATTTCACAAGCTATAATTTGACACATGCACTGAAATTCTTTGATTCTTGAAAAGATCATAGAGTGAATGTTTATGTTTGTATTTCAGGAGCTGCAGTTTGAGAGACTGACTCGAGAACTTGAGGCTGAGCGCCAGATTGTAGCCAGCCAACTGGAGAGATGTAAGCTTGGATCAGAGACTGGAAGCATGAGCAGCATTAGGTACTGTACAAACTGCTCATTTCTCTGTCATTGTAATGAATTGCCATTGATAATGAATTGTATTGATCATCATCTTGTGACAAATTACCAACCAGGGAATGTGAGCTTTTGGTAGATGGTTGAAAATTTATACTAACTGACCTAACTTTTTTATTTTCATCTGCTATTGCAAGATGATGAATCTACGACATGTTTTGATAGCAGAATTTTTCAGCACCAAAACTATCTGGGCATTGAAATGATGTGATTATTATAATCTGAAGTAATTTTTTTTCCCCCTGGATTTGAAATTTGAAGAACAGGTGTGAAATCCTGACCCCACTGAAGTTAGCAATTTCCATTTTCTTCAGTAAAGCCAAAATTTTACCTTCTGACTGTTTGACAATAATGACAACAGAGACTTCCTACTCCTTTTGACTGTGAAATGTCCATGTTTCAGACAATGACCTTAGGCTGAAAATGCAACTCAGTTGCTGGTCAAGATACTTTACATGCACAAGGACACACACATGTAATTACACAGTTGAACATGTTTTCTGACCATCGTTCCCTCATTCTTCCATGCTCAGCATTTCAGTTTAAGAACTCAAAATAGTCTTTTAAAGATATGTAATTGTAATGTACTTTTTCTGAAGTCACTATCCTATAATATCAATATTTAATTATACAAATGTCAGTTTCTTTTTTAAGCCTTTCTTTGCAAGTGCTCTAATATAGCAAAGTTAACAGGTATATTAAATAACTTTTCCCCAGAAGTTCAGGATAAGTGATTAGAACCATAAATTGACATATCAAAATAAGGGTGTTTTGGCACAAATTTGTTTAGCTTTCAACCTATTTTTAAATGAGTAATCTTAGTAGAAGAAAGGTGAGCGAGGTGGTTGTTAAATCCATTATCCTTCAAGTGCTTTCTCATGTGAATAATCCCAGTGAAATTTGTAGGATTCCTTATGTTAATAAGATTTTACAGGTTTGGGCCATGAGTTCTGTAAGGTATAAAACATTTACTTTTTTTCCAAAAATTATTCTGGATCAGGATGCAGATCAACTTCACTATCCATGAATCAAAGTAAAAAGGCCAATATCTGTTTGATACAAAAGACCAAGCATGAGGCACTTTTCTGTTTTCAAAAAGTTGAGAAACATTGATTACTGTATGAAGAACTATTCCCCAGTTCAGGTCATTGAAATTGTGCCTCAGTCAAGAAGATGGCTTTTGTGCAGGGACCATTGGAGTTTCTAAAATAATTCATAGTAGAGTGACAAAGAGGCTGCAGTTTACCAGTTCAGTTATTTTTTTTTGTTTAAAAAATATATCACTAATCAAGTTGAGTCAAGAAGTAAAGTTGGATTTAAACAAAAGTATAACATTCATTATCAGTAAATACTCTGAAAATTTTCTAAAGGTTAAAGTGCCTTGTGTATATTTTAAAACAACTCTCTTCAAGATTTAGCACACTTTTATCCAGTAATTTCAATTATAGAAACTCATATTCATTCATGTATGTTAGTATCTGGTTTCAATAAAACCAGCACACTTCTTTTAAAGAATGACATTATCTAATTGTTCCAGCTAGTCATCATATTTAAAAACAAAACAAAACAAAACAAAATAAAAAAAAGCACACCTCTGGTTTCTAAAATAGATTTTTTTTGTTCGTTTTTTTTTGGGGGGGGTGTTTGTTTTCTTTTTTGCATTTTTTAATCAGTAAAAAGTCATGCTTTTTGGATTGTAAATAGTCCCACAGTTATTTAAAAAATATCTCTGAAAGAGACTGCTTAACTTTTTAAAGAGTTTAGAAAAGTTATTGTTGATTTGTTTTGGAAAAATGTTAATAGTTGCATCAACTTGAGATTTCTTCTAAATGTTTAAAACATTTGTCACTGTGCTAGATACCTTTACTTGTCAAAATGTTAATTTTTTGGGAATAGAGTAACAATTTAAAGAACAAATATTTGAAAGCACATGGTCCAAAACAGATGCTTAATAGTTAACATTTAATCAGGCTTTTCAGAATCAGTACATGCATTTGAAATGAAACAATTGGTGTGCTTGCATTATATCCTCATGCTTTTATTTGGAGCACTTAATAAATATCACTACTGAGTTCTAACTTAACAAATAAAATTCCTTTTTTTCCCTGTTTTCTTCCCTGTTCAAGCCAAACATGAAATGTCACAAGTGTGGGTGAAGTTCAGACTTATTGACTGTTCATCCATATTTCAGCTTGTCCTTCTAATTTCAGCAGTGGTTTAAACAGAATCATCAAATTCTGCATAGAGAGAATTACTGCATTAAATCACATATAGTGCAGTCATACATGTCACAAAATCATAGCATTATAGTCTTTTGTCTATTGAGGGGTCACTGCCTCTAGAAGGAGGCTTGTTTAAAACACTACCATTTTATACCTCCTAATTCTGCAAAGAGAGCAATATTTTTCACATCATAATAGCACTTTCAGTATACTGTAATTTCAGTAATACAGTTTGTGTTACTTCCTTATTTTGTTGTTTCAAACACTAACAGCAAAATGTAAAGAAACAGACTAATAAACTGATTGCATTCTGTATGTAATGGTTTTCAAAACTGATGCTAGTCATTAATTCAGATGTTAATAGACTTTTTGTAGAATTAGGAGTATTATACATTATTGAAATCCCGCAAGGGATTCCTCTCCTGTGGATTCATTGTTAACGCTACATCTTCTACAGCTACATTGATGCTATGGGCTATTAGCAGGTTTTCAAAACAAAATAATCAAAATTAATATCAAAGTGTTTAAAATCTTCATTACGCAAGTCATGTGATGTAAATTCTTGTGGAGTGTGAATTCCTATAAGGAATTCCCATACGGAATTTGACAAACTAAAGATTTGGTTTGGGATTGGATTCATGCTTTTTTAAGTGTATCTACAATTGACATTAACATGTAAGGGTTTTTTGTGATATTATTAAAAATACCTTTAGAGCATTCATAGATTTAGCATTGATTGACAGGGGAAAGCTAAGGTGGTTAGGACAATTCAAGGAGCAGATGTAAATCCTGAGCTACATTAACTGTTTCTGCTTCCTGAATATTTTACATGTGGCATACCAGGAGACTTTTCCTGGTTACCATTAATGGCAGTAGTTTTGGTAGCATTGTGATTAGGCTGTGACAAATCCTTTGTTAGTTCAGATAAACATTGTAAAATACACAGGCATAGAAATAGTATCTTGACAGTCGTGTGCATTTTTGCCTTGCTATCAGCCAGCATGAAAGGAGGGCTGACTGTCTCTAGGGCAGCAGTTCTCAATTAGTGTCACCGCACAATGGTAAGTGTGTCACAGAGAGCTGGGGAGATGGTTGGTTTCAGCCTGAAAGAGGTAGACTGGTCTGTGTTGTAGGATCACAATATGGCACCAACTGTGTCATGAGCTACAAAAGGCTGAGAACCACTGCTGTGGAGCACCAGCCCCTTGTTAAATACAGACAATGTGACAGCTTCTTTTCAGGACCGAGATTTATTCTTGGTAAAAGGGTAGAAACTGGTTCAGTCAGTGGACGGAGTAGGCAGGTCAGTGTCAGACCAGAGAAGGTTTGGGTTGCAGTTATCCCCTCTGCAGTGCAATGATGAGTACTTGATAAAGATGATGTAGCCTAGAGCAGTGGTCTCAAACTCAAATCACCATGAGGGCAGCATGAGGACCAATATGACTCAAATCACCATGAGGGTAGCATGAGGACTAGTATGTTAGCTTAGGGGCTGCACCACTGAAAACTTTTCATACAATTATATTCCAAATATTGATAATGATAGTGTCATTGCGGGCTGCAGAAAATAACTTTAGGGGCCACATGAAGCCCATGGGCCTCAAGTTCGAGACCCCTGGCCTAGAGTCTATATTTTCTACAGAGCTTTTTCTAGGCCTTAGTTCTCCATTTGTAGATTGGAGATAATTTCCTTTATGAAGCACTCCTGAGATATATATGTGAAAATTGTTATGGAAGTACTAACTTTTATTAGTTTGTCAGTAAAAGGAAAGAGTCTTTGGCATAATACGTTTCTTCGTGTATCATAGCAGGCGGTCTGGACTGCGGTGGTGGTAGGGTTATCGGAAGTACCAGTATTTAACCTTTTGTTCCGTGTACCAATCAATGTGCCATTGGGATATAGTTTGTCCCCATATTGAGGTAAAAATTCAGTTCCTAGCCATCACTGGGGAATTCAGAGCTTCCAGCCATCACAAACAGCACAGCTCTTTATCACCTCTGCAGCATCTTGGAGCTTGAGGTCCTCCTGCCATCCACCACCATAAGCCCGGATATTTTACTGTTGCAATCTGGTTATGCACGAATGGGTAACTGGGCATTTATCAGAGAGCCAGCCTCCTAGAAAGCCACAGTAAGGAAGGTCTGGATGAACCCTTCATATGCATCCAGGGAACAACTTTGATGGATTCACTAGCATTCCAGCATCTCTCTACTGAGGGAGGAGAAAGGTGCCCCCTTGTTCATTCTCTGCTCAGCTCTTCATAGACAGCTATGTAAGCACCATCTCCCTTCACCTCTGCTGTTCCCAGCTCTTGGGCTTTCCCCTGAAAGACTCAGCACCTGCACTCCTCCTTTCCTGCGGTCTGCAAATAAGCCTAGCTGTCTGTAGCATTCTGTCTGAAAATAGAAAAAAGAAATTGCTAGAGAGAGGGAGAGGACAGAACTATGCTCTGTAAGTAGCAGTTGCTGCCAGGTGGAGTGCAGGCACTGAGCCTTGGAGGATCTACCCCTACCTCTGTACACAGACATCCATTACCTAGAGTGAAGTACAGAAGGAGAATAAAAGGATGAGTAAGGTGGAGGTAGCTAACAGGTACTGCACTGGGGAAGAAATGGGAATAACTGGAGAGCAAAGGACATACATAGATAGGTAGGGGATACAGTAGGTGACAGTGAAAGCAGGAGTTAAAAGTTTAGCAGGCTGGAGAATGGGAAGAGGTTGAATCAACAAGATTCTGAAATCCATCCCCTGTTCTGGGATTTCCAGTCTAAGGGAAGGGTGAGGCCCTGTTCAGACAGTAGTGGAATTAACACCTTGTAGAAACAAAGAAGACTGCAAGCTAAATACTTAAAACATTGCCAGAAACCTTTTGCATGGGTTAATTTCAGTATCACCTTCTTTATCTTGTGTGTGCTCATTTCTTTTTCCTACAGCCAGTTGAAATAAAAAGTTTTTTTTTTTTCCACCACCAGGGTAAAAGCCTGCATGAACCCCACCTCTCCATCAATAAAGTTTCTCATGATAAAATATTGGTGAGATACAAAAGCAGTGTACAGCTATTATGCTATTGTATGTTTAAACAAACTCCTAGATGTATTTGCAATGGGGTACAATTTATTTCACAACATTTTCAAAATATACTTGAGCAATCAATGTAGGAACATAATGGAGGCAATAATGCAGTTCCCAGGTGGATGAATTATGTGGCCTCTGCTGGAGAAGAATGAAATCTTGAGAAAAGAAAGAGTGCATTGTGTGCTTCTTTTTTTATAATATTTAAGATATTGTAAATATATGAAAACAGGTCTTTTTGAAACTGTCACTTGCTTCCAAAATCATATGTAAGCAAGTGTAAAAAGAGTTAAAAGCCTCTTTGCTGCAAATCATTTTCTAAAGGTCACAGTTTTGACAAAGCTGAATAACTTTCTTATATGAAACAATTTAGTTAGCACTGAATCCTTCTAGTTAAATAGCTCATTAAAAATCTAATTTTAATCTCCAAAGATAAAGCACTCATTTATCTTTCAAAAAGTGTCTGGCGAAAAAGGAGTCAAAATCAGAAATTACAATTTTTGATCATATTTCTGTGCCTGTTATTTGGAACTTAAAGGATACTTAAAAATTCACTTTTTAAAATTAGTTTTGCTTACAAAAATGTGTACAGGCTTCTTTGGAGAATTATGACATCATTGCAGAAATCTGCATGTGCTCCATTTTCTGAAGTCATCTTAGTCCATTATTCAGATCTTTCTGATCATTAAGAAATAATCAAAATGGACTGATTGTAATCAGCATATTTTAATACTGTGAACATTTCATTTTTTTAACTTTGAAATAATTATCTCAAAAGATTAAAAAAAAAAAAAAAAAGACCCACAACCCTGGTTTTTTTTTTTTTTAAATTTTTTCTTTTCTTTAGGGATCGAGCCCCCAAAAAGGGGGCATGTCACCATCTAAATGTATGTAGAATTTTAAATTTTTTATCATGTTTTTTATAAAAAAAAAAAAGCCTGGAAGAGGGTAAGCTTGGGTGAACAAAGAGGGTTTAGGGAATTATAGATCTGTTAGACTAACTTCCATACCTTCAAAGACAGTGAAACAAATTTATTAAACAATCAGTTTGTAAGCACCTAGAGAGTCATATGGTGATACATAATAGTCAGTATGCCAAATCAAACTAATTTCTTTCTTTGATGTGGTTCCCAAACTAGCAGACAGAGGGGAAGATGTAGACTTGACATATCTTTATTTTAGTAAGACATTTCTTACAGTCCTATATGAGATTCTTTGAAGAAAACGTCTGACAAAGTGTGATTTTTTTATGTGATAAATAAATCTGTGAGTCGTCAAGTGCCACAGGACTCCTTGCTTCATACCTAGTGGCGTCCCACAAGGGTCTGTCCTTGGTCGTGTACTTTCAGTATTTTCATTAATAACTGGGTGAATGGAATGGAAAATATGCTTGTAAAATGTGTGGAAGAAGCCAAGGTGGGAGCAGCTTTTAGCACTTTGGAGGACAAAGGTTAGAATTCAAAACCACCTTGACGAGTTGGAGATTTGGTCTGAAATCAAAAAAGGTGAAATTCAGTAAAGATAAGTGAAAAATACTACACTTTTGTAGGGAAAAATCAAATACATAACTACAAAATAGGAATAACCGGCTAAGCAGTAATTCTGCAAAAAAGAACGTTGAAGGTTATAGTAGATGACAAATTGAATACAAGTCAAGAATGTGATACAGGGGAAAAGTATTAAAATTGTTTTAGGGTGTATTATCTAGAGTGTTGATGACATGAGATAAAAGACATGAAGCAATTGCCTCAGCTTTACTTGGCACAGCTAAGGCTTCAGCTGGAGCACGGTGTCAAGTTCTGAGCACCACACTTCTAAGATGTGGACAAAATGAAGAGAGTCCAGAGGAGAGCAACAAAAGTGATAAAAGGTTTAGAAAACCTGTTGTATGAAGAATGTCTAAAATAACTGAACATTAGGCTGTGTTCACACACACAGGGTTATTTCGAAACAAGTTGTGTCGAAACAACTTGTTTCGAAACAACACCTTATTTC
>ML682060.1:31198335-31375110 GCA_007922195.1 Podocnemis expansa
GTTGTTTCGGAACACTTTGTTCCGAAACAACATGTTCACACGCCTTGTTTCGAAACAAGGGTTTCGAAACAAGTTTGTTTCGTCCCCAAATGGGGTTTAACTTGTTTCGAAACAACTGTGCGTCGTGTGAACATGGTTTTTTTTGTTTCGAAACAACGAGGTTGTTTCGAAACAAAAGTGCCGTGTGAACACAGCCTTAGAGAAGACTGAGCGAGGGGACCTGGTAACAGGCTCCAAATACATTAAGGTCTGTTACAAAGACACTGGTGATTGTTGTCTCAGGTTACTGAAGGTAGAACAAGAATGAATGTGCTCAATCTGCCGCACTATATATCTGTATATAGGGTACCTATTAGGAAAACATTTCTAACTATAAAGATAGTTAAACACTGGAACAGGTTTCCAAACGAGAGGTGGTCTAGAACACTGTTCTCCACCGTCAGTGGACTGGCATACTGCTAAAGGTATTGATTATTTTACATGAAACACCTGATGAAAACTTTCTCAAAACAAACAGTGGTGGGAGATCCCAGTCACAGCAAAGCTTCCAGGTGTGCATCAATATCTGCCACTTCATGCCTGGAAGCTTTGCTGGAGTGAGGCATTAAATTGCTCCTTCCCCCCCAGCAACAGGGAGGGGTTTGGGTGGGTCCAGATCACCCGTACTATGTCTGAGGAGTACCAGTGTTACACAAAACACCAGTTTCAAAACTGGTCTAGGTATACTTGGGCCTGCCTCAGCACAGGAAATCAGACTAGATGGTATCTTATGTCCCTTCCAGCCCCTTCTTTCTATGTTTCTATTAGCACGTGCATTTCTGCTATAGTAAGTTATAATTTAGACACTAGCACAAATATTTGCTCCAGGACATAAATGTTTTTGCTAGTTTTATTGAACACTGTAGTCTAAGGTTAGACACAACAACCAGTGTTTTGTGTCTGGTACACCTTAGAATTTATAATCAAATTAGTTAACACTTTAAAATATTACTATTAATTAAATTGCAGACATACCATAATGGAGCAAACTTTTCTAGAAGTAGTTGAGTTATTCAGTATCTGCACAAACTGTTGATACCTCTGGGTATCCCTTGATACCTGTTCATGTGTTATCAGGCCTCGTTCTATCAGGGGTGCTAATTTGGAAGTTGTCTCTTTTAGAGTTTGACTTGTCAGTGACCTTCCTGCATGTCTGCTCTGTGTCGTGGGTTTAGCTTCTGCTGTGTCTGTCGGTCATAACCTATAGAAGAAGCCAGTCACAGTGTGAGCTGTCCCAACAAACATGTTCTTATCACTTTACCTGTGCTGTCATGACTTGATATGACATCTTAACACAACAATCTGTATCTGGGATACCAGACAACAAAATAAGAATGAACAGAAAATCTCCCCATCCTGTAAACATAATTTGAAAGTGAACCTATTGAGCTCTCCTATGTAATTCTTTCAGATCCAAATGTACAACACTCTCGTAGTGTCTTCATTGTTTCTATTATAAGTAACATTATAAGCATGCGTTCTTAAAACTACAGTTTTAGGAGAAGTCATACAGGCTGAAGAAACATTCTTTCTAGCCTCATTTTGTGTTTTGTTCTCATTTTGAGTGTCATTCACACATTTGTGCCTTGGCAAGTTGAAAGTTATCCCTACAGCTGAACGGTGAAGCACCATGTGGTTATGATTTGGATCAATACATGCATGCAAAAATCAATTACAGGCATGGACAAACAACTCTCTTTATCTCTCTGCAATATTCTGATCTCCAGTTCTTTGCTGAGCTTGGTCTGTTTTGTGTATTATGCAGTTTTATACCCTTCTTTCTAGTAAGCTGTTCAACTGCAAAACTAAAATGGAAATATAAAGATAGCTTTTAGGACCAAACTCAGAGCTTAGATGCATGTCTCCAGTTGCCTTAAATGAGAGCTCAATATCTCTGTAAGGATGTCATTTGACTGGAAGGGCAGACACCTTTCTCCACTAACTTACTGAACAAATTTTCCTAAGAAAACTATCTCTTTATTTGTGAGTTGTCTATAAGTTTTTTTTCTTAGTATTGTAATATTATCACAAGTATTCATTACAAAGATTAAGTACATTTGTGTTAAAAAAAATAAGAACTATGTTTCTCTTTGGGGAATAAGAAAGTTAGTTCCTTGAGGATGTGATCATTAGAAATGCTTATGTTTCTGATAATATGTATATCTCTGAGATGGGAATATTGCAAATATCTCCATCATATCTTTGTGCTGGTGTGTGTACTCATCTGTTTGGACAGCCATTAAAGTTCAATATTTACAAAACTAATAACTTGCTTGGCTAATCTTAAAATACAGTGAGGCTAGTGGAGGCTAAAATACAGTGGGGCTAGCCTATTAGGTAGGCTTTTAGATATTGACTCACTGATTTTCCGAGATTTTCGATAAGGGACAATTAAATATATGCAATTTTTTTATTCATGTGCAAAGCCTGAGGACTAGATTAATTTATTGGCTTGTAGCAAACATAGGTTGCTGCACCAGAAAGAGGTAAAACAGACCGGCAGGCAGATGTGTTGGTTCTGTGCATGTTCTGGGCATTCTTTACCTGACCAAATGAAAAAAAAAAAAATTACCACTGCTCACAGAACTGAAAGAGGGGGACTGGTGCTGCCTATTCCTTGGAATCAGTTTTTCCTTCGGTGCTGTAATTACCCCAAGAGCACATCTTGCATATTGTATTTCCTTTTGCATGCAGGAGTGCATCTGACCTAATATAGGTTAAAATGATCAAATTACAATTACAACAATTGTGTCAAAGCTCATGACTACATTGGACGTTATTGGTACTTAAGACTGCGTAATATAATCTGTCCATCAGAGACCCATCTTGAAAGAGTCATTTTAAAAACATCACTTTTTGAAAAGAATGTTCCATGATTAGCCTTCTTTGCCAATACATGTACATGTGTGTATGTGTTAGAATATTTCATTCCAAAAGGTGAACTTTCATTTAAAAAAAATGTACAAGACACAGGTTTGAAATGAATGAGTTGTGTTATGGGATATTAAATGTAAACAATGCCCTGTGTGTGCATAGAAGAAGGAGTTTGGGTGGGTCACGGACCATCTGCACTATGTCTGAGGAGTATTAGTGTTCCACAGAGCACCAGTTAAGAAACACTGGTTTAGGTATACTCAGGCCTGCCTCAGCACAGGAGTCTGGATTAGATGAAATCTCAGGTTCCTTCCAGCCCCTTGTTTCTATGATTCTATTAACACATGATTTTTTGCTATAGTAAATTATAATATAGACACTAGCCGAAATATTTGCTCTAGGAGCTAAAACAATGGTGGGAGGAGAAAGCCCTCAATAAAGAACATGGATTAATTTCAAGAACAATTTTGTTTAGCCTCACTGATTTATGAAATTTTAAAAATCATGTTCTGACCTCGTATAGTGTGTGGTGTTTTTTAATGTGGCTCTTATAAAGCACAAATGTGAAGTGGGCTATGAGGTTTCTGAGGAAAGATAGACCAGTGGTCAGAACGGTAAGGCTAGATTTAGGCAGGGGTCAGCATCTCAAATGATAAGAGGAGCCTTTTTTCTTTTTTAATTCCTCCAATAACCAAGTGTTTTGAGAGCTGCAATGGGTATAGCCTCCTGGTTGAGGGGAGTGGGGCAGGGCTCCTGCTGTGGGGTCTACCAGTGATGGTAGTGGGGAAGCCCAGCGTCTGGTGTGGGCTGCTTCCAGGGTCTCCTGGTGGCAGGGGGCCTGGAGCCAGGAGCAGGCAGGCTATCCACAGGGTCCCCCAGTGGTGGGGGGAGGGCTTGGAGCCAGGAGCGGGCTGCCACAGGGTCTCCTGGTGGAAATGGGGAGCCCAGAGCCGCAAGGGGGCAGCCAAACAGACACATGCAGCTCCAGAGACACAAGTTGCAGACACCTGGTTTAGGACCTGGGAGATGCGGAATGAATCCCTGCTCTGATAAAGGCTTCCTGTGTGACCTTGGGCAAGTCATGTCTCCTCTCAGGGTCTCAATTCCCCATCTGTAAAATGGTGATAATAGCTCTTCCTTACTTGACAGCATAATAAGGTAAATATGTTAGACTGTGAAGTGCTCAGACACTAGGCAGATGGAAGCTACAGTATAGGTTCCTACAATAGATATAATTCTGGTGGACATGGAGCCATTAAACAACACAGTTCCCCAGGTGACTCCAAACTGATCTGAACTATTATCCAGGTGAGTCCCTGAAACACAGAATCTGATGAAAGGGAAGCTTCTATTCCACTAGAGGTTAAACTGGAGTTAATAAGGTCCTTTTGCAATTAAGACAAGTGCATTTGTGGACTTACTAAGATACATTGAGGTAGTAAAGTGTAGGGGATTGTGATAAGGGAATTGAAATATTCTGTTTACAATGAGTTGAAAGTCAGTTACACTCTGAAGTCTTGAAAACCCTTTTTAAAATTTATTTTTAAAGGAAATTTCAAACAGGTTTTCTGCTAATAGAACGTGAAGGCTGAATGAGTCAGGAATTGTTGAAGTTAAGGTTGCAAACATTAACTCTAAATACCCCTTGAATCTTATGTATGGAAGTAATGCCTTTATACTAGCAAATATCTATTAGACTTGGTTTGTTAAGAATTGAACAGCTAGGAAATTTAATTATGTATTTCTGAAACAAGGATTTTTTTTTCCTCCCACAATACACAAATATCCCACTATTCAATTTGCCTCTGATCTCAGGATTTTTTTTTTTTTTTGGATGGGTGATGAAGTGGTTGAATACAGATGTATGTCACACTGAGGTATCCTTTCCTTTTTGTTTTTTGTTTTTTGTTTTTTTGTTTTTAAGTAGATTCAGCATCAGTCACCCACCAGGACATACACCTCAGGATTGAAATCCAGCTCTGTTGAAGTCAGAAGTTCCAAAGGGAGTTTCAAAATTGACTTCATTAGGGCCAGGATTCATCCCTGTTGTTTGCCAGATGCCCTTCAGTTGTTGAAAGCTTGTCTATTTTCAGAGTGAATTAGGTATTAATACTTAAAGATGCCAGAAGCAGTTTCTGCATTTCACAATAGCATAAGTATTTTTTTTGATTTTAATGGTGTCCATGAAAATAATTTCTTTTTAGTGTATATATTGTGGTATAGTATCCTAGTCCATGTCTACAGTGCATATCTGCCTCTTTTGGAGACAGAAAGTTGTGCAATTTGCTTATTAGGAAAAATGTTAATTACCTGAAGAACACATAATTTGTGTAGTCATTGAAAATGTATGGAGATAATTGTGGAACAAATCTAACTTTGATAGATAAATCCTTAAAGTCCATGATTTCTGGATCAATAATGATGTATAGGTAAAATACACTATTTGTGTGTAAAAAAAAAAAAAAAGAAAGAAAGAAAAGAAAACATATAATTTGCCACTAGCGAGAACTTTCTGGGCAATGAATTTGGATAACCACACTAACTTATACCAGTATTGCATAAGTGTACATATGTTAAGGGCTTGCTGCTGATATTTTAAATATAGATTAAGGAACTATGTTTATAAATAAATTAAAATATTTTCATACTCTATTTTTTGTTGAAAATATAATTTAACTAGTATTAGATCCTTAACATGCTCAATGGCAAATTAAAATGCCTTGAAAGATAATTTAAAATTAAGCTTTAGAAAAAGTAGACAAAATAAGACAATAGGCTAACAGCAAAGTATAAGTGTAATGTGAAAATATTAGTAACTTCAGCTAGTGTTCTTTACAGTTACAGTAGGAGTGGTATACCAAAAATATACTCTCAATTTTTTTCCCTAGGGACTTTTAATGTGAGATGAACAACAACAAAAGGCACAGAGAAATACCATGAGAAAATGTTTCTATGTAAATCTGTCTTTATATTTCAGATGGCCCAGTTAATTTTTGTTTTTTTGTTTAACTCTTTGCTTAGCTCATTTGAGTTTACTCTATCATTAAAAAAAATATTTTCCTCTGTTTTTGTTTTTGTTTTTTTGCTTACATAGTTATCCAAAAGTTCAAATAAGACATGCACAATAACACAAAAAGCCAGATGAGGGACATAGAAATTGCACTGCTGGATCAGGCCCATGGTGCATCTGACCCAATGTTCTATTTCTGACAGTGACCAGTACTAGATTTTTCAGAGGAAGTTGCAGAAAACATTTGCATGTGGCTTTTAGGAATAAACTTTCCTTTTAGACAGGGTATTCCATAACATAATTTGTTATAAATTGGCTTATGTTCTGGACATAACAGTATATACTTTTCCTATTTTTTTAGGAATCTTATTTCAATGAGTATTTAATTTCTTTAATCCTGTCTAAATGCTTCACTTTAATGTTGTCTAGATACAATAAGTTCACTGCAACTGAATGTGGTGGAAGAAGAAGAGACAAGGCTCATTTCTGTGTCTCCATGGTATTCGGATTAAAAGGAAAGGGAAAAGGGGATTTTCAGTGACTGCAGCCAATGAGACAACAGGGAGTGGCAGTATGAGATGGGAGCATTGTCCCATTCTGTGCACTGGGGGGAAGGCAGATATTTCTACACCGCATTCCAGGTGAAACTTTCTGTCTCATCCATGCCAAACCAGCCATAGGCAGCCAAGCTAGTTGCTGATGACTCCTTGTGGCAGGTACTTGTTAGAGAAGGTATCTAGTTGTCAAGTGAACAGCAGTTGGAAGGGATTTAAGCAAAGATATCCAATAAGGACTCTGGGAAAAGTAGGGTTGGGGCTCCTGAAGTTGTTGCCTTGTGGAGCCAACCCCTCAATTCCTCTTTTGTTAAGTGTTCTAAGTAAATTGAAGTTGCACCTTAATTAAGCCATGTTCATTGTATTTTGTCTATCTTCCTGTGCCTTGGACAATAAATTCTACAGGTTAAGTGCGTTGTTTAGAAACTATATTTCCTTATCATTTTTTTAGATTTACCTTAATTAGTTAAACCAACTAATAAATGGCCTGTTTTTATGGTCGATTGCATGCACATCCACACAAACGTTGGAGTTGATAGAAGTTGTAACTTTTAGGGCAGAGTTTGACTCCATGTGAATGGCATATTTTAGTGGAATCATTTTTGCAAGTCATTATGATCACCTTATAAAAATATCCTTTCTGTTTTAAGGTTTTGATCAAGAACCTTGCATTTAAGAAACAGTACAACTTTCAAATGACAATTTTTTGAAGATCAAAATAATTAGTTATTGGATAACTCGATTTAAATTGTATTGGTTATCTTACCAAGCAGACACATTATCAATTAGACATATATTTTAGCCTTGTTCTATTCTATTTATTACAGAGATTGATTTACACTACTGAATACTTGCTAATATTCAAGGTAATGCAGGAGACAATTCAATTATTTTATTTAAGATGTTGCCATCTTGAAATGTCAATACTGCACCAATTGTGTTTGTAAGTAGTATAATTTCTTAACTGAAGAAGAGACTTACTGTCCATGTCCATATGTCCTGATAGTACAATGCTGAAGCGTCTTTGCATGCAGGTGTTGGTAGCAGCGAAAAGTTTAAAAAGCTTATAGACGGGTGTTTCAGCAGCAGACACAGGAGGTTTTGACTAATTTGTTGATGACAATGGTGAAGTATACAAGCTCACAGCCTTCCTGAAACATCTGTTTGCTCGTAACATCAAGAGCTGAATAAGTGAAAAGTCTGTCACGTTTGTTGCTGAAAATTTTCTTCCTTCTTGTGCCTGTGTGGCTTGGAAAGAGATGACTGAAGAAATCTGTTCATTTAATTCACTGACATGTTTGTTTAAAGTAAAACAGTTCTGAGCATTTTTGCCTTTTAAGAAGATGAATAAAAGTTGCACAGTTAACACACTTCCCACATGATCTATTCTTTACCTATTCTAAATAATTCACTCCATTGTGGCAAAAAGTTTTATGCACTCTATTTCATAAATGCTTAATCAATGTATGTAGTGAGGTGTGTGAAGTAATATCTTTTATTGGGACCATTCATATTGGTAAAAGGTTCAAGTTTCAAGCCATCTGCAGCTCTTACGAAGCTCAAAACTTTGTCTCCTTTGTTAGCAGAAATTATCCAATAAACAAGTTCAAAGCAAAGCAAATGAGGTTGGTGGCACTTTTAAAGACTAACAAATGTATTTGTCACATCTTCAAGCATCTGATGAAGTGGGATTTTTTTTCCCACAAAAGTTCATATGATAAATACATTTGTTAGTCTTTGAAGGTGCCCTCAGACTCCTTGCTTGTTTTGCTGATCCAATAAAGGTATACCTCATCCACCTTCTCTCTCTAATATCCTAGCCCCAACATGGCTACCACAACATTTCAAATAGAAAGTATGGCATAGATACAAGCCTAATTAACAATGGGTTTGTTCCCTAAATAAACTCACAAAATAGCAATTGACTGAAATTTGTCTCTAAAAAAACTCACAAAATATCAATTGACTGAAATTTTTCTCATCTCCTTTTTATTTCCTAGTCCATAATTGAGAACATTACGAGCTAGAAAGTGGACTCTCAAGATGAAAAAGTGTTGCGCCAACACACAGTGAAATTCATATCAATTCATGACAAAACATAAGTCTTGATTCTCAGTTGCACCAAGCTTTTACCGAAGAGACTGCTTAAAACTGTATATGTCTCACAAGGATCTCTGTGCCAATCAAAAATTAGTCAGAGTACAGTGTAATCTGTCCCATCAACTTCCTGCCTATTCCTCCTTCAAAAGGAGTGGTGAGAGTTGCTGGCAAATGCACAAATTCTTGACCTGCCCTTTTAGGGCAGCTTTCTGCCTTTTCCCTCCTCTCTCCTGTACAAAGCAAATGCATTCAAGGGGAAGATTCTAAATATTTTCTACTATATACCCAAATCAAACCAGCAATAGGTCTGATAAATTTGAATATATTGCATAACCTACATTCATCCTCAACCTTTCAGCTCTCTAGGGAAAGATATTTTTTAAAACATATTCTTCAGGGGCCAGGAAAAAATCTCACATGTCACTCTCGTGTATCTTCATCTGTGTTGCTGAGCCCTGCTTTACACCTACTGCAGTTTTTGGCAGCAGTCAATGGGAGATAAGTAAATTATTGAAAATAACTTGTGTATCTCCCTTTGACTTCCTAATATCTACACACCATTGTGTTTTCAGAGCACTGAGTCGATGGGAAGTGGCCTCCTGTCAACTCTTAACACATTTTGGTGCCAAGGTAAAATGCAGAGCAAGCAAAGTAAGTTTTTGCCAGAGGGCCTGCTCTGTTGCTGAATAACTATGCAATTTTTCAACAATTCAAAGTGCATGAATTTTTGAACAATTCAAAGCTTAGCAGAATGGTGGAGGCCAGCACTGAAGAAAGCATCCTAGAAACAAACATTAGCGCTGGTTGGAGAAGGAAGGTCTTTTTCAAAAAAATTAATCATCTCTAGAAAATATGCCAAAATAAAAACATAAAGTACAATGTTATCTTTGGTTGGTTAAAAGCAAAGATTTTAGTGGGAACTGCCTTTGGTGGTCCATTTTATAAAATCTCAAAATAGTTGAATAGGTAGTGTTGAAGGAGAAAATGGTCAATAGCTTCAGTCTCTGTCCACTTCAATGGAATAGAATTTTACAGCTGACTTCCATCAAAATATATATGTTTTAACTAAATCTTTTATAGTGAATTTTGTCAGCTAATGCTACTAAATTATTTATAAATTTATTGGATTTATTCAATAAAAAGACTTGGAATTTATTGATTACTGATAAATCTGTGTTCTACACTTGACTTTTTACTGTCATAGCTTGATCTGTTTATACAAAAAGAAATAAAACAATAACACAACTGTAACTTATATTGCTACCCTGGAACACCTTTTAAATATGGATGACATCTTAGTAATATGAGACTGTATTACAGAAGTAGAGAAAGAGTGTTTTTGTGGGTAACATATTACCGAGTGAGGGTGCATGCATCATGAGATTTCCATGTATTCTCAAGACAAGTGTTTGATGTTTCTCCTTAATAATTTGAACTAAATTCTTAACATATTCCCTGTTAAAGACTGTTAACTTCAGTGGCTTGTACAAAGTTTAAATCAATCCATTTTATATCCATTCTTTCATCATGAAGTAGGTCAGTCATACTGTAAAATAGGGATATTGAGACTCAGGCCGTTCCCACAGTGGAATTTTTATACAGATGAATCTGCACCAGCCCAAAGCTTTTGTGTAGACATGCTACAGTGGTGTAAAAATTAACTTACCTCTGATTTAAACTAGAATAGAATTCACTAGGAAAAGCCATTTGTAAATTGATGTAGTTATACTGCTGAAAAAATTCATGAAGCTGATGAGAGATGGTGATTTAATTATGCAAAAACCATCAAACCACACATTATTCTCCTTTTCCTCTGCTTCCTCTTTTCCCAGAGAAAAATCACCTATTCTTTCCAAATACGTAAAATGGAAGTAATGCCTATTAATCAATCTGTTTCTGGATGCAGGGAACTTAAATTCTCTATTGTTAGGTGATGCTTGTTGCCAGTTTCATGGTCCCCATTTGACAGTTGGAATAACTCATAAAGAGACCAAGGGATTTACCTGGGACAAGCAATACTCTACTAGATCGGTTCTCATACTTTTTTGATCTGTGACCCAAAAATTGGAGCAAGAATTACCTTGCCATCTACTGTATTCCATGTTTGCATGCAGCTGTGTCGAGAAACGATGGATGCTTTATGGGTATTGGGTTTATGAGTGGTGGTGGATTTGGGTTGTGGTGTTAGTGGTGTAGCATGACTGCTGGAGTAAAGGCTGATTTTGGAATGTGGGGATAGGCTGTGTCTCCTGGTTCTAAAGAAGCTTCCACATTCTCCATTCTTCTCCACCCACTCATAATATGCAGCTCTGGGCAATCATAGAATCATAGAGTTGGAAGGGACCTCATAGGTCATCTAGTCCAACCCCCTGCCAGAGGCAGGACCACTCCCACTAAACCATCCCATTCATGGTTTTGTCCAGCCGGGCCTTAAACACCTCCAAAGATGGAGACTCCACCACCTCCTTAGGCAGCAATGCCACTTCAAGAAGCTCTGAAGCTATAAGTTTTGCCTGAGCGCTCAGCACTTTTGAAAATCAGTATGTTTATTTAGATGCTTAATAGTGAAGGAGAGTTTTGGACTTTCTTCTGGACATTTTACATGCTTCTAGATTGTCCTAGTACTTGCTTGACTTTTCATCTGAGATAAAGTGCAGTATTGGGACAGTATTGCAAAACAATAGACTTGATGTCCTAATAAGTCTTTTCTATCTCAGTGCTGGTATGATTTGGCTCATATGAAAAATAAGCAGGATGGGATGCAATGCTGGCTGCTTTTTGAGAATCAGAACAAAGTAGTAATAAAGCTATGGTTGAGGTCTGAAGCTCCACACACTGTTTTCAAATAATTTCAAGATAGATTTGTGGAAATTTCTGAGAAGAAAAGAGGTGATGGGAAAATGTGAACTTAATTGATAACTGTCCAGCAGAAGTGGAGGATAAGTTGTGGTTAACAAGAAAGCTGATGAACAGAGCTGTAATGTCGCCTTTTGCTGCCCGGGGCGTGTTCCAATCAGAATGTGCCCCTTCCTATTAGTGGTGCTCAGAATTGATGCTGCAAAGCCACCCCTTTAATAGTGTGGCTCTATTGAGCCACTTTGGGCCACCTGGGGCTGTGTCCCATCAGCCCCGCCATAGTTACGGCCCTGATGAAATTCAATTTAGTACAGCCATGACTTGAGAAAGCATATTATAGAGAGGGATGGAGAATTTAGGCCCTGGCTTAACACAAACCAGTACAGTTAATTTCTGCAGTGATAGTTTTAGAAAGACCTTTTTTCGTCATACAAAATGCCTTTTGCATTTGCAGACCAATAAAAAGTTGGTTCTTCACATCTCTGATATACTTAAGCATCAAAGCTAAGTGATCATAATAACTTTCTATGAGAGGCACAATAAATAATTTTAGGTTGTTTTTTGTACTATCGGAAGCCACATGAAAGAAAGGGCTATACTTATGATTAAGAAAAAGAACAAAGTAAACAATTCCAAGATTTATATTTTCAGGTCTGATATATGTTTAGGCATTTTCCTTTTGTAACAATAATATTGAGATAAAACAATTGTCATGCTAAATACTAAAGTTTTAATGAACTTTAGTGTAACAAACTGATAGTAAAGAGAAGGAGATGCTTATAAACCTCTTAATGTAAGACAAGCATGCTTTATCTTTTCTTACATATCTTCCTCACAGGGGATCAGGATTTGTTTTGTTTTGGCATTATATGTGGTCAGAGTATTAATTTATAAAAAGTCAGTTAAAATTTCTTAATAGAAAAAACATAAATGTTAGAATCTTTATAGAATTGATCAGGGAAGTAAAATTTAAAATCTGTGCAACTACTAATCTGCATTGGTGAAATGCTTCTTAATACTTATTTTGTCAAATATTTTGGCAAGATAAAAGATGAGGTTTTTTGAAATTGTGCTGAATGGTAATTATTACTATGTCAGATCTGCAGTGCTAAAGTTATAATTATGGGTCTGTTTGGGCTTGTATCTTAAAGCATAACTGCTGAAAAGAGTTACAAAAAAATCCCTCTCTGGGCTAAAACATAGGCCATCTTTACTTTGAAATTGCTGCATCAATCCCCACGGATTGACACAGCAGGATCAATTGAGGATCCAGTACAGCCCTGCTGAATCAATCCCAGAAGTGCTATCCTTCAAAGTAGTAACTCCATGTCTCCAAAAAGAGTAGTATTGTGTCAAAAGGAAAATGATTTCCCATTGGCACAGCCAAGTGAAGGCACCGTAGTAAGGGGAAGTTAGTCAGTCAAGAGGAGATGCACATTCTACTTTACATAGATTACATATTCCCTTCTCGACTTAGCATGGTAGTGTAGACTAGGCTAATGTGTGCAAACATGAAAATAAATATGTTTTTAATGATTATTTCATAAACTTTAATCTTACATTTATGGGGGGGGGGGGTTGGGGGGTTGTTTCCCCCACCCCCACTTATGTCTCTCCAAATGGTGATTGGTTTTCCCTTATTTACATAGGCACTGTCAGGGACTAGTCAGGAAACCAGTTATGCAGTCTTGCCCCTTGGCTATGGAGCTACCAGTTTCTAAGCCCTTGCAGCAGGTTGGTTTCTGTTGTTAGAGGGAAACTGGTATCACAGAAGCAGGTCTGGGCTGTTGTGCTTTTATTTTAACACCATTGCAAGTTGTTGTATGTGCTTTATACACACTTTTTGTACATGGGTCTTGTTACTCTTACAAAAAGATACCTCCTAATACATACAGGCAGCTCTGGAAACCTAGTTCAGTTCCCTAAAGCAGTCTTTGTTGCTTTCATGTCAAGTCTTAAACCCTCTCAGCTGCCTTTCCCTCCTGTCATGAGATAAAAGAGCAGCAACAGATTCACCCTTAGCTAATTAATCACCCTGATGCGCTACCACAGTTAAGATAGCATAGATCTTTATTTCAAAATCAAACTGCAGCATAGAACATAACACTTATGAGATGCTGAAAAGCCTACATATACGTATCTCTGCAAACCAGCTTTCCTGAGGTCTGATTTCATCTTAATATTATAGGGTCCCACTAGGTGTGGTAATGCTCTCAGCATCTGCTTAAATCTGTTCTCCCATGTTTCTTATTCTGAAACTCCAAGGCTCTGTCTACACTTAGCTGTGTTCACACAGCACTCTTATTTTGAAACAACAGAGGTTGTTTTGAAATAAGAAATACCTTGTTCACATGACGCACGGTTGTTTCGAAACAACGGCACCCGTTGTTTCGAAACAACGGCGTTGTTTCGAAACAACTTAAACCCCATTTGGGGACGAAACAACGTTGTTTTGAAACAATTGTTTTGAAACAATGCAGTCTGAACATGTTGTTTCAAAACAACAGTGACTTGTTTCAAAATAACTGTTGCCTGAAACTACTATTTCGCTTTGAGCTTTTTTTCCTTAATTCAAATTAACAAACTGTTAATTCGAATAAAGTTATTTCGAAATAAGGCATTATTTCGATACAAGTTGTTTCGACACAACTTGTATCGAAATAATGCCTGTGTGTGAACACAGCCTTAGAGTTTCAATTTGAATTAATAAATTATTAATTCAAATTCGGTCAATTCAAATTGACAGGGCCATACTAGAAAATCCTATTTGAATTGGCATGTCCATGGACTGGACTTGCCAATTTGAATTGGAGGGAGAAGTCATGGGAAGTGTGGCAAGATAGCTGTGGAAAATGCCCACTGCTACAGCCAGTCCCCTGCCAGGCTCCAGCACTCTGAGCCCAGCACAGGGAAAAGCAGCTCCTTCTGAGCTCTAGCTGCAGTGTGGCTAGAGCTGGGGAGGGGATGCTTTACCCCATGCCAGCCCCAGAGTGCTGTAGCCTGGCAGGGAACGTTTCCCCTGCAAGGGACGGGGGAAGGCTTTCCCCTGCCTGGCTCCAGAAGGGCTGCCCCTGCAGGGCAGGGAAACACCCCCCGCCTTTGGGACTGGAGCCTGACTTGCCTGTGCGGAGATTAAATCTCCGAGTGGGGTGGAGCCATGCTGGTCACATGCGACTCCATCCCTGCTAGCCACATGCAGAGAAAGCACCCCCACACGGCTCCTGCAGAGCTGGCTGCACACGGGGAAGGCACCCCCATGTGCGGCAGTCACCCCTGTGCGTGGCTTCACCCCTGCTAGCTGCGTGCAGGGAAGAAACCCTCACGGGGGGCTTCTCCCCAGGCAGCCACGCACGTGGCTCCATCCCTGCTAGCCACATATGGGGAAGTCATCGATTCGAATTCAAGTCTAAGTGTAGACATACCCCAAAAGTTTAAGAAGTTTACCAGAAATTCTTTACTGCTACTCCACTGTCTAAAATCACCAAACTAAGGTACATGTAATAGCTCAATTTAGTACACCAACAGTTTCTCTTTAGCCTTCTCTGACATGATACTAATGTAAAGGTAACTGGAAAAAATGTTTTTATTTGGTCACGTAAGCATCACAGCATGCATTTGACAATGTTACATTGATTTCTCACAATCCATGAAGGATTTTGGCTCTATAAACCTCGAATGACAATAATAAAAGTAAAAATCATGAAATGTCCGGTGGCTGCTGAGAGATTAGGTGCAGAGTGACCATTTGAAAAACTCCCATTTCTTGTGAAATTGACAGAGCAGTTAAAGTTAAGTAGACCTTATAGACCACTGTCTTTAATAGTTTGGCACCATTCTCTTATTTTTCTGTCCCAGTGTCTCAGATATCATAACAGTCTGTTCTGGGGCATCAGGGTCATCGTGGAGGCTGAAGATTAGACTTACGTGGCACAATAAAAGTTTCTCCTAAAAAACAAAACAAAACAAAACAAAAACCTCTTTTTTTTTTCAGGTCATTCTCTTCTGCAAAATATATTCATTTTTGCAGGGCCAGTAAATTTCTCTGAGAAATAATCTAACTGGTTTCTTAGGGTTCATGGCAGTGTCTTGCATCTGGACTGATAGTCCTGCCTTTCTCTCTTCGTACTGTAGTAATAGGCACTCTGTCCTCAAAACATACTATGCCAATGATTTATAATATCTTGAGGATTCATGGCAACTAAATATTCACTTTCCAGAGAGGTAGCCATGTTAGTCTAGTTCTGCAAAACAAACATGGAGTCCAGCTCTCTGGCACTTTTAAAGAAGAACAAATTTATTTATAGCACAAGCTTTCATGGGGAAAATCACTCTTCCTCAGATGCATGAAAATGGAAAACTTGCAGTATGGGAAGCAAAAATAAATCCAGTAAAGTGTAAACCTGAACCTGTCACTCACACTTCACTGGATTTATTTCTCTCTTTCCTGCTGTAAGTTTTTTTTTTTCCATTTTCAAGCATTTGACAAACTGGGATTTCTCCCACAAAAGCTCATATGATAAATAAATTTGTGAGTCTTGAAAAGTGCCACAGGAGTCCTTGCTTGTTTTGCTAAATTCTCTGTGCAGACAAAGGAGCTTTTGCGAGATCATGATGCTATGAGCTCTCGGGTTTGGGGAGAATACCAAACAGTTTTGATGGAACTTCTCCAGTAAAGCTGCTAGTTTGTGCTTCACTATTTGTACTTAAGGTCTTTGACCAAAAACCATACGCTTTAAAGTGACGTACAAAGATGTGATGGTTTGGGTATCTGGGCCAATTTTCCAGAGAGATGCAAGAATTCAACAAAATCAGTGGAAATTGAGCTCTTGGACTCCTGTTCAGTTTAGCTGAGCCATTTTAAGAAGTCCATGATGAGGGAATATTTAAAGGACAAACTAGCAAAGTCGCTGTTAAAGGATTTTTCAACCAAGATGTGTTGGGGAAATTATAGGTCTGTAACCTTGTGTGTCTAGTTAATGTCGTGGAAAAAGTACTAGTGACATCTCAGCAGTTGTAAATTCTATGGATATATTTAGAGAAGTCCAGCCTTGAAACCACTATGATCAGTCATGAGTAATGAGGTACTCTTGTTGTTTGTTTTTATATCTGTCTGCATTTTGTGCTGTAATTAATCATTGCATCCTATTGAGTCATCTTGAAAACAGTGTTTTTACCTCAGCAGTGTATTTACAGCTGATTTAAATCATATTAAGCAGAATGATCTGTCATCAATATTAGCTGAATCCTCATTAATTATGTGAAATAACATACACTCAGGCATTGGTTTTGATGTGATTCTTTTATTGTCCTTATGTGCCTTTGGAAAATTGATGGGGTGGAGAAACTTTTCAGGAAAGATGTACAAAATCTAGGGAGAGTCAATCTGTAGAGCTACAAAAATGCTAAAAAGTTTACTAAACCTGACCTATGAGGAATGGTTGAAAGGCAGAACTGGGCATGTTTAATCTTGAGGAAAGAAAACTGAGTGGGTCCTGGTAACAGTCTTAAACTACGTTAAAGCTGTGATCGGTTGTTCTACGAGTCCACTGAAGGTAAACCGAGAAGTAATGGGCTTTAGATTTGTGGTTGCAGATTTACAGCAAGGGAGAATTGGACAGATATTATGAAAACCTTTCTAACTATAAAGGGAGTTCAGTCCCAAAGTAAGTTACCAAGGGACATAATTGGATATTTTGATTAATAAGTTCAGTAAACATCTGCCAGGACTGGTCCAGAATACTTTGTCCTCCCTTGGCATAAGGGGATGGGATAAAGGACTTTCAAGATTCCTTCTAGTCATACATTTTATGTTTTTGTGAATATTTTCAGTTGTGCATTTTCAGTCTATTAATGTTTATGATAAATTAGAATTACAGTCCATTTTTTTAAAGATAAAGCTATTTCATTGTTACGTAGTGGTGACTTAGCTATTTAATGGTGACATAACATACAAGTCAGATTCTTGCAAATGTAGCCACTGAGTAATTCCTAAATATTTTTTAACATATTTGCCAACCATATAAACCAGTGTGAGTAATAAGTCAATTGGTCATATTCTTACGCTATTGTTATGCAATGTTTGGTTTTCAGATGTTACTATCACATTAGTAGTAGTAATCATGAGAAGATATTATTTGTAAATAATAGTTAACTATTTAACTCTTGACCCAAAATGTATCATTTGTAAATACTACTACTACTACTACTACTACTACTACTAATCAGCATTTAAGGTACACCCATCTGGAAGAATTATTCTTTATTGAAATCTTTTGGAGTCAGTACATGAGGTGACTAGATGTCACAGCTGTACAGGTGTTTCCTTCAGTAGGTCCTTAGGTCTGATCCAAGTAGCATCCACGCTTTGTAGTTCAGTTATCTATTTTTTTTCCAAATTTAATTAAAATAAAAATTTTGACAGACATTGGGAATTCACAGCAGCGTAAGTTGTTAATGAAATATAATGCATGTTAATTGATAAATGTGATTGTGAGAGGAAAATGATCATTGCAAGCTCATGTGAAAATGGGGAGTCTATACTCTGAAGTAATCATTATACATATACCTAGTCTGTTAATTATGTACTATGTCAAAATAGATCACAGCTTCCTTCTGTCTTGTATACTCATATATAAATAAATGTAAGGAAGCCTCTCTCTTTTTTTTTTTTTTTTTTTTTGGCACCTTCTTGTAGTTTGAAGTGACTTAGAAAGATGGAGTAATGTGTCTGATCATTGCTAATCCTAAAGTAGACAAAGCAGAAAAAGGCATTTCTGGCTTCTCTCAATGTGCATTCATAATTATATCTATAAATTTATTCTCTTGAGAAAGGAGGAGTTGCTTATGCATCTCTCTATATGTCAGTTTTAAAGAGCTTTTGCAGCAGTATTTACACTTGTCAGACATTTATCTGTGAAAAGTACTGGAGGCAGATAGTTGAAAAAGAAGAAGTGGTAGGTGCAACATTTTATTATCAGATAAGCTTCCTCCCCCTCCCCCCGTTTTGAACCAGTATTGAAAGTACTGCCTTATTTAAGGAGCTGTTAGGATTTGTATTACCAATATTTCCCGGGTGTTTAATTCAGTCTTTTTAAGTTCTCATCATAAAATATCCTAGAAGTAGGAAAGGCTATGCTTTATCCACTGGCCTTTTTCACCACATCGTATTTCACTATGGCTATGTCTACACCTAAAAACTTAGTTTGTACTTGTTTAGTTTGAACTAAGTAGTTCAAAGTTAGTTCTAACTAAGCACGGCTTTTAGTTCAAACTAACTTTTTAGTTTGAACTAGCTGCACTTTTTTTTATTTCAAACTAGGCAAAGCCTAGTTTAGACAGGGTTCAAATTAGTTTGGACTAAGCTTGCTTAGTCTGAGCTAATTTTCTAATGTAGACATAACCGATAAGGCCTCAGTCTCATCCTTTTTGAGAAATGTCTTTTCTAAACTCTTGTATACACTGTTTTAATCCATGATGATTCATCAGACATTTTGGGGCTTGCCCAGATCTGTAAACGGGTTCTGTCGCTGCCTGTCTTGTAAATGATGCCTTTATGCACTATTAGCTATTATCCAATTCCCTAGAATTAGTCTCTAGCCCACTAACATAAGGTCTTTCCCCAACTCTCACCAATCTAAATTAACATTTCATGGTAACACCAGCAGCTGTCCCAGTCTCTAATCTCATCATTCTGTCCTCTCTGATTAACTAACAGATTACCATTCCCCTCTGGTCCATCAACTGCAAGGGTGTGAAACCATTCACCCCATTTATTAATTCATGTTGATACACACAGTCCACAGCAACTGAAAATCCAGACTCAAGCCTCATGATTGATCCTTTGCTGGCATTCTAGGCAGCAGTGGGATACTGGAAAAGGCATCACCTTGTTGTGTAGTAACCGCATCTAACTCCTGGTATGTTCAGCCAGAAGGGATACAGTGTTGCCAGTCAAAAATGTTCAAAAAAACATGAGTCAGGCTCGCCAAAAATCATGGGATTGGCTTTGAGATAATGTAAAGATAGTAGATTTGATATTCTCCTTATTAACCTTCTGCCTTATGAGCCTTTAGGGTGCACTGGGGTCACATTTTGAGCTCTCTTTCACAATCGCAAGGCCTAGAAGTTTCATGTTTCTTTAAGAATGAAGGCTGAAAGCATCACGTATACATGTGCCTCCAGGAGCAGAGACTTTGTGGAAAACGATAATCGTCATGAGACCCATGACAAAATCATGAGAGTTGGCAACACTGTTATAAGAATTAACCCCTTCTGTACACTAGTAAGGGAATCTGTACTAGGAACCTTCTAGCAATAACTATGTTTAAACTAGCATAGTTCTGAATGTAAAGTAAGGAGCGCCTAGAGGAAGACTTCTAATGCATAGTGTAGTACTAATCAGTTCTTTATATGGTTCTCAACGGATTTAATTTCAATGTAGGCTCCACAGCTGGCATTTTGCAAATTTCACAGCATTGTAGAACAATATGCAGTGTGAAATAGCTGAAAATGTCACCAGTTTTGAGTGCTTCCAGTTATCAGTCAGATGTTATGGTTCTGTTACAGAGCCTACAGTTTTCACACTGGCATTTCATGATTAATAGAAAAGCAAAGCTACCTTATTAAGTAGCATTATTTATGGCTTGTTGGGAAAAGAATGTTTTCCAGCAAATTTCAGAAACTGCTCTTTCTCTTACAATCTGGAATTTGGGGTCATGCCAAGTGATCTTAAATAGGGGATACTAGATTTGGTCTTGCTGGAAATGAAATTCCATATAAATATTTTACCCTAATTTGATTAATCTTATGCCTTGCAACAGATAGCTGCAGTATTTTTATTCTATATTTGTAACCTAAAAAGAATGCAATACTGTACTGGTTTTTACTTTTAAAACTTAATTGCTTCTTTATAGTGCAAATGCATCTTATCATAACTTATATCTGACAATAAAACTAGTATTCCTTATTGTCATTGTGTCATGCAGTGGGAAATTAAAAACAATGAAATAATGAAAACTCGATGTATCAAAAATTTCCGTTAAAAGCCCATCTAAAAAGGTCAGCTTGTTTCGAAAACAATGTATTAAAATTATTTTCTCCTGTATTATTAATAGAAATTTCTGATACAAATTCCTTTCTGACAACTGTGATCCTAAACTATGGAAAATTAGACAAACTTGTAGAGAAAAATATCCTTCTGTCAATATCTGAATGTTATAGATAATCACAAGAAGTACTACTGAGGGTAAAAGTAAAAGGGTCTTCTATTTTACTTGATACTTTGTCTATAAACAGCTGCTTTATTACCACATTCATAAAAGTTTTACTGTTTAAGTAGCAGAAGATGGACCTTACATATTTGAAAGAACCTATGTCTAAATCAAATAGCATGCAATCATGGCTTTATCTTTTCAAAAAGGTTAAATTGAGTCATGTTTAACTAGGTAGCTAGCTGGTTTGTGTGTGTGTGTGTGTGCGCGCGTGCGTGCATGCATGTGTGTCTGTAATATAATATGAAACATAACAGCTTCCAGATGCTGTTGCTATAGTTTTATTTCTCCCCCAGGGACCAGTTTGCACAATATTAAGCCGCTTTGACAATTTCACATTGATGCCCTTAATTTCCTCCTACATTGGTTCTTCTATGGCTTATAAAATAGATGATTTTTTCTGAAAATACTAGTGACCACTTATATGTTTATGAATTTCATGTGCTTCAACAACTAGGGAAATATAATATTTATACTGTATCACTAAATTAAAAAAAAAATTAACAATTCAGCTATATTGCAAAAACAGAAGTGGCTTTTTAGCTGTGATTCACCATTCATGTTGATGTCACTGCAAGCTTGTAGTATGGTATATTTTAGGTCTTATAGAATATGACCGAAAATATGTCACATTATAAAGTAGCAGTGATAGGAGATTTTATAAGTAGTAGCACACAGCACAGCTAAAATGCTTATGTGTGGCATACGCTTTACTTGAATCCGTTCAATATTCCTGATAACTTGCACACCTTACTGTCTTTTGCTCTTTAGCATTCTTAGAAAAGGAATTATGTGATAGGTCTTATCTTATATGCAGTATGGCATATCATATTTGAATCATGTTCTTTGGCTAATCCTAACTGGAATGAACTTGAAAGTTATCTCTTTAGTTGAAAAATAATTTTTCAATTTGTGTAGAAGAGCTCTTCAGGTTATTAGTATGTATGTAACAGGCCACAGAACACTACAAACTCTTCCCATATTTTGGATAAAGAATTTACTACCAGTTGGATACTCATTCTTTCACTTGAAGTCAAATTATCAGGGGTATGAATGGGGGCAGTGAGATTGGTGGAGTTGTGCCCACTTGAAACACTGGTAAATATTGTTAATGGTGATTGAAAGAATTGAATTAAAACTTAAACAATTTCCAAATTTCCTAAATGTTTTAAGATTTAAGAGAATGCAAAGCTATGTTTCATGTATATTCTTCAGTTTATGCACTGATTGGTAATTCTTTAGCTTTGGACATTTCAGTAAATAGGTCTGATCAAATCAGACAGTTTTTACTTAAATGTGTAACAGACACAAGTGCAGTTAACTATTCAAAGTTATTAAAATACAAATAAAATACTATTGGAACATAAAAATTGAAAGGTTTACTTAAGAAATACACAATAATGATCTGAGGCACTTAGTTTGCATTAGTTTTGTTATGCATACCTTTACAGGGTATGTGTGAACCCAGCTCTGTTTATCTGCCCCACTTGAGCCAGGTGAAATACATTTGGTGACATGTTTCATATCTTTACACATGTATTGTGTTGCAGGAAATATGCTACCATAACAATAAGGTAGGGCATGCCAAGAGCATTCAGAAAAACACCAGACATGACATAATTTGTATTAAATCAAATGCAATTACATTGTAAGGGTGAACAGGAAGGATACACAGATCGGATCCAAGAGGCATTCAGGGGTGCAGCATGTCACAATTGGTTCTTGTTCTCTGTACTGATTTGTTAGAAAAAGGATTGAAGTTCCCAGTGGAAAGTTAACCAACAGTTCTGTCTGCAAATCTCTTTGTCTTTGCTTGAATTTTGAAGAAGATATTTAATGTTGCAACATCACAAATCTAATATATATAGAAAGTAGGGTGATCAGCTGTCGTGACTTATAGGGACTGTCCCAATATCTTTGCCATTACCTTTGAAAACAGAGATTTTTAAGGCCCACCTTGAAAAAGCCCTGGATGTGTTGATTTAGTTGGGGTTGGTCCTGCTTTGAGCAAGAGGTTGAACTAGATGACTTCCTGAGGTCCTTTTCAATCCTAATATTCTAGGATATTTGGCACTTTTTTTTAATATAGATATCTATTACTTCCCACCTGCATCCCCATTTTCCACTTTTGCTATCCAGTCACCCTACATTTAAGTGATACTGCATTCCAGCTATCCCTGGCAACCATAACAGACTCTCAGCAGTCACTACAAGTCATCATAATTTAGAGCAGCCCCAAGCCTGGTCTAAGTCACATTTAGAGCCAAGCCAAGCCTTAGCAGTCCTTGGGGCAGAGGAATGCAAATATGTCTTAAAGCCAGCTTTGTCTCCCTTCCTCTCCTACACCACAATGGAATACTGGAACAACAGATCTGAGCTTTTGCTACTCTTAAATTTTTTATATGCACCAATGGATTAAAAGGTCTGTTTTCTGTCAAAGGTTTAGGATAATAACATCAACCATTAACTGTCAACAATCCAGAATAGGATTTTGGTCCTGTAGTTCCCGTTCAGTATAATGTGTCGATTGGAGTGTTGGTTCTAAGTTCTTCAGAGCCCTCTTCTTTCTGCTCCTCAACATTTCCTGCTGCTGTCATTTTTTCCCTCACTATTTCTGCTATCCCCTCCCCTCCCTTGGTGTCTTTGGTTTTTGTTTCTCTTTCTACCCTCCACATTTCTTTTATCAGAACCTTAAGAGTTCTTGTCTTCTGATCCACAGTCATGTGTGCATGCAGGTGGGGAGGTTTTGTCGCTGTGAAGATTCTGACTGGATTAATCATTTATTTCACTGCTGTGATGTCACAGCCATCATTTTTTAACAGTACTGAGGTCTTAATATTAAACCAACCTCCTCGGTCTACCTGTCCCACCCAACACACTCCCAGTAAAATGTTTCTAACTAAGTATGATGTGTGAAAGTATGCTGAGCTGCAGTTTCTCTGAATATTACATCTCTGGCAGCCTAATGGTAACATACTGGACTCATCTGCCTATGACATTCAATTTAAGACTCAGCAACTGCTGTCTTGGCCTTCTAAGAGCATCCTCATCTCACAAAAAATTATCATTCTGAAGTTCAGAACATTTATGGTGGCCCCATCAATTTATTGCTGCTACCTAGTGCTTCTTTCTCTAGTTCTTTCTGTAACACATGCATTTGCTGATAGCCTCAGACAAGTGTAATAGACCCCACATGCAACATTTGGAATGTTTGTCTGAACGGTGAACTTCGTTTGAAATTTAAACTTATTAATTGAAATAGACATTTCTGGCCTGCCTTCCAGCAGGAGCTATTCTGGTCAAAAATGAAATTTAGTGACAGCAGTGACCATAACATATCAGTCAGAGCATAATATAAGATCTTTTTTTATGTAGACTGGACTGAAGTATTAATTTGTGTTGCTGGTATTTCTATTTTTTTTCCACATAGCAGAAATTCTGACAAACTGGCCATTTAAGCTTAATGAATTTTAGAAGAAAGAGAATGTTCTATTTTGATGTCCTTTTCCCCATATCATTTACTTAATAAACTCACATAATTATTCAAAAAAGATCTCTGCAATCTACAAGAGATGCTATGAACAATGTATGGGATACAGTATATAATATGCAACTTTTATAGAGGTTGATGCTCTATAAATGAGTAAAATAATTACTTATGTGCAGGTATTCCTTTCGTGGAAAGAACAAATGTGCACTTATATGGTGTTATGCATTTCATAATTAATATACATAGTATAAATAGAAGATGGACTCTACACACATACATGCATCTATTTCAGCTATTTCCAAATGATATGGGTCACTTTGAAACTCTCCATCTACAAACTTTCCATCTGTATTGATAAAATATATGAAGGAATGTTTTCATAAATGAAATATTAGCTGATTCTTGTGGATTTTGTAGTGAGTATTTGGGCCTGTTATGGTCTGGAGACTTGCAGCATCCTTCTAACATTGCTGTGATGTCCCTCTCCTGCAATCTGAGTTGGTGTGCCACTGTGTCCCTCAGTCATCCACTCCAGGGCCCTGACTCACTTGCTGTGTGAACCCCCACTCCTGGGGCAGTTTGCACAAGTTTGCACTGTGTAATCAGTCTCCCTGGCAATGGAAGTGTGCTCTGACTAGTCACTCAAGGGATAGTCCCCCAGTGAGCCCTCACAGAGTTGCAGCTCTGGGAACTTCCATCTTGCAAGGTTCAGTGCATTTCCACTGGGCCTTGCGAGCTCATTTACACCAGTCTGTCAATTTAACAAAGAAACTGATATGCATTAGCTTTTGTTCTGTCAGGCAGTCACACTTACACATCCAACATGTCACTGTCCATGGGTAGCACACCCATACAGGTCTGGCTACTGATGATTTTGCAGTGAGGTCCTTTCTCCCAAGTGAGTAGGTAACTGTCCTTGATGTTGTTTAGAAAATAGAATCCATAGCAAAAGCTCTAAGTAGTTCAATATGTCTTTTTTTTCCTCAAACCCCTATCATGCCCCCCCCTTCTTGATTTGTTGCTTCCCAGTAGATCTGAGGCACTTAGTTTGCATTAGTTTTGTTATGCATACCTTCACAGGGCATGTGTGAACCCACTTGAGCCAGGTGAAATACATTCGGTGACATGTTTCATATCTGTACACATGTATTGTGTTGCAGGAAAAATGCTACCGTGCACTTGTTGAGATTAGGGGTCTCAATACTTAGGAGTCATAGAAATTCTCACCAGAAGTAAGAAATGCTCACCAGAAATGGGAAATAAACTGGGAGTCTTGGTGAGACACCATGCCTGTAGGGAAGACATGTAGATGAAGTGTGTTGCTCACAAGCAGGAGAGCTGTCTCCTGAGCAGAGGGAAATATTTGTCGTGGAACAAAATGTACCATCTTGATTAAGTGGTCAATCATTGCTAAAATGGTAGTGTGGCCTTGGGAAGGTAGTAATTGCATAATACAGTCTATGGAAATGATGGCCCAAGGCCAAGATGAAGTGTGGAAGAACTGTAGGAGACTCAGTGGTCTTGAACACGGGTTGTTGGTCTGTGTGCAGAGATCCCAAGACTCTACATAGGACACAATAGAGGTACTTCCAGTAGACAACCAAAAGTTCCTGGAAACAGATTTTTGACCTTGGAACAGCTGAAGTGGCCAGAGCTCTTGTCAGGAGCCAGAGCCCAGGGCCAAGCTGTAGAAGAAGAACTGGAGGGAGCAGGATATCATGCAAGGGGGAGTTCAAGGGAAGGGCCAAACTGGTTTCAAGGGCAAGACTGGTTTCAAGGCAGGAACAGTGTAGCACAGGAATAGGCACAGTGGTTGACCTGGCACTGAGAAAACGGTAAGCTGCTCCTGCTGCTTTTGGCCTGTGAGCCCGACTGTTCACCTCTGCATCCAATCAGGTGGCATGGCTTATCAGGTAGCCTGCTGCAGATCAGCTATACTGATGAGCTGTCGCAAGCCCTGCTTCCTGACAGTGACGTTGCCTTTGCACAGAGAAGTAGTGAAGTTTTCTCACTCCCATTGAGTGCTATTGTCAGTATTTACCTTGAGGGCATCCAGATGTTATACATACATGTTTATTTGAAGGGCATCCAGGTGCTGTAAATACACTAGATTCTATACGTACACTAGGGGGCAAATTCTTACCCTCCTTACTTATTCCCATGGTGAGTGAGTCCAAAAATAGTTTAATCAGTGTGTGATTCTGTGGTGTGGGGCAAAAAAAGCAAGGAGTCTTGCGGCACTTAAAGACTAACAGGTTTATTTATCACTTGAGCTTTTGTGGGAGAATATCCCAACTTCATCAGACGTTTTGAAGAGGGAGAACTTACAGAATTGGATGAAAATAAATGCAAGGGAGTGTAAGACAAGGGATCAGGTCACACTGCAACAGCAGATCAGAGCATTTGTAAAGATTCAAACTAAAGGAAACAGCACACAGAGGGAGGATGAAGTCAAATTACCTATTATAATGTGAAAAGAATTCATAGTCATGATTCAGCCCTTCTTTCACACAATTAATTTGCACATTTGGTTGATTTCAGCTGTTTCTCTTTGAAGTCTTGATGTCCCATTGATTTTCTTGATGACCATCATTAACAAATCATCAGTGGGGTGATTAGGAAGATGGAAGTGCTCAATATTTTTTTTTTGGTGTGATTTCTGATGTCATTTTTGTGTGCATTTATTCTTCTGCATAGGGATTGTCCTGTTTGTCCAATGTATAAGGCTTGGGGGAATTTCTGGCATATGATGGCATAAATCACATTAGTAGATGAGCAGGTGAAGGACCCTTTGATGGAGTAGCAGGCTTGATTAGGTCCTATGATAGTTTCTTTTGTGCAGATATGTGGACAGAGCTGGCAGTGTGGTTTGTTGCAGGGATATGTGCCTGCTTTAATGTTTCTGTTGTTAGGTCTGTAGTTGTTGTCGAGTATCTGTTGAAGGTTCAGGGGTTGTCTATAAGCGAGGAGAGATCTGTCTCCCAAGGCCAGAGAGAGTGAGGGGTCATAGCTGTGAGTACAGGATTTGATGCTCAAAGACATGTGCCTCCACTCTGTGCACTGCATAGCTCTGCCTGGTCTCCAGCACACTATCTCCCCAAATTTCTAAATTAAAGACTATTTTAAGAAGTGAGAATCTTTTATCTATGACTATAGAATGTGATAACATGAAAGCTAAACTCAAAGGGACACTACCAGCTTTAAAATCACACTTCTGCTTGAAAAATATTTTGTCTACTGTTCTTACAAATAACATGTTTAATTGTAAGAAATGAATGGGGAAAAGGTAACTATCTACGGTCAGTTTCTTTACTTTGTATATTTAACTGACCTTCATTTATGTGGGTGTGGGTGTCAAACTGTAAATTATACTGTACTTACTGGTTTTAATGAGAGATGCTGAAATTTGCTGTAAAAAATCTCATCCTCATCTAGATTTGTGGATGTCAGAATGTGCTCAAATAGATCAGAGGCTGTGATTTTATTTTTATTGAAACTGTGAGTTATCCCAGATAATGTGAAATTCTGTTTTTAATCCATCATTTTAGTAAAAATAGTTTTACAATATGATATTACATCCCCCAAGTGATCAGAATAAAATAGCAACATATTTTCTGAAGTGGAACTTCTTCCATTCTTGTTTTCCCTACTACAAAACCCCCAGACTTAAACCTGCCATGTGCTACCATCCCTTACCCCTAGATTTGAGCAGTAGGTAATATGGCTCACCAGTACTCTGATCGCCAGAAGACATTGTTTAGAACGAGTTTTTGAGGCAAAAACCTGCTGGGTAATGGTATGGTCTGGGACTGTGGGACTACTCTTATCCCATAATTCTCTGGATCTGGGTACAAGCAGCCACTTCAGGCTTCACTCTTTCATAGGTTTTTAATCTCAAAGTCTTAGACTAAGAATTTTTCTTTCCTTTTTAATATTATTACAACTAATAGTGTAGATTAAAATACCATAAAGATTCAGGTCTCCACTCTACAAAGTACTGAGCGCAATGAGAATATATGTGTGCCTAAAGTTAAATATGGATTTAAGATGCTTTGTTGAGTTAAGGCTAGAATGCTCAACACATCTCAGATATCGGCCTTTAGTGCATATACATTCTTTTATATGGTCACAGGCTTTTTTAAAAGCAGACATTTGAATAAGCTAACATTTATTCCAAAAAGTTGTGATATTTATATGAGATATAAAATTTTCTCCTTTCTTTTATGTATTTAAAAAGGGAATATCAAGCATCTGAACTATTTTTTTTTTTATTCTCATAAGTCCTTTTATACAGTTTTTATTTTGATTTACATTCTATATATGGCGCTTTCATAGAATTTTAAAAACCTGTTCATAATTTTTATGGAGGGCATCATTAAAAATTCCTTACATGGTAGTTGCTGTCATATGGTGAGATACCACAATTTTCTGCTATGGTTAGAAAATAGCTATACTAATGGATATAAATGTTTTTGCCATAAGTCAACTTCTTAATGGCAACCACTCAACATATGTATGGCCCTGGCTGCTATTCTTACAGAAGACATTTAGAGTAGAACTATAATAGATGAATGGCCATCAGGTATTTCATCAGTGCTGTGATAAAGGGTTCTTTAAAATAATTTGACCTCTAAAGGAAGCCTCTCTGACCATAATACAAATTATTACTTGAAGAAAACATGTATTGCCTCCTTGATAGATGTCATTGCCATTTAATACCAAGTACTGTAGCCAAACTGACAATATGTTCATTCTCTGTGAACCTTGTACAAGATGGCTGTGCTTGCAAGACTGATTGTGAGAATGACAATGATTGAGAATATGCTTTTGAGTTTTCTTATGTTGCTCCACAAATGTGGAGCTGATGTAAGACGGGTGTATTTGAAACAAGTATGTTAACATTATACTGCACTGTAGTGATAGCTGTAATGTCATTTCCATTTCATTACCCCATCTAAAGCAATTTAGGTTCCTGATGATGGCACTCTTCTTCAGCTGTCAACCTGGCACATTTATGGCACTTAGCATTTAATGGTAATCAATGACGGTGGGACTTGTGTACCTTGTATGCAGTACAAGATTACTGTTAAAAAAAATTGCTGCTCTAACACAGCTTGAGTTTCTCTTCCGCTTTTGTTGACTGTGCTGTAAACTGACAACGAGTTGTAAAATGTTATTTGCAGCACATTACATTCAATTGGATGTATCATTTGTATTTTGCATACATATATGTAGTCTTCAAGTGAATTCAGTAGTAAGGAAAGGCATCGTACCTCATGAACTGAAAAGTTAAGTTTCCTAATAAGGGAGGAGTTATGTACCTTATTTTTGAGACACCGGTCTGGTTGATGAGACCTAAGTTCTGTTCTTGATTCTGTTGCATACATCCTGGATGACCTTGGAAAGGTCACTGTTTCTCAGTTTTCTCATATGTGGAATCAGTGCAATACCCTACAGAGATCACTGCTGCTCATCAATGTTCATGAAGTGGTTAAAGATTGTCTTCTGGTGGTAATGTGAGGAATCCAGAATTTAAAAATAATGTCGTTCAGTGTCTGACTGGTAAAGTGCTGTGCTAGGAGGGACTATCATGTCTGTATGACCTATGATGGGTTCTTTTTTGCTTCTAAGTACAGTAAATTTCAGAGGTTTGATGAGAGGCCATAGTATTATTTTCCCTTAGAGATGTTCTGTAATTTCCTCACTCCTGCTGTCAGCACTTTTCAGGGGAATGAAGCACTATAACCCCTACTATACTTTATTCTTAGAGAAGGGGAGGAAGTGATATTGCTATCATAATATAATGGTTAAAGGCTTGTTGCTTCCTCTCTAGATTTCACAGCCCTGGGATTTCATTGTTAATGATTCCCCTGGAATGCCCCAAATTGTACATGATTTTGGAGTTGCCAGGAAAGGTTTTGTTCTTTGTTTCAGACAGGTGGTAGAGATACCATAGATTACAGGCCTTTTTTCAGATTGGTGGCTCCATTGTTGCTGCCTCAGATGGAGTTAAACTGATCATAACAACAGATATGCAGTGTTGTGGCAAGAGGGAAATTTGTGGGGTAGGTGCTTTCTTTGATCCGAGAAGAAACCCTGGTACAGGTTGCTACAAAGTGGCACTGTGTCCATCATTTTCCCAAGACAATTGAAATGAAAAAGAAAACTGAGCATGAAACATTAAACATGAACTAAATATTATGGTTTTCTTCTGTTATTCTGTAGTCTGCATATAATTACACTTGCCCCATAGCATAATGTAAATAATTATCATTATTAACATTAGTCTGATGGGGACAATTTCAGTGCACCAAACCTGCTTCTGTCAAGTTGTTTCATTCTTAGCTCTGGCAGACAGTTGTTAAAATAAGTAACAGAGGGGTAGCCATGTTAGTCTACTTCAGCAAAAGAAACAAGGAGTCCTGTGGTACTTAACGACTAACAAATTTATGTATTGCATGCGGTTTCATGGGAGAGAATCCCACTTAGTCAGACACTTGAAGATGGAGAATTTACAGAAATAACAAATGAGACAGACAGACTTGAAACTTTATTGCATGTCATCTTGTTGCATCAAATATTGTACAGTATGTGATATCACTAACTGATCAACAGTGCTTAGGTACCATAGGTCACCAGAGATAGGTGTGTTGCTTAGAGCTTTGAGAAGTGAATAATTACTATTGTATAGAGTATTCAGCATCTTTTGCGCACACACTTTAGGTTTAGACCAGGCGTGGCCAAACTGCCACTCGGGGGCCACATTTGGCTCTTGAATTAAAAAGTGTGGCTCACGGAAGAACGTCAGCAAATCAATTTAGTAGGTAAAAGTATATGGCTGTCTGCTGCAGTGCGGCTCTTGAAGGTTTAATAATCAACTAGTGTGGCTCTTGAGGTCCATAAGTTTAGCCATGCCTGGTTTAGACAGTGGGGCAAGATCAGCCCCTCCCACAGGAGCAGGAGGAGCTGAGCAGAGAAAAATGCTTGAGGTTCACCTTTTAGGGTGTCCTCTAAATGCTTCTGTGGAGATCCAGGAACCAGCAAGTGGTTCAGCCTCCAGTCTTCATTAGTCTAATGGTGGTGCTATACCTCTGCACCCAATCCAGGAGTCCTGCCCCCTAGTATCATGGTTTCATTGGAACCATATTGCTAGAAATGCATCCAATTTGTTTCCACTCCTACCACCTCCTAAGGAAAGGTTTCAAGGTGCATAGTGGTTCTTGCTAAAAGCAATTTTTAGCCTCAGGCTGTATGGTCCATTCAGTGAATTTCCTGTGTGTTTCTAAGGATAAAGTGACCTTATCTGATCTGCCTTTCCTATGTGCAAATTCCAAACCCTAGAAAGACCTTCCAGGAGCAGGGCAGGAAGAAGGGAGAGTGGTGCTGAACCAATAGATGTTTTCCCACAAGGCAAGGGAGAGGAGAGCCATGTGCAGACAACAAGGATATATTCAGGCCTTTTCTAATCTTTAAGCAAGTTAATATCTACTGTGTACTTAAAGCATTGGTGACAGTCTTAAATAATTTAGAAGAAGAGCAAGGATTGCCTAAGGGGTGCTGGGTCCTTCGTTCTGTAGACCTCTAGACCCATCTACCAGCCAGCTCCTACTAGCCACCCACTTTGTCATTATCTTCCTTTCCATTTTATATAAGAAAAATAGACTTTTCACCTCTTAACCTCAGCCCTTGGGGAACCTTGAGCTAGGGGATATATCTCTATTACTGCCTTTATTTAAAAGACTATAAAAATCCATTTGTGTGGGACTATGAAATGGATAAGATAAAGTTTGAATATCAGGGAGAATCTTGTTTCAATTCCATGAGTAAAATTTGATTTTAAATAAAAACAAAAGGTAATGTAGGTCTGCTCTATGCTTAACCCATGGTGTAGATGCTGCTAGGGTGATGAAGAAATGCTTCTGCCAACCTACCTATCATTTCTTAGGGAGGTGGAGTCCCTAGAATGACAGGGGAAACCTCTACTGATGCTTACAAAAGCAAGGATTCTTGTGGCACTTAAAGGCTAATGGGTTTATTTATTGCATGAGCTTTCTTGGGAGAAAATCCCACTTCATCAGACGCTTCGAAGAGGGGGAACTTACAGAATGGAATGAAAATAATTGAAATAAATAAATGAAAACTGGATCTGGGTACAAGCAGCCACTTCAGGCTTCACTCTTTCATAGTCATTAGCCTGTGAAGGCACATCTGTAGTTTCATGCACACTTTCAAAGCTTCTTGTGAACTATACAGGAAGCTAGATATGAGTCAGCAGTGTGCTCTTGCTGCCAAAAAGGCCAATGCCATACTGGGCTGCATCAGGAGAAGTGCTACCAGCAGATCAAGGGATGTGATCATTCTCCTCTATTCTGCACTAGTGAGGCCACATCTAGAATACTGTGTTCAGTTTTGGGCTCCCAACTACAAAAAGGACAGGGACATGCTAGAGATAGTTCAGAGGAGGGCAACCAAAATGATAAAAGGGCTGGAGCACAAGCCCTATGAGGAAAGACTGAAAGCATTAGGCTTATTTAGTCTGCAGAAGAGAAGATTGAGGGGGGATTTGATAGCAACCTTCAACTACTTGAAGGGATGCTCCAAGGAGGATGGAGCTCGACGATTCTTGGTAGTAACGGAGGACAGAACAAGGAGCAATGGTCTCTAGTTACAGTTAGGGAGGTCGAGGCTGGATATTAGGAAAAGCTTTTTTACTAGGCGAGTGGTGAAGCCTTGGAATGAGTTGTCGAGGAAGGTGGTGGAATCTCCAGTTCTATTATTCTATGATAAATCCCCCCAGCCTTGCACTCCAGAAACATACCACTTCACACTTTCCAAGACCTCCTCTTGAACAATGAAAGCTCATTAATTAGCTTGCTATTTCGTCAAAGAAGAGTCAGCTTACACTAGTCTTTGTAATCTGATCAGGGTCTGCAAGGACTTTAGACAAACTCACTGGTAAAGATTAAAACATTGACTTCAGAAAGAGATTTTTATATGATTGTAAATGATAGGCCAAAAAGCCTAGAAAGTTACCTAAGAAATAAAAATTAAATGCACATTCTAAATCCTAAATATTATCAGACTCAGTAATATTTGAATCAAACAGCTTTTCTTATCCCAGAGGTTGTTTCATACCAGTTACAATTCTTATTACACAGGCTGAATTCCCTTCTCAGCCAGGGACCAGTCCCTCCAGTTCAAAGTCTTTGTCACTGCAGTGTTCTTGTTGCCTTCTGACTAGGTGGGGGAGGAGAGAGGTGGACTCATAATACCATTGTTCCTTATCTTATACTATTTGTTCCCCTAGAAAAAATATTGGCTCAGCCTGGTCCTCGCTGATCAGCTTTGTAGGGTCACAATATTGAGCAATCTCCATTGTGCTGTACTTGTGCAATCATCTCTTATTGAATAGTAAATCTCATATTTATGAGTCCCCTGCTGATCAGTCTCTGGTAGTGCTCACTTAACGCCTGTCTGGAGGTGGGTCACCTCCTCTGTTGCCACTGGAGAGCCAGCTGTGAGTACATCTCAGGCTATGTCTACGCTTAAAGTTTAAATTGAATTACTCATGATTAATTTGATTTCAAGTTTTGTGTGGCTACACCAGCTTTCCTTAATGTGAAGTAAGGAAAGGTCATTTCAAAATTATAAAACCTCCCTTAAATTCAAAATGAAGTTTAAATCAAACTTATTAGTTTTGATTTAAACCAGTGTAGCCATGTTAATTCAAACTACCATTAGTTTGAATCAACACTTTTTGCCCTTCCTCCTCCCAGGGTGCCTTCATCTTTCTATATACTGGGTGTGGCATGGCCCTTCTTGGAGGCCATGTTGCCACATTTCCCATGGTGCCCCTCTCCTAAATTGAACTAGCTAGTCTAGTCCATGGACATGCCAGTTTGATTTGGGTTTCTAGTGGAGCCATGTTAATTTGATTTAACTTAATTTGATTTAATGATTATTAGTTCAATTTAATTAGTTCAATTTAAGTTAATGTGATTTAACAGTCTAAGTGTAGACGTAGCTTCAGATTGTCAACAAATTTCAAGAACAACCACAGAGAAAAATCTCATAATGCACAGTAATGATATGTATATTTTGACAGAACAATGAGTTTCAGCTGATCATTATCCTTCATATAGTTCACAAGGCATGCTTTGAATGAAATATCATAACCATAAAAATGGTGAAAATGGAGGTTACAGCATGCTGTTTTGAGGCACAGCATGTCACACTCTCCCATCACAGCATCTCAGACTGGACACCCAAGATGTGTGGATTCTTTTGGCCTTAATCTCACTTCTCCTCTGTTCCCCAGCTATAAAATAAAGACTAAAAATGCCCTTTCATCTCATAGAGATGTGTTGAAGATAAATTCATTAATACCTCTAAATCGCTGTTTGTGTAATGATGAATCCCATACAAAAATCATGAAAAAATTAATAATTCTGTTTTCTAAGTAAGACTCGAATAGTGTACACTGTTATGTTTCCCTGACCATGTGAGCACTCTCCCTAGGAAAGGATTCTTAGTAGAGCCACTGAATCCACACCATCTCTCTCCCCTGTATTTTTAATATTATATATGCCTGCTATGATGGAGTCACAGACCCAGTCTACGGTGATGGGAACACCAGTGGGCTGCCATAGATCAGGTTAGCAACTGCTGATATAGAGCCTGCCGTTCTGATTAACCCTGTGCACTCATTTGTTCTGGAGTAACAACATAGTTCAGGCCAGGTTTATTGTTGTTGAGTGTCAGAGTAGGATTTCACTTACAGAACTGTGAAATAATAAAAATTGCTCAGCTCTTTCAGGGCCCTAATTCTTACTGAATACTGTGCTGCCTTCTAGGTTTGATTTTGCTAATTCTACAGTCCAACTCAAAATCACATTACATCTTCAGTTTGTTAAATGAAACAAAGGATTATTTGGAGGGTCTATTACATTTCTGTGTACGTTTTCAACTCTGTATCACTTGTTTACTGATTGCATTACTGATATTTTCTCATTAATATTAAAACTGTCATGGGTATGACTGTGAATGAAGCCTTGCACATTGCACATGTCATCTTGTGGTGTGACTTTTTGCTTGCAAAGTGTCTTTACAATCCTGTTGCCACCCTAATTCACTGCCTATGTTTGTAATTGCTGGTATCCTGCCAGTCTACTTCTCTGCATACTGACTTTGATATTTATAGGATCTGATACCTGAAAGCCTCTGTCTGTCATCATTGTAGTAATCAGAGCATACGCTGGAAAAAATCAGCATTGTAGGATGTTCCAGCCCGAAGAAGTGCATTATTCTGCCACAGAATGAACTAAAACAAGCAAGGATTCCTGTGTCACTTAAAGACTGACAAATTTACTTATCACATGTGGTTTGGTGGGAGAAAATCTCATGAAAGCTCATGTAATAAACATATGTGTTAGTCTTTAAGTGCCACAGGACTCCTTGCTTGTTTTGCTGAACTAGACTAACATGGCTACCCCTTTTGGAGAATGAACAATGGTACCTGACTTTCCTAAAGCAAAGCTGGATGAATGTAAATCCTGCTTTTGAAATAATTGTTCAAGTCATTTTACTTTGCTCCTCAGTCAGCGTGCTTCACAAAAGCGACACTGTTTGGTTCAAAATTGTATTTGTTAGAATTTAATAGGATGGTCTTGGCTTATTTTTCCAATTCAGCAAGGTTCTAAGAGAATGCCAGATCTTCATTCCTTCTTTATCTCTTTCGAGTCCTTGTATTACTAGTTCCATGCTTACAGGAAAATCTAATCACTTTAGTCTGTATTTAAGAAGCTGAAAATAATTTCACTGTTTTCTTATGCAATAGTGGAAAACAAATAGACTAAAGGAAAGAGTGAGGGCTGAGGTAACCAGGAACCATGTTACATTCTAGGACACGATTCAGGAGTAAATATATTATTTTAGAACAAATGTTCTAATAGCAAGAAAATGTTAGGCAGCTGTTTTTCATGGATGCTTACCAGCTATTGGTGTATTTTTTTTCCTGAATTTTAGATATTTCTATTTCCTGTGATTTTTTGTTCTATACTTACTGGGAAGTTCAGCAGCAATCAACAGAAAATGTGCAAGCAACATAGAGTAGCTTGTGTATCTCCCCTCGACTTTCTAAATTCTAATGAGCATGGCATCCCTACTGTGTTGCACCAATGGGAAATGCCCTCCTATCGATGCAGCATTAATCTTTTTCCAGTCAATTTCTGAAGTTGATTTCCAGATCAGTTGAGTGGGTCTCCACTTCTGCTTAATCAGTCCTGAAAAATCAGTCTGACAGAAGTGAATTTGTTCCTGTCCCTGAAGACATAGCCTGGTAAAGACTATTAAATTTACTGTATTTCTTCTCTGTTTCTTCTTCTACTATCTGTCAGGAATGAATTAACTTAGAAAACAAAGATTTCCAGCTTTTTGGTGCTGTTCATGGATAATTTTGAATGCTAATGTTCTATGGGGACTCAGACATTGCATCTGTTGGAATCTACTTGTCCTAAGAATGTAAGGTTCAATGTAAAGCTGATGATAGAATACATGAAGCACCATTAAATTACAAGGGGCTCAACTCAACCATGTTGAACCGCATTTAAATGTTATATTTGCTACAGTTGTTACGATGTTATAAATGTTAGAACGTTACATTCATAGTGATTTTACCAGGATTTATCAGATCAGTGATATGCTTGAAAAAGGCAAATTGAAGGGAAGTCTGAAATGATTTCTGTTTCTTCTGAATGACTGCTAAGTAGCACATGTAGTACAATTTATATTGTTATACAGATTAAAGAGACATTTTGGTGGGATCCTGTTGTTAAAATAATGGAAGCACATCATCTCATATTGAAGTTTTGTGAGTGACTGGGTCCTGGCAAGGTAAGAAAGGATTTAAACATAGGTAGATTGTGACGGTAGTCACACTGGAAAGCAATGATTCTAGTCCATCAAGCATACATTAAAATCAGATATTGATTGTATTGTAATTACAGTGTCAACAAAATGTACACATCATAGAAGGGACATAGTAAAGTTACCTCAGAAACAATCCATCCATGATTCAGTATAATTGCTCATGTTTTCCCAGTTAGTAGCTCTATCCTTCAGCTACTCTAATCAAAGGCCAAACAAAGCTCTGTTTAATTTTGCTGTGGGGAGGATAGAGGCCCACTTATTTCTTGAAAATAATAAAAATTCCTTCTGTGGATGATGCTGGGGAATAAAATATTAAGAACATTTTAACATTTTGACTGTTCAATTACCTGCTAGTGTTACTTGGCTCCTTTGTAACTCACTAGATTTTATGAGGTTTAACAGCTTCTCCAGCAAAAGTCACATGTTAATTTCAGTCGTCTATTTGGAGAGCATAGCTGAAAATTTTTCTTTCTAGTCACTGGATTAAAGAGGGTTTCTTTTTCTTCCCTCCTGAAAATTGCTTTAATGCGATTCAGGCTATAATGTATGAAATATCTCTTTCTTCTTTCAGAGTTTTCCCTTTGTGTAATCAGCTTATATATGTGCTGCTGTTCAAGAAGTATAGAATTATGAACAAAACAAAAAATTAAGACAGTCCAGCAATATGGAAAAGATACACTTCATGTTGATTTTAAGTTTTGTAATATATTTTATATTACTTTGAGAACTTTTTAGTATGTGTGCCTCCATGTAAAAAGGAAAAAGTTTGAAGATCAGGATTGTGGGCCTCGACTCTTGTCCTAGTACTTTTATTTAATTCTGAATTCTTGTTACTTCTGCATAAAATTAATGAGACTAGCTGTTTATACCTGTTTCTAGTAAACAATTTTTTATGCTCAAAGTTGAAATACATCATAGACTGCATTTCACTCTAGACTTCACTGTACAGTTTGCAATATAATTTTGCTGTGGGCATGTCAAGAAAGTAATTGTAGTACCTTCATTTTGTCTGCAGGGTTCCAGATCATTAACCTTCTTGCAGTGTCATTTTTGTTATCTGAGGAAAAAGAATGTCCTAAAATTTGAAAAGGAAATCATATTGGCTTTTTTGCACTCAGAAAATACATCACCAAAATATTCTTTTATAAAGTAATGCAACTTCTTTAATCTTAAGGGGTTTTAATATAGTACTTTTTTGACAAAATGTTTTAAAATAATGTATGCATCTCAGTTGTGACTCAGAATAAAGGGACTATTTACCTTTCCATATCAGAATTTCAAACCTGTGACATGAACTTTTTTTAAAAGTCACAGTACATTAAAAGGAATGAAGAGCCAGTTATGGGCAGCAGTATAAAGAATTGCACCAATTTGGTTCATATATTCCTGGAAAAATAGGCAGTGAATTTGTGTTTTACACACATCTGTGATATGCTGCTTTTCTTCCCCCTTAGGTCTAGTTATTACTTCTAGATGTTGGAGAGCTTTGAGTTCTTAAATTATTTAAAGACACTACGAAATCCTGTACGCATAATTTGACCTGACTTTAAGATATTATGGGTGAGGAATATATTTGGAGTTCTCAGAATATTGAGAGATTCAGTATTTTGAATTGCTTTAAAAATTAATTATTTCCCATTTTTTGTTAGTCTGACAAAGGTTTGGAACCTGCATCAGCAGAATTTAGCTAAAGACAGAATCCCTAGTGCTGTGCTCATTTCTGTGCTCAACCTTGATAAGATGGTGCATGGAATGGTAAACATAAGTGAACTGTGTGGGTTTCATTTTCATTAGAAACAGAGGGTGAACAATCTGTTTGAGTGAGAGAAGGAACAAATAGGAAATGATATTAAAATGTGTTAGAAAAAAATTATAAAACTGTAGAGTGAAATCTTAATTGATGTCAATATGTGTGTTGCTATTAACTTTATTTGAGCCAATATTTCACCTGTTGTATTAGAAATAGTAGAAAAGTTATTGCTGGTGTCTTGATGTAAAGGTTAATTCTTCCTGAACTCCAATTCAGACATTCTGAAGGTGTCATTTGAGTAATCACTCTCTATTGTCATGTTATCTAAAGTTTGGGCTAGCACCTCTGCTTAATATGCAGAAGGTCCTGGGTTCAGGCCCCAGGGGGTTGGACTTGATGATCTCACGAGGTCCCTTCCAACCCTATGATTTGATTGATTGACTGATTTGTAATACCTCTATATATTAGTTAAACTTTGAAATATGGAATGTGTGGCAGACTTTCCCCTTTCGTGACTATAGTGATGAAAGCCAAAGGTAAGCCTTCCTTTGAAAACCATTTTTAAATGAATCATTTCTAAAATTTCCTGCTAGTGTGAAATGCTTCAGGTTTTTTTTTTTTCCTTGAGTTTCTTCATTTTACAGGCCACAAAGTTAGAACATTATTGATCACATGTGATATATACAGGTGGTAAGCAATTTATTTTGACAGGGAAATAATAATAAGAAAAAAAAGGAGTCAGGACTGAACCCTATACAGGTAGTCCTCACTTAGTGACCGGGTTCCGTTCCTGAAACCTGGTTGATAAACAAATTGGTCACTAAACGAGGAGCAGCCCTTACCGGTATTTCAGGCATAATGTACTTTACTGGTAGTGGGTTTTTCAACCATCGGTAGATAGTTTTAATGTCACCTTTGCATCATTTATAACATTTTTAATATATATTTTAAATGTTTTAAGCTCTAATGTACTGAACTTAGTTTGCATAGTGTACTGTAAATATAGGTAATCTGAGAGAGTTGATGCGAGTTCTCGTACATCGCCATAATACCAACTCATCAGAGAGCCGGTCATAACTCTGAGGGGTCACTAAACGAGTAGGTCACTAAGTGAGGACTAGCTGTAGTGTGTTTTATTAATTAAAATGTAAGCAAATGGCTATCATTTACTGATGGACTTCTCAGCCGCCACAAGTTATTAATCTCTTAATTATGTAAGAATGGATACATTTGTGTTATCAGGATGGTAAATATAGTACCCTCTACAGTTATGTCTGTTTCTCTTGTATACTAGAATACAGTGCATCTCAAAATCCCCAGTCATTGTGATGATTTACAAAATGAACTATCCGAAAAGAAGGGTTAAAAAGCAATGGCATTATCTTTCTTTGTTTTTCTTTCTTTTTTTATTTTTTTAATTAAGAGAACTAAACACAGCTATACTCACTTGAAAATCCTGGAGGATGAACTAGAGAACAGTTGCACAAAATCAGCACAACAGAAAAGATTCTAATGGTTCTTTTTTTGACGCAGGGGAGGGGAACACCAAGGCCCTGCTAGCGTAGAACCTCAGAGTTATGAACTAACCAGTCAACTTCACACCTCACTTTGAATCAGAAATATGCAGTCTGGCAGCAGCAGAGACAAAAATAAATAAAAATAAAAGGCAGCAAATGCAGTACAGTACTGTGTTAAATGTAAAGTACTCTACAAAAAAAAGGAAAACAGCTTTTTTCTTCATAAAGGTGTATTCAAAACTGTTTTAGGTCAATGTAATCTTTTGAAAGAGTGACCATAATGTTTTGTTCAGAGTTGCAAATATTTCAGCATCATGAGCAGCTTCCATTCCAAAGGTGTTTGTAATTTTGAGGTTCTACTGTACAGGAAAGAACTGAAACAGGTAACGTATTTAAAGTTAAGCATGTCCATTGTTTTTCTGACTAGACATTCTTTGCTGAGTTGGGTTCTGAGGTTGTGATAATACAGGACAAAAGGGTTGAAAACATTTTTGAAAACTCACTGTTTGTAGGGAGCTTGAGTTTGGCAAAGTCCAGTGGCTATCTTTAAGGTCCTTGACTCAAAGTGGGTGGCCCATGTATCAGGCAAGTCTGACTTTTGATGCACTAAACAGATGAAGGATTTCCAATTGTTTTATTAGAATAGTTGAGGCCTGGGTGGCAGGAAGGAGAGCTTCACCACATCACTGAGCTAATGGACTGAGAGGGTGGTGGAGGAGCAGCTGACAGGACCAGTAAATTTTTATGAGGAAATTAAAAAGAAAGAACCCTGCTGCTGAGTCTCTGGACTCTTCCTGAGAAACAAGCATCAGCCATTGTAAGATCTTTGTACATGGCTGTTAGTTTTAAAACTCTATGTCATAATTCTCTGTAGCAGATACTTTTCAGTAGCATGAACAATATTTAGTTTGGGGAATATGTTTACAGTGTAATCATATTTGGTTGAACATTATCTCTGCTGTGCAGTTTTTCTGCCTTGTAAATGATGATTATTGAAATCCCAGTCACATTTCAGCATGCATTCTGTGAGTGACAAATTTATCTGTTGGAAATTCATCATTGGTGTTTTTGGGTAAAAATTCATTCACAGGAGTTATGCCCACATACAACAGTGGTAGATTTGAAGTGGAATGTCTCTGAAATCATTTAGGTGAAACACATAAATCCATGGGAAAAAAAGATCATAAATCCATTGGCTAAGGGGCAGTTTTGACCTCATTATTGGCCTGATCCTGCAGGCAAACCTGAAGGTTTATGTTATGTCTTTACAGCAAAAGAGGTATGTTTTTACATCAGGATAACCATCTTGGAGTACAATGCTAGTGGAGACAAAATACAGTAACTTCTTTTCCTCGGTGTACCTACTTGAGAGCAACTGAAGCTGCAGAATATAGAGTTGACTTCAGTAAGCTACATCAAGGTAAAACTGTAGTGCGTTGTCTCCACTGGGATTTTACATTGAGATTACTGTTTCAGTGTAAAAAATAAAACACTTCTGTTTGCAGCAAAGATGTATCCTTGTGGATAAATTGTGCCCTTAATGTATCAGTCCTCCCAGCCAGGGTAGTGCTGGTGCATATAATCACAGAAGCCAGGGAGAGGTGCCTTTTGAGCCAGAAGGTTCACTGTGAGTTCAACCCCCTGCGCATGTGGTGAGACTGGTATTAGTGCACGGAGACGCACTCTTTGGGTATGTCTACACTCCACTGATATACCTTTGACTGGCCTGGATTAGCTGACTCAAAGCTATAGGGTAAGGCACCATTTAATTGTGATGTGGACGCTCTGGCTCTGGCTCTGGGACCTTTTCACCATACTGACGAAAGACCCTGGGCCCAAACACTTACCCCATAAGTAAACAGCCCCTCAGACTGAGCCCTGCAAGCCCAAGTCAGCAGGCATGACCCAGCCATGGGTGTCTAACTGCAGAGTAGACGTTGCCTTTCTGCTCAAGAGATGCGAACAGCAGCATGCTGCCTGGGCCCTGCCTGAATATATCAAGAAATTCTCTGGGACCTATCCTCCAAAATGCAAGACTGCAAGGGAACCATTTTGAATTACATTCCAAGTTTAGGTAATAGCTAATGGATGCTGTAAATGTATTGGTTTTCAGTAAAATATACAACTGAGCCAGAGTAAAGCAACCTATTTGATTTTCCAGGCCACAGGTAAAAGTGAAGTTCAAAAGAACAGCTAAAGACAGAAAGCATTACTTCAAACATGAGGGGAATATATCATGACAAGAAGGAAAAAAATATATTGTTTCCAGAAAGTTAGACTGTTTTATTCATCTCCCTGGTTTTATTCTTGAAATTTATTTCAGTTTTCATGCACAGAAAAGGCATTTTTCTCTCCACATGCATCTGCAGATGGGCAGAACTGGAATAAACCTAAAAGTGTTTGGAACTAAAGAAATGTTATAGAACTTGGGGAATGGAATTTTTAATAGCTTTTATAATGCTTCAAGAATGTGCATAAGTCCTAGAGTACTTCCCTTCTTTTGTGAGCAGTTTTTATAATTCTAAATGCTCGTATTTTACTGGAAATTGTTCCTTCTTGCTAGTAAAATTCCAGGCTGTGCACAGCTGCTGTACCTTAGGGCAAACAACTAAATGTTAGAGTTTACAGTGGTTAGAGATTTATTCTTTATATTTGTCAGATTTTTGTTGGCACTTTAAAATTTGATTCAGTAACTGTTCATAACCCTCAAGCATCCAAAGGTATTGTTGATCTCTGTAATATCCATGTGTTTGATTAGCATTTATATACAGTATTAAAATGGAAATGCCAGAATAAAAAGGAACTTTCAGACTGTACTTTTAAAATCAGAGTCAGGAAATGCAGTAATTATGGGTCCAATAGCAACACATTCATCTGCATTGCACATATCTCATGCTGTATAATATGTGTCAAAGAAAATCAGAGGGAAGAAATAAGAATCTACTCAACAAATTCTGATTTAAGGCCAAGACCACTGTTTTTTACTTAAATCTTTTAACTTACTTGGTGGTTGACACAGAGGACCAATCACTGCCTTTCTAGATATCTGAGAATCAAAGTGACACCCCTCTTCATATCAACTAAGCAAATAATTTCTTTTAAAAGGACGTCAGAACCATTTTCTAAGAACCATACCTAAGGTTAGTCTGACTCACAAATCAGGACATCAGACATCAATATTTAAGGTGGTTTGTGCAAAATGCTGAACAGGATGGTGAGATTTTAAAAATTATAATTTTGACACTGAGTGCAATTGAGTTATCTAGCTTATCTATATTTTGTATTTCATTTACATTTTGCTAGCAATTATTCTACAGGAAAAAGTTGCATTACTTCCAGTTTAAGCTTTTTGAGATTTGTGAAAAGAAGCTTGCACATCACCTGGTATACTTGTCTAACCTCAGAATAATGAAAAGTTTCCTTTTCCTGTGATGTAGATTCTGCACTTTAACAAATTACTTTATATACAATAACATAATACAGGTCAAGTTATGGTAGGGTTTTTGGAATAAGATTATTATAAATCTGTTGAAGAATCAGTTTGTACTCCATTGCTCTATTCTTTAAAAAGAAACCTTTTTATTTTACAATCCAGAATCCTAAATATTACTATATATAATACAGAGTGGCTTTTGTTGGTTTATTCCTATGTAACAAAGCATGTTGTTGTGCATCATTCAAACATGTCTGTTTAATCACTGTTTAAATGCTATTAAGATACAGTAGCCTAATTAGCAATTCATTTGGAATATGGATAATTGAGATATCAATGAGCTAATTGTCTGTTGTAAATGCATTTCTCATTGATAATAATACAAAAAAAGCTATACAGATATTTGTTTTACCAAGAGGTTGTGGGGGAAAGCATCCCTATGTTCCTTTAAATGTTTAAATGCTTTTATTTGCCCTATCTGTGTGTACACACAATTTACATATTCACGAAAAGATGCTGAGAGATGTGCTGTCTTAGAATAAAATGTAATAGATATGTAAGGAGATCAGAAATGAAATAAATAAAATGGCATGCAACATATAAGATAGTAATAGAGAAATGTTAACTGTAAAAGAGAGTGAGGAAATATCTGTATGTTTAAAAAGTGGAAACAGAATATTGCCATTGTAATAAAACCAATATGAAAACTGATCTATAAGTATGTTAAGTAGATATTATTAAGAAATTTAAACATTCCAGCTGGGATTTACAATAAACCCAAATTACAAGACTTATTATGTTCAGTAAGGTTTGGTTGCCTAGTTTCTGTAGGCTCCTTTCAAAATTACAGCCTAAAGTATAAATAAGAATTATTTTCCAAGAAAAGTTTAAGATGGAACCACCTATCGAGGGGAATAAACTGTCTATTGAGAAATCAATGATAAACAGTAGTACAGATGTGAAATTAATTCTTTCTATAATATGACTGATCATATATACAGTGCAAATGTTATAAAAGAGGACGATGAAGTACAAAATACACACCCCCTGCCATCCACCCCACCAAGGAGTCCAGTGGCACTTTTGAAAACTAACAAATTCTTTTATTGAATAAGCTTTTGTGTGTCCAGTTCTACTTCATCAGATGTATGAAATGGAAACTGCAGTATTTTGGGTGTTTATATGCACAAAAGGATAAGTAACAAAACCAAACAGTTCCAGAGGGGTATTCTATTTCAGCAAACCAAATAAGCTGTTTTGATGCAAACAGTGTGGATGTTGGTTTTGGAGAATAATGGAGGAGAGGGTGAGAATGTTAAAAGAGCAGAAACTAACATTTTAAAGAATTAGCCACTCTTAAGCCCTTATTTGAAGCCAAGCGGATGGTGTCAAATTTACATATGAATTCTAGCTCTGCAGGTCCAGTTGAAGTCTGGTTTTGAAGTTGTTTTGCTAAAGTACTGTAACTTTTATGTCTGTTGCAGAATGTCCAGAGAAACTGAAGGGCTCCCCTACTGGTTTTTGAATGTTAACATTCTTGATGTCTGATTTGCATCCATTTATTCTTTTGCACTAAGACAGTCCAGTTTGGCCAATGTATAAATCAAGGAGGCATTGCTGGTACATGATGGCATGTATCACACTGGTAGATATGCAAGCGAATGAGCTCCTGATGGAGAGGCCGGTTTGGTCAGGTCTCATGATGGTGTTACTTGAGCAGATATGTGATCAGAGTTGGCAATGGGATATGTTGCCAGGGTAGGTACCTGGCTTAGCATGCGTGTTGGATGGTGTGACATTGCTGATAAGTATTTGCTTAAGGTTGGGGGACAGTATGTAAGCAAGGCCTGGCCTACCTCCCAAGGCTTGAGAGAATGAGGGATGGTCTCCTACGATGCACTGTAGATCCCTGATGATGTGCTGGAGAGGTTTTACATAGGGGCTGTAGGTGATAACTAGTGGTGTTCTGTTCTTGTTGGGCTTGCTCTGTAGTAGTTGGGATTGGAGCAAATGTGATTGTACCTTAGGGCTTGACTGTAGACGCTTTGTCATGTGATGTCTCCCAGATGAAAACTGGAGACATCTGTTGGCATAGGGATCAGTAAGTCTTCAGTATAGTGTATTGTTTGTGTGGCCATCACTTATTTGTACTATAGGGTCCAGGAAGTGGATCTCCTATATGTATTGGTCCAGCCTGAGGATGATGGTGAGGTGGAAATTGTTGAAATCAGATTGGAATTCCTCAAGGGCCTCTCTTTCATGGGTCCAGATGATGCAAATATCATCAATGTAGCATAAGAAGAGGAGTGGCACTTGGAGATGAGAGCTGAGGAAGTTTTGTTCTAAGTTGGACATAAAAATGTTGGCATATTGTGGGGTCATGTCGGTAACACTGACTTGAAGGTATTAATCATCTTCAAATATGAAATGGTTGTAGGTGAGTACAAAGTCCAGCCACTAGGTGTGCTGTGACATCATCTGGGATACTGTTCCAGATGGCTTGTAGTCCATCTTTGTGTGGGATGTCGATGTGGAGAGTTTCTACAGCCAGGATGGTGTTTTCTGGAAGATCGGAAGTGGAAGAACAACACAAAAATTGTCATTGCTAGGAAAGGTCTTGGATGTTTTAAATCTTATCTTGAGAGGAAACTCATTTGTACGGGTGTATTTAATGTAGGGTTTTGTATGTTTGGACAGAGAGCAATCTTACTGATAGTGATATAATGAACTGCCTGTAAACATCATTGCCAAAGATGCCTTCCTGAATATTGCTACATAGTTTTTAAGATATAAGTATGTGAAGTGACAATAGCATTCACTGAATTGTCTGTGTCTGTGTTTATATACAGCTTCTGGTAATAATTCTCATTAAGAAGAAAAATACTGTCTTAGATAATACATCCTGTCAGCTGTATGGGTTCATTTCCACTTCTTGTAGCTGCAGTTAGGATAGAAAACATTGCTAAAAGTGAGAATTATAAATGTCTTCTGACATTGTATTGGAGAGACACTATAATGAAGAGCAGAATTATGTGGTAAATTACTCCTATGGAAGGAATGCTACACAGTGTGACTTCTACCAGTTTTTGTTGCTTATTGGAGGTTAATGGACATGAGTTTTATCTAACAAAAATTTGAGTTATTTATTCTTTTTCCTTTGTACCAAATAGCCCTTTAAGGAAGTTATTTCAATGTGTGAGACAGATATAGAGAGGATGGCAAAGGTTTGATTGCTTAAATCCATTTAAGTGTTTCCATGCGGTTCAGCATTGTGTATATCAGCATTGTGCCCCTAAATTATCAGTCCAAAAATTTATACTGTGTTAATCAGAGTAAGACATATTTTCAAAAGAAATGGATAAAATCTAACATAGTAACACGATATAAGAAATTAACATCTCAGGAGTGCATGATAAGTGTGCAGTTAAGAACCTGGCAACTGTGTAGGTACAAAAACTTGTGCAAGCACAATTATTTGACTTTGGCACTACGGTTATATTGTAGGGGATAGATTGGAGTGACTAAATTTATGCTGAAGATATACCTTCTTTGAAAGCCTATCTTAGCTGTATGATCATCAGTTCATCTTTTTATCACTTTAAAAGCACTGAATCATATATCTTCATTATACCACTGTAAGGTGTGTGAGAGGTGATTTCTCCCCTGGTGCAGCCTAGAGGCTGTGGAAGTGCTGTACCCCCCTTAACTATTGAGCTAGTGCAGGCTCCGCACAACACTTTGTGGATGAGAGCCAGCCTGCCCTTTATGACCTTGTTACGCAACACGATAGCAGGTGGAGCCACACATCTAACTGGATTGTCTGGCTGCTTTCCAGCCGCTCACAAACCGCCCCCAACTCTCTGCTTTGCACCCTGAAGTTGCACTGTCTTGTTCTAGTCAGACATTTGACCAGAATAAATTCATTACCTAGTCTTACTTCCCACTCCTCCTTCAATGATGTGGAGGATATACACTAGCTTTTGTTAATTGGGTGAATATTTACCAAGCCCTTCAATCAAAGATGCACTTTTTTAGGCCACATTATAAAACAAATTTATTAGCTCCCCCCCGCCCCAAATGTGATTATAAGTAGTTAGCATAAAGGATCAGAGGTAGTTATCGAAGAAATAAAAACAAATTCAGAATCTAAATTCTATATGGCTGAAAAGGATTCAAAGTAGCTGTGTCTACCCTTGTTTGCTAGGACAAGCAGTTGGTTAAATGCAGGCTGCGCAGCCTTCTTTGCATGTGGCTCCCTTCACTCCTTCAAAAGTCCTGTCTTCCAGACATTCCTTCAGATGTTTAGTTATAGGAGAGTGAAACAAGTGACAATGTCTCTTCCCCCTTTTTATAGCCTCTTCCAGCTCAATTGATGCTTGTGACCTGTGTGGTCGTCCTCATTGGTCAAGCAGGGTCCATTGCCTTTGTGCTTCCCCAATGAAGCCTTCACTGTAAACAACCCCTGGAAGTGGATTCTTTCCTTCTGTGGGTGAGGGAGAGACATTCATACTGTCTGGCCACTCTATTGTTCTACCTAGGAAGTGGTTTGTGGGTCTTTCTGACTTTACAATATGTTCTAGTAACATAGGCTGTGTTCACACCGCACTCTTATTTCGAAACAACAGAGGTTGTTTTGAAATAAGAAATACCCTGTTCACACGAGGCACGGTTGTTTCGAAACAACGGGAACCATTGTTTCAAAACAATGGCGTTGTTTCAAAACAAGTTAAACCCCATGCGGGGACAAAACAACGCCGTGTGAACATGTTGTTTTGAAACAACGATGACTTGTTTTGAAATAACTGTTGCCTGAACCTGCTAGTTCGCTTTGAGCTTTTTTCCTTAACTTGAATTAACAAACTGTTAATTCGAATTAAGTTATTTTGAAATAAGATGTTATTTCGATACAAGTTGTTTCGAAACAACCGTATCGAAATAACCCCGTGTGTGAACACAGCCATATACAATAATATTTCATAACGTCACATACCATGATAGCACATACAATTCAACAGATCAAGTCTTTTAGAAAGATTTCTCAGAAGGCATGCTTTGTACAAAACATGTCTTAATTATGTGATGGGTGAATGTGGAGTTTCCAGGGGGTTTCTTTGGGTCTGTTTTGAGATGCAATGTGTCACATCAGGAAAGTATTATTCTTGTTTGATAGGCAGGTGCAAAGATTCTGAAGCACTAAACTTTTAAGACAGTGAAAAATTGCACCTCCGTAAATATCCTCCTTTTTGTGATATTTGTCCTTTAATAAGTTTTATATATTCATTTATTCATTTTGATTAAGAACATCTGTTCACATACTATGTGCCCATAAAAATATTTAATAAATAAGTCAATGAGTAGATAACTTTAACTGAAAGACTTTAATTTCCCCAAACATAATTTATTACTGGCAAATTAGCCAGTTTAGCAATTAGGAGCCAACCATAAATAATAATAATTTTAAAATATCACATTGAGCTTTTCAACGCACTATTCTCTGACAAGATGGAGACACTACAAGAGCCCTGTAGTTCGCTGAAAGGCGATAGACATGGATGCTTCTGGATCAAGCAGGAAATGACTTTCAGAGTTGGGGGCTCCTAAGAGAGAAATCCTTGTCATTAACTACTACTTCCCCTTTAAATGTGAAAGAGGTCAGGTCAAGTGTCTCCTGTTACTGCACATGCCATGAGGAGAATCATGGCCAGGAATTATTGCTTTGGAAAAATCCATACGTCGTTAAAAATGGAAATATTAAGTGTATTTGGATGAATAACCCAATTCTATATTCTGTAATGGAGTCCTGTCTCACTCTGAACTAAATTAGTAATGTTATCAAGAGGATTTGTGCATAAATTCTTAGGTAACAGGTATTAGCTCATTAGAGACATCTATCAAAAAAAAGACCCTGCTTTCTGACATGTTGTTAGAATTCTTGTTCTGTGTGAGTGGCGGGTACAAAAGAGAATATCCATACTGATAACTGAATGCTTTATTTATGCTGCTTTCTGTGCTGCTAGCAGGGATGGTAATTGTACGCCTATAAAGCTCTCTCTGGTCAAAAGAGGTTGCAGAATGTGTCAAAGTACCCACAATTCTAAGCAGTATAATTTTTAATACTATATAATTAATCATCTATGTTAATGTGGGTCATGTAGGTACTTGAGCTTTACTCTGGGACTATTTGTCCAGGCTATCTGGAATAAGCCTTGAGGAAGTGAATGTTTGTAACTGTAATTTGTATTCGTCAGTGCAGCATCTGCAGAGAAGTCAAGACATTGAGCCCTATTAAAAATGCAAATATGTTCTTATCTTGTCCAAACACTTGATAGAGGATGAGTAGTGATAAGACTGGCTGTTTGCTAGATGCTGTATAAATCTGCAAGCTGTGTCAATGTGTGATTGCTGTTGTGGAATCATTTAGGCTGATGGATGCAGTAATGTGATCCTGAAAGCCTGACCCCTATTAAGTTGTAAATGCTGTCTTACCAGGATTGTCTAGGTTTCTTACCTGTTGGTAAACATAGCTGCATTCACTGAAATTATTTCTGAGATGGGTGTGATCCCCTTGTCAACTGAAGTCTAAAAGATAAAGTATTGCAATCTTGTTAGAACCATCTCTGACAGTCAATGTTAATGCTAAAGTCACAAGGAACACAACAATTTTAATGTCTTTTTACACGCAAGTATTCTTTATCAGAAGTGGAATGACATTTTTGTACTACTTATCATTGCATTTTTTAGGTTGCCCATTTATCAGATTTATTTGTTTATTTCATTGATATGACTAATGACAATAACCCCTATATGGAAGCAGGATATGTATGTGCAGTGGACTACTGTGACTTAAATTAGGACCAGTTATTGGACCTGTAAAGTTAAGTATCTTGATGGGTTCTAATGCTGTATCAGTCCCACATTTGTATTTTATGGGATGGAGCGGAAATGATGAATCTAGAGGTTTTTATTCCTCTTTCCCATTCAGCGTTCCCTCTAAGCGGATGAGGCAACTGAGCAAGTTCTGGATGCAGCTGAGCAAGTTCCCTGCTGGTTCCCTAACTCCCCCTGGGCCCCTTCCCTGATGCCTGCCAGCTCCCCCAATGCATCCAACAACCTGCTCAGCTGCATTATCAGCTTTGAGGGAACAAACAAAAAGCGAGAAAATAGAATTAGATTAGAAATATCTTTCTTTTCTACTCTCCAAATTCACTGGAAGCCTGAGAGGCAGATTTAGTGCTTGGGTTCTTGTCACACTACGGCAGGGGTCTCAAACATGCAGCCCCTAAAGCTATCTCCTGCAGCCCGCAATGACGCCAGTGTTACCAGTATTTGCAATATTGCTGTATGAAAAGATTTCAGTGTTGTGATCCTAAGGCTAGTGTACTAGTCCTCATGTGGCCATCGTGGTGAGTTGAATTTGAGACCCCTGCACTATGCAAACATTGGCCAAATAAAAACTGGCATGCAGTTTAGTCAGAACCAGACAGTAATCCTCAATTGAAGATACTTCTTAATGAAGAATTCATCCTGATCCTATGATTTAACCCTCCCTGAAATAGTAGAGCCTTTTATCAACAGAAACCTTATTGATATCCCTGTCTTTACTGTATGTAGTTATTAATTTTGTTGCCCATATGACCAGTTTAACAGAGGTTGGAAATTCAAGCTGCCATTTGCTGGAGCAAGTAGTTTCCTTTCTTTTTCTGACAAAGCCCATAATAGAACATGCAAAAAGGAGGGGTACAATTATACAGTGTTGTGAATAGCAAGGGAAAAATAGACTGAACAAACAGAATTTCTGCATATGTTTTTCTGCTATGTTGCTGCTAATTTATTGCAATGGATTCTGCTTACAACCCTACACAGAGAACATTGTTGCACTTTGTGAAGTTGTATTGAGCCAGAATGTTTACACATAACACTAAACAATCTATCATGAAAGAAACAAAGATGCATTCACATGAACTTAAGGGTGATACACATTCTCTGTATTCACACTATGGTGCTCATCTCTTTCAGGAATACAACATCCTTTCAAGATCCAAAGGGGCAGCTGTGTTAGTCTAATTCAGTAAAACAAAGAAGGATCCTGTGGCTTTTAAAGACCAACAGCTATATTTATTGCATGAGCTTTTGTGGGAGAAAATTCAGTTCATCCCATGCTTTGAAGATGGACGAACTTAGAATGCAAGTCTGATGAAGTGGGACTTTCTCCCACAAAAGCTCATGCAATAAATATAATTGTTAGTCTTTAAGTGACACAGGACTCCTTGTTTGTTATACAACATACTGGGTGCAAGCTGAATTGCTGAAATTGCTTAGTGCTTGCATCAGTGGCTGTGGGGGGGGGGGTGGCTCTGTGTGCGCATGTCTGTCTGTCTGGGGGTGGCTCTGTATGTGTGTGTGTCTCGCGGTGGTTATTGGGGAGCCCCCCATGTGGGGGGCACCTGTGCTGGAGGGCTCCAAGGCCAGCAAATGACACTTTACCCTTGTGGCAGGGGTAGTTTACCGAGCCCCTGGCCAAGAGCCTTCCCTGCCCATCCGCCGGTTTCTCCGGCGACCCCCAATTGGGCTTCTTCCCCACCCACTTCCCCAAGTCCCAAGCGCCTTCCCAGCTGGGCTCCACCATCACCCTTTCCCCCACTCCCCACTCCAACTTCCCTAAGGCCCCCCCTTCTGCCTTGCTTGGCCGCCAGAGCTGCTCCCTGGCCACAGGCTGCTGCCACCCCCAGCATGATCAGGGCGGGAAATTTTAAACTGCCCTAGTCTGACACAATTCCCTGCCAGCCGGAAGACTGTGTCTTCTGGCTGGCTAGGGTCCATGGCTGCTGGCTGTGCACTGCCGGCAGCAATTTGTGCGACGGCGAGTGATTGTTGCTGCACGCACACATGCACAGCTTACAGGGAACATTGTTCCCATTTTTAACCCTGATTATTTTTAGTGTTTTATTTGACGCTTACTTTCTACATTGATTATGGAGTCTGTCTGATGTCACATAACTTACTTCAGGCAACCTTAACTCAGCCGCTAACTGTGGACGTAAATTATTTGTATGCACAAAGAAGTAACTGCACATACGATGTATTTGCAAGCTTAATTACCAACTAGGGATGTAAACAGACCATACTATTCAGGAAGTGCTGGGTTTTAATTACTGCCTTTAATTTACATTAAATTCTTAAATGCCATAAAGTTTTCATCATGTTAATCACCTTGTAGCAAGGAAACTGGGGCAAAAGTCTTTAAAAAATAATAATAATTTTGTGAAATGATTGAAAAGGTATGTTCTCAATTATTTTAGATGCTGCTGGTTACTTGTAGAACAGTTATGAACAAGACCTTTTTTTTTCATCTGTGCTTGCTGTGGAGGGCACAACCTTTTCTATCACATGCATAAAAACTGCATGTTTCTTCGAGATGTGGCTTTTGCTTAAATAAGCCCTAAATGGTTTCATATCTGGGTGCTGGAAAGTCTGCCTCTATTTCCTTACTATAGCTGGGAATGTACAAGGTGCTCAGACTGAAAGGTTCTCATTTACAAATTCAGGGGCTGGTATCAGGGCATTTTCGGTGAAGGGTCCTGGAGTTTAGAATTCACTCTGGCACTTGGTCTGAAAAGGAATAGATTTGTTGACCTTCAGGACACGTGAGAACAATTTGAACTTGGAAGCTTAACTGATCATTAAGGGATTCAAAAGAAATCAGAGTACTGCAAATTACAGTTGAAGAGACAATGGAATCTTAGTCATAGAATTTGATAGGGAACCCTGGATTTCACAAACATGCTTATTAATGCAGGTGTACAGTATGTCTAAGTCACCTGGCTCTCTAATATCTATGAACTGAAATAACTGCATAAGTGTTTATTATGGATGAGAGAAATGAGGGGGAAAGATACAGCCCTTGGTTGTAGAGGATGTTGTGGTCTTGCACGCTAAGCTACTTTATACTGCCTGCAGTGATATATGTGTAACCTGCCAGGGTGGGCTCAAATGCATCTACCTGCCCCTCTCCAGTGCCTAACAGAAAAACCTCTGCAGAAAGCAGCTGGAGAGCCAGGATCCAGTCTGTTCAGGACTCACAGTAAAGACTGCTCAAAGTTCCCATCCCACAATAAACTGCCACTCAGCAGAAACATAACAATGAACTTTATTAACTAACTAAACAGACCTTATCCTAAGAAAACATAATAAATTTAAACAAAACAGTAAGAAACCCAGGAGTCCCAATGTTCAGGTGGAGTCACCCTTATCTCAATTGCAGTCTCTTAAGTCCTTGAGGCTTAAATGAAGAAGGAAAGCAATCCTCATCCTCTCTAGCTGCAGGAATCTTCAGGCAGATGCCCTGCAGTCCTTTCTTCCTCCTGTGGAGCCAGCACCATGCAATCAGGTCACTGATCACCCAGCTCTTAGTTCTGCTGCAGACAACTCCCCTGCAAAACAGTTCAAAGCAGGGAGAAGACATCCTGCAGTCCACTCCTGCTCTGCTCCCTTCACTGAGTCCCTTAGCCGATGTACTCTGCAGCTCTCTGTTTGCTCCTCTCCAGCCTGCCAACACAACAATAAAACTTGTGGAGCATGCTCAATGTGCTCCCACACCCTCCCACCAGAAGGTTCTGGTTTCTGGGCCGCAAAATCTGCCCAGCAATGTAACCCAACCATAAAGGCTCCTTAAAAGAGATTGCACCTTTTTCGGCACATGGGTGACACATGCATTTTGCTGTAAGTTGAGAGAATGGAGAGAGAAAGAGAGAGTTTCCATGGTAAGCAGTTCTGAATACTCTCCCTCAGTCTTGCTGTTGCTTATCCATTATGGTAGAATTAACAATAAGACAGAAATGACAGTATTGCATTTTATCCTGATATGTTTCCTCACTTTTATCGTGGGATTGGTGTTATATGGCCCCAGCACTGAAAGATTTGTTTAGAAAACCACTTAATGAAAGGGCAGCAAACAGCACAACATCAAATTACTGTGCTCAAAGGAGAACTAAAAGCCCTTTAAGCATAAGACTTACCTGTTTTATCTGCAGCTAGAAATATGTTATATCAGTCTGGCTGTTTTCCTTCTGGGGAAGGAAGCTAAATGAAAGCTCTAACAATGTGATTTGTTTCTACAGTGAACATGTAACTCCAGGACAGGCTGTGTCACCTCCCCTGAAGCAGCTAAAGAACACAAGGCTCATCTGGGCCTTTTATAAAGGAGAGGCCAGCCGTGCCTCTGACAGCATTCCCCTCTCCCCTTTGATGCCTCTCCAGGGCTCTAGGGCCACCTATTTTTGAGCAGCAAAGACTAGGAAGGCATGGGTGGAACTGAAGGTCAGAAAACATTGTTCCCTGCCTGCCTTACAGACTTCTGATGGGAGAAGTGGTACAGCCCTGGGCAGCATTATCTTTTCCCCAGGCCCCCTTCAAATAAGGGGAGTTTTTGGAGCCACAACCTGCTAGGTAAACTCTGTAACAAGACAAGCAAGGAGTCCTATGGCACTTTTAAACACTAACAAATGTATTTATCACATGAGCTTTTAAGGCGAAAATCAATTGGGATTGTCTCCCACAAAAGCTCATGCATTAAGTAAATTTGTTTGTCTTTAAAAGTGCCCCAGGACTCCTTGATTGTTTTGCTGAACTAAACTAATCCAGCTACCCCTTTGGAGCTCCGTAATAAGGGGAGCTGGACGGGTGATGGTCTGCTCCTCCTCTTATGCTCTTTGTTGGTCACATAATAAGAGGAATTGTTCACGTGCTTGCCAATGGGCACTGCTGCTTAGAGTTTTCAGGCTCAGGTGCATGGCACTTTTCTGTACCCGTATTTGAAATGAGGATAGAGATCACACATCTTGAAGAACATCCAGTTACAGCTAACTCACCTCCATTTATACGGTAAATGACACAACATTGTCATCTTATGTTGCTGACTTTGATCATGTACAAGTAAATAATGTAATCGTGTAGTATCTGAAAATTCTCATTCAATAAGCAGTGTTGTATGAAAGTTCTATATGAAAAATACTACGCATGCGCACACACACAAAATCTAGTTATTATAGAAGCCTGAGCGAGAACTAGCCACAGGAAATCTATAACAATTAAATACATCAAAAATAAAAAGTTACATTATTCTTAAGGTATTTATAGTTTGATTCTACAGTTCCCTAAGGCAAAGTGCAGTACTTCTGCTTGGGATCAAACAGACAAGCAGCAGACATCATAGAAAAAATTATCCATGGCATTTTCTAAGGTGTAGAGTTTCTGGAGTATGAATGGTAGAACATTCCCTACGAGTTGTTTGGGTGTATTCCCGGAAAATAAGTCCTCATCAGATCATTATGTTCAGTTAATTGGTAAAGTTGCCTCATATATTGCATTAATTTACAATGCTAGACCTTTCTTCCCCTACAAGGAAACCAAATATGAGGCAATACAGAATAAAGAGTTCAGGTGTAATGCTGTCTCTGAAAGACCTGAAGTGCTTATGTTTTCTGAGTCAGCTGCAGTTTTCCAAATTGTTTGAACTTGGACACAGTGAAAGGAATGTTCTTTGGTAATTTGCACGAAAATAGAAAAACTGGTGGATAACTAGGGTAATGTCTGAATCTGAAAGAAAAGGATGCAATCCTCTTGCTAAGTGCAAGTGCTTTCAAACGTGATTAAAAGTGCTCTTGGCATCCTTTGCTACCCAAGCAGCCAGAAGAATTCACTGTGAATCCCAATCTGTGAACATTAACAGTAAACTGTGGACAAGCCTCCTCTGTGAAGATTGCTGCTTGTGTCTCCCATATCTCCCAGTTTTCCCTATCTTATTTATTGTATGAACTGATTTTTAACCAGCTACATTTTATAAAAACATCTGTATTCTAGTCTCTGATAGACATGGGGCACTGTGCCATCGATTGGCAGGGCTAGAAGGTGTGTGTGTGCATCTACTGAAGATCTTATAGTCCAAACTTCCTTACTTCCCTGGCTAATTGCCTTGTACACACATAAACCAAGGTTGTGGGTAGGCGAGCAATCACTTAATACTACTCTCTGGCATATTTGAACAAAGATATAAAGCTACTTGAGTGGCATCAGTAAGTCGCTGCTAGGGTGAGTCTGTCACATCAGCAACACCATCTTAGTGAACAGCATTGAAAGCAGCAAGGATACCTGATCTGTCTGTGGCACTTCTTGAGAAGGTCAGTGCTAGTCTACTGTAAATTGCCATTCTTCAGATTGTCACTCAGATTATGGTTTTGCATCTAAAGTAATTCCACCGAACACTAATTGGCATTAATATAAAAGTTCGCACTTGTGTGAATTACATACTTTTGGAATGCATATAATATGCAAGGGGCTGGCATAATTACTATACTTACTAATACAATATCTGCATGCAGAAAAGTGTAATTAATTTTTCTCCCAAGCACTATTAATCCTAATAAATGTAATGCAATGAGTGGTGTGGCAGGAAAAGCCACCATGGTAACTGTCATATTGAAGTTATTGTTTTATAGCCAACAGAGTGGCTTAAAGTCTACTCAAAGAGATGTCTTGTTTTATTAGCTCTCTGCCCTTAGTACAGGAAACATCTCTAAATGCAGCTTTTCAGAATAATCATGCCAGCTCCATTTTATGTGTGTGAATTACCCTCTTGCTCACTTTTAATCGACTGATTTCCACACTACAAGATAATATACAGCAGGAGTAATATTTGAGTAATTACTGAAGCAGTAATTTCAAGTAACAACATCCATGATGGTAATAAAGGTACAGTGTTTGTGTCTGAAAGTTATTCAATTATTTTAGCTTACCAGTTTTCTCTTGCTCTTTCTTCTCATTTGGGTGTGAAAGAATAGCTACATGGCTATGCAGACCACACATTTATCCAGTAGAGTTATTTATAGTGTTGTAGCTGTGTTGGTCTCAGGGCGTTAGAGAGACAAGGTGAGTGAAGTAGCATCTTTTATGGAACCAACTTCTGTTTCTGTGGAAAGAGACAAGCATCGAGGTTTCACATAGTTAGCTCTTTTTCAGGTCTGTGAAATGTACTCAAAGTGTCACAACTCAATAAAAGGTGGAATAGATATTTGGCATAAGTAATTACCACATAGTGTAAGAGACCATTCAGGATGAAGTGGTTACTTAACACCTCTGCAGTCATGTGTGACAGATGGTTGTAATAAGCCATAAATCCAGTGTCTTTATTAAGTCTATGATTTTTAGTGTCTAGCAAAGTTATGAATTCAAGCTCCCAGGCTCATCTTTTGAGGTTGTCCTTGTGGATGAGGACTGAGAAGTCAGATACAATATGATCACTTTGGAAGAAGTGCTTACCCATTGATGATGGAATGCTTTGTTCTGTCACCTCTTTTCTGTGCGGGTCCATCTGAGATTGTAGTGACTGTCTTGTTTCACCCACATACTTGTTATGTGGCATTCGATGCATTGGATGACATATACCACATGTTGTGATTTAAAAAAAAAAAAGGAGTCTTGTGGCACTTTTAAAGACTAACAAATATATTTATTGCATGAGCTTTCATGGGAAAAATAACATTTCATCAGATGCTTCAAAGATGCTGAACTAGACTAACATGACTACCCATTTGGGAGCTGTCCATGTGTTGTACTAGACATGTGTAGGACCCATGGATCTTGAAGGATTGTTAATCATAGAGCTAGAAGGAACCATGAGAGGTCATTGAATACAATACCCTGAACTCATGGCAGGACCAAGTACTTCCTTAAACCATCCCTAACAGGTGTTTGTCTAACCTTCTCTTAAAAATTTCCGGTGATGGAGATTCCACAACTCACTAGGTAACTTATTCCAGTAAGGATTTTTCCCCCCAACCTAAACCTCTCATGCTGTAATTTTAGCCCATTGCTTCTTGTCCTATCATTAGTGGTTAAGGAGAATAGTTTTTGTCCCTCTTCCTTGTAACAACTTGTTATGTACTTGAAAACTGTTATCGTATCCCCTCTGTCTCCTCTTTTTTTCAGATTAAAAAAGCCCAGTTCTTTCAGTCTTCTGTCATAAACCAACTATTACAGACCTTTAATCATTTTTGTTGTTCTTCTTTGTTGGCCTTTCTACAATTTCTCCACATCTTTCCTGAAATGAGGTGCCCAAAACTGGATACAATACTCCACTTGAGGCCTAATCAGTGTGGAGCAGAGCAAAAGAATTACTTGTCCTTTCTTACTTACAAAAGACCTCTTAATAGATCCCAGAGTGGTGTTTGCTTTTTTTGCAGTGGTGTTGCACAGACTTGTATTTAACGTGTCGTTTATTATGACAGCAGTTCTCAACCAAGGGTATGCAGAATTAGTCTATGTGGGATGCAGGGTTTTCTTAGCAGTCACTAAGAATTTGCTCTCCCTCCCACTGATCTGCCTGTAAGCATATATATGTCCTTCTTGGAAAAAATGAGATTTTTGTTTCTATCATGATTGGACCCAGGTTCTTTGATAGAGTGAATGGTGGGATGTAAGATACAGAAGAACCACTGCACTATTACACTCAGATCCCTTTCTGCAGTATTCCTCCCTAAGCAATCATTGCCTGTGTTGTGGGGATTATTGATCATTGTTGCAGTAGAGAAATGTATGCAGGTTTTGCATCTGTTGTTATGGAAGGGTCTCATGCCACTTTGAGTAGTGTGCCCTGATCTGTATGGGCCTTTGGTGTTTTCTGTGGCCAGAATGTGACATGCCTTGTATAGCCAACCTGGCCTGTGGGCACCCTTAGCGTACTTTTTGCAAACTATCACAATGTATTCTTGGCCAATACAAAAATACTGAAGTTAAATTTCATTATGGATATTTGTGGGTATTTTCTTAGTAGTTCGATTATATAGTGAAATTGTCATATTCAGCTAAGTAGTTTCCAGATTATGGTATTTGGTTATTTCCTAGCATTTTGGGTGGGAGAACAGTTACAGCTAATAATAGATAAAATCCCTTTGTTCAACATTCATTCCAGCTCAGCAAAACATTATCAGATTTAGGACATGCTGCTTCTGGGGTGATATACATTAATAACATCAACAATTTAACTTTTATTTCTAACATCATTGGGAAAAGAAAAGTTATACATCTCTTGGTGGCAGATATGGAAATGCATGTATTCTTGGCATCTGACTATTAATGGCATCCCAGGTTCCAAGTGCTTAAATAAACATTTGAACTTCTAAAGTGGATTAGTTATTCAATGGGGGAAGAATAAGAGAACTTGGATTTTCTAACCTATTTAGGTTTTCCTTTATTTTGGTCACGATAGTAAAAGTGGAGTGGGGGAGGGGAAATCAGGTTCAGGTAGCTCTAATTTCAAAATGCCTGTTCCTCATTCTAGTTTCCAAATCAAACATTTTATTAAGACAAATCTATCCCTCAGTATTTTGCTTTGATTTTGCTCTCACATTCCACATTGTGATGCATTTACGCTTATGTACATCCAGATTAACTCTAGTGATGTCACTTAAATTACTTATTTTTGCATTGATGTATCTGGGTACAGGCTTGGGATGTAAAAATCTCCAGTATGTTTGACCTGTAATTCCAAAATACTAATTTAGTTAGGTAAGTAAATGTCTAGTCTGCTGAAGAAATTACTCAATCCCATTTTCCATATACAAAAGGCCTACTATCTACAAAACTGTGGATCAATAAATGTGTTCTCTCACTCCAGTTAAGTTGCTTGTTAAGATGTAACCATTGAAGCTCAGTCCTCTCAGACACATCTGAAATGTTGTATACAAAACTTACTTTCTTTACCATGTTTACCATAACAGTAGCCTTTTATATGAACTTAAATTGTGTCCGATTGAATATATTAAATATTGGCATAAATAGTTTTAATAAAACAGTGAGTGTGGGCCATATGGTCACCTTCTGGCAGAGAACTGTGCAGAAATGGAGCTTTTCTCCTCCACTGGTGTGTGATGCTTGAAGAACCAACTACCAACCTGCTGCAAAATCTTGCAGGGCCAGCAGACAAGGAGCTGTGTGGCAATGCCAGGAACAACTGGGAAATCAATGATAATAATCAGGGAAAATACTGCAGATTTAAAGCTCTGCACAGAGTTTTCTGTGTTCCTGTGCTGTCCTTAATTACTCCTTCCTCCTCCCCCACATTAAACGCAGTGGCAGCATGACTAATAAAGTAACTCTGATGCTCGAGGCAACTCCCCCAGTTAGCATACACCCAAACCTTTAACCTTGTGGCAAGTGCAGAGCATGAGTTACTGCTGCAGAGAACAATAGTTTACTTGTGATGGAAATTGTATTGTAAAATGTGTTTTCTCTCCAAGTGTCCATCCTCTGTCGAGCAACTGATTGATAATCCAGTGTCTTTTCCATCCTGTTACCAGGTCTGCTGAGTTATCACATTGGCTTTTCTAGAGCAGCTGATACAGCTATTTGATGGAAAAAAAATATACCCCATTACTGCCTGTCTTGTCTGTCTTCCACTCAGCTACCTGTGACTCCATCTACTATTGGATGTTTAGGTTCCTTCTGTTTCCCACAACACTACGTAAAGGAGGTGAGCTTGTGGAGATCAACAGAAAGCATAGCTGCAGGAGCACTTTCATTTCAGAACTGATGCCACCCAGCAAATACATACTGATTTAATTTTTTTAAATTAAAAATGAATTAAATTTTAAAAAGAAGAAGAAGAATTCAAGCCTAAATTTGCTAAATTTTCAGAAAAGGTCTCATTTGTCCCTCAGAGTGGAAGATGGGTACCTAGGTAGTTTGCCCATGAAAACACTTCCATCAAGTTTATATTTTAAAAGTCACAGATGATTTTGGGTGTCTCAAGCTTTGGACATCCAACTAGACAGCGTTTTTAAAAATGTGGCTCCTTAGGGCACCTTACGTAAGTCACCTAAAATCACTAGTGACTTTCAAAACTTTTGAGAACCTTTATACTTAAAATGGTGGCAGTTAAGAGCATACAACTTATATTCCTTCAGAAAAACTCATGGCTTTAAGAGTCTATCTTTACATTCCAAGTTTTTAATTTAACATGAACTTAAGTAATGTGTTTTTGTGTGTAAATAATTATGATTTATACAAAAACTTTGTATTTTCCCCTTCTGTTTCCCTTTTTTTTTTTTTTTTTGCTTTAAAGGTTCTTTATGTTAAAGCTTACAAAAATTAATTCTCAGAAAAACTCAAAAACAAACCCTAACCCTAACCTTAACCTTAACCCTAACTCTGCATTTCTTGTAGCAGCAGTGCTTTGCTGAAGACTGTTGACAATATATATTTTTCTCTCATGTTGAGAGCCAGTTGCTTCTTTTGATTGGAAGCCCATGTAAAAAATCTCTAGGAGTGAACAGAATTGGTCCATTCCCAACGGACTGTGGAGTCCATTTTTGGTTTCTTGCTAGTGAGTATGGCTAGGCTGCAGTTGTGTCAGACATGGTTCTTGGTCTCTACTTAGGGATGGAGAAGGGGATAATTCTCATTTTTCTTCCTATCAGAAAGAATCAAACTTGAGAGAATGGAGAGGAGGAGGGACCACTAGAGGGTGCTGTGATTCCTCAGTTTGCTTAGTCCTTTTCAAAAGGGATAGCCATGTTAGTCTAGTCTAGTAAAAAAACAACAAGGAGTTGTGTGGCACTTTAAGACTAACAGATTTATTTTTTGCATAAAATAAAAATAAAAAAAAAAATCTGTTAGTCTTAAAGTGCCACACAACTCCTTGTGTTTTTTTTTTTTTTTTTTTGCTTAGTCCTGCATTTCTTGTTGCTGAGAAGGGGAGAAGAGGTACTGTCTTTGTTGTATTGACCACATTGGATAGAGTTGGGAGGAACCAAGAGTATAAACAACACATATACATAGGAATGTTTATTTCACTCTTCTGTGCTATCTGCAGTTAACCGTAATACAATATATAACCATTTCAAGGATAGGGAGCCCTCCCCAATGTTAAAAACTTTTGTGCCCCACCCCCCCGGCTACAGCCAGAATCGAGCCCCTGTTGGGGATTGATGGCTCCATCAGAGGAATCTCGCCCCCACTGCGGAGTGGCAGCACTGCCAGCAGGCTCCAAGTCACCCCAGCCTCTTCCCTAACCCCTTGCCCTGCCACTGGCTGCCCCTGCTGCCCTGGGCTGACCCCCCCCATCTCCCTATCATGCTGACACCCACCTTCCTAACCCCCTCGCCCTGCCACTGGCTTCCCCCGCTGCCCCAGTCTGACACCCCTGCTCCGTGCCCTTTCCCCAGCAGCTGCCCAACCCCAAGTTCAACCCACCCACTCTGGGCCCCCTTACCTGACTGCCAGAGCTGGGAGTGGCCACAGCACAGGCTGCTACTTGCTGCCTCCCAGAGCATGATCTAAGCATGTTCAGAGCAGCACGGGAGTTTTAAAAACTCCCAGCTTGAGGCAGGGTAGCTCCCTGCTGGCTGGAAGACTGTATCTTCCGGCCAGGTAGCGGACGCAGCTCCAGCCATTCGTGACCGGCAGTGTTTCCTGTGTGGGTGAGCAACAGGGGCTGCGCCCATGCACACCCACGCAGCTTACAAGGAACATTGTCCAGCTCCCACCGTGGTGCTGCTGGCGGAGTCTGGTCTCAGCTTCCAGCATGTCTGCAGACCCCTTAAAGTAACTCTGTGGCCCCAGGGGCCCCCAGACCACAGATTAGGAACCACTGATATGTAACACATAACAATACATATATTTGTGTCTGATAATGTAATTTGTATTCTGGCACATCAAGCTTGACATCTAAGATCACACACTTTCATTCTGAAGTGACGGAGGAAAAAAAACAAAACCAAGAACAAGAACGCACCCACAAACACATGCATGTTGACATACAGTAAAGCAGAGGCTTTGTAAGTATATGCAACTTCATTGTATTTTCCCTAGAAGTGATGAGTTTTTAAGAAGTCATGTGAAATTTATGTGAGGCATTGTATTGGAGCTGTACATCCAAGAGAGGAGTCATATACTAAAAAACATATCTGTGAAAGTATCGCTTAAGTTCATATTGACTTCTATGAGTCTCTTTCCTGAAATGTTTGCTATGATGTGAGCTATCTTGTTGATGCTAGGTAAATTATGGTTCCTAAGATTAATTTTTTTGGGGGGAGGGGAGGTGGTTAGAGGAGCAACAGGGGCTTTCAAGGCAAGTAGTGTGTGAGAATTTGGGATCTCTTTGAGCTTCTTAATCAGATTCAAAATGATCTATGTTGCACATTTTTTTCATTTGTCATTTACACAGTGTTGCAAGAACTAAAAATTCCATCCTTCTGGCTTAATTTGACCCCCACATGGAATCTTCCCTCTTTATAGTCTTATAAAAGTCAGGAGACAAGATCTCAAATGGGATTCAATTGCTCAGTAGAGTCAGCAGAAAAGAAATTTTCTTAACTCATAGGGTGTGTTCACACAGCAGTCTTATTTTGAAACAACAGAGGTTGTTTTGAAATAAGAAACGCCATGTTCACATGACGTACCGTTGTTTTAAAACAATGGTTTTCGTTGTTTCAAAACAACAGCGTTGTTTCAAAACAACTTAAACCCCCATTTGGTGATGAAACAACGTTGTTTCAAAACGATTCTTTCGAAACAGTCCCGTCAGAACATGTTATTTTGAAATGACGGTGACTCATTTTGAAAGAACTGTTGTCCGAACATGCTATTTCGCTTTGAGCTTTTTTCCTTGATTTGAATTAACATTTTCTTAATTCAAATTAAGTTATTTCGAAATAACGCCTTATTTCGATACAAGTTGTTTTGAAACAACTTCTATTGAAATAACTCCCTGTGTGTGAACATAGCCATAAGGATCTTTCAGCAGACATAAATCTGTCTTTTCAAAAACAAGAAAGAAAGCATGATCTTTAAATTATGTACTCTGGTGTCCATGGGCTTTTGCTCTGTGGCTGATGAAGGATAGCTGGCTCCATCTTTAAAGGTGCCCATGTTCACTGAGATTTTAGGCTGGCATTTCGTTCCTTTTTTAGGTCCAGTAGCTCTGTCATTGCTGCATATTGAAAATTTTGTGCCATGAATCTCAGCTGTAGTATTTCCTGGGTAACAAATACCAAGTCAGTATTGTTTATTTCAATTAAGTATGACCAAAAGGTGGCAGCACTACTTTGAAGATCCTGTGTACTACATGCTTAATAGTTGTCTCAAAAACAGTATCAAATTATTACTTTCATATACGGAACATACTATTCCTGTTTATTAAAAATGTATTAAAATATACTCTATTATCCTTGGTGCTAATAGAAATTGTCTCTTACATCATATATTTGCATACTATAATACTGTTTCTGTGGCAGGAAAAAACCTATTGTGTGTAGGATCTCTACTCGGTGTTTAAAAGCCGTAAGACCCTGCTTTGATCAGAGTGGCTGAATAATCTTTGTGTTCATGAATCACTTTGCATTCCTAAAATTATGTTTAACCATAGAAAAATTTCTTTTGCCTAGATGAATTCTCCCTATGTACAGAAAAGTTAAAATACTTCAACATCATGCAAAAAATGGTCTCTTTTTAACCCCTGATTTTAAAAGTCCTTGACATATTTGAAATAAACATGTTTTTAATTAATCCCCTCAGTGCAATCCCAGAAAAACCCAGGAGGTCATACCAATAAAAGAATTACTATTACTGTGAACCATCCTTGTCTAGAGATCCATCTAAGATCACTATTTTTTTTCCTGTATACAATATGCTTTCTAATGGATTTAAGAGGCTACAGTAATTTATATTCTCTTTCATTTTCATTTTTGCTTGGTTTTTTTTTTGTTTTTTTTTTGTTTTTTGTTTTTTTTTTTGGTTAATGCAAACATTGATAATCGATAGGAACAAGAATGTGATAGGTCTTACTTATAAAGTTTAGCTGGGAGAGTGAATCATCTGTCTGAGAACAGGTGTTATACAGGCATTTCATATTTATTGCAAAGCTGCACATGAGGGCAAGCATTTCATGTATTTCATTTGGAACAAAAGTAAACAAAGTATGTATATGAATCTCCAGTGTGAGGAGAAACTTTGATTAATGGTTTGGCAATATAGGAAAGAGATTAAAGGTTAAAACCTGTTGACAGTAGCTACTACCACTAGGTTGATTTTGAAAGCATCTTAAAGTATTCTGAGTTTACATGTCTAAATTATTGAGACACCTAATTAGGAATTTTGGGGATATGATTATTTTTGGCAACTGTCCTTACTGACTTTCCAAATGTTTAGCTTGGAAATTTAGTTTACATAAAACATCTAATTTTGAATGATGTTTGGAGGATTCGGCGTACACCAAGAAAGAAAGAGTACACAAGACTATACCAAATTTATCTTTATTTCTGAAAATAATCATTCTATTTAGAACATTCGGCTGAGCTTACCTGTTTAGGAATTGGACTTCTCACTGTAAAACATTTCCATGCCATCATCACTGCCTCAACTGGCTGATGATGTGACATTGCTTTACAGCAGCTTAGAAGCAGCAGTATGTATACATTCATGAGTTTAATTGAGCATCAGTGTTTTAAATGCAGTAATTATTACAGAAAATAAACTTGTTATAATACTGAGCTTTTCTTGTAATTCAATTGCCCTAGATAAGCTTTCTAATTAAATCCTCCAGATTTCTCATACCAACTCTTCAGAGGGGTGTGAGCTTCTTGAGGTCAAGAACCTGTGCTTTATCCAGCATTTTCTTTGTTTTTTTGTTTTGTTTTGTTTTTTAAAGGGTCAGTGACTATACAGTAACAAGCAACAAGATGTGCCTGCTTCCTGAATCATTTATGAAAATGTAAACACCTAACAATGGTACTGAAATCTCCTGCCTCCCTGACGACTTCTGTGCACAATTTATTATGTTATTAGTGAGCTCTGTATGGTTTGGGTCCAGTTATCTGAGAGACCATGCCTTGCATTCCATCCTGTTACAACAGATAAGATTAGCTGAAAAGCTTTTGCTTTTGGATCTGAAGTTTAGACACCTGTCAAATGGTAGGTGTTTCCTCTGTTGCGGGCTCCCTTTGTGGAACTTGCTGTCCTTAGAAATCCGTCAGAACCTTCAGGAGACAATGCAAGGCATATTTATTTTGTTCAGTTCTTGAATAGCATTTTCTGTATTGTTCCTGTGGTGGAAAATAGTGGTGTTCCCCACAGGTCTGTACTGGTGCCATTATTGTTCAACATATTCCTAAATTATCTGGAGAAAGGGGTAAATAAAGAAGTGGCAAAAGTTTCCCTCTGTATAAATCTGTGGTATGCCCACATCTTGAATACTGCATGAAGATATGCCAAGTTCCAAAGGGGTAGCCATGTTAGATTAGTTTAGCACAACAAGCTGTTACAGTGTGACCTGATCCCATGACTTACACTTTCCTGCATTTATTTACCTCCCTTTCTGTAAGTTCCCTCATCTTCAAAGGGTCTTTCAAAGCAGGATTTTCTCCCACAAAACTCATGCGATAAATAAATGTATTAGTCTTTAAGTGCCACAGGACTCCTTGCTTGTTTTCATGAAGATATGGTAACCCTATGTCAAAAAAGAATTGGAATTGGAAAAATGTATAGTAACAGCAACAAAACTTATTAGGGGTATGGAACAGCTTCCATATGAAGAAAGAGTAAAAAGATTGAGGCTTTTCAGCTTGAAAAAGAGATGACTGTGGCGGAATATGATAGAGGTCCACAAAATCATGACTGGTATGAGAAAAGTAAATAGGGAAGTTTTATTTGCGTCTTCATTTAACACCAGAACTAGGAGTCACCAAATTAAATTAATTGGCAGCATTTTTTAAAAAAGAACAAATAGAAGTATTTCTTCACACAGTGTCCTGTCCACCTGTGGAACTTTTGCCAGAGTATTTTGTGAAGACCAAGACTACAACAGTGTTAAAAAAAAAAAAAAAGTAAGGTTATGAAGTATAGATCCATCAATGGCTGTTAGCCAGGATAGGCAAGGGTAGAAAATGAGACTCTGAAGTATCTCTATCTTCTGTTTGTCAGAAGCTGGGAATGAGTAACAGGGGATGGATCACTTGATGATTACCTGCTCTGTTCATTCCCTCTGAAGCACTGGCATTGGCCACTGTTGGAAAATGGGATATTGGGCTAGATGTACCATTGATCCAACCCAATATGGACGTTCTTATTGTTTTTTGAGTCCCCATTCTCTCCCTCAACTATCTACTTCATGTGCTTGCTGCCACAGTGATGGGCATCATAAAAGCTAGTAACCAGTCGTAAAGTAAAGTGTAACATGCCAGGGCTATCTATAGCCCCCTCCCAAAGCACACCTAATCCCCAAGAGTAGTGGAGTCTGCTTGCTTTTCCTTCTGTGAACCATTGGGCCCTAGGTTCTTTACGATTCTTGAACTAATAGTAGACATCAGCTTTTAGCTGGCTGGTTGCTGGCGCTAAAATAATTCTTAGTGCCTCCACTTATTGGCTAGATGAATAAATAAATATATAGCCCCTTTGACCACTAGTTCACTAAGAATTTAGAGGAATCAGATGCCAATCATTTTTTAAAAGAACAAACTATTTATTAGGAGAAAGAATAGGGATTAAAGGCAGTGACAAAAGAATCAAGGAGAACAGATAAATGAATTAACACGTAAAACTCACTGAAATAATCAGACTAGTCATCAAATAAAAGTGTCTCCTGCACTAACTTAATGTAATCAAAATCCCATAAAAATAATAAGGCAAGTAGGTGAAATATCAGCATTCATCTGCAGCTCTCAGATAGTCAGTGTGGACTCCTGTTTTTGGAACTCTGTCATGCTGACTGAATGACAATAAAATAACCAACAAAATATAGCAGGGCCGACAGTCACTTTTGTGTAACATTGTGCCACATGCCTCTTTACCTCTGGGCAAGCCTTCATTTGGCTGTACTTCCACAGAGCAGGATTTTCATCATGGCAGAATCCTTGCTCAGCTCTCTCAGAGGAACAAGTATACGGGGACTTCAAGCAGTGTGACAGGCAGACAAACATCTGCATCTGGGTATGGAGTTTAGGAGCTCCATCTCTCCTCATTGGTTTGTGACTGGTGATTGCTTGCGGGGGGGGGGAAGGGGAATGGCTTCTCTCCCAACCAGCGTTTTCTGAACCTCAGCTGTTTCAAAGACAACTAATTGAGGAGATACATGTCTTTTGGGAGCATTTGGTTAGATGAGATGGACTGTTGTAGGTGAGTGGCAAAATGAAGTACACTCTCCCACACTGAAGAGAGCATCTCATATTTCTGCAAATACTCAACAACCAGCTGCTGGTTTCTTTTCCTCCAAATGCTCTCTGTCCGTGCTGAATGTACACATTTTGGGGTCATGGCCATCTGCTGTTTGTCTGAACCTGTAGTTGATAATCTTAGCATGTCAATCAGACTTCTGGCCATGGTAACTCCTTCTCTTCTTTCCCACCCTTCCTTGCTATTCTGGGTTTCAAACTTAGGGTAGGATTGGCAGATAGTTCCTGTTTCTGCTTCTTTTCTGTTCATCTCTGTGAGGGGGGTTGCCCCAAACTGGCAGAAAAGGGGTTAAGGAAAGCCCAGGAGGGGCAGCCAATCAGGATGGAGGGCTGCTGAACCAGTCAGGAGCCAGGAGAGGGTACAAAAACAGGCTGCAGGGATGGAGTAGCAGCAGTCTTCCTCAGAAACTGGAGGGAGAAGGTCCTGCCTGAGCAGGGAGTGGGAGAAGAGAAGTTAGGGCAGCCCCCTGTTGGCAGCAGAGCGCTGAGAAGCTTGGGGCCAGAGACCCGGGAGAGGTGGCCTGCAGAGTCGCCAGGAGGAGGGAGCCAGGACTGTGACTGCGGGGGGCTCTAGGCAAGCTGGAGTGAAGCTCATGAAGGCGATGATAGGAGGGGCTTGAATGGAGCCAGAGGGGAGCCCAAAGAGAGGGCTCAAAATAAGGTATGAAGGAAGTAGCCACTGAGACTACGTGGGCTGCAGGGGTCAGACTTTTCCCATGGAGGGAGGGTTTACCTTGGACTGTAACTTGGCTGAAGGGCTGGGCTGGTCTTCAAAGAGCAGGAGACATGGACTGCACTGGACGTTGGGGGGCGGCTGGAATCTAATTCCCCAAAACTACCTCACCGGGAGTGCCCACGAGGGAGGGTCTGGCTAAGGTGTCTGTGACGCTTTGTGAGAGTTGCTGGTCGCTGTTTTTCTCAAACCCTCAAAATGCTAAGAAGACCCCCTATGTTTAGTGCTTTGAGAGTCTATGCAAGCCAGTATTTTCCAGAGCTAGACTTTGGCAAAGGTATCACTGCTCTAATCATAAGCCTGTACCAAAACAGCTATGGATGTGTTGGATACTTTAATTTAAACCTGTCATTAGAACAAGACATATTCATTTAATTAAAAAAGACAAAAGAATTAAGGTAAAAACCAGTTCATTTGTCTTTTCAGACTGTTCTCAGTACAGTGGGGGAGGCTTTACTGGGTGATGCCCAGTCTGTTAACATTCATCTGGCTACTCCTGCCAAGCTCTTTCATACTGCATGTGTTACCATACATCTGACATATTTCTAGCCATATTCTGTCATATTGTCATATTTTGGTTCAGAATTCCTATCTACTCCTGCAGTGATGCATCATGAGCTTTCATAGTAAGATAGGGCGTAGTTTCTTGCATTTTATACATGATCGTTTGGTATTAATGGCAGCTCACAGTCTTCATACCTATGTGTAAATTTTCGAGCACATCATTGTTATTAAACAGGTAATAGGATATAAGCATATTAACAAAGAAGCTGCCACTTCATTTTTTAAATATATTTTAAAAGTGAAAGTGGTAGAAAACGACCCCAACATTTTGGTATATTAACAGGGCCAGATTAGGGGGCCCTGGGATGCCCACTTTCATGGACCTACCCCCAGCCTGGGGTTGCAGCCCTCCACCACCGTGCGCCCTCTCACATGGGGCCCTGGCCCCCACCGGAGCAGGCTGGTGCAGTGGGACAGGGCAGGATCCTGGGGCCAGAGGCAGCGTGGTGGTCTGACAGAGCTCTGGCTCTGGAGTGCTGTGGCGGAGGCCAGTCTCTTGCTGTGGAGCTCAGTGGATGCACGCTGGCCCACCCCAGTCCTGGGGGCAGAACAGTCAGTGCAGGGGCAAAATGTGAGCCATGTGGACTGTGGCCTCTGGCCCCAGGGAACCCTCACCTCTTCCCAGTGCCAGCTGCTCCCCTTCCATCATTTCCCAGGCCCAGCACTGAGAGAGCCCGAGTGGGGCAGCAGAGGCCAGATCAACGCCGGGGCCTTAGAAGTTGCAGCCCATGGCCCCCCTTTAGGCCAGGACCCAAGGCTGCAGCCCTAAAGCCCTGATGTTCATCCAGTCTTGTATATTAACTATATGATAGTAAAGACATACTGACATACTGTGCAACATTGCATTTAAAATGTGCATAATAGCTATGTCAGGGTAATATTTCCCTCTATGAAGAATACAGAATACCTCCTGTACTGCATTATGGGGAAACCACCTGGTAAATATTTTGATAGCGACCCCTGTGTAGGAAAGAGAGAGTCAGCCCAGATCAAACCATCACTTTTATATGGCTTTTTTATAAATAAGTCAAAATGGAATGTGAAAATAGAAGCCTACAGTGAATTTCTAATAATTTTAGTAGCCATGAAATTGAATTCAATTTTCTTTTATAGTACAGTGAATGGCAATAATTATGGATTATTTTTAGTATTTGGGTTCATACATGCAATTTTAACTACATCTGTTTGTGATACCTAGCATTTAACTGCTTTTTGGCAAGTGATGCTACTATACTCTTCTGGATTGATGTCTTTTTAAATATCTTAAATAAACTGTAGGAATAAGGAATTGAGCTGCTTTCCTCTTTAAAGACATAAGAGCCTAGCAGAGAAAAGTGAAGAAGGTAATTACTGTATAATGTGCTTTCATTGTGTTTACAGTCACAATTAAGACTTTTCTTCATATTGCATTATCTTTTCACTGGCAATGATATATAACTGACATGATGGGGAGCCAGTAGGAAACAGAGCCAAGAATACTAAAGAAGCACCAGGCTTGAGACTGTACTGAGAGATTTCTTTTAAACCGGGCATTGTTCCAGTTTCTCATGTATTCAGATAACAGGAACTATATTAATAATTTACTGTCTACTATAATTAAAAATTAGAAATATTTCCAAATGCCATAGCACCAGTGGCACACTGAGGGTCTCCGACACCTAAGGACTAAGTTTACATTTGTATCCCCGCAACTCATGTTCCCCTTTGTGGATGGCAGGAGTTGTGAGGGGGAGACTATGGGGTGTGCAAATGCAGGCACCCATGCCCTTACACAGTGCACAGTGCCCCACCTCTCCCTCTGCAGTCAGGCACTGGCTCTGATGGGGCAGCCTCCCCCCACCACGTGACCAGTTTTCATATGCACAAGGGAGCCGCTGAGAGATACCTCCTGTGCCCCTTGCTTCTGAAAAGGGCCAAGCCAGACAGTACCCTTTGGCTCTGCTCTTATCTGCTGCTCTAGCCCTACAGCCTGGTGTCCGCCATCCGATACGATTTTAAAATCTGGAATCAGTATCAACGTGGCCTCACTAAAGAGGAGGCTGATCCTCTAGACGGAGCTCATGATGAGGCTTTGTGGGAGGGAGACCGTTCTATGGACTCTGAGGTGTGGTGAGAATTGGGAGAATGCTGGCCTGACCCTCACACTGAGATGTTCACAGCACTCATGCTAAGTGCTCACTACTTAGGAAGGTGAGCTTTGCAGGGCCAGCGGAGTGTGTGATGTGAGGGTGGGGTGCTCAAGAGGATGCAACAGAGGGCTTGGGTGGGGGCCAGTGTTGGAGAAACCCATGCTGCTTTGCTGTTATCTCTCTTTCCTGAAGGGCAGCAATGGCCATTTACATTGCATGCCACAAGAAGTAGCAGGGGAGGTGTTTCATTCGCAGCTCTGCCTGTCCTGCCCAGCTTTTTCAGGCCTGGAGGGAGCTTTTCCAGCCTCAGCACCTGTAGCAGGTTTGGGAGGAATTGAGCAGGTTCCATCTAGTCCTTAGCTCCACTCCCCACCCCATCCCCAGGAATCCACCTGGCTCCTTCTCACCCTTACTTACTGCATTGCAGTGCGGAGAGAAAACTGCAGCTCAATTAATTGGGTGTTTTGGAGCGGGGGGAGGGGCATCATTTCATTTGGTTTAATTAGCTTATCTTCAGGGCATTGCAATTAATATATCAGAATTGTCTGGCCAGATACAGCATAAAGTTTATTTTTTACAAACATATTTACTTTAATTCTTAGTAGGAAATTACTAAACATTTTCCTCCACTGACTATATACCAACAAATCAGTTTTATGTATATTGTTAATGCCCCTTTCCAAGGAATGTTTCATTTATAGCTGCCCCCATCTTTCCCAAGGCAGCCATATTGTCCTACCCCCAGAAGTGTCACACATGTTGTTTTGATATTTATAATAATTCTATGCTTTTTAGAAGCAAACTTTGATTAACATGTTGATTGGAAAATGCTCACCAGATGACTTCTCATTTTATATAAAAAGGATTATTTAGATGATTAGAAATGATCTAATCAAAAGATTTCCGAGAAAAAGTGTATGTATGTTGGCCAGATGCTTAAAACACAGGATTGTGACATCAGTGCATAAAATTGTTCTTAGAATAAATGTTTATTCTTTCAAATTAGATCCAATGTGATCATGTCCATTGAAGGTTATAGACTTTAAATCAATAGATTAGGCATGGGAAAGGAAAGGTTTTACTTGTCAGAGGCTTAGAGAGGAGGAAGACATGACATTCAGAAATGAGTGAGTCTGTCTTGATGTCTTCCATGCCCCTCCTGTTGTTTGTGTGCATGTGCATGCAAATTGGAAATTAAGATCTTTTCAAGTTAACACTCTCTCTCCCTCTGTTTAAGCACTGCCAACTTTGATGCATTGTCCAGGCAGTCATGCTATATATTAAAATGAATACAGTATAAATAATATGTAATAAGCAATTTTCTAATAGGTAAATAAATATTTCAAATAGGTAATTTCTATTATTATAAAATATTTTTTTATTGTACAACTTCCAGCATTGCATAGAAAAATAAAACCTAGTTCATGTGAAAGTAGATTCTACCACAGCAGTGCAAAACTCTAGTTTGCAAATGTATTTACTTGGACTACAACAGGATTTGGCAACGCAGGCTCAGGGAGCTAACTTTGGCTCACTGAGCATCCCCTTCTGGCTCCCTGGCAGTCTCTCCCAGGGAACCAGGTGTGCTCTGGGGACTCTTGGCTCGTCCCCCCACCACCACAATGGCATGAGCTGGAGCCAGCAGGAGGGGCAGGGGGCGTAGGCGGTGTGCACACTCTCCCTCTGCCAGCAGGGAGGAGCAGAGAGGCCCTGCCTACTAGCCAGCCCTCCTTCCCAGGAGCCGCGGGGAGACCTGCAGCTTATGGAGGCAGGGCCCTGGAACAGCCCCTCCACGGAGTTTGGGCTGCTTCAACCCGGCCACTCCTGGCCTCAACAGGTCCGATTCAGGGCCTGGGGGCAAAGCAGCCTCCGTTGAGGACTGGAGTGGCTGGGTCAAAGTGGCGTGAACTCCGCAGAGGGGCTGTTCCAGGGCCCTGCTTACACAAGCCGCAGCTCTGTTTCCCACCAGTCCTGGGAAGTGCAGGGAGGGAAGGACGAGGGAGTGCACATCGCCCGCACACACACCCCCGCCAGCACTAGGGGCCACAGCTGCTGGGCTGGCTCCCGCTCATGTGGTTGTGGGGGAAAAGGGGGGTGGCTCTTCTCCCCTGCCCAGTTGCTGACCCCTGGACTATGGTAACAATGTCTCTGGAGAAATCTATATGTTATAGGGCTCAGTCTTCCCCTGTACACAAGCTCTGCTTGTTGTGGTAGGGCAGAGAGAGCTCATTAGTGTCTGTTCCCTCGTTCCAAAGGGTTAGCCATGTTAGCAAAACAAAGGAAGAGTCTTTTAAAGAGCCACAGGACTCCTTTGTTTCTTCGCTCCCTGCTGCAACATCAAACTAGTAGGTCACTCAAATTTAAGGCACTGTTGTAAGATTCCTATGGGATGTACACTAGTGAAAATCAGCTAAATGGAAAGCCATGCCGCCATACCACTTGCTGGCTCCTCAATGGGTCTTCCTTCCCCTGGCATAGGCTCTGCTGCCTTATGACAACAGGTTCTTTTTGTCTGTTAGGGGAATTTTCTACAGGCTGTTACTGAGCAGATCCAATCTGCTTTGGAGCATAGATGGATCAGAGCAGACTAGAAAAACTGGCCCATAAAGCAGCAAATGGCCCTCTATTACTTTGATGTACTAAGAATTCCATAGTAAAGGGTTAATGCTAGAAAGACAAAGGGAGGAATGCAGTTTTCACTGAAGTCAATGGAAATTTTGCTTCAGGGCTGTAACTGGGGTGGAGGGCTGAATCTTAGAGGGCACCACACAGCCAGCAGCTGCAGCCCCTGCCTGGCCCCTTCTTCCCACCTGCCCTCTAAAATTCAGTGCCTGAGGTGACGGGACTCCCTGCTGCCTTCTGGTGGTGGTGGCTAGGGACAGATCCGGCTCCCCAATGGCTCCTGGCTGCGACTGGGGCTCTCTGGAGGTGGCTGGGGACAGATTGGGCTCTGGGCCGGGTTAAGGGAGGGTGCCTTTGGGATTGCTTGCCCTGGGCACCAAAACAGCTAGTTCTGGCCCCGTTTTGCCATTGATTTCAATACAATCAGGCTTTCACCCAAAGAATCCCACATTATAGACACATGTCACAAAATATTCATCAAAAAGTTTCATTCAACTTAGGAAAAGTATTTATTTATACATCTGATATAGCTCATTCATTAATGGATGGAGAATGAATATGGTAAGTATTTTTAATTCTTGTTCATAACTTAAATGTATTTAATAACAGTCATTTGCACTTTTTCACACAAGATGTTTCTGGTTGTTTTGCTGTCCAAGGTGCTTTTAGATACTTTAGTTCAGTGATAGTTAAAAAAAAGAATAAAACGTAGCAGGGTGAAAATAGTTAAGTAGACATTGCATAAGAAAATACATTTTTTGGTTGAAGAATATATTACTTACATTTAAATGAAAGAGCATATTTGGTAGTCCTGACATGATGTGACAAAGATGTGATGCATAAAAATTAAAAGCTACTGCTCCAGTAGTTTTCAGCCTATTATATGGGATATGGTTGGGTTTCTTCACTTAAAAAAAAAAAAAAAAAAAAAAGGGTAGAAGAGGCAGCTCATGAAACTCAAAAGGACCTAGGTCATTTTAGATCCATATGTCCAGTATAAAATTTTAATTCAAGCAACTCTTTTTATCCACTTGGAAATGAGCTATTTTCACCTGACAGCGTATCAGGGGATTTAAGTAATTATTAGTTGCAAAAATCATTCTACGCTTAGCAGAGGTGACCGAACAATAAGGGATTTTCAGAAGTGCCTTGTGTTGACCAGCCTGCGAACACTAAGACATATAAAAGATGTCCAGCCAATACTGAACACTTTTAAAAAATCCTCCCCTTACATTGTATTGATCAAGGAAGATTTAAGTTGTGAAGGTTTTCTTGGAGAGTTCACACTACCAAAGCCTGTTCCTTTTTGGTTTCACTTGATCCTCTTCCTGGGATGTATTAACAGGAGTGTTACATGTTAGATGTGAAATGTAATTGTCCCCTTTACTCGGCACTGCTGAGGCCTCAGCTGAACAAGTGCCCACTTCTGGGCACTGCACTGTAGCAAAAACATGGATAGATTGGAAAGAGTCCAGAAAAAAAAACAAAAAACAAAACCCCCCCAAAAAGATAAAGCTTTAGAAAACTGATCTATAAGAAAAGATTAAAAAAACTGGACATGTTGTGTCTTGAGAAGATGTGACTGAAGGGGCACCTGATAAGTCTCCAAATGTTAAGGGCTGCTCTAAAGAGAACTGTAATCATTTTATCTTTATTTTCACTGAAGGTAGGTTAAGAAGTAATGGGCTTAATCTGCAGCAAAGAAGATTTAGGTTAGATATTAGGAAAAACTTTTCAAGTATGGGACAGTTAAGTTTTGTAGTATGATAAGTGCATGCTTGTGGAGGCCCGTTGTTAATGAGTGATTATATCCATGTGTTCACACCTTATAAATGCTATTGTAATAGTCTTTTGTATAAAGTATGCCTTATTAAATATAATTTAAAAACTAAGTCATCACTGGCCAATAATATTATTATTAAATATGTGTAGCAACATTATATGTAATGTTATGAAATTTCCCTGTATGAGGATATTAGCAGATGTTCAAAACAACTCAGAGTTTGCTAGGCAGAAGAATTTTATACAGGTCCATCCTAAACATGGGAATATGCATTTATGTCAATTTACATGATAGTAGTAAACAGGATCATTGAGGCATCAGAGAGATGAGATGCAGGAAACTAAACAAATCTGCATTTTAGTAAACACAGGTGAGGAGAAAGAGCATGGAGCCTCCTTTACCACCTGACTCCATGTCTCCTCCTTCATTGTTCAAATAAACTTTGCTATGAAGAGTAACTAACCCATCAGACATATCCACTTCAAAAATTCACTGAACTGTAAAAGAGAGGGGCAAAGAACCCCCCAACTTCTCTCTTTCACCTAAGAAGTCAAAGGCCTCTTGAAGAGACCCTGACCTAGGAAGGTGTCAGTTATCATGTTGCTAGAAGACTGAGAGTGAGAGAGGCCATCTTAAATAAAGCCTTGAAACAAAACCTGCTAGATTAAGTTATAGGATTTTAGATGCATGTTTTAACTTTTGTTTGCTTGTAACCATTTCCAACTTTATTTCTTTTACTCTACTTCACATAAAATCTTGTCTTTGGTAATAACCTTTTTTGTTAATCTAAACCAATCCAATGTTGAAGGTGACATGAATAGTTTAACCACAAACACTTGAATTGAATATTAGCCCCTTATAAGAGCAACGAACCTTTCCTATCTGAACTGCCCAGGAGAAGGCTGGAAAGCACAGAACAGAAATTTTGAGGAAAATTCAGAATGAGGAGTGTGTTAAAGCCATCCTGCTATTAGTAACGCAGGCCAGTGTAGCTAGAATGTCACTGGTATGTTGCTGACAGGCTGCTGGGGTCAGACTTGCTGGGCAAGAACTAAAGCTATACAAAGACACTCAGTGGTTTGACCTGAATGCTGGTAGGTTAGTTGTGAGTGACCCAGGCTGAGAAGTATAACAAATATTGTGAGGCACACATGGTTGCAGGGTAAGTGGTGACACAGCCACTCACTGGTCTGGTTTGCGCTTGAGAATGTGACATGCGGTCTAGGTACACTTGGTTCTGCCCCAGCACAGGGTGGTGGACTAGATGAACTCTTAAAGCTCTTTACAGATGTATGTTTCTGTGATTCTATTGTTCTATTTTGATTTGAAAATCTGATGCAAGCAGATGCAGATGATCATGAGAAAATGACAGGTACAGCAGAGCATGAGAGGCATATCAATGAAATCTTTGTGCTTCCTAATTATAGTTTCAAGAAAAAATAGGCAGTCAGTGTATCATAAAACTTCTTTTCCTTATGCAGTGTAGTGTGAGAAACAGGGACCACTAAGGAAGGATGATCATGGCATGTCATTTGTGTCAATGTGCTAGAGAGACTCCCACAGAGTAAGATCACAAAGATGATGGTAGGAAGGTCAGCTCTAATAAGTAACTGGTCTCCTGCTTGACTGCGTTTTTGGTTATTTTGCATTTAGAAAAGGAAAAAATGAAATAGTTTTTTTCCCCCCATGTATATATGGTAAGATGATATATTTACAAGCAATGCAGCTCATCTTCACTTCTACTTTCTTGTTTCTGGTTGTTTTCTTTCCTCCCTTCCCACCTCCTTTTATCATTTTTGCTCTAGCCCTCCTTTCTTATGGGGCAGTTTAAAAACAGAAATAAAAATTGTACTTGTAATTTGCTATTCTAAGATTCTTGTGGTGGTATATAATTCAGATGCTCAGCTATAAGATAGAAGTACCCTAACCCACACCCAAATTTCTGTTATACTTCTAGGAGTACTGCAGAAAGGGATCTGAGCTTTTTAGTGGACCACAAGTTAAATATGAATCAACAGTGTAACACTGTTGCAAAAAATAGAAAACACAATTCTGGGATGTATTAACACGAGTATTCTAAGTAAGACAGAAGAAGTAATTCTTCATCAGTGCTCTGTCCTAATTAGGCCTCAACTGGAGTATTGTGCCCAGTTCTGGGTGCCTCATTTCAGGAAAGATGTGGAGGAATTGAAGAGAGTCCAGAGAAGAGCAACACAAATGATTAAAGTTCTGGAACACTAGACTCATAAGGAAGATTAAAAGAGCTGGGTTTGTTTAGTCTGGAAAAGAGGAGACTGAGAGGGGACATGGTAACAGTTTAAGTATGTAAAAGGTTATTATGAAGAGGAAGGAGAAAAAAATATTATTCTTAACCACCAATGATAGGAGAAGTAGTAATAGGCTTAAACTACAACAAGAGAGGTTTAGGTTGGACATTAGGAACAAATTCCTAACTGTCAGGGAGATTAACCACTACAGTAAGTTGCCTAGGCAAGTTGTGGAATCTCCGTCTTTGGAAGTTTTTCAAAGCGCATTAGAGAAACACCTGTTAGGGATGGCTTAATATTTTATTTGGTCCTGCCATGAGCACAGGTGACTGGATTCAATGACATCTCATGGTCCCTTCCCGTTTCTGTAACTGATGCATTAACTTCCTACCCAACTACATAATCATATTGTCTTTAACTTGATCTAACTGCTCTCTGCTCTCTCATTTATGCTGTGGTAAACTCCAATTTCTGTTAACTTAGGGTCAGCTTCTGACATCTTTTCTAATATTAAGTATTGCCTTATTCCATAAGTAGCCCCCCCCCCCAAAAAAAACATGGGAAATCATGGATTCAGACTTTAAGTTCAGAGGGGTCCATCATGATCAGTCAATGGCTTCTTGCATGTTGTGGGCGACAGAACCTTGCATAGCCTCTCCAAGTGTGAGTAAGGCTGGTAAAATTTCACCCTTAGATTGTAAATAATTAATAGACAGGAATCTACCAATATCTATTTTATTATATTATGTTTCATGCTTATCTATGGCACTTTGTAAATAGTTTTTAAAAATAATGAAATATCTTGTCCTGAATCCACTGTCTGTTTCCAGTGTGAGTAGCGGTCCCATTCAGGACACATAACCTCATGTCAATGTTAAAAATATTTCTTCCCATTTGGTGTTGTGAAGAAGAGTTCTAGAATCATGGAAATTAAAGATGGAAAATTCTCAAAAGCATCTAAGTCCCTCTTTCAAAAGTAATTTGGGATGTGTACTCCAAAATTCCTATTAACTTTCAGTGAGATTCTCATACTTAAATCCATTCTGAAAATGGGACTTAGACTCCTGAGTTACATTGGCCAAGGAAGGATTTTAACTTCTACAAATGAGATGAATTTATATCTTTTCAATGACCTTTGATTGCAGCAAAGTCTGGTCAGTGAAAACCATTGGAGAACTACTCACAGTGAACAACAATGGACACTTTGCTGGCCTATCCATTGTCCAGACTGGAGAAGCAGAAAGGTTAATCCCATTAAGCAGTTACTTTTGAAAAGTATTCACACCTTGCAATAACAAGAGCTTTGCAACAGTGAGTAATATTGGATTTCAAATGACCATGAAGCCTGAAAAAGACTCCAAAGCCTCACTAGCTTAAAGCTAGCATCTCATAACTTTTCCACAACCTTTACATTTGAAAGAGCATGGGAGCAAATGGTGAGGCTTCTGTATGAATTAAAGCAGGGAAGCAATAGCAATGGTTAATACTTCAATCATAATTTTAACACATTACAGATTCAGCCGTCCTCACTAACAAATCAGAAAACGTAGCAACCTTTAATAAATAAGAATGTCTTTAGATAACTTAATTAGTAAATGACTTGAAACAAAGAACTGAAAGGAGAAAATTGACCAAGTAATGATAAGTGAACAATAATGCGGAATAGTTCATGTTTGCTGGCAGAATGTCTGACTTGGGCTCAGCACAGGCCAGTTGACACTGGCATTGTCATCGGAGGATTGCATGCAGGGCCAGCCTAAGGCTTGTTGGTGCCCTAGGCCAACAGTGGTTTTGTTGCCATCCCCCGGCCACCGGCAGGGTTCCAGCTGCCAGCAGGGCAGGGCGCCGCCTGTGGGGGTCTGGCTGTGGGTGGGGAGCAGAGCAGGGCAGGAGAGGCTTGCTGGTCCCAGTCCAGACTTTTTTTGGCCCCAGTGGTTGGTGCCCTAGGCGACCATACAGGTCACCTCTATGGAAGGACAGACCCTGACTAAATGCATGCAAATCAGTTTTTGATCCTTAGCTTTTACAGCAAAAAGTTTGCTGGACTGAGAAAGAGTGACACACTGTTGCTGAAAAGGTCTTTGGGGGAAGGCAATAGGGGACATCTTACATTTGTATTTTTCTCTTCACAGTTCATCTGTCTTCTCCCCGTCTCTCACTGCAGTCCCTCTTTCAGCTTCCATTTAATCTTCCAGTGTCATGAAGGCTGCTTTGGTTGCAACTAAATTGTGAAGGGAAGTAGTTGCTTCCCTTTGAAGCACTGTTGACTGCCATTCTTGCAGGATGCACTTAAGCCCCTCATCTGCCACTGTGCATGGGTGCAGCACTCCATGAGAAGCTGGGTTGTTTTGTTTTTGTTTTTTTAATTGCATTGAGAGATAAGGCTGGGAGTGGTTCACAGCTTCCAATTCAGTCTTTTACATAAAACAACAACTGGCAAATCTTGCAAGCTAGCAGTTTTGGGGTGGAAGAAAGAGACAAAGAACTAGTTGGGGTTGGTTTAGGGTTCAAAAATGCAGCTAAATTTGTAGCATTGTTCTTTAAATAACAATATAGAGAGGAGGCAGACAAATCTTTCCATCTTCCTTTGCTATTAGTTTTTTACCGTCTTTTAACTATAGTCAGCATGAGCTTTTTATTTCTTTTTGATGAGGAAGGTCTTTTATGCACCCTTGTCAGTTGTTGAATGTGTGTCATCATCACAGCAGCCCATATAACCAATGAGAATTTGCTCATTTTTAATCCCATGTTCACAGCAATAATCTTGTAAAGAGTAGGGCTTGCAGTTTCAAGGAGTGGCAGGTAGTCTATACTGTCTGCTTCATCTTTGAAGGCCATATTTTCAAAGTATATAGGTGCCTAAAACTGCGAATAGGCTCTGAATTGGATTTTCCAAATTGCTTGTAAGAAGCTTAGGTGCTTTCTGGTGCAGGCCCTGCAGTTGGGACTACTGAAGGGTAAATTAGTGTACTGTTCTTTACTAGCCACACAGACTCTGCAAGAGCTAATATAAAGAGATCTAATTCACATTAATGTAGTCCTGTGGACAAGCCGTAAGTTCAGCTGAAATCAGTGAGCTAGGCACCAACTTCCTTAAGCATGAAGAATCCCACCAGGTACCCATCTGCATATTTAGGTGCCTAAATATCTTTAATAACCTGGTCCCCATGCTGTGAGCCACAGTTGAGTGAGAAATTGAGATTCAGCTCTCATGTCCTGATATGAAATCATGAACTGAGACTTTAGGAACTCAGTTATAATTATTTATAATGAGCTTTGTAAATTTAAAAAAATAATATGTGTAATTCTCAATATGTAATATTTAGCATTTACACATATTTAAATATTTTACATATTTATATTAAAAAGGATAGGTTCTTTGATCAATGGCAGATTCTTACGGACTCTTTGACTTACTTTCTTTTGACATAATCTGTACTCACAAACAGAAGATAATGCTATGAAGTATTTCCCCTGCCAGAATGGAAGGAAGAAATGGAGAGTTATTTCTATGTTTAAATACTTGGGAGACATACAGAAACTGTTGTATTTCACTGTTTAAATCCTACCAACTGCTTTGATTTGCTGTTACAGTCTGACCAGATCTTATGACTCACACTTCCCTGCATTTATTTGCTCCCATTCTGTAAGTTCCCCATCTTCAAGTATCTGATGAAGTGAAATTCTCTCACAAAAGTTCATGTGATTAATAAATCCATTAGTCTTTAAAAGTGCCACCAGATTCCTTGTTTGTATTGATGGAAGTCCTATAAATACCTAGATGGGTAGTTTGTCAGTTACTAAATTCCTTGTTTTAACATCACTTCATAGTTGTTAGGGTCAAGTCCTGGTATCTTACATTAGGCAGAAGTCCCTATGAATGCTGTAAGAGTTTAGCTTGACTAAACACAGTAGACTATAACCTATATTTTTATCTCCCAGCAATGGTATTTGAAGGTTATATTGTCTAATCAAGATAATCAGATTCCAGGATCATTGTCACTTTGTCTACATGTTAATCTGAAGCCTACAATCTCTGAATTAATTGGAAATGATGGATACAAGTATGGCTGGAGGCTCATTTTGTTTGGTATATTGCCAGATTGAATCCTCACAGGTTTTTGGTCTGTTACTGTTCAGTTTTTAAATTCTTAGCTATAATGACAAATTACACCAATGCAATAGTTTTGGCTTTTAGCTACAGTAAGATATGTGTTTATGCTTTGGCAACAGTCCTAGATCACTGTGATATAAGAGCCAAGTCAACCAATCACCATCCTTACTCTAGTGCTAATTGACATCAAACGATTCTATTGATGTTGTAAGGGAAACTGCATACACAGTGGATTACTTGCTTCAACAGCCACAGTTCTTCTAAACTACCCATAGAACAACACATTGAGCTCACACACTAACCCCAAATACATGTAGCTCCTCACTGTTTTGCATATCTTCGTTCAGCACCTACAAAAAGAAACACAACCCTCCTGTCACAACACAAGGCACGTCTAAATTAACATAACCAATCACACAACCAGCATACCACAGGATTTCAGCTTATGGCTTAATAAAAATGCATATGTAACACTTGAATGGAACAGTTCTTTCAGAAGATAATGTTTTGTTAGCCTGTTAAGATCAATGTTCAATTACATTTAATTAATTTTCAGTTCCTTTAAAAAAAATGAATAAAGCAGTTGTTTCAAGCCAAATGATCACATTTTGCTGCCTAATATTTTAGTTTATTTTTATGGTCACTATCTTCCACATCTATTAACAATAAAATGAGTTCAGAAGAAAATATTTTAACATGTTTGTTTACTGATGATCTATGCCAAACCCATTAAAAAAAATAGAAGCACATGTTGCATATCTGTGCATGTGTGTCCATATCAGATACACTCTACAAAGAGAAGACATTGATTTTTAAATGTGAGTTCACTGGCAAAATTTCACACTAAATATATTCACGAGAAAACCTGAAGATCTGTTACAGGAAACTACTGTGTTTATAGAGATATTATTTTAGTATAACACTGCTGAGTGGCACAATGTTTGGGTTGCTGTCACTCAGGAGTGAGCACAGGAGAAGCTCTGTACTGTTAAGAGTGGCTGGGGGAACTCTGAGGACAGTGGTGCCATGCAGAATACATCTGCTGATGGAAAGAGAAGCATTAAAAGAAGTGGCAATTGCTGCAACTTTTGCAGCCATTCAGTCTAGCCTATAAGTATTCAGGATGGTGGAGAACTAAGTCTCTAAGGTTCTGAGTGCCCCATGATTCATTGTGTTCAGTCACATTAGGAATGAGCTGCTTGCATGGCAGGAGAGATACTGGGGCTAAGAGGGTTGGAATGCTTTAACAGTCTTCAAGGAAATCAGGATGGAGATGTGAAATCAACAGGGAGGCAATACGCAGGAGAATAAGCTATTGGGGGGAGTCCTGACTCTGGGTAAAAGCAATGAATTTTGGGGATCATAAGAAGGCTAGGAACACCTGCCCCCCCCCCATCCTGCACCTAGAATGTAATCAGGAATTTGGATAACATTTGTGAAAAAAGGATCTCTATCTGGTCCAGTTGGAAAAGCTGCAAAGGACATTTGGATGAGACAAACATCTTTAGTCAGAAGGCTAGCCTGTTCAGTCAAGTTTTAGTCTCTAGAAATCTTCCTGTGATTTTGTTGTATGTGTGCTTTTGTTTCCATTATCCTTTCCAACTATCTTTTGAATCTTCACTTGTTGATAATAAACTTAGTTATTTTCACTACAAATACATCTCAGTGCTATGGTATTTATACAGGGAGCTGATATTGAGTTGAATCATTCAAGCTGGTTTGTACATTATTGCCTTGGGCTATGTCTACATCTGCAAAACTTAGTTCGGACTTGTTAGTCTGAACTAAGAAGTTTGAAGTTAGTTCAAAGTAAAAAAAACAAGGAGTTGTGTGGCAATTAAAGACTAACAGATTTATTTTTCGCATGAGCTTTCGTGGGAGAAAATCCCACTTCATCAGATGCTTCGAAGAGGAAGTGGGATCTTCTCCCACAAAAGCTCATGCAAAAAAAAAATCTGTTAAAGTGCCACACAACTCCTTGTTGCTTTTTTACTGGACTAGACAAACACGGCTATCCCTTTTAAAAGTAAAACATAGGATCAGGTCATACAGTAACAACAAATCAGAACAGTTGTTAGGTTCAAACCCTGGGAAGCCTGAAGTCAAATTACCTTTTGTAATGGGAAAAGAACCCATAGACAAACAACATCTTTTACATCATAACCTCAGCCCTGCAGAATGCAATGCCATCCACAGCCTCAGAAACAACTCTGACATTATCATTAAGGAGGCTGACAAAGGAGGTGCAGTTGTCATCGTGAATAAATTGGATTATGATCTGGAGGCTTATAAACAACTCTCCAACACAACCTTCTACAGACCACTTACCTCTGACCCCACTGAGGAATACCAAAAGAAATTATGATGCCTACTCAAGAAACTCCCTAAGACAGCATAGGAACATGTCAAGACAGAAACACCACCAGAACCCCAGCCAGGGATGTTCCATCTGCTACCTAAAATCCATAAAAAAAGGAAACCCTGGACGCCCCATCATCTCAGGCATTGGCACTCTTACTGTCAGCATATCTGGCTGTGTGGACTCCCGCCTCAGACCCCATGTTATCAGCATCCCCAGCTATCTTTGAGATACCATGGACTTCCTGAGGAAAATACAGTCTATTGGTGAGCTTCCAGAAAACACCATTCTGGCCACTATGGATGTAGAAGCTCTTTAGACCAACATCCCACACAAGGATGGATTACAAGCTATCAGAAGAACCATCGCAGATGATGCTACATCATAGCTTGTGACTGAACTTTGACTTTGTGCTCACCCACAACCACTTCAGATTTGAGGATAATTTATACCTCCAAGTCAGTGGCACTGCTATTGGCACGTGCATGGCCCCACAATATGCCAACATCTTTATGGGTGACTTAGAACAATGTTTCCTCAAGTCTCATCCCAAAACACCTCTTCTTTACCTACGCTACATTGATGACATCTTCATCATTTGGACACATGGCAGGGATGCTCTTTAAGATTTTCACAGAGATTTCAACAATTTCCACTCCACAATCAAATTGAGACTGGAACACTCCACACAGGAGATCCACTTTCTCGACCCTACAGTACAAATCAGGGATAGACACATCATCACCACCCTGTACCAAAAACCTACTGATCGGTATAGTTACCTACATCCCTCGAGCTTCCATCCTAAAACATACCACACAATCCATTGTCTACAGCCAAGCCCTAAGATATAACCGCATCTGGTCTGATCCCTCAGACAGAGACAGACATCTTGAGGGTCTCTATCAAGCATTCTTGAAACTACAGTACCCAGCTGGGGAAGTAACAAAACAAATTGGCAGAGCTAGACAGGTTCCCTGAAGTTATCTTCTACAGGAGAGGCCCAAGAAAGAAAACAACAGAACACCACTAGTCACCACATACAACCCTCAAGTCAGACCTCTGCAACAGATCATTAAGGACCTACAGCCTATTCTAAAAGATGATGCCTCACTCTCTCAAGCGCTGGGAGACAGACCTCTCCTTGCCTACAGACAGCCACCCAATCTTAAACAGATACTCACCAGCAACTACAGATCTAACAAGAGAAACATTAAAGCAGGTACACAGCCCTGCAACAAACCACGCTGCCAAATCTGCCTGCATATCTGCACAATAGATACCATCATAAGTCCTAATCAAGCCTGCTACTCCATCAAAGGCTCATTTACCTGCTCATCTACTAATGTGATCTATGACATCATGTGCCAGAAATGCCCCGACACCTTATACATTGGACAAACAGGACAATCCCTGTGCAAAAGAATAAATGAACATAGAGCTGATATCAGAAATCACAAAACAAAACAAAAAAAAACCAGTTGCTGAGCACTTCCATCTTTCTAATGTGACTGAGACATCAAGATTTCAAAGAAAAACATCTGAACTTGAATTAATATGCAAATTAATTTCTGTGAAAGCTGGATTGAATTGAGACTATGGGTTCTTTTCCCATTACAAAAGGTAATTTGACTTCAGGCTTCCCAGGGTTTGAACCTAACAACTGCTCTGATTTGCTGTTACTGTATGACCTGATCCTATGTTTTACACCCCTTGCATTTATTTTCATTCCATTCTGTAAGTTCACCCATCTTCGAAGTATCTGACAAAGTGGGATTTTCTCCCACGAAAGCTCATGCGAAAAATAAATCTGTTAGGCTATGTTCACACACAAACTGCTTGTTTCAAAACAAGACGTTTCGAAACAAGCTGTTTCGAAATAATGTTTTATTTTGAAACACCTTATTTCGAAAGACAAAAAAGTCTCCTGCAGGCTCCGGCGGGGTGAAGCGCCCGGCTCCACTTCACCCCGCGGGGCTCTGCAGTCCCCTGCAGACCCCGGCGGGGTGAGGCTCCGGGCTGCACTCACCCCACCGGGGTCTGCAGCCCTCTGCAGACCCCTGTGGGGTGAAGTGCCTGGCTCCACTTCACCCTGCCGGGGTCTGCAGCACCCTGGGAGGAAGGTCAAATGTTGTTTCAGAACAGTTTGTTCCAAAACAACATGTCCGCACGGGGTTGTTTCAAAACAGAAGTAGGTTTAAGCCATTTTGAAACATGGCTCCCATTTCAAAACAAGGGAACCCTGTTGTGTGGACATGCTGTTTCTTATTTCAAAATAACCTCTGTTGTTTTGAAATAAGCCTGTGTGAACACACCCTTAGTCTTTAAGTGCAACACAACTGCTTGGTTTTTTTTTGCTGGACTAGACTAACACGGCTATCCCTTTGGAAATAGTTCAAAATAACCTTACTTAGTTTGAACTAACCTCTTGCTTATAAGTTCAAAGTAACCACACATTCTAGTTTGAACTAATGCTTAGTTCGAACAAGAAGGTGTGGTTAGTTCAAACTAGAACATGCGATTAGTTCTAACTAAGACTGAGTACTGGTCCACATCGCACCTAGTTCGAACTAAGCGCTTAAGTCTGGACTAAGTGCCAGGACTTATTAGTTTGAACTAGGCATTTCTTAGTTCAAACTAAGAAACTTTTTAGTTCAAACTAGGAAAGCCTATTTTGGCAATCTGCTAAATTAGTCCAGATTAAGCCTCCTTAGTCCAGACCAATTTGCCAGTGTAAACAAACCCCTGGTAGCACTGTGAGTGTCAGTGGATAAGGTGCTGTACTGTACAGGGGAGCACTTCATTAGGGCTTGGGGGACTGTGGTGGTGTTAAGCTGCAAGGCAAAGAAAGAGTTAGCACTGCCCAAAAGAGAGTGCTTGGCAGGTCAGTGACCATGGGGGGGTCAGAGAGCTGACACTCAGTTAAGCACAAGCAAGTGTCCCACTCACTAGAAGTGGGAGGTAACAAACAGACTCTCTCAACTTGTCTTGAGGTCTGGCATACCCTAGGAAGTATCAGAGGAACCACACTGGTTCTAATCCCTTCAGCGCTTTCTGCCTCTGCAGAGAGGAAGGGAGAGGGTCATGCCCTTCAGAATTAATGTATGGAGACCACCTAAAGACCTCAGAAGTAAAAAGGTAAATTAATATTATAATAGGCCTAAAACTAGAGTAAACAGGAGTCTTTGTAGTATTGTTTTAAAGCATGTGAGATGGTAGGTTCTGTTCTGTTCTGTTTTTGCTGAACAGTTGTCACCCTCACAAAATCTTTGCAGTTGCAGTTGGCCATCTTTTTGGTAGCTTCATTAGCAAAAGGCGAAGGCCTGAATGTGCATGGGTGGTAAATCTTTTTCCATGGTTCTTCAACACATGCCAAAATGAGATTGAGAGAGAGAGAGAGACTTATTGAGTTCCTTTCTTGTGTGGGACTTAAGTCACAGTTCCTTCTCTAGCAGAAGTTTATATTTGTGTTGAGGTTTGACGTGGTCATCTTGTTAAGAAATAACATAAAGCTAAATATGATTTCCCCTCAGCAAAATATTTATCTGGTATACATGGGGCCATTTTAGTTGAGTAGGATTTGGCTCATGGTACTTTTGCTGAAGAGCATTCAGGCAACCCCCCTCTTTTTTAGAGACAGTGCCTTAATTCTAAGAGTTGCAGGTAATTTCTGTTCTATATGCAGTTGTTCAAACACAGCTGAATTGGTCAGGCTGTGACTTCTGAAGGTCACACAACTGGCTGTTCTACAGATATTGTACATGAACATCTGAGAGTTAGATCATAGAATATAGGACTCTTAGACATGGTGTCATATGAACTTAATTGAATGAGATCAGATTCTTAGGACCTGCACCTGCAAAGAAGACTGAAATCAGAGAACACCAGTTGAAGTCATTGAGGCTCTGTAGGAATCAGGCTCTACGTGGCTTTAGAATTAAATTCTCTGGGGGCAGGGACTATAATGCTTAAACCAATGAGGACTCAATCCTGGCTGGAGCCCCAGAGTATTAGTGCAGCTGTAAATGGCAAATCACAATAATGTGAGCTGAGATAACCTCCCCCAGTGATAAAACTTGCTTGGTGCTTCCAAACTTCACAAGATTAATGAAACTTTAAAATAATACATAAAAAAGTGGAAATTGTGTAAGTTTGGGTTCACAAAATTTGAATGTTAAATATGCATTGTTTAATTGTAGAGTATGTTGAAGTTCTGTTGTTCCATCTCTATGCTACTTTTACTGATGTGGAGGGGGGGAAGGGAACTGAGAAGGAAGGACATAACTGGATATAAATTCTTAAATATGCTGCTCATTTCTTTTTCTTCTTTCTTACTCTAGTATTTGTCACACTTCCAACTTCTTGAATTCACTTTTTGCAAAAGGATCATGAGACAGTGTTTTTTTCTGAAAATAACTTCATGGTGCATGGACAACAGTATTTCTTTTTAAAACATACACATGCTTCCTTGTTGCAATTTGTAATGCTAGAAAACTATTTGATAGTTTTAATTATTAAAAAGAACCTTTTATGCTACAAAATCATTGCACAGAGAAATAAAAATGTTCACTTCTCTTGCTGGCAGCCTTTTACAACTGATGTAATCTTTCTATTCCTTGGGATTATTTCTACTTTTATGTCATGCTTGGAGCACATCTTATTACATACTATAACATTAGGGAATGTACATACATCACAAATTTTTAAAAAGTAACCCAGTCTAAACATGAGCTATTTTATCTAGAACGTGAGAAGACAAAGGTATGTGATTTAAAGAACTAAGGTGTAAATCTGATTTGGAATCTCTGGCTATATGTTTATTATTATATATTTACAAATTTACTGTTTTGCTGAATGGGGACCTCTACAGCCATTGTCACACTATGATGTCCTAAATAAATGTCTGAGTTTAGATTCCTAGAAGTTGCTCCATAAACATTAAATATTATAGAATCCTCTTGATTTGGAGATCTGATTGGATGGCTTAGATTCCTAGTTAAGCAATTGTCCTGATCAAGGGAAAAAGCTGAGGAAAAAAGTGTGAAAAGACTTAATAAATACTTCACATAATAAAATTAGAAGAATAAAATATTCAGTGTATTTCAACATTTTTAATCTTTATTTCTAATGACTTATTTGGGAATTTCTGCATCGAAAGGCCAAAGCCTACAATTTCACATGTCCCTTTATGCTTGAGAGTTTCTTCACTGTTTCCCAATCCATTTGCTTTCTAGAGTGAGCCTGACTCTATTTCCAGTTAGTGAATTTAGGGCCTGCTTTCTTGGAATCACTCTGAGTTTTGCAATTCACTTCAATGGAAGCAGGTTCAGCTGATATTTGGGTCTAACTCTGTCCTTCCTGTGTGGGCTGTTATTTGGATTGAAGTGGCTATTCATAGCAATGACATCTTCTTAATTAATGTAAATAATGAATTAGCATCCTGCAAGCTTCCCTGATAGTATTAGTATTAAATTAATTTTTTTTTAAAAATGAGCCAGGGATCCAGTGGAGTGGACAATTCAGATAGGAGGGTAGGACTTCAAAGGCGTGATTCACTCCCTGAAATATCTTTTTAGTGTGGGGAGAAGAAGAGGTTATAGGAGGGTTGCAGGTTCTCTAACAAATTCAGATTTTTACATTGTTCTGTCTCACACTTACAAGTTTAGAACTGGAGAGAAATGGCTGAAACACAGAGGAGGAAATATGAACCCCTCCATTACAGGAGTGAGTGCTCACTTCTTTGGAAAAATGCATACATTAAAATAGTCAGATTTATTTATTTAATCATTCAGTATATTTAGTTTGTATTAATCTTCATCATTTTTTAACTCTGATTGTTTCAAATCTACTTATTTATAGGTTGATGTTGATGTGACTTGGCCTGTGGCATTTGAAATCCAATTAGTCTAACTTTAAAAAAAAAAATATAAATTTACTAAGTGCTTTTACTACTATATTTGTACCATATTAAAAAATGGAGGCAGGGGGGTAGGGCAGGGGGTCAAAGACACTTGTCAGTAAACATTTAGAGGGGAGAATGAGACTAGTTGTTGTAAAAGGCTATTAAAAAAGTGTTAAGATATTCATAAAGGAATTTCTAAGGATAGAGATACTATTAAAAGTGTGGTGGCAGCCCAAAGCTTATTTGGGAACTTCAAAATATTTTTAATATGCACACAAAGTTCTATGAAACATTATGAGTCAGCAAGATATGTGCATGCTCAGCACAGAATTGAGTGAATAATTACCTTTTGCTTCAATGGCTGACTTCAAAATCTGGGGCGAAAAGATCTCATTTGAAACTGAAATTATTTTTTATCTGATGGGCTTTGTTTTTCTTAGATCAAATGAAGTGAACCTTTTGACATTTCCTAATTCTCTCCCCCCGCCTTCAGCTGAAATGATTAGTACAATTTGACTCAAATTTGTTAATTTTTTAGATGCCCTAGAAATGGGTTGCTCAACAAATTTAGTTTTTGGCCAAAATTTCACCCTTAGCGTCAGTTCAGATCAGGCTCTTTGTTACAGAAGCAGAAAGGAAACACATAATAATCAAACCCCTGGTGGGTTTGTTCTTCCTTTGGCAAAGAACTGTAGTATACTTTGTTGAAAATATTTGTGCTCTTTACAAGTCTTGATCCCCTTTTAGGGAGAGGAAAACTAACTGTCTAGATAGCTCAGTATCTTAGAATTACTTGTTCTAATATAATCCTTATCTGATTTACTAGTACAAAGGTAAATTTAACTAGAAGGTGAGTGCTCTGAACACTTAATCCTACATGCCACATTTTTGTGCCATGTCATGCTATCAGTTTTTAAGCAAAATGCTCCATTGAAGTCAATGGTACACTCTCCTTAAATATTCATGGTGCAATACCTATTTCTGGTAATTGCTCAATGGAAAATAGAACATGTACACTATGTATCATTGCAAGTTACCCTTCTGCATGTGAGGCTGATCTAAAGCACACTGAAGCTGCTGTGAAGCTTTCTTTTGACATCAGCAGGTTTGGATCAGAGCCAGTGTGCTTGTATTACATTTGGTTATCATTCAGTTGAGATATTTTATGAGTGACAAGAAAATCAACTGAAAGACTCATTTTAGTTGTATATACTAGGTCTGCTTGCCACGTTTATGGTTGGATGCAATTTGTAGAATCATAATAGGATTGGGAAATAGATACAGACAATAAAACTGAGATATTTGCATAGATTAGTGTTGCTTTTTGTATCTTAGCAGTGCAAAACAGTCGTGTAGTTTGTCAGATGTATTTTATATCTCTTTATTGCAAGAAGAAAATAATGTGAAGAATCATTAAAAGGTTTTGAAGCAGCTTTTTTGTAAGGGATTCATCCAGAGACAGACAAAGTTACACAAATCTATTATATTATATATTGAATCTAACATCTAGCACAGGGTGTTTTTTGTTGTTGTTCCCTTTCCTGCCTTCAAGCCTCACAAAACAGTTGCCAGGAGTTGTCTGGTTTCCCTTTTTCTGCACCTCCAGAAACAGCACCATCCATTAACTGCTGTAGGAAGTGCTGGCCTGCTCTGGATAGCATGGAGGCAGTAGGCTATGTTGGTGACCTGGTGTAATATGGCAATGCTGAGGAGAAGGCCTGGAGTGAAGATGAGAACAGGGGCAGTGATGAGCAAATTAAAACAAAATAACATTAATCCAATTTTATATTTTATGTTAGTCTCCTATTTGTGTTCATATGTAAACAGTGAGCTCTTTCAAAAACAATGAGAGTCTTGTGGTACCTTACAGACTAACGGATTTCTTCAGGTATGAGCTTTTGTGGGCTCCAACCCACTTCATCAGTTGCATGAAAGTCAAAAACAGACATCAGTGAGAAACTGCAGAACTGGAGCTGATTTGCAAGTTTGACACAATCAGACTGAGTTTGAATACTCGGAATATTTAGCACATTACAAAAAGTGATTGTACCTGTTCACACATTCTCTCCACTTATTCAACTGGTGTGAATAAGCCCCATGTGTCCTCTAAATTGACTTTGCTAACACTTGTCCTCCTCCAGTCCTGGTATGTGTATATATACACCTTTCAACTCTAGTTTCCAGTTCATGCATCTCATGAAGTGGGTTGGAGTCCCTGAAAACTTGTGCCTGAAGAAATTTGTTAGTCTTTAAAGTGCCACACGACTCTTGTTGTTTTTGCTGTATGCTACTCCTCGGGAAATCAAAAGTTTTTGCTTTTTGTTTTAAAGCAGCAGCGAACAGGCAGAAGTTCTGCGGAGATCCAATTTGATTGTTGGGTCAGAGATATGATTATTGTTTTTTAGAGAATTTCTAAATTCTGCATAAATATCAACCAAAGGGCCAGAAACATAGGGAAATCTAAACAAATTGTTTTGTTTAGATTGTCTTGTTATATGGAAGCAATGTTTGCTCCTTTGCAGAAGAGAAAAACACACAGGAAAGTGAGCATCAGGCAAACCTGCAAATGCCCTGAAATCTGTGGGCAAATCTCTTGAATGTAACAGTCGCCTACAGATGTTATTGTATGCTAATTTGAGTGTTAGATAAATGTTATAACAAAATTAGCAACCTTATCAAAGTTCTTGGAGGAATACTGTGATGTTTCAATAACCACTAGTGACCTGCTCAGGGTAGATAACCCTCCCATTCCTACTTGTCACAGGCATTTCATAAATGAACAGATTATGGTGCTGTTTTCTAGATTTTAAGAATAACTTTTTGTAGAGGATCAAATCTTGCACAGCAGTGACATTTCTGAGTGGCTATTTGGGCAATGGGGATGTTTTTTTTCGGTACTTGCAATCATAAAGAGTAAACAGTCTCTCCATATTTAGTTTTCTAAAGAAAGCATACACATATTATGCCAGAAGAAAGCCCACTTACACCTGTCCTTATTCTATTAAACAAATGAAAAAAAAATATTTACTCCCTTTTGCCTTAGAGAAGTAATACATTTGTTCCTCCAGAATTATTTTAAATTAGTTTGGGGACTTGAAAAATATATAGTAAGTACATTCTCTTTCTGTCATTGGAGTTTATTTTTCCTAGTCTAAGTATTCTTTAAAAAAAAAACTGCAGATCTTAACTGCTGACTTTAGTGACTGTTCCAAGTTAATATAAAAACTACCTTGTCTTCCCAAATAACAAATCCCTCAGCCAGTGTATTTCCAAGATAATCTGAATTTACTTTAACACTGATTTCTGTTAGCCTGAAAAAATAATGTGAGACCAGGGTCTTTTCCAGAAGCATTACCAACAAGAATGTATTATTGTTTCACTCCTCTTTGGTACAACCTGTTGCAAAGCCTGGGGGTGAAGATAATCTGAAGACACTGAACGAGTATTGATTTACAAACAGCTGTTTTGCTTTTGCAAAGCCTTCTGATAGAAATGTTCATAAAACAGATGAAGTTCAGCTGGCAATTTTTATTATTTATTAATTTGCTGTGAATATCCTTGAAAGTGTGCTAGCATTATGCAGACAGAGAAAACAAGATATAGTCCCAGCCCTGAACATCTCAGAGGCTAAGATTTTTGTGTTTAAATGCACAACATAAAAGATCAGGGCTATGGAGTCTCTACTGAGTCACTCCTGGTTCACAGTTCAAACTCCTATTTCTCACCGTCTCTAAATAGTCAATAAGCATCATCATCAGTCTCTCTCACAGAACGTCAGAGATGGCCTTCAGTGTTTCTGTGCCCCATCTCTGCTTTATTGCACTTCACCTCATTACTACAGCAGTTGGTCTTCATTCTCCATATCTTTAGAGCCCTGCAAATATGCAGATATCCACGGATATCCACATTATATCCTCATCCACACATACAACATGGATATCTGCAGGGCTCTACGTATCTTCCAGGATGACTCTCCAACTGTCTGTTAATGTAGACTCTTCACCAGTCACATGTGCCTCCTGGTTCTTGTTCCCAGAACTCCACTTCCAAAATTCATTGCCCATAGCTGGTATCCCTCATAATTTTTAATGTCTGTCTCACGTGTGGCTCTTCAGGCCGAAAAGCATGGTTAGTGCATGCTTTAAAATGTGTTGCAATCTGATTATTATTTGGATTATACTCTGGAAAACTGGATAAGTTGAATCTGTTTCGCCATTACCTTTCATTTGATTTAATAAAAAAATGAGTCCTGTGGCACTTGAAGACTAACAAATTTATTTACTGCCCAACCTTTCGTGGGAGAAAATCCAACTTCGTCAGGCAATTTGAAGATGGGGGAGCTTACAGAATGGAAAGAAATAAATGCATGGAAGTGTAAGTCATGGTGACCTGTTCCCATGACTTTCCCTGCATTTATTTCCTTCCGTTCAGTAAGTTCCCCCATCTTCAAAGCATCTGACAAAGTTGGATTTTCTCCAACAAAAGTTCATAGAATAAATAAATTTGTTAGTCCTAAGTGCCACAGAACTCCTTGTTTGCTTTATTGAACTAGACTAACACGGCTGCCCCTTTGGCCCTTTGATTTAAGTTTCTGGTTGTTTGTTTCATCTTAAATGTGCTTGATCTGGAACTCAAACCTATATTAAAGCAGACTAATATGTTTGCTGGCTCCTGATTTCTCTCCTCTCCTCTTCTCTTCTCTTTCTCTTCTCCTTTCTCTTCTGTCCATGTGCTGACCACTCTAATGCATATTCCCCCTTCAGCCATACCCAAGCTCCCCCCCATTTTTATTTATTTATTTATTTGTTGTTGATCTAAGTTCTTTTGCCAGTTGCGTCGAGCTCTCCAGCAGTATTTTTTCTCCTCATTTTATTTCACTAAACCAGTATGACATTTATTTTCAGTCAGGCTACAGCACATGTTAGAATATTGATGGAATGTTCCGGTTCATTATCCAAGAGACAGGGGATAGCTGGGGTCTATGCCACTCCAATATGGTTTATTGCTTAAGGTCACGTTAACTTCTTTTGTGTGGTTCAGGTGACTGGTAATGGGATATGGATCTTTTCACCTTGGAGACAACAGTTCAAATCTTCCTCCAGATGGTAGTGGTCTAAAAGTTATTACTGTCTGACAGCTTTTCAATAGCCTTTGTCAAGTGAGTCGGTCATTTCAGTGAACTTCCTGATGGACAAGTTTCCACATCACAAAAAGCCACTATTACAGCTAGAACTCTTTTCAGCAGTCTCAGCTACAGAGGGAGCAAAGACAGGATAAATCAAAGACTGAATCGCTAAATACAGTCCTTGCATCAAGGTGCAGATAATGCAGGCCTTAATGCTTTTGGATGATCCAGAAAATTAGCACAAAATGTGCTGATGCCCTTGTCTTCCTTTGGAAATCATCTCTTTCTTCTGTGATGAAAGCACTGTGCAAAGCAGATTGAGCTGGGCTCTGAGGACAGATGCCACATATTTATTGATTTTTGCAAGGGGTATTTCACTAAAGAAGTAAAGAAACTGGGCATCTCCTGGTTTCCACCCATTGGAAGGTTTTTGTGTATACATATACCTCTTTGTAATTTGAACAACTTTATAAATATTAGCATATGTATTAACCAAAGCCTCTGTGAGGTAGGTAGGTATTATTGTGCTCATTGTACACATGAGGAACTTGAGTTAGAAAGGCTGGTTAACATGACCAGGGTGTCATGAAGGAGTCAGCGTTGGAATAGGAGAATCTCTTTGTCAGTCCTCTGTTTACCCAACTGCACCACACTATCCCTCAGGGAATGATGCTGCCTCTCCTCTGAGCCTGGGTCACACTAGCTGTCGAGCAGCTGACAGCTAGCGAGCAGGTATCTTGCAGTGGACTACTCTGTTCAGCTCTGAATTGCTTGCAAAACCAGAGGGACCTGTCAGCTCACAAACAAGTCCAGTACTGGCTGGCTGGGATAGAGGAGACTGTTTAAAAAGCTATGATTTTGAGGAGATTATCAGTCACAAATTTTCAGTCTTATGGATTGATATGCATTGATTATTGCTATGACTGTCCTTGGGAGGAAAAGAGGCAGAAACATACTTTCTTCCCACTCCCAAAGGAAAGCTAAGATAAATTCTGAAATTTTTAGATCTATCAGATCAGAAAGGGCTGCTTCTGTGGGCCCCAACTATCAGTTCAGCCTGCAGCAAAGCTATAAGTGCTATCTGCTTGGATTGTGTCCTATGACTGAACACCACTGTCCTGGTACTGAACAGCACTGAACTCCAGTCTCCAGGGCTGTCAGGCCTCTGCTGTTCACTAGTACTATACTGGCACAATACAATGCAGAAAGAATTGAAATGTTTCAATTGTAAATTCTAATAATAATTTATGCCTTTACTGGGGACTCTAACAGGGCATATGTTGATGCTGGTGGCATGCACCCATGGCTTGGGTTGCCATATCATGGACAATTACCTTTTATTGAAGTTGTAAATGACAGTGGTAAATGGTTGCATATTTTGTTACATAAAACATAAACTAATATCTTTAGCTGGAAGAACTTTGATTTAATGATTACTATTTTCCATTAAACCTTAAATATCTTGATTTATATTCCTCCATTTGATCTCTCGCACCCTTATTTGTTTTTTCTGTTTCTTCTGAAAACATAACTGGAAAAGCCACATTACAGTATATATGTTACAGTTCCTTGTTGTCATAAGGGTCATCTGACTTAACATTAGTACAGTTGTAGGAATAGGGCTAACTAGTCTGCATTCCCTTTGCAGACAAATTAAAAACATTAATGGCTTTTGCATTAGAAATGACTATTTTAATCTTGCCTTTCTCAGTGTAGAGTGATGAATGTTTAATACATATTTAGATTCTAGAGTATTTTGAGGTAGGTTAAATTTTAGGTCTATATCATTTGATATTCTAACATTTCTTTTATGCCTTGTCTAATGTTTCAGCTTTTGCCTAGACAAAGAAATAAAAGCAAAAAATATAATACAAATCTGAAATAAAGATAGATAAATAAATAGAACATATTCAAACTGAGGAGGAAAATCCTACATATCCGTGCATCAACTTTGGGTTCTTATTCACTCCTCATCTGAATTCTGCCAGTGGGTGGCACCATGGATTTCCACTCTCAGAACCTGATGGACCCACATTATCTGCTGGAGGAAAAAGAGCATCCACGTTGAGACTGCATACCTTCCGGTTGCTGCCCAGACATGTAGTTCACAGCAGTGCCTTGACAGCATATCCGAAAGGGTCAGTGTTCCCTTAAAGTTTCACTTGTTCAATTTAACCTGTATTCAGCTTAACTCCTTGTGAATGAAATAAGTGAGACAACTCAAGTTCTTAAATTTAAGAATATGCTTAAGTGCTTTGCTGAACTGGGATCAGTAGGAATTGTGTTACTCTTATTGAGTGTCAGTTATTTTCAGTAATATCTTATGCCTGGCACTCTGGGTACTCTTACAGAGCTATAGGCATTCTGGGGAGGAAAAAGTTGGTTCATAGTTCTGTGATCCAGAAGCCTCAATGTAATTTTAGTAAGATGGAGGGGGAGGGTTGGTATCAGAGATTTTTGTAGATACTTAAAAAAGAAAAATTATACTTATCTCTTCATGGCATATATTGCAAAATCCATTGATCATTGTACAGGATATTATCATTTAAGTGTTTCATCATCAACATTTTCTTCCCTTTTTAAAGATTCATGGAGTTTCTGAAGGTCTTTTTTTTTAAATTCTGAGAAAAACTTACAAGACTCATTATCCCATTTACACTATAATTTATAGCAGAAAATATGACATGTTAAGCTATGCTAAAAAGACGGAAATACTTGCAAAAGAAAATTGTCTTAAATAGAAGTGCATTTTAAAAGATCAGAATAATGGTTATTTTCAATTTAAAATACTCTTCAAATTCTCTAGGGTTTTTTTGAGCTATGTAAGTATATACAAACACTTTTTTTGAAGTGTTGTAAGTAATTAAAGTGAGGGATTGTCCCTATATTGCCCACATGCAGAAGACAGAAATATAATTTGAATGCATTTTATAAATTGGCCAGAAGCAAGATAATGTAATTACAGTACACTTGAAATGAAATGCTGAAAATGAAGCATTTAAATTGGCAAAACTATTATGCTGGACTTGTGTTATTAATCTTCTAGAGTTACGGCAACAGGATTTTTAATGAGTTTTAAATGTGAGGCTAAGATTGATGAATATTCTTCTTTGGATTTTCAAGGCAGAGAAGCATGCAAGAATGTTCAGTTGTAGAAATACCACAATGACTTCAGCTGGAGAATAAGGACAACCTTGCAGGTGGCTCATTTTGCTTTCCTGATGCAGGTATAATTATTAGTTTGTTATTCTAAAACATAAATCTAGGAACAGACACACTTGAATCTCAGAAGTTCAAATTTTAGTTGTCTGACTACTTAAATAGAGCACGATGATATAGAAGAGCTATTTGCCCTTTACTAAACAAAACAAACAAGGAGTCCTGTGGCACTTCTAAAGACTAACAAATTTGTTTATGTCATGAGCTTTCATGGTGGAAAATCAGGCTTTCTCAGACGCTTTCAAGAAATCAGTCTTCAAAGCATCTGACGAAGTGGGATTTTCTCCCATGAAAGCTCATACAATCAATAAATCTGTTAGTCTTTAAAAGTGTCACAGGACTCCTGTTCGTTTTGCTGAACTGAACTAATGCAGCTACCTCTTTGGAACCTGACAGTGATTTCCCCCCCCCCCCAATGTTCAACCTAAACCTCCCTTGCTGTATAATTTAAGCCCATTGCTTCTTGTCCTATCATCAGCAATTAAGGAGAACAATTTTTCTAGTTCCTCCTTGTGACAACCTATTAGGTACTTGAAAACTGTTATCATATCCCCTCTTATCATTCTCCTCTGTTCTAGACTGAACAAGCCCAGCTCTTTCAATCTTCTCTCATAAGTCAAGTGTTGTAGGCCTCTAATCATCCATGTTGCTCTTCTCTGGACTTTCTCCAGTTTGCCCTATCTTTTCTGAAATGAGGTACCCAGAACTGGGCACAATACTCCAGCCAAGGTCTGATCAGCGTAGAGTAGAGCAGAAGAATTACTACATATGGCTGTCTTAGAATACCATCCTGTTAATACATCCTAGAAGAATGTCTGCTTTTTTTTGAAACAGTGTTACACTGTTGACCCCTATTTAACTTGTGGTCCACTATGACACCCAGATAACTTTCTGCAGTACTCCTTCCTAGGGAAATGTTGCACATTTTGTTTATGTGCAATGGATTGTTCTTTTCTAAATGGAGTACTGTACATTTGTCTTTATTGAATTTCATTCTGTTTCCCTCAGACCATTTCTCCAGTTTGTCCAAATAATTTTGAATTGTGATTTTTATCCTCCCAAGCACTTGCAATCCCTCCCAGCTTGGTATCATCTGCAAACTTTATACATGTACTTTCTATGCCATCATGTATCATTGATAAAAATATTGAACAGAAGCAGACCCAGAACCGATCCCTGCAGTATCCCATTTGTTATGCCTTTCCAGTATGACTGTGAACCATAGATAATTACTCTCTGGGGGTGGTTATCCAACCAGGTTTTCACGCATCTTATAGACCTCTATCCAAGCTGTACTTCCCTAGTTTGTTTAAGGGAAGCTGATGTTAGACTGTGTCAAAAGCCTTACCGAATTCTAGATTACTTTTATTCCTCTATTTTTCATATTTTTCTATCTTTCAATCAAAGAAATAGAAGTATATTAGTATCTAACTTGCTTATGGTACAAATATTACACTGAAGTAATTCTTAGATAACACTGATTTATAATTTTAGACTCCCTAAATATTCACCTGAAGGAGCACCTATATGACTCCCTATAACAACTCTAGAAAAGGTGACAGAAACAGAATTCATTAGTAGTTGCATGAAGTTTAGCTATGGGTTATACTAAGCCAGTGAAGCAAAGAACTTCAGCTTGTGATAATATTACAAAGCGTTTTTGATGGAAATTGTATAAGTTTGTGGGGATGTATAATGAAATTATAATAGAAATCAGATATTGATTAAATATGTTCAGCCAAGTGTAACTTCAAATCCATTGAAATAGGTTTGAAACTTCAGTACTATTTTTAATGCAGCACGCCAAGAGCAAGACCTTTTGATAGCTATATAAAGAGGACTAGACTCCTGATGTATGTTGCACAAAGTCTTCGGGAATGTGGTTGTGCACTGCTGCTCAAATAGGAGAAAATGTAGTCTTCTAGGTGAGCTGTATGAGGGACTAATATAAATCTAGAATAAGGAGTGTTGTTTCCCCCTGCAGAATTTTACCCAAGGGTGACTTGTGAGCATATGCAAAGGAATCACATATGCAAAGGAATCACAAAGGGGCATATAGCACTGCAGAACTACTATAGCACAGTAGAGTTCCTACATTTGAACTGGCTTCTAGTACACTTGTTAGGTCAAAGTATGTTTGTTTATTTAAATGAATCTAAAATCTGTTACCTAATAATCTTAAAGCTTTATTCCAAAGGGGCAGCCGTGTTTGTCTAGTTCAGTAAATCAAACAAGGAGTCCTGGAACACTTAAAGACTAACAAAAGCTAACTTACATCTTAGTCATTCCTTCTGAAGATGATGGAAATTTTCCTGAGTGAGAACTGAATAAGGACTTCAGGATTTAGTCACAAATATGACCCTAACATAAATATGTATAAATCAGTGTTTCATATCAGGAAATATGGTTTTGTTGATAATGTCATTGACCATGTAAAATAGATTTGACAGGTCAATGAGTACTGGCCAAGGAATTTTAAAGTACCAACAGAAACATGACAACCTGCCCTTAAGCTTACAATAAGCTCGTTTACTGGAACACTGTGGTCCTTACAACTACTCTGGCTTGACGCCCCACCATAATGCAGTACGCTATGGCCAAGTAACCTGTTTTGTGAATGGGGACGGTGGAGGAAAGAGGGAAGCAATGTCTGACACACAAGTTAGGGTGTGGGACAGAGGATTTATGTGATTTAGTGTTCTGCTGTACAACCCTAACCTATATGAATCCAGATGCTTGTTTGTTATTTCTCAGATCCACTTCTAAAACCACAAGACTTTTAGTGCTACAGCTGTGAAAATGGCATAGAATAGAGGAGACGTAGAGAAGGAAGTGGCGGACTGCAAAGATGATGCTTCTTGAACTCTTTAAATGGATTGTTAATTGGAATCACAGTTAAATTGCAAAAATCCCTGAGTTCAGGTGTCTCAATTTCAGGCATATTGGGCTTAGTCCTAGTGCTAAACCCCCAACGATCGATGCCCTCAAAATTAGTGTCAAAATGTTGAAAATGTTGACCCTAAAGTGTTTTCCTGATTTACAAAAATATATTTTTGTGTCAATTTTTTTTCATATTGCAAAGGGAAGCCCTGGGGACAGGGAGTGTGAGAAGTAGCCAAGAGAAGCATCTTTGTAGATTCCCCACTGTTTACAGACTTCCTCTACACCCATTTAGTGTTTGGGTCTGGCAAGGAGATAGATTTAAATCAGCAATTTCAAACTACTGTGTGGAAAGCCTCAATTTAAATAATTGATTTTAATCAACTTTCCCATTTCTGCTTGTTATTTTCCAGAGCAAGGTGCAGTCTCATTGGTTGATAAAACAACCTATTTTAATAGTTGTACTACTACACAGAGCCTTTGCACTAGATTTGGTACCTCTTTTTGAGACCAAAAAGGGTACACTGTAACCATATTCATTTATTTCAGGAATTATAAAGCTCAGTATTTTTAGAAACTTACTAAATGTACATGATTAGTATGTTAGAAAATGGTGAATGATACCTTGCTTATTTCTTAGATACTTAATGTTTTGCTCAGACTTTGTGTCAAGCTACAGTAGGATAGTAACTAGAATTTAATTGAATATACAGAGTGTATAAATTTATTTTTATTAAACAGAACAATCTTACATGTTTCTGATAGAGATATGTTCATAACTCATTTCATATTTACAACTAAATGATTCATTATACAGAGAATTAACTCTAATTAGTGAATTTAACTGATTATTTCAGGTCAGCTGGAGAACCTTTTCCATTATGCCTAAGTTAAAGTGATTGGAGCTTAAGTTCCCAGTATTGCCTAAGGCCATGTCAACACTGAAATTGTTGTGTCGATCCCCACGGATCAACACAGCAGGATCATTTGAGCATCCAGAGTAGATCTGCTCAGTTGATCCCAGAAATGTTTTCACTTCAATGTAGTAGCTCCACTTATCCAAAAAGAGTAACATTGCATCAAATGGAAAGCATTTCCCATCAACACAGCTGAGTGAAGATGCCATGGTAAGGGGGAGAAAGTAAGTCAACAGGAGATACACAGTCTATGTATAGTGCAAAGTGTATCTCTCAATGACTTAGCTCGGCAGTGTAGACAAGTCCATAGTCTCTTGAAAATGAGTCCCTTAAATTACTTAGGTTGACCTCTTGTGCCATATTTATAAAACTTCACCTCAACTGTGTTCCCCCCACCACCCAAGTTCTTTTTTATATAGAAATACAAACTTTGAACTCAGTTTTTTACATCAGTTCACAAATAGATCATAGTTATATTTATTTAATTTTTTAAGAAATTACACTGTTTAGGTCTTAACATACTTTGTCATAAATTCAGATATCATTTAAAAGAGGTTATTTTTAAAAAAGAAGAACGTATAATTTAAACAACAAAATTTAAAAAAATCATTGGTTTTTATCTACCTTGGAGCTCAAGGTGGGTTGGAGACACTTCCTGCTCCCCATTCACAACTCAAATCATAGAACCTACCAAGAGAACTATCTTTGTATTTGCTACAGTAGCTTTAAGTGGCGAGTATCTTGTATAACCCTCAGACTCCCTCTCCATGAGTAGTGATAGTCAGTAGGTTAGTGGTGGTGTGGATTTCCAGCCAGTCCTGTCTCTCCTGCAGCTTGCTCTTTTAATCTAGGCCTCAGCAAATATACTGTACATGTAAGGGGCCAGTCCAAAGACTGAGGCACCTATTTGTGCAGCACCTCAGAGGGCATCCTGCTGCTGAAAATCTGCCACTGCCACCACTTCTGGAGACAGTGAAGCCTGAAAAAGCTCCCTAAACACCAAGAAACATTTTCAGTGGCATGACTACTGTGCAAGGTGAGGAAGCCCCAATGTCAACAAAAAGCCATGAGCTATATGATGAAGTGCCCCACCCCCCCAAAAAAAGCCACACACTGCTCAAGGCACCAGCAAGATTTTTTTTTTTTTTTTTAGTACCCAGGGGCTGTTTCTTGCATCCAGAGTTTTTTGAGCATTGTTGTGTGTTCTTTTGCAGTAAATTGGTCCAGATCATGCAAAGGGTGTATGGTTCCCATGTTCAGCTTGCCTTCTGCCTCTCCCATAGCAGAGTAGAAAACTAGCACTTCCTGCACCAAGAAGAAAAAGAATTATTTCACCCATAAACTATGTGTTTAGGGTGAGCTTTTTGAAAACTCCTAAGAGAATTAAAGGCACAGCTCCACTGAAACGCCATAGAACTTGTGCTGTGAAGTCACTGAGGTGCTATTGTACATTGTACCTTTAATGATTTTCCTTCTTTTGTTTCCTCAAGGCATCATTTCATAGCACTTAAATCCTGTCTCAGATATTTGGGAATACAGAAGCTACACCTGAATTCTGCCTTTAGAAATGGGCTTGTAGATCCCTGTACAGGAGATGTTCACATTTGTCAGAGAGCATTATGTTGTCTTTAGCATTTGAAAACATGCAAACTGAGAGAGATTTTAATTAGAAATTTAAAGAGCTAACGTCTACTGCTGTCTCTTGTTGTTAATCTGCCAACCCAATTTCGCTTAGGAGTAGAATCCTGATTTCATAAACAAATCCATTAATTTGAAATAGAAATAATGAGCATCCTTTCTTGTCCTCCGCCACCTCTGCCTCTTAGCTGTAAAATCCCTCTCAACAAATTGGATTCTGCAGAACGAAAATACTGTTCAATTTTGGCCTGGGAGGAAGGGAATATTACTTGTATACAAGATTTCACAGTATTAGAGGAAGTTTTCCATCTGATTGTTTGGCATTCCCAGAAAGACCGTTTTCTGAAAGTAACTCGCCAAGAATGACAACATGGTAGAGCAAGCAAGGAGTCCTGTGGAATTTCAAAAGACTAACAAATTTATTTATCACATGAGCTTTTGTGGGAGAAAATCCCACTTCATCAGATCCTTTTGAAGACAGGGAACTTAGAGAATGGGAGAAAAATAAATGCAGGGAAGTGTAAATCAGACAGAGCAAATCAAAGCAGTTGTTTAGATTCAAACACTGGGTAACAGCATACAGAGGATGGTGAGGTCAAATCACTTCTTGTAATGAGAACAAAAATCTGTAATCCTTATTTAACCCTAAGGCAATGGTGTCAACTCTGCTTGTGAATTCCAGTTCTGTATTTTCTCTTTGAAGCTTTAATTTTCTTTTTATACAGTTGTTTGAGCACAGCTATTAACAAATCATCAGTGGAGTAAGCAGGGAGATTGAACTGTTCCCCTATTCTTGAACATTGTGATTTCTGATGTCAGATTTGTGTCCATTTGTTCTTTCGTACAGAGACTGTCCTGTTTGTCTAATATATAAGGTTGGAGAGGAGCAATTCTGGCCTTCAATGTCATAAATCACCATGGTACATAAGCAGGCGACTGAGCCCTTGATGTAGTAGCTGGCTTGATTAGGTCCTGTGATGGTTTCTTTCATGCAGATATGTGTGCAAAGTTGGCAACATGATTTGTTGAAGGGATATATGAAATGGATAACAAACTGAAACTTCAAAAAGAAACTACAGAACTGGATTTCATATGAAGATTGGACATCTTTGCTACAGGGTTAAATAGTGGCTATGGATTTTGTTTCCCTCATTACAAAAGGTGATTTGACCTCACCTTCCTCTATATGCTGTTTTCCAGTGTTTGACTCTGAACAATTGCTTTGATTTCCTGTAACAGTCTGACCTGATCCTATGGCTGACACTTCCCTGTATTTATTTTCTTCCTATTCTGTAAGCAGAGCCATAACGCCGGGTTTTGCTGCCTGGGGCATGTTCCGATTGGAACATGCACCCTCCCATTAGCAGCGCTTAGAGCTGGCGCTGCAAAAGCCACCCCTTTAATGAAGTGGCTGCATTGAGCTGCTCCAAGCTGCCTGGTGCTTTGTCCCATCAGCCCCGCCATAGTTATGGCTCTGTCTGTAAGTTCCCCATCTTCAAAACATCTGACAAAGGGGGATTTTCTCCTGTGAAACCTCATAAGTTTGTTAGTCTGTAAAAGTGCCATAGGACTCCTTGCTTGTTTTGATGAACTAAACTAACACAGCTACCCCTTGAGAACTTGCCAACATGGTAGAAAATCTCTAGCAGTTCAGAGCACTTTCAGCACAAGGGTTTTGTTTTTAATCCCAATATAGCATGATACATTATAAAATATAAGTGCAGGTTTTTATGAAAAATAAATAAAGGGAGCATTGTACGACAATGCATTTGTCCCCCAGTGATAGCTCTGTCAAATGTTAACGTAAACTCATGAGTTTTTCCTAAAAGTCATGTCATCTCAACTTGGTATCTGATGATGAAGTCTCATCATTGCACATTATCATCAGTAATAAAGCTTCTGGAGGTCAAACTGGGCACTGAGTGACTCTCACACAACTCTTTATCTTCTCAATTATTCTCTCACTGCCATCTGAATATTCTCATAAATATAAGCACTTGGAGCTTAAACAATAAAGTTAATAATGTCCAAGGCAGTACAGAACCCTGCTCATTCTCCCACACATACAGGCCCTGAAGGGCTAGTAGGCATAAAAATTAATAAACACATACCTTGATTGCTTAAGTATGGAGATGTGACTTTGAAATAAAGCAGGGAGTAGGCCTCTAGTATAAGCAGGAGGAATTTTTACATTTCACTTTTCAGAACAGAACCATGCTTTAGGTAAATAAAACCCAACCAAGAACTCTCAGAATGTTCCTCTAAGCATTTTGGGCAGGGCCTTTTCCCTTTTTCTTACACCTACCAGAATTAGTGGAGAGGAAGGCCTGTTCTGGGCCGCCTAATTCCCAAAACTAACAAAGAAGAAATATATATGGCTTCTCCTGACCTATTTCTTTTTACAGTTTCAGACTACCCTCTATGAACAGAATAAACAGCAGATGACTAATTCTCTTAATCCAACACTTCCCCACTACCACCTTCCAAAAACAACAGCTCCCCTGGCCCCCAGACACACATAGGCTGTGTCCACACATACATCATTATTTTGAAATAACCCATTTCAAAATGAGTTATTTTCAAATAAAGTCCTTATTTCGAAATAAATTCATTCAAATTAACAGTTTGTTAATTCAAATTACGGGAAAGCCTGCTTTCGAAATAGCCATTGTTTCAAAATGGTTATTTCAAAACAAGGCCGTTCGGACATGTTGTTTCGAAACAATGGTGTTGTTTCAAAACAACATGTCCGGACGCCGTTGTTTCGAAACAACGGCTATTTTGATTAGATGCGAGGTTTAACAGTTTTGAAATAACGGTGCGTCGTGTGGACATGCCACTTCTTATTCGAAACCACCTCTGTTGTTTCAAAATAAGAAGCTTGTGTGGACATACCCATAAAGAGGTGGAAGAGAAGCAAATGTGGAACATTTTCATCAAGCTCTTCTTGATGAAACAGAAATCTGAAGAACAGCTCTTCCTTCACTGCAGAGACTTGCAGTCTATTCACCACTGTGTAACTCCAGCTTTATACCAGTGTAACTATCACAAACAATGATGCTTCTCCCCACCCCTACTTGAGGTTTGGGCTCACCTGTTCAAATACAAAGGAAGCAAAAATTAAACTAATTATTTTCATAGATGGAAGGTCACCAATATAAAGAAGATTGCTTATTGTGAAAATATACAAACAACCCTAGGATGACAACAGCTCTTGTTTTGGAAGAGCAGAGCTAATAAAGTATTAGTCATCAGGGACATAATCAATCAGCTATCAAAAGATTTATTCTGCTTGTGATTCTTGTTTAAGGATTCAAAGTCAGTACATGTTGTGAGCAGATAATATTTCTGATTATAAAACATTCCATCTAGTGGTCAGAAAATGTTAGCCTGACACTATGGAGGATGATCAGATACTCCAAAGAAAAGGCCAAATGCCTAGAAATAGATCCTTTGCAGATAAACAGCATTAGATTGGAAACACATCTGTCAAATGTCAGCCACTGAAACCTTGCAGCTATCTCAAACCAATCAAATGTCAGAATAATTTAGTGCAATATACAGAGTTCATCTTCAAGCTATTGTAATCATCAGGCCAATTCTATGAGCTACACAGATAAGAAGAAAGGTTTTATTTGTAAGGATAATGATTTAAAATGAAATTTGAAATAAAGAATAAAAACATTTTGGTTTGATAAGTCCATGGATTCTAGCATGTTAAGCTGATCATGTTTGCATAGTATCCCTGGGGGTCTGTAAGCAGCTAGCAATTGTATTTATAGCTGTCGTTTTGTTTCTGAGCACCAAAAAACATTATAAAGAAAATAAAAGTGAACAATGATCTACAATCATTTATGTAAAACAGAACTTATATTATTCAAACTCACGCATTGTTGTGTTCTATTTTTAACTTCCAGAAATGTTGTTTTAAATTGTTTTGCATCCAGGTGACTGTTAATGTCATAACCAGATTTAAAAGGTTTCCAGGTCAAATATGTCACATGTCAATAATGTGCAAAAGGTGTTACTGTCAAGTTGGCTATTTGGTAGTCTAGGTTAAGGTCATTCTGTACACAACAAATGTGATCAGTGTGACTTGGATAAGTCATATGCATCCTTGAATGCCTCAGTTTCCCTTCACCTGTTTGGGCTATTTTTTAGACTGATATTGTTCAGGAAGGGTCTGATCTCATTATCTGAATATATACAAGACCAAGCACCATGAGGTTCCAGTATCGTTTGGTGCATTTAAGCATTACTGTGATACAGACTAGAGTTGCACACATTGTTTCTGCAGTCCCCTCTTGCAGTCTTCCACTGCCCCACGCAATCTCAGCATGTGCTACTCTTCCATCCCTCTCTGTTTCATGGATTTCCTCTCACCCATACAAGGTTTCTCCATTCTTCCCTTCCTATCCAGGAGCTCTGGGTGCCTCCCATGCCTCACTTCATTTTTGTGCCGTGTCCTCCTTTCCACCATTTCTATTTCTTTGCTTTCTCTCTATAGAAAATGTGTCAAGATGTCAGTGTTTTAGACTCTATTAGGATGGTGGGCAGATTTGAGCTGCCTAATGTCATTATGATGGAAAATATTAATTGCTGCCATCAATCTGATTCATTGATCTGTAGAGAATCACAGATCTGGTTGAAATCAATGGGGTCTGCTGATCAGGTGCTCAGGGCTTCATGAGTGTCCTGTTTCTGTTGTCTACCTTTCTGATTTTCACCGTGATCGTAAGGGTTTCAGCCCTTTGATTTCTAGAACATTCCCTAAAATAGGGATCAGATGTAACATTCAAAGGTTACTGCATGCTGTCAAGCTGTTTAGGGCTTTGCCTTGCTCAGCCAACAATGACTGCCATCCCACCAGTAGTCTGAGCACATAGAACAACCAATATATGCATTGGGATAAAAAGTGGTTTATAAAACTTATTAGCAGAAACCTTTTTCATCTGCGCAATTTGGTCCCTGTAAGTTAGGTTCTAAACCACATTATAAGGGCAGCACAAGAAAATTTGGACTACTGCTTCCTGTGCTTTGCCTGTTCTGTGGCTAAAGAATTTGTCCTAAGTGCTGTCAGTCTAGCACCTTCTCCTGATTTCTTATTTTATAATTTACATTGAGAATTAGAAATTGTTTTCTGTGATTCACTAAGGCTTCAGTTTTGATTTTGTACAAGTTTATCAGTGAACCTAATAACTGACTTCAGATTTTTTTTAATGTAATATGCATATCCTGAAGTGATATTGTTCTGAGAAACTCAACTTCCTCACATGTTATGCAAGATAAACATTTTACGGTAGTATTTAGTCTTAGAATCTAAGGACATGAGGTCAATCTTGATGAGGTTATATTGTGTAGTAAGGGATGAAATTTTTAAACATATTTAAACAATTAATATGTAATTCACAAATAAAAGTATACTACTAAAAATGTGGATAAGAATAAGAAAATGACCTATTTTGTGCTTGAGTGTTTCCAGGATTATGCAACTATCATTTTATGAGCATTAAGCATACTAGATTTTAGCCCTGAGATTCTTTTTTATAAATTCATTGGATTGTTGCCAATTACATTTTTTGCATTCATAACCAGTGTTTGAGAACAAGTTTTTTTTCTGACTTTTTTTAAAAAAGAAGCTAATATGAGAATTACTTTTAGTAAACTTTGTAATGTCCCCTTATGTATTCTGGGGGGAAAATGTGGTTTGTGCATTGTCTGAGAGAACTTCTAATCAAAGTTATCACAGGACAGCCCCCCCTTTTCTTATCTGTAGAGCTTTCAATTAAATTAACCTGTTATATGTGTAAAAATTTGTTTTTGTGAAATTTGGACCTACAGTGGGAGAATGAACCATTAGTGAGGCAATTAAATAGTTGGTCTTTTTTTATGTACTGTAAGACTACATTTGATGTCTCCTCTTATTAGAGTGAGAGAGAAATACTTATATGGTGTACAGTATGCCTAAGGGAAGAGAACATGGTATTCAAATAACTTTGCGAGTGATCCCAGTTTTGAAGGAGGAAGGGAAGATACTCCTTCAGTTTGTAATGCATTTTGCAGCTATCCACAACTAACTTCCCCTACGTTGGCTCATGTAAATGACATAAGGGAACTCACTGAGCATGTTCAATGATTCCTACTGTCTCCTAATGTTAAGACATGTTACTCTTTAGCTGAGTAAATTAGATTTAGCTGGAAAAGAATTTTAAATGGGTCACAAACCTAAGCAGGGTCTTCTTGCTTGATGCCTCAGTTTAGGAGTTCAGCTGAGGAGATGAAGATAAAGGCCATATGGCTTTGGAAGATTACCAAATATAAAATACTCAGAAGAGAGGGAACAGGGACTTTTCAAGATGACTATGGATTGGATGTATTGCCTGTGAAGTCTGCCAGTGTGAAAACTTGCATGTTTTTTGCAAGACTGGATATCGAGTAATATAATAAACCATTGCATTTGGAAAAAATCAAAAAACAAAAACTTTGCCTTTTATTTTACGTAATAAAGCTTAGCCCCACCCACCTAGTGATAAGGGGAACTTATTACAAATTACATATTCATTGTTTTAGATTTGTGGCAACATTTTGTATTCTTTCCTCCCTTGTCAAATAAACTATATCTAAGTATATACAACTTGATCAGATTCAAATATTCCATCCAGTTATATAATATCAGTTAAAATAGCTAAGGAATCTAGTCAGTTAGATGTAAATAAACATTGTCCATGCCATTACCAGGATAATAATTGATTTCACTTGTAAAATATGAAAGAATAAATGTTATTCAATATTTTAAAAAATCTGTGATACTTTTTTTTCCAGAAAATATGATTTACCTCTTCATTCCTGTTAGACTGTGATTCCTACAGAGGACAACTCATTTATTTACCAGATCAGTAGTTGGTGTCACCAGTGTCATCAGTTGTATGAATAGGGCTTGTCAGTTGTTGGCTGCATGTGTGTGTTCCTGTTTTTATATTGTCTTGGCTTTCCAGAGGTAACAGAGACAGCACTCACGATCGAACAAATCAACATGACCATGGATCCATTCAGCAACAAAGCCACCTGCCCAGGTTTATTGTTGCACAGCACAAGCAAACTATATCTTATAAGTACACTTACAATATGAATGCTCTGACACAATGGAGTGGTTCAGTTAATGGCGAGACTCTTGGTTATCCGCTAGGCCAAGCCGAGTCATTCCCTCTTTTTATGCTAGGCTTCTCAAACACATGGCCTGTGGGCCTCATGTGGCCCCTGAAACTATTTCCTATGGCCTGCAATGACACTGTTCTAACCAATATTTGCAATATTCTTGTATGAAAAGTTTTCAGTGGTCCGGCCCTCTGGCTAATGTACTTGTCCTCATGCAGCCCTCGTGGTGATTTGAGTTTGAGACCCCCATTTTATGCTATTACAGGTAGTTCTGTATGAGTCATTTGACATAGGAAGTTGCCACCTTCTTGGTGTACTCCACACTTGCACTAGATGATTTGGGCAAAACAACTCTATTCATCATTTCAAAAAGGCATTTTCATCCATTAGCAGGTCATTTGAGGGGGCCAGGTGATCCCTGTTATCACTTTGGTGTTAGAAGGTTGTGTAATCCTTCTATCTCTAATATATCTATATTTAGGTTCTTGCACTTAATACTATTTTAGAAACATGTACCTGTTTGCAGTAACAGTTTATTTCTTTGCCAATTTCTGTGAGGCTGTAAGTTCACAGCCTGACTTCTGCTAAATTGCTTTTGTAACAGACTTGACCATTCTTTCAACTTAGGCCTTCTATCTTGTCCTGTTCCACTAGGCCTCAGGTTTTTTTTCCTGGCTTGTTCTGGTAGGCCTTTTGTTCCAGGCCCCTTCTGCTATATACGCTATCTAAACAAGCTCATGCTGCTGAATAGTTGTTTTAGCTATGAATACAGTGAAAAAAAAGCTGTGTTCATACTGTGGTGGGTAAGTACACAAGGCAGGGAAAAGGCAGTGGTAAAAGGCTGCAGCAGGAACTGTCAGAGTTTCCCCCCCCGGCATCTGTGTGTATGCAGTGTAGACATACCTTATGTCCTTTTTAAGTCAGGACTTATATTCTGCATTTTTTATACCTCGCTTGTCCCCTGAAACCAGCTCTTAGATGGCATTGTCAGGAATTGTACACTGTGGGTTCTGTTGTTCTCTGCAAATGTTGGTTGTCTTTGACCCCTGTGAGCTGAGTTCATAATGAACACAAATGTGGCATGTCATTTCAAAATTGGTATTAATTGTGTACAGTATCAGTCTGTGTGAAGAATTAGGTATCGCTGTCAAGGCAAGAGACTAAATTAAGTTGTTGGGAGATTATTCATACCACATTACCTTTTTCATTACCTCTAGGTCCAGGACATTTGACCTTATTTTGTCCTTCCTTCCTTCCACTAGACTTTCTGTCAGACCTGATTGTATTATAACCCTAATAATGTGTCAGCAGCTGTGGATACATTGTTTTTAGTATAGTCACAAACAACAGCAATATGTGCAGTGTATGTAAACAGGGTCATGTCAATCTGTGTCTTTTTGCGGTATCTGAATGGAATGTTGAAAGAGAATTCAAGGGTTAACGTATGACTGACTCTCATAGAGGGCATTGATTACCTAGAGTTATCAATATATATAAAATCTCTTCTATCTGCAAATTCACTTAGTAACATTACTTTTTGATTTTCACTTTGTTGTAGTAGTAACCACAGCATACAGGATTTCCTCTGAATTGATGTTTGTCAGTTGCACTTTGGCTCCTGGGAAATGGTGTGTGCCTCGATCATTTTTGCCTAAAACATTGTCATTAGTAAACTGAAAAACAAAACAAAAACATAAATCACTAGCTGCCCTTTTAATGTAGGATAGGTTTGTTAGGAATTTAAAAAAACAAACTGAAACCTGTCAATCAGTCTTAGAGCCGTTCTGAGTAAACCCATACTTGGTTATCCAAACATTCTTGTTATCCAAAAAAAAGTTGTGTCCTCTAATGTATATTATGTACACTGGAAAATTATTTTTAGATAATCACATTGCATGTCACTATATTTGGATAGTCAAGTCTAATCTTATATTTTTGTTAATATTCTCTACATGAAGAAGACTCCCTGTATGTGTTCAATTGCTTTGAACAATGAATTAGCTCACATAGGTAGATTTTTTTTTTTTTTTCTCACAGCTATGGATAAGATCTGGCTCATGTTGATGTTCAGGTTTCTAGCAATGTCCTTGTTAGAAGAGTTAAATTGCAAGGAAGTCCAGAATGTTTTCCCCACCCACACCCTTTATGTTAGGAACAACAAAGGATTCGGGTTATGCCATATTGTTGTTCATTGATTACTGAAATGACTGTCATGCATCTCGTTCTACCCAATGCAGCATGATTTGTTTCAAGTGGTTTAACTAGCAGTGGTACTCAAGCAGTAAAAGGTTTGCTTTAGAGATTGCTTTTCCCTCTGCTTGCTAACGTACCTAGTTTGCCAGCAGTATGCATTCCTTTGTGCTTGCTATATTTCACTCACTCCAGCTACAAAACTGCATTTGAGGTGATAGATGTCATTTGTCCTTAAACTTCTCATTTTACCTTAAATAATATCTTATTCTTTGCAGTATTTCCTGTACTGTGTGCATGAAAATATAATGAATGCTGAAAGTACTGGGGTGACATTATTTGATAGATCAGCACACTATCAAGTCTGTTCTAGAAGGCCCTCCTGATGGGATTAGAGGTTTCTTTGGTCTCCAGGCCTATTACATTTTATCTCGAATGGCTAGGGCTGGCAACTAATATGTCCTTTCTTGCTTAATGTTATGATTTTTGTCCTTTGGAAGCTGAATCAAGACTGACCAACTGATTTCAGTGAGATGGTAACGCCATCAGTCTGTACCCTATTTAACCTGGGATCCTAAACTTAGCCCTTCACCTCATTCCCAACAATACCTCAGAGTATACTGTGGCATGTTTCTAAAAAAAATATTTTTAGGGAAGAAGTATTCCCAATGGGTGTTCTTCCTATTCTGCCATTTTACTCCTAATAGTACTGTATTTTGGATTCAATTAAACTGTAGATTTGTACTACAGCACTTGCAAATAATTGTCATAATGAATGAGAATGTGGCAAGCAATTCAATATTTGATAGGAACTAATCTGTCCACAGAGAATACAGCCAGGAAGTACTGGTAGTACTCTCATTTTTCACCAAATGAAACTTAAGCAAATAGAGCAAGAATGTTAGGTAATGGCCATTTTGGTTTAGCCTGATCCCTCAAGAGCATTTCTACAGGTTTTTTTTTTGTGTGTTTTTTTTTTTTTTAAATCCACCATTGAAACTGATTTTTCAAGTATCAGGAAAATAATTAACTTTGGATTCATGAAGCTCGTCTGCCCTGGAATTTAAAAAAGAGATCGCTGCTCAGGGATTAGAATCATTGCCATACTTTTTTTATTTCTCATAGTAAAGAAGAATGTAGACCATCTGTTGTCTATTGATTTTTTCCAAGTACCAGCTGTAATTATTTTGCAGTATCAACACAGCATCACTTCATAAGCTTCCATTTGTATATATTTTACATTCGTATTTCAAAGTGTTAATAAGCCCCAGCACAATATAGGTGACCTTCATTTTGATCTATTATTAACTCATTTAAATGTTTGTCATTGCACACAATTTATCAAACTAAAACAAACATTGTCATCTAGTATCCTGAATTCTGTACAAACAATTTCTTGCACAGAATGTTGTTAGCACCAGAATTATGACATTTCTCAAATTTTTTTTTCTCAAAATAGAAGATTTGCAGGACAGGTCATTAGAAAATTAGGCTCCTCCCACATGAGGCACCTGATAAAATCTGCAAATAGAAATGGTATTTCTGTTATCTTTGATTTGGCAAATTCGAGATGTGTTTGCAAGGTGTTCAGGAAGCTACATGTTTTTCAGGGAGCTGCTCTGTTGTTCTACTAAGAGCCCTTTCCCCCATGCTTTTTCTCCTGCTGATTATGCCATGTAATGATGAACGTTCTTTTTACTGAGAACTAGAGCTATTTTGTAGCAATGGGAAGTTTTCCCTCTATCTACAGTTTGACATGCTGTCCTACATAATGTTCCATATGTCCGTAGTTTGAAAGCATAAAGGATGCAAATGTGTGTCTCCTTAATTAAGCCTCTGAGTGTGATTGTGAATAGCAAGAAAGAAAGAAAAAAATCTTCATCAGGAAAAAAAAAAGTGCAGCTGAGCTGTAAAATCAGAATCATTTTGAGTTTTTAAAATTTTGTTTAGTTGAGTGGAAATTAGTAAATATGAAAAACACATCCAGGCAAGAATATATTAGGAATAAACCAATGAAGTCCATATTTATATAGTTCAGTACAGAGTCACTCCTGATTCTGACACACAATAAAATTTAAAATTAAAATAAAATCTCCTATAAAAAGATGTAGAGCTTTATTTTAGAAAGACTCTGAGGGGCAATTTCCATGACATACCTTTTAATTTTATATTAAACTTTCAAAAATACAGCAAAATGGAGGGCAGGCCTATGCAATGAAGATGTTTTGGAATGTAGATCATGTGTGTTTGGCCATACATCACTGTACTGTTCTTATAGTTTCTAGTGATAATGTAATCTTGACCATTCCCGTCTCTGATTCTGTGGGCAGTCACATCGACATGCTGATGGGGAAGTAGTTAACTGTTTCCACCTAGCTAGAGAGTAGACTTAACTGTTGGAATTTGCACGGTGGCAGACCAGAACCTAGTGAGTGTGAGAAATTAATTTCACGTCTGGCCTTTCCACTAAGGAAGGGTATGCTGTGGGGATCTCAGTGCTGAGGCTGGAAAGAAGAATTGCTAGGAAAGGGGAAGAGCTGAGAGAGAGCAGGAATGTAAAAAACAAGGAGTCCTGTGACACCTTACGGACTAACAAATTTATTTGAGAGTAAGTTTTCATGGGCTATAGCCCACTTCTTCAGGTGTGTGCCCCAGGACTCATTTGTTTTGCTGAAGAAGGGTAGCACAGCTACCCCAACAGGAGCAGAGTTCCCATGTGTCTTAAAGCTGAATAGAAATAAATCCGTTGGGACTTAACTAAGGGGAGCCCTGCTGTATATAAATTGGCTCTTCAGTTCTGTTTGTGGCTCTCTTTTGAGTAGGTTTCAATATAGGAAGCAAAGGTAAAAACTCTTGAGCCTTTTCTGTTCTCCAACTTCCACCATTGCTACCACCAGTGACCATTTGTAACTTGAAAAACTGCTAGTGTAGTTCAGGGTGGGTCATTCTTTGCCTTTACTTTTCCATTATGTACTAAGTACAGTGCTTAGTACACATCTGATTGAGGCTTCATGGTGATGCTGTAATACAAGTAGTAATTATAATGCGACTAGTGCAAATTTTCTGATGCCATTAACTATGTGCTTCTCTCCTTTGCACTTTAGTACATAAACGAAATATACATCCAGATGGACAGGCAGATATTAGTGTCACTTAGCAAAATTAATTGGTTTTATAGCCAAAATTCCTTATTCAAAATTCACTCCAACTCAAAATCAGTGTTTTAAAACCACCCAGTAAACTGCACATTTTAAACCTTTTACTATGTAGTATTGTGCAATAATTATCTTGTGCGTACAATGTTGTCTCTAAAATCAGAGTCCTGTCTGTGTTCATTGAATCCTTGTTGAAATGAATGGATGCTCTGCCACAGAATGACATCAGAATGCTTGCTGGCTTTTCAAATATTGAGCCATATCCTGCTTTCAGGGTTAACATCAAATTCAGTGCGTTGTTTGGGCAAAATTCAGAACAGCTTTTAGTGTTCAGTGATAGGATATATGTGTCCTTTTAATGAATGCATTAAAGACCATTATATTTCCTGGTATCAATTAATGAACCAGAAGTGAGAAAGGACCTTCATTCTATTTTAAATATTTCAGTTTACATGTTATCATTTTAGAGAAAATATAGGAAATATACCTTTGAAATTATAACTCTTACACTTTAGAGCTTTCACACTTAAAATGTCTGTCTAAAAATGGCCCACAATTGCAAAAGTCATCTTCTGAAACTGATAAGAAATAAGAATATTTTGGGGTAATATAATTATTTGTTTAACAAATCTGTTAATTTACTAGTTATTCATTTAAGTGAACTCCCTGTACCTATTGTTTGATTTAGTCCATAAAGGATTTATTGTACTCACAGTTGTCCATTCAGTAATCCATTCTTCTAAAAATCAGGTTATATTTCACAAAGCTAAAACTGGAAATCGCTAAAAGAGTAGACCAAAGCTGAAAACTAGGAGAAACAGAAGACAAAATCCTATTGAGAAAAATACTGGTGCTATAAAACCATTTTGGAAAAATGAATCACTCCCAACTGTGTGAGCTGGAGTAGTCGTTCTTGTGAAAATAGGACATTTTTTATAACTTTTTGGGTTGTATTCTAATTCCAGTGTAGTTACTCTGGATTTTTATTGCTGTGGCTAATAGGAGAGTATGCTCCCTAGTTTTGGGCAATCTATGGCAAAATTAGATTTCTTACTCTAAATGCAATAGTCGATGAACTCCATTGTCTGTTCTTCCTTACCAAATGGCCTGAGCCTCAATGATTCATCTGTGCTTTATCAATAGGACAAACCAAGTTCTGGGCTGATTCTTGCTAGACAATTTGCTTGGAAATTAAAGAACAATTCAGCTCAATTGGGTGGGACAATAGCAGTCAGGACCTTAAATGTGAGCAGTAGAACTTTGAAATCAAGGTTTTACTTAACAGGAAACCAGTGAAAATGTGTTAAATTAGAAGCAATAACTTCTAACAAGCAAGTGCCTGTGATAAAATTAGCTGCTGCATTTTGAACAAGTTGCATTGTAGCTGTAAGAAGAGGATATTCCCACAAACAGAATTGCAATAATCAGATCTTGAAAAAGAAAGTCATTCATCAGGAATGCTAGATGTGCAGCATGCTGGCATTAGTGTAGTGATATTTGATAGGTGATAAAATAAACTTTAATAATGGACCTTAAGATACATCTCCAGGCATATGTATGAGAATAGCATGACACCCATACTTTCTGTAGACTATTGGAAGATGATCAGCAATAGAGTAGTTAGTTAAATGTCATTACTAGCACAGATGCTTCATTCACCTATCACTTAGTCAATATTCAGTCATTCTATTTGGTTTGAATTCATCTTTATGTAGTAGTAGACATGTATAAGCATCTATATTAATTACGTTTTGATCTGCATCCAAATTCCAAATGTATGTGCTTGACTTTTCAGATTTTAGAGCAGACTAACAAGGGGGTTCCACACAGCCAGACAATTTCAGCAACCTTACCTACAGGGCAATACACAGCAGTCAAACTAGTGAATACAATCCACTAAAACTCAATTGGTCTAACGACTGAAGTTATCTCCAGGGCCTTCTCGTTAAGGATGGTCTGGCTAACCAAGAGAAATCCAGTCTAAAGCATCCAAAGACATTACATCCTGGCTGCTGAAACAAAGCACGGTGGTAATGGATTCCTTCAGAGCCAAAGCGTAAACTGTAAACCAGGGATAGACAACCCCCGGCATGTGTGCCAACAGTGGCACCCAAGCCCATTCAGAGCAGCATGCGGCACCCTCTGCAGTACCACAGAAATTGCCACTCCTGCTACCAAAAGCCACTCTCGGCAGCTTCCTTTGGGTACAGCTGGGACACAGGGGGTATGTCTACATGGTAACTGTTATTTCAAAATAAGCCATTTTGAAATAATTCATTTTGAAATAAAATCCTTATTTCAAAATAAATTAATTTGAATTAACAGTTTGTTAATTCAAATTAAGGGAAAGCCTGCTTTCGAAACAGCTGTTATTTCAAAATGGTTATTTTGAAATAAGGCCGTTCAGACATGTTGTTTCGAAAGAGTTGTTTCAAAACAACGTGTCCAAACGCCATTGTTTCAAAACAACCATTTCAAAACAACAGCTATTTCGATTTCCTGCTAGGTTTAATGGTTTCGAAACAACAGCTGTTATTTCAAAACAACGGGTCCTGTTGTTTCAAAATAACAGTATGTCACGTGGACATGAGAAATTTTATTTTGAAACAAAAGCTGTTGTTTCAAAATAAAACTCATGTCTGAACACAGCCAGGGTGCCCCCCATGCCTATGCCTCCGTGTGACACAGAAGAAAGCTGGCCAGAGCGGCTCCTCTCTGTAGTGTGGTGCTCCCCAAAGGAGTTGCTCTGGGCACGTTCTTTCTGCAGCATGCCAGGAAACCCTTGAAAGGAGCCGCTTCTTTTCGTGGCATGCCAGGGAACCCCTGCTCCCAGGCACACTGCCAAGATGAGCCACGCTGGGCAACTTCTTTACATGGCATGCCTGGGAAGTGCTCCCACTCCAGCCATGACCACTGATGAATTTTCCGGCAGCCACCACATTTTTTCAGCAGAAGGGGCCACCGGCTTCAGCTGAGGTTCAGGGAGGAAGGACCAGCACAGGGGTTAGCAAAGGGTGCTGACCCCTGTTGTAAGCATTTTCAGTAGCAGTGAAAGGGAGATACCTAAGTTACTTAAAAATAATTTCCATATCTCCCTTTGACTGCCTAATGTTTGCTTACAATGGTATATCCACTGCGATGAGTCCAAGGGAAATGTCTTTCCTTCAACTCAAAACTACTCCACTTGAGGGATTGGTCTTCAGGGACTGACTTCCCGATTGACTAAGCGGGTCTCCACTGACTCTCTCAGTCCGCCAGAAAGTTCAGTCTAATAGCAGAGAATTTGCCACCATATGTGTAGACCTGCCCTGAGGAATGAGTGGGTTTTTTTTTTTTTGGTTGGTTGGTTTTTGCTATTTTAGGCAGATTCCCATAGACAAAGGACATCAGGGAAGCTGACAGGAGGATCTTTGCATTTTAAGAGAACATGAGTTGGGTCTGTTCTGTTCTTTTCAGAATAACCTCTTCTAATTTAGTTGATAGTGAAGAACAGGATTAGATGCAGGCAGTTTGTTTTAAAATATTTTTTCTTTCCTCTGATGCTTTGTTTCATCTGATAAATAAAAAATCCTTTAAGAAGGCCGTTGCTCAGTATCACTGGTCACAGATTCCTGAAGGAAGGAAGAACAGTTACCTGACATCAGATGTTAAAGTGAGGGTGCAGATCCAGACTGCGAGTCCCCTTTGTCTGACTTGTGGAGAGAAGAAGCCAGTCAGGACTGCAAGTGGAAGCAGGCAGCTGTCCCTCCTCTCGAGAGCCAACAGCTTCCTCACTGGAGGGAGGAGAGCAGAAAAAGCCCAGCAGCTGGGGATGGCTCCTACCCCTTCTGTGAGCATTGGAGATAGGGTAGCAGATCTGTTCTTCCCTACTGCACCTACTCTAGAAAAGGTAACTCTGCTGGAGAGCACCAGCAGGGCCCTGTCCCAGTCCAGGAAGGGGAGAGGGCTCCACAGCAGCTACTCCAGGCTTGGGAGGGATGGTTAAGAGCCCCAGGACTGCAAGAAGAACAGCGATCAAGGTGAAGGGAGCAGAAAATGTGGGAGGGGCAGAATTGAAAGGCTGGTGTGTAAAATAACTAGAGAGTTTGGGGGATAGAACATACATGGGGATAGGATTGAATTGGGGCTTGGGAAGCAGGACTTACTGATAGACAGGTGTGCAACTTCCACAGTCCGAAACCCAGTCAGACCTGCAGACCATCATTAGGCACAGGGTATTTAGTGTACTGTCTTCCCAAACTAAAGCTGAATCTCCACTGCAATAGTAACTCAAGAACAGTGGCAGACCAGCTTCAGCATATCCCCTCCTGACTGGCTTAAAGCTGCAGTTGCTTTGACCTAAAGACTTCTGTCTGTGGGTGGGAGCTGGGTTAGGTTTTACATTCAAGTTATAGCTCAGACAAACAATGCTGTGAAGACAAACCATAGGAGTTGAATTATTGTGTGATTCCTCCCCAGACAAGTAAAGATAATAGGAGAGTGAACTCAGAATGAGGAAATGTCAGTACTAGCACCATAACCATGACAGAGTATCATCCACCACAATTGCTGTTCTTAAAACTGTCATTACCTATTGTAAAACAATAGGCCCAAACAGTGCCAAGTGCCCTGTAACAATTGATCAAATTAAGAACATTTATAAAACACTCAGGGTCAAATTGTACTTGGGCCGCACACATTCAGAGTCCTTATAGTTGAGGGAGCACAGGGTATATGCATGGTGACTTACCTCAGAGCATACAGGGAGCAGGCAGGGCCAACATAAGCCAGCTATGTCCTCTGGTGACACACCACACCACTCAAAGAGGAGGGTTTTTTGTTTTTTTTTTTTAAGTGAGACAGAAAGAACTGGAGGCCTTCTTGGACAATGGATGAAAGTATAAAAGCTCACACATGTTAAAGTTCACTATTCATAGTTGAATATAATTTCTCTTGTAAAGGTTTTTGCTGTTGCAGGCACTCACAATCATATATGTGCATGTGCATGCATAAATGCACACACATAAATGCCAATCTGTAGAGGACTGGCCAATAACTGTAACAAAGATTTTTCCTGAAATGGGATATGGAATTATTAAGATGGAGACTACAAATGCGGCATTAGAAATAGCTGGTTTAAAGAGAAGAAATATACCTTTTATTTGGAGAGTGTCAAGTATAGGCAGACAAGAATCCACTCAAACTGTTTTTAGACAACATCATGTGTAGTTTGTTGCCATTTGTTTACAAGGAAATTGACTGAAACAATTGTCTCATTTCACATAGGTCACTAAAAGTGTAGCTCTAGTCTGAAAAGTGACTTCCAAAAGATAGTATCATGGAATTGAGTACTTCTTCTGTCTCATTGATTCCAAATCATATCTGTTCAGTTTACAAGTAAAGTACAAGGAGGGGATGTTTTGGGGTTTTTTCCTCTCTCCCTCGCCTGCAAATCCTGCAGCCTTAAATGGGCTTTGAAAACAAGTTGGAGTCTCCGGAGTCATCAATAAATAATGTTCTGGCAAACACAGAGTAGCTCATATTTCTATTAATAACATATAGCTCAGAACAGATTCCAACAAAAACTGTAAAAGTGCTATGGCACCTTTAAAAACTAACTGTTACAAATGAGCAGACATCATCTGCTGAATACCCACAGTGAGCAAAGATGGCATTTTTAGAGTTACATTTTAGAATAGAGCCACATTTGACAAGCTATTAAATGTTAAAATTTTGCACTCAGTACTGGACTGGGAATTTGAGAATCAAATTTGAACTGGGGATCTTGATAATCAGGAGGCACATACACTGGGGGGAAACAGGGAGTCTGAATGCCAAAGATCTTGCTATTAAATCAACAGCTTATATACAATACTGCTGTAAAGTGCATTGAGTAAGGTGTTTTATAATAGCATGTGACACAGTGGTAACTAATTGTGAAATGCATTCATTGACACTATAACAGGAATTAGGCGTTCCAACTGATACTATATGTTGAGTCTCTCTAAACAAAGGGAGATACAAATAAAGTTGTAAATCTCTGGTCTATTAAATGTAGCATGTTTTTAGTAGGAGCTGATTTTTTCTTTTAAGGTGGAAGAATGCCATATAAAAAAAAATAAACTTGCTGCAATGTACAGCAGTTCTGAATTTAAAACAAATAAGCAAAAAAAAACTTGTTATGAGAACAATGAAGAAAAAGGATATATCTACAAGAAGAAAACAAAACAACAGGACCAAATTACACTGTCTGCTACCTCTCTGCTGTTCTTTCATAGGGGATCTCACTGGTTTGGGATTAGAATTTGACCTATAACTTTCATGATAATTGGTTTATTGTTTATTACATAGGACCAACATCTAACTTTGGATCCATGTGCATGATTTCAGGAGTCTAATTTGGCCCTTAACTGACACATTGGAAAAAAGTAGATTCCTTTACCTTGAAGTCTCATCATAGTAACACCTCTCCCATGCCACCAAAGTGTGAAAAGAAATGCTAGCATTAAGGGCTACAAAACAATTCAGAAACCTCCAACACCTCTACTGCTAGGATTGACTGGCACAGAGTTTCACTTCTGTACAAACACCTCAAATTTCTCCATTTTATACCCATATCCAGGATCTGCTCGCTTAGCTACACGGATTACTATCTCATGTTGCATGTTTGCTGCTGCCCAATATGATGCCAATTTCTGCAATAACAATAGCGTAAGCAGGTAGGATCAAAATCAGAGAGGCTATGGCCAAAATAAGTCGTACCTAGCAAGAAACATAAAAGGTAGTAGAAAAATGGTTCTTTAAATAAAATAGGAACAATAGAAATATGAAGGAAAAAATAGCTAATGCTTAATTTAGCAGGGAAGTAGAGCTAATAACTGATTACATGAAGAAGCCTGAGGTATTTAATGCCCATTTGACTTCAGTCTTCATTAGAAAGGTATATGGAGACAAACTACTGAACACAATTAATATTAACAAGGAGGAAAGGAACATAAGTCAAAATAGAGAAAAACAAGTTAAAAGAATATGTAGATACATGTTGGATATAGTCAAGTTGGGAGAGCATGTTTGAATTTCATCCTAGGCTTCTTAAGAAGCTAGCTGAAGCTCTCTTAGAAGTATTAGCAGTTATCTTCAAAAACTCCATGGAGTGAGATCCCAGGGGACTGGAGAATGGCAAACATATTACCTATAGTTTAAAAAGAGGACCTGAGAATTATACAGCATTCAGTCTAATTTCATTACTGGGAACTGGAACAAATTATTAAGCATCAATTTGTAAGCACCTAGTGGATACCAAAGAGTTATAAGGAGTAAGCAGGATGGATTTGTCAAGAACAAAACATGCCAAACCAACCTAAATCTTTCTTTTGACAGGATTGCCAGCCTAGCGGATGGGGGGTGGGAGGGGAGATGTAGATATGACAGATCTTGATTTCTGTAAGGTTTTTGATACAGTCTCACATGACGTTCTCTTAAGCAAATTAGGGAAATGCAGTATAAATCAGGGGTGTCCAACCTTCCTGGGTGAGGGGCCACATTGCAATTCATTTCTCAGTTGGGGGGCTGGTGAGAAAATTTTGATAAGACTACAATCAATCTTTAATAATAAACTTTAATAAAATAATGATTAGTGTGATATTTGGCATTGCTTTTACTTGCACTGTGTACAGAGGACAAGGGGGGCAGGGGTGCTTGTGTGTGGAGGTAAGGCAGAACAGGGGAGCATGGCAGAGGAGTGGAGCAGAAGAAGGATGAGGTGGGGGCAGCAGAGCAGCTAGGTAGTGGGGCTCTGTTACTTCTTGACAGGGACTCTGCTCTCCTCACTGCCTGCCAAGCACTGCTCAGGGAAAGGAGAGCAGAATAGTCAGACAGAGACAGGACAGAAACTCTGGCAGTTCTGCAGGTATCACAGGTTTTGACATTGGGCATCTCTGTACCAGAAGCATTGATGGGTAGAAATTTCTGTAGAAGAATTTTTGCCACTAAGGTCAGGGAAGGACAGGGGTGCTGGGGTTAGGGGTGTGGGAGGAGAGCAGAACTGGGGGAATGTCCAGGTTAGGAAGCAGCTAGGTCCTACCAACCAGCTGTGCTGCTCCCGTGCTGCTCCCCTGCCCCTTCACCCTCTCAGCACTGTTCCTTTTAAGCTGCGCGGCCATGTGGCCGCGCAGCCTGCCAAGCCCCCCCCGCGCAGGGAAGGCTGCTGGCCACGCAGAGCCAGCAGCCAAAGGCCCTGCTCACAGCTCCTGTGGGGCAGGGAGTTATTAAAACTCCCACCCACAGAAGCTCTAACGGAGCATGCCCAGAATATCTGAGCATGCTCCGTTAGTGCTTCTCTGGCCCAGGAGCTGTGGCAGGGCCATGCAAGGTAAGTGGGGGGGGGGCGCCAGGATCGGGCCTGCGGGGGGGCGAGGCGGGGTGGCAGGATTGGGCCTGCGCAGGGGGTGGGGGGCCCTGCACAGCGAGCAACAGGAGTTGCTCAGCTGCCGGTGGGTCTTAGAGGGAACATTGCCTCTCAGACCTGCCACAGTTTGTCTGTGTTTTCCCCCCTGTGTTCTCCTCACTCCCAATCAGCTTTGCTCTCCTTCCCCTGGGTTTTGCTTGCCCTTGGGTTTAGTTTTCCTCCCCCCACCAGGCTGAGTGCAATGCCAGCTCAGCTCACGCACCTCCACCCCGATCACACAGCACCTTGCTAGCTCAGCTTTCGGGCTGTTGTGACAGCACTCCATGGGCCAGATGAAAGCCCTTGGCAGGCTGGAGTCTGGCCCTGGGGCCACAGTTTGGACAAGTCTGGTATAAATAAACTCACTACAAGGTGGGTGTACAGCTTGTTGAAAGATGCTGCTCATGGGCTAGTTTTCAATGACTTTTGTCAAACTGAAGGGATGAATTTCATGGGATTATGGAAGAATCAGACCCTGGCCTAGTAGTAGTCAATATTTTCATTAATGAAATAGATAATGGAGTGGAGAGTATGCTGATAAAATTTGCAGATAACACAAAGCTGAGAGAGGTTAAAAGCACTTTGGAAGACAGGATTAGAATGCAAAAGAATCTTGAAAATTCAGTATTTAGTCTGAATTCAAGAAGATGAAATTCAGTAAAGGCAACAGCTCAGTATTTCACTTCAGAAATCAAAAACTCAAATGCACAACTACAAAATGGGAAATAACTAACTAAGTGACAATACTGCTGAGAAAGATCAGGGAGTTATATTAGAATACAAGTTGAATACAAGTCAACAGAGTAATGTTGCTGCAAAAAAGAGTAATATTCTGGACTGTATTAACAGGAGTGCTTCATGTCAGATAAGAGAAGTAATTGTCTTGCTTTGTTCAGCACTGGTGAGACCCTAGCCAGAATGTTTTGTTCAGTTCTGAACACCAGACTTTAGGAAAGAAGTGGATGAGTTGGCAAGAATGCCGGGGAGAGCAACAAAAATGACAATGTTTAGAACATCTGAACTGAATTATACAGTTTTCCTTGTAAGAACTTCTAAAGTAAATCTGTTTAGGAAAAATTGCTGGCATAGTTTATTTTGCATGTGTGTGTGGGGGGGGGAATAAACTATAATAGCAAAAGATAGGTGTTGCTAGTATAAACTGTACCTACACCAGGAACAATTTGCCAGTATAATGTACTGGCGCTTGTGGCGAAAAGCCTGTTTTCACACTGATGTAAAAAAATCATGTGTACAAGAGCCCAAAATGGAGGTTCTCATTTCCATATGCTGTGCTGCAGTGAAGAATGTTGGAGGGGCATAGTCAGCTCCTATTTTTGGGCTAGGCCCCTGCAAGTACAGGGTGGGCCCAAACAAAGGCAGCCCCCACACCCCACGGGGGGGGGGAGGGGAGGGGAGTCAGCTGCCATTCCTGAGCCCACAGTGGCATGAATTTTGCAGCCACAGAGCTAGCCAGCAACTGTGGCTGAGAGTAGAGCAGAGCAGAGGTGACTTTAGGGGTATGCAAAGAAGGTGGCCACCTAGGGCCCCTGAGCAATAAGGGGACCCATCTTCAATTTGGTGGACAGAAATGAAAATATAGATAAATATAGAAATTGTTCCCATCTAGCAGGGCCAGTAGCAGTCTTGGCTTATCAAGGCAGACTAACATTAGGATCTGTGCTTGGTCTGAATTGCACATTTCACCATTATCAGCCCATAACCTTCACATTGACATGCTAAAAAAACAGGAGTAAGCACAATAACAGGAACTTTTCCAATGGTCTCATCTTTTAGTTCCTCGGTGTGGCCATTTATTCTGCTATTTTTTAATACCAATTATAAAATTTTGCGTCTTCCTTTTCTTTTTTTACCTGTTCTTCTTTTGCCTTTTCCTTTGCCTTTGTGACAAACTTCCTTTGGCTTTGGTTAGCTGAGGTTATCAGGTAGGTCCATATAGGCTTTCGCATATAAGTACAGTGCTGTCCCTCTCAAGCAATCATTACAGCTGTGTGTAATGTCTGTGCTGTATGTCTTTCTTTTGGTAAGTAAATTTTTAGCTTCTTTTGTACTTACTATGTAATATTTTTGAGGGGGGGGCAGAGTCTTATAAAATTGAGTACTTCAGATAATATCATTGAAATTTGGTATTTTTCATTTATAGCTACAGACTAGAAACTGTCTTTTTACTTATCTTTATTTATTATAATTATTTGTATTAAACTACTACTGCACATGAACCCAAACTTATATGAAAAAATTGATTTGACTGACAAAATTTTAAATGTGGTATTTTAGTTGTTTTTGAGCTATCATTAATTTTACCACTTTTTATTTGTTCATTAAGGCACAGAACTTTGTAGTTCAACATTAGCTCATTTATATTGAGTGAGAGATGATCAACTTACAAGCTTCATGATGGACAGATCTTTAAAAATATCATACTCAAGAATAATTTACAAGTTCCAGAGGGACAGACATGTTAGTTTGGTTCAGCAAAACAAACAAGGAGTCCTGGGGAGGGGGGGTTAGGGCTGCAGGGGGACTGGGGCCTCGGAAGGGGTGGCAGTTGGGCCTATTGGAGACCCTTGGGGAGCCCCACAATGGATCTTTGCATCAGGCCCTCAGTCGCTTAAGGCTGCCTCTGGAGCAGAGGCACTGGCACCATCACCTCTTCCCACTCATGGGCCCTGCAGCCACGAGCAGAGCTCTCACAGCTGCCAGCTGCTGGGTGACCCCATGGCCATGGTGGCAAAATTCGAGCCACTTCCAGGGACTAAGGTGGGTGGGCCTGAAAGCCAAGTGGGTGGGCCTGGCCCACTTGTGGCTACACCCTTGCAGTGTTGCTGTTTGTACATGTTCCCCACATTTTATATGGGCAGCCAAAGAGGAGTGTGTGATTGGTGTTACTATGTGAGCTGGTTGTGTAATGCAGTAGTTCTCAACCGCTGTGTCAGGACACATTACTGTACCTCCACCGAGGGGTAAGTGTATCACAGAAAGCCAGCGAGATGGCTGGATCTGGCCTCTAGGGAATGAGCTAATATGTCCTTTCGAGTCGCAAATTGCTGCCATGTGTGTTGAAACCCACAAAAGATTGAGAACCACTGATGTAGTATGTTGTTTTGAAGGCTTGTGGCAATTAGGTCAAATAATCCTAGAATTAAAGAATCATAGGGTTAGAAGGGACCTCATGAGGTCATCAATTCCAAATCCCTGCAAAAAAGCAGGACCACTCTCACTAAACCATCCCAGCCAGGGTTTTGTCTAATTGAGCCTTTAATATCTGCAAAGATGGAGCTTCCAGCACTTCCCTAGGTAACCCCTTCCAATGCTTCACAGTGCTTCCACTATCTTTGCACTTTAGTTCATATAGCCAATGAAACTCTTGCATACAAATTAGTTGTACAGTAACAGTGGTTACCGCTGATATCACAATAATCTAGGATTCTTGGCCAAGCATAAATACTTGTTTTACTATATCTGAAACACCGCTGTGATAGCACAGGCTAATTCATAATACCTGGTAATTTTAAAATTGGATGGTAACTGGTCATGAATCCCAGTGATCCTTGCAGCTGTTTCCCTGACTTGATTCTGACTCAACAGACATTCTAGGCCTCAGAGGGACACCCAGAGTGACAATACTGGAACATTACATAGATCAGTGATTTTCGACCAGTGTGCCATGACATTTTGTACAAAGGTAATGAAAATTAATATGAAACAAGCATTGTTTCATCTCAACCAAAATTACAACTCATAACAGTTTTGAAAATTCATCATCAAATTAAAAGTGAGGCATCAGTCTTTTGACTCTAAAACATGACTTGGGGGGATAATTCCTTCCCAGGCTCTCATATGGCAATCGGTTTCATCCTCAGCATGTGAGCAAGCTCCATCCAGTTGAGCACCTGACAGAGAGAATACTTGGTGCCACCTCAGAGGCCTGCTTCTCTCTGTCCAATGTCCTATTCCCATCCCTGATGCTTCAAGGGAAGGAGATGAAATTTAGAAAGCCAGAATACATGGTAGAAAAGGGGCAAAACTGTCCTGATCTCCACCATAGGACAACTGAAACCCTGAAGCATGAACATTTGGGAACATGGGTCAGGAACCACTAGTGAGCCCCAGGCCTGTTTTGGCCCTGCCTCCCACCATCAGAAGCATCCCTGTCAAACAATCTCAGTCATAAATGTGTTCAATTCTCTTTTAAAAATAGAGTTGTTTGTCCCTATTTGAAGTCTGACCCCTCTGATGGTTAGAAACCCTATAATAATAATAATAATAATAATAATAATAATAATAATAATAATAATTATTAATTAATTAATTAATTAATTAATTAATTAATTAATAATAACAACAACAAATCTTTTTTCCTTCTCCAAAGATTACCCACAGAGTTATAGGAAAGTTGAATTAAGAAATAATGTAACTGAAAATCTTTTATTCATCTACTGTTAGTGATCAGGAATAGCATTCATATTTTGCTTACAGTTTAGCACCACTGTTTTCTGCAGTGAGTCATTGTACAATAGTTACAAGAAATTAACATCATGGTAATTAAAAAATGCAGTCCTTTAAGTTACTGTGTCAGGAAGTCACTTGAGTATATTCACAAGTGCCAAGTTCTGTTTCAGTCACTTGCAAAATATTGTGTAGTACTAATGCATAGACTTGAACAAAGTGTGAAGCCTTCAGTATAGATTAAGAAAATATGTATGCCTAGTCACATTAACCAATAATCAAAAAGTCTGAATTATTTTCTTTCCTTGTTGCATTGGGATTTTGTAAATAACATTCTTTAGTATTGTCACACACTAAGTTGAGAATAACATGCTATAATAGGCAAAGTGAGCATGATGCAGATATGATACCTGAAAATGTGGAAATATCCAGTTTTAAAAGTAGTATACCTGTATGGCTCTTCTTCATCTATGTGTTTGATGTCCTGTGCCTTTAAGCTTTGCCTTGAAATAGGGACAAACTTTAATGCTGAATAAAGAAATAGTGAACATAATGGACTCTGCATTAGGTTTTTTTATATATATATATATATATAAAAAGTTTATGCTAGTGATATCTGTCTTATATATAGTAGCGACCTTCCCTGTTAAATCTGTATCAGCCTGTGACTATTTGACTTTATATCAATACCTTTTAAATAGTTTATGAATGGTTAATTAATGACTAGTAGAAGTTATTGTGTATTATGGAAATAAACAAAAATTTAGAGATGGTGGTTTTAAAGCATTTTCAAAAATCCAGTGTTTCTTTACAAGCAGTTACTATAAACATGGTTCCTCCTCTCTCCTTCCTCCATTCCCTTAAAAACTTTGCATGGCTGTGAGATTTAAAAATGTTTAGTTCTGAACCAATGACGTGTTTAAATCCCAGTAACTGATGAGTGATCAAGGCTAGAAGTGGATGCTTTATTCTGTTGGAAGATGGAGAATTCTTTATTCACATCTTTTACCTCTGATAGATCATAAGACAATGAACATTAGAATCATTGTATTGTAAGACCAATTAGGACTACTCCAGCTTTTTTTTGGACTCTTCCACCTCCTCCAGAAAGAATGCAGATTGGCATGATGTTAATGGTGGCATGCAGGATGGCATGTCTGCCTCTACGTGCTACCCAGCACTGCCTAGGGAGGACGTAGACCTTGTACTATCAACTCTAGTTCCAGCCTCCAGACATCCATGGAGTCTGCTATGGATTAGGTTGATGCTGGTACCAGCTGCTTCCATGACAGTGGAATATCACGCGTCAATGGTCTTCCTCTTCCTTTGCCTTGTGACCTCTTCCTTGCTCCAGGACTTTTGCTAGGACTACATCATTTATAGTCCCATTGGCTGGGTGGGCTGCTAAACCCTCAGGTCTGTCAACACTGCACCCTGATGTTCCCCTTCCATAGTCTGTGAAAGTGGCACAAGGCACATCCTCAGCACTGGGAAATTCCTTGGCACCATTTCATTCAGCTTCACCAACATTATCATGGCAGCTCTCACTGCCCTGCACTTCACACTGTCGGCTATTTCAGTGCCACCATTGACTCCAAGGTCAGTGTGGTTTTCAGCATCAAAAACCAGTGAGGTACACTTGGAGCAGGTAGTAATTTTTCTACTATTGGTGCTCATACTTTTTTGTTATGGGTGACAGATGAGTCAGACCACTTACTTGCTCCCTCAGGGTTGGTTCCACTTTTATTCCTGCAATCTTCAGGCTTCCACTCAGATTGCTTAATTGTGGCTATGAGTTTGAGACCGTTTGTCAACATTTTCATGTTATTCACTATCATTTTTTTTTCAGTCTGCAATCTCAGCCTCCCACAACAAGTTTGAATGTGGCTGAGGCTCTTGAGCCATGTGTCCACTTGCACAGAGGTGGTCTGTTTCACAAGCTTGCGTCTCTGCTCCCTTCACCAGTGACTTAGGACATTTTATCATTTTGACTCTTCACCCTGCACAGGTGGAAGCTTCTGGAGAATGCATGTCAGGTCATTCGGTTTGTCTGTCCTTCACCAGCCAGCTCTATTGTCTCCAACACCTCCCTAATGGTCTGGGGAGTATATCTGGGGTTGCTAAAAGTTCAGGATCTGTGATCAAAGCAGGGAGCCTCAATTGATATCCAAGTGTTAGAGCTTTAAGCCATATGCACAGGTTGTCACCTTCAAGCCATTTACACTGACTGTCACGCACGTCTGCTGCTTATCAGGAACCCAGTGATTCACATATTTGCCAACCATATCACTGTGATATAAAATCACATGATCAAAGAAGAAGGAACACTGCCAGGAGGCCACCAGGTTAAGGGCAGTTATGCATCAGAGGACAGTACCACTACAATAGTCAGTCACTTGCCCTGTGCCCAGAATCATCACATGAGTCATCTCAGCAGGAAATCTTCATAAATGCTTCTTGAACACAAGTGTTGTGTGGGTCATCTTTTCAGTTTGAGGCATTCTGACAATCAATCTCTTGCACCCCTATTGCTATAAAAGAAGAAAAGAAATGACATCTGTTCTGCTCGTAAGGGGGGCCTTAGTCTGGGATCCCTGTCTGATGCTTTCCATCTCAGCTAGCAGTCATCTGTCTTGCATGCTTTTCTCTGATCCTGATCATTCCACAAGTTATCTTCAAGATGCATATTCATCCTCATTGCTTTGGAATGACTGAAGCAGTGTTGGCTCTCTGACCTCCTTGTCCTGCCAGTTCTGCCTTCCTTATTTCTTCTTTTCCATAAGAGTATATTCAAAAAGAATCATGGTCACATCTTGCAGGAAGCTGAACCTGGAGATGCATCTCACTGAGTGGCTACTTCATGGGTAAAAGAATAGGAAAAAATATGTTCAACAGTTGTTCAACAGATTCTACTCAACAGTAGAAAGTCCTATACCAGAATGGCTTATTAAGTGGAATGGAAGAGATTTTTAGTGTGATCAGTGGTCCACGTATTCAACCAATGCTGACTTCTGTTCTGGATATTTTTGAGCAACTTGCTGCATCAACAGTCATTGGACTTTACTCTTAGCTCATTGAAGATGTACCTGATGGTGCTTTCACTGTTTCATCTCCCCATTCTTGGAAGATCAGTCTTTTCTACTTTTGTGTTAGCAAAATTTTTAAAAGGGTTACTTCACAACCATTCTCTTCTCCAGGAGCTCACTTCTCTGTGGGACCTTAATGTGTTGCTGGTGAGTTTCATGGAATCTCCATTCAAACTTCTAGTATCTTGTCCCTTTTGGCTTTTGTGTCAGTGAACTGTGTTCCTGGTGGTGATAACATCTGCAAGGAGAGACTATGAGTTGAATACTCTGGAGGCAGAGCCTCATTATATACAGTTGTCTAAGAATCTCATGACTTTGAGCACACCCCAAATGTGTAAATAAAATAATCTGTTACATTTGAACCAGGTGGTATGTTTATCTGTATTCTTTTGTAAGCCACAGTCTTCTCTTGACGAGCTAAATTGCCATATATGACATATCAGGTGATGTCTAGCCTTTTACCTGGAAAAGACTAAATTGTTTCATGCTTTGCCCCATCTATTCATGTCATATGCAGATTGTATGAAGGGACAAATCTCTTCCCAAATAATCTCTAGATGGATAACATTCTCTATCAAGATTGCATACAAAAGAGCTTTAAGCAGACCTCCTTAAAGTGTTGGAAGTCATTCTGTGAGAGTGCATGTTGCATCAATACTGTTAGCTCAATGACATCTCCATATCGGACATTTTGAGGGCTTCCATGTAGTCATAGATATATATGTTTATGAGCTATTATGCCATTTTCAGATTGTCCACAATCACTGTTAATGTTGGGATGGCAGTGCTGCAATCTTTGTGTAGATAGGCCTAGTGTCCTGCCTTTAGGGTGAGTACTGCCTGTGGATAATTAAGTAGAATACATATCTCCATGTTCTCTAAAAAGAAAGGTTACTTGCTATAGCTGGTTCTTCTAGATGTGATGCAGACATGTATTTTGTGACCAATCAGAGTCTAATCTCTGGGCATTATGTGCAAAGGAACTAAGAGGTGTCAAGGTGTCACTGCCTTGTACTGCCATTTGAAGGTGTATGGGATAAGGCATGAGTACCACCTCCCACAGATAGTACTAGGCAAAATTATCTGGCACTGGTGAAGTGGATATGCACACATTTAAATGGAACACACATCTGCATTACATCTTGAAGAGTTGCAGTTACAGTAAATAACCATTTTTTTCACTACTTATAAGTAGCGTAGCCATCTCAAGTTAATGTCAGTAAAATCTTTTACTCCACTCCACACCACTGTCACAGTGGATTCTCTCACTCTTTGATTATAATCTATTTCTCTGATACATCTATTGTTAGAAATAGAGTTCTTCAAGAATAAAATCAAATACCAAATCAGTTTCTGGTATTAGATTTTATTGTAAATCATGCTTTCTGCAGAGGTATTTTTAAACATATTTGATTATTGCAAAGAACTGAAAGTTCGTTATTTTGGGTTCTTTTCCAGTCTAAGAACTTGTTTGCAGTAAAATTATGTCTTCAGATTTTTCCTGTAAAATTAAACAAAACTTGTGTGGCTGAAAGAGGTTAATTCTTGTCAACCTCCCCCTAGTCTTCCAGCTTCATAAATTAATATCTCCACTCATCATCATCTACATATCTGTGGGAGAAAGGAAGGGGACTATGTCAATATCAGTCTCTATTCTATAAACAGAGTATTTTCATATTCATAAGCATACCAAACATAAAACTGTAGAAAGCTTTGAGTGTATTTCTTGGATTCTAACCAGTATCTGAAGGAGCAGATCATTGCGTAGTGCCCAAGAGTGTTTGTTCTCCCCTTCAGATTTTTTTTTTCAGCTATTGATTCTAGGATTCAATTTTATCTATCAGATAAAATTCTAGTATATTTTTTGTTTTTTTCTGAGTTACTGCAAATAGGATCAGCACATGTGTGAAAGCATGAGGCGCTTTTAGACACTTCTCCAACTCTTCACTATTAATATTGAGTCTCATGGTTATGTCCCACACTGATCCCTTTAAATGGAATATATTGTTTGGGCTGGCTTGCCAGGCACTACATCTTATTATTCAAATCTGTACTTAAGATCCATTTCCACCATTATATCTAAAAAAGTAGACACATTTATTCAAACTAAAAATAAATAAATAAACAAATAAATAAACCACCATGTCGCGTACAACCTTTTGCTGAATAGCAATATGTGTGTATTTATAAGAAGCATATAATAATCTTATTTCTATACTATTAGTAGTTTTTTCCTACCCAAGCAGCTCTCAATTTTTTTTTCCCTTTCCATACTCAGCTTTTCAAACTCTTAATCTAAGTATACACTGAAAGTGCAGGAAGAGAAGATATAATTGCAGCACATAGTTAGATTGAAGCGAGCAAATACAGGTGTAACATGTGACATATAAACTTAATCAATAGCTAGCAACAAAAATGTGTATCTAGGGTCCCTGGCAGGCTTGTCCATGGACAACTAACCTATGCTGAGATCTGTGCCATCACATATATACTTCAATTGCCTGTGCTAGCTAAATTAAAGCAAATACAAATGTGCCTATTTGCACTACAGTCACACATTCACTTGGGTTGTATTTCTGTTATTTTGAGGCTGGGACCCAGGAGATAGATATATAGATACAGACATAAAAAATACTGTTCTTCATTTAAATTAAATACAAGTTTATTTTTCAATAAATTGATTTAAAATTAAATTTGAAATTAAGACAGCCCATGTTAAGGCCTAAACTTACTCTATTAAAATAAATAATAATTAATTATATTATCAAATAGAGATTTCCTGCCAAATTTTAAATATAATCTTCCTTTGAACTAGTGGAAATCACTGGCTGTGCATCTGGAAATAAGCATTTGCTGAAGTGCTAAACAAACTTTTCACAGCAGTAACCTATTCTGGAGAATCAGTAAGTACTTTCCTTATTTCAGTTTCTTCAGCGAGTTCAGTTCAATGATTAGTTCACTAAAAAAATGAGAAACTGAGAATTGAGGAAAGCAGTAAAGACCTTTTCCTCTACCCATCTATGAATGAAAAGTAGGTATGAGAGAATAAGGTCTACTAATTCTAAAATTTTTAAGGACGTGATAACCAGAAACAATCAGTTGAACTCACTAACTGTAGTTAATACCACCTTTGTGTAACAAGTCAGTCAGTTTGAAATGCAAAATATTTTTGTTAAAACTTTTTTGTATCTAGCACATTTGTTAATTTTATTTAAATATTTCTTTTTAAAAAATGCAGGTTTGATCTTTATTATTTTAATGTCACTTTCAATATAAATTAAACTGTACACATTGGAAGTGAATAAAATTGAGCATATTGCAAACAAGAAATGCATCATTCACCTTTTTCTGAATTAATTAAAATTAAGAATCTGAATAAGTTTAAAGTGTTATATAATTGCTTAAATAAATGTGTATATATTTAGTATATCCTCATGATAAGCAGGGCTGTCCCTAGGGCGTGCATGGCCCAAGGCAGATGGCCTGTGGGGGGGCACTGCTGCCACAACACACACTTGCGAGGTGGGGCGAGCCAGCCCACACAGGCTGGTCCTGCACTCCCTCCCCTCCAATGAGCCACCTACTGTGCCCTTGGGGAGTAGAGCAGGCCGGTCTGAGGGCTGGGCTCTGCTTTCTCGTCCTGCTTATGGTCTAGCCCTCCCCTTCCCCAGGGCAGAACAGCCAGCTCAGGGAAGGGGTGAGAGAGTGGAGCACAAAAAGCAATGGAGAGGGATCAGGGCTAGCACAGCCCTGGGAGGCAGTGGTCCAGGCCCCACACTGCCCTGCTAAGGGCAGGACAGCGCAAGGCCCATGGAACCATGGGGCCAGGGACGATTGCCCCTCTCGCTGCCCCCACATACACCAGGATGGCCCAGATCATAAGCAAAACAAAGCACCAAATTCAGTGTAAAGGCTATATTTAGTTGAAAATAACATATTCTAATGGTTACCAGACACCAAGGAATCACCCTTTCTTTGGGAAAATGACTAAAAGTACAAATGTAAAACAAGAGTAAAATCAATTATTTCAAACAAGGTTTCTCATTGATTTAAATCATGATTAAATTGGTGATTTAAATCGCTTTGATTTTGTAGATTCTAAAGCAAGAAAGGGAACATCGTGATAATTTAGTCTCACCTCCTATATGACACAAGCCATAGAATTTCCCAAAAAAATAATTCCTAGAGCATACCTATTAGAAAAATATCCTTTCTTGATCTAAAAAATATCAGTGATGGAAAATCTAACACAACATTTGCTATTTTTTTTTCTAATTAATCAATTACCTTCACTGTTAAAAATGTGTGCCTTATTTCCAGTCTGAATGTCTCTACTTTTGGTTTTCAGCCTCTGTATCATGTTACACATTTCTCTGCTAGATTTGAGAGTGCATTATTAAATATTTGTTCCTCATTTTACCTCTATTTAACTTGTCTTTGCTACACTAAATAGAGCTCCTTAAGGCCATGTCTACATTGATGGTGGCAAGGTCACAGATTTATCCTTCCAGGCAGATTTAGCAGTCAGTTAAGACATGCTAAGCCAGTCCAGAAAGCAGCTTAGTAAAATCATCCGCTCAAGTGGTACGGTGCAGCAAAAATGCCACCCCAAAGGGGAATTGGGAAGTTGATGGGAGTTACATAAACTACTGTGTCTAGTTTGCATAACTCCTGTTGACTGCCACCATATTTTCCCAGTAATATAGACTGGGCCTTTGTCTATCACTATAAGGTATGTTTTCTGATTCTTTAATTATTTTTAGGACTCTCTTCTGAACTTTACCAATTTATCAACCTCTTTCTTAAATCATGCACCCCGGAACTGGATACACTAGTCTGACAGTGATCACACTAGTGCCAGTTACAGAGGTAACATAATCTCTCTAGTTCTCCTTGATATTCCCCTGCTTGTGCATCCAACAATGATGATAACTCTGTAGGCCACAGTGTCACATTGGAAGGTTACAGTCAGCTGATAACCCCCATCGCCCACACATCCTTTTCAGAATTACTGTTTCCCAGGATAGAGTCCCTATCCTGTAAATATGGCCTACATTTTTTATTCCTAGAGGTGCAAATTTATCTTTAGCTGTAATAAAACACTCCGTGTGCCCATTTTACCAAGCAATCCAGATCACTCTAAATCACTGATCACTCTTTTTATTTACCATTCCTCCAATTTTTGTGTCATCTGCAAATGTTATCAATGATTTTTTTTTCCCAGGTCATTGATAAAAAGGCTGAATAGTGTAGGGCTGAGAACAACTCCCTGCAATACCCCAGTGTAAACAGGTTTGATGATAAATCCCTATTTACAATTACATTTTAAGACCTGTCACTTAGCCAGTTTTTAATCCATTTAATGTGTGCCATATTCATTTTATATACCACTGCAAATATACAATGATGTAATTGACCTTGTAATGCTTTATTATCCTCTTTCAAAATACATTTGGTTTTTGAAATAGTAAATTGCTTAAACAAAACAACTTAAGCTGTAAGGCTGTTAAAAATGTGGACTTTGAGGAGGTTATTTTGTGTGTGTTTTGTGCTGAGACAAGAATATTCAAACAAAAAATCGTAAGGGTTTTGTTTAAGTTGAACTTAGTTTTAATGTACTTTATATACTGCACTGGTAAAATATGTGTTAAGGGTTAAAAAAATAAATCATTGCATCTTTAAAAATCAAACAAATCCAAATCTTCCTTTTAACCTTCATAATATGTCCACTGTTCAGGATTGTGAACTGGAAATACAGTAGGTGAACACAACACTGCATGTGTGTGAAGGTTTCACACATGTATTCCTGTGGTGAATTTGGCCCTATACATTTAATCCAATAGGTTAAATGACATACGTGAAGCAGAGGATAGAGTGTACAGCAATGGAGCAAACACCATGAAAGCAGTGAGAAACAAATATAAACTGAGTTACTTCTGAAAGTATAAAGTTTTATACTTCATCAGATATTGTTTACCCATCATTGTAATGCATCAAGAAGATGTGGACTCAGGGTTGAGACAGTTTCTGCAACTCTCTGGAGTGGGCTCAGGATTGAACTTTGTAAACGTCAGATATTTTTTCTTTTAAACCCTAAACTCAAAAGTGACTAAGAAATGTATTGCTGACTATTCTCTTAAGATGTTTTCATCCATTAACTTTGGTATTTACATGCCACATTGTGGAAAGCTGCATAGCTGACAAATTCATTTGAGACCACTGGCAGTTCTTGTTCAGTGAAAATTAACTTGTGTCTCGTTTTTTGGCCTTCCCTATAACTAGTCCTGTTTTATCAGTGGATAAAGGCACCTCTTTCTGACACACATGGCTGTATTAACACCCACTTGGGGTTTTGACAAGGTTAATATCTAAAATCAACTGAACCAGGTAGAAAAACATAATGTGGTGAATTCTAAAAGGAAGTTCTGTGGCACAGATGGCTAAGCTATTTTAAGGACAAGAATATGTAGGGATGACTAACTGGTGAGGCATTTCCCTGAAGAAGCCCAGGAAATAGGAAAGTTATTATAGCCTACGTGTTATAGGTGCTTGATATGTTTTTATTTTATTTATTTATTTTTTTTATTTTGGGGAAAAAAGAAGTAAATGCTAGTTTTCTTACTAAAATTATTTGGACATCTGGTAATTTTGAATAACATTTTTGGATTTATGTACTTTATATATACATTTTTATTCATGATGGTGATCATACAATTCACCACAGGGGGTACAGAAAAGAGGAGAGCTGAAGGTGGAACAAATGGATAATGCAGAAGGCATGAAGTTTCACTTTCACTGAATAACCTAAAGAGCTATCCCGAGCTACTTAGAATAGCTAAGAAGAAGATTGAGTCACGATGAACTCATTTTGGCCAGTGGTGTCAACCTGCCCCCCCCCACCCCCACCATCAGCTTATCTATACAGCAAGGAACTTGACTTTCTCATGAAACAGGAACCTAAAAAGTGCAGCAGACAATCCAGGCCTGATTCTCCATCTGCCAGTGTAAAACAAGGCATGAAATTGAGGTTTGTATGTTTCCCCCATTTTGTTCCGTGTCCATACAAAAATAGAACAAGTGATTTAATTTCACTGAATACAATTGTACAACACTGAGTTTTTGTACACAATTATCGAGATTTTTTCAAGAGGTATTCCAGTGTGTCCTACTGAGCAAAATTAAGAATAACATGCAATTTGATTTTTTTACATCATATATTCAACAATTGCTACTTTCTTGCTAAGAATATTTCCAAGCAAATAATAAGTAAAATTCCAGTTGTTTCAAAGAGCTGTTGAAATAGCTATTTTTATGTTTATGATTAAGCAAAAGTCTTAGACTTTCAGAGTTATTCAACCACTTGCAAGAAATTGTTACCAGAATTCAGGTACCAGGATTGTCTTGGTGCCGTCAGAGCCAATAAACACACCAAGAGTGAAAAGGTATTCTCTTTATTGCATTTGTGATCACAAATGGGCCTCCTGCTCCAGTGGCAGAGAGACCCTGATTACATCAAATGGTCAGTTTATATACCCCTGGTATCTTGTTAGTCTTGCCAAGCCTTATATGGTTACAAGTAAAACAGTGATACATAATTGGTTGAAAATGATCTCAGATGGGGGAGGATAGGGGTTTTTGGAGACAGGGAAGTTAGGGGATTTTGAAAGAAGAAGTAAGGGGGTTTCTGAACTGGTATCTAGATGATAAACAACAAAATGGCTTCGCTTAGGCTAAGGCAACCGCTACAGCTGTTGAATGCAACTGTTATGCTAGCTATGCTTAGTGCCTGCTTACAAAATCATCTTTGTCTGTATGCAGTGCCATTGGAAAATATCTGTCCAGATGGGAGTATCAAAATGACTAGCTACTATGTAGTCTTATAATATTTTTTTAAGATGGAAAATGTGACAGTTTTAATTTTCTCTCCTATAACATGAGTGTGTGTTGAACGTGAAGGGCTTTAACTCTGAGGATCCTTTGTGGACCCTTGATAAATTTTCCTGGGCCATGGACCCTGTGGCAGTAGTCAAAAACAGACCAGTAATATGTGTGTAAAGATTTGGCAGTCTCATCTGTTTTAGACTGATGTCCCAGCCAAGATTGTGGGCCCAGCAGAAAAGGAAAGAGTCACTGCCTCGGCACTTAACTCTTTTCAGAATGACTGAGCTAAGAAACGCATGGTGCAGACAGCCTAATGCATTATGTGTGACAATCACACCATTGGGAGCCCTGTAAATGGATTTCCACATGTTACCCAGCAAGGGGCCCAACTGAGCTGTGGAAAGTACACAGGCATTTCTTAACTCTAGAGTCCTCTCTGCTGTCTGGTAAGTGGGCAGCTCAGCCCCACCTCTCCCTTTGGGATCAGGCTTTAGAACTGCCACTTGGAGGTGGCACTATCTCACGAAAGCAGCAGAAGCAGCAAAACAAGGTGAGAGCTTGTACTCAGTTCCTGGTTCCCCACCCCCAAACCAGCAGCACTGTCCGGTTTATTGCTCCTGTTGCCCCCCACCAGAAAACTTGAGCAGCCTTCTTACCTCCAGTGGCCTCTACACATGGGAGCCCAAGCGTCCTGTAATACCCCAGCATCACTAAGTCCTCAACAGGATAAGGTACCTCCTAGATACCCTCAAACACCTATCCACCCACCAGCTTAAGCTAGCGCTGCAAACTTTTGTGTGGCTCTGTGACCTACCCCTACTGTTGCTCCGAGCAGTGTGTATTGACCGTAAGTTTAAATATATATGTAGATTTGCAAATAAACCAATTAGCTCATTAAATAATGTGCATAAGGTTTTGCATACGGAGAAGAACAAAACTTGGCAGCCGTGGCTGAATTGCTTCATATTTTATTCTATTATTAGTTATTTAAGCATTACCTACATAGTACAACAGGTGTACACAGCATTTTATAAAAACAGACAGACATGGTCTCTCCCCTGAGGAGCTTACATGTTAATTGGAACAGATGCAAATTCACAGCTAAATACAAGAGGTGCTAGAAATCACCAATATCAAGCTGAGGGAAATAAAAGGTTTTTAAATAGGAATTCAAAGGACACAGGGAATTTGCAGAAGAATATATCAAATGTTTTGTGTGAATGAAGTAAAGAAGTTCAGAGGGTGCATCTCAGATGTCACTCTCAAATATTCTAATAAATAGATTTGTTAGTCTTTAAGTGCCACAGGTCTTGTTTGTTTTACTGAACTAGACTAACACGGCTGCCCCTTTGGAACTTGTCAAATACTGATGGGTTTCATGATAGAGATAGAGGAGTGAGACAACAGATGGCAGATATAGTAGTTAAGTGACTTCTTTTTTTTTAATGTGTATTGTTGGAAAGTCCCAGATGAAATAATGAACCTTGTCCAATCCCATGGTAAGCCGTTCTTCAGTAAGATGAACTGATTGATTTAAGTAGTATGGTAAGATTTGATGTCAGTGACATAATAGATGGCAGATGTTTTTGAAATTTAATGATGCAATATAGCAGAATTTCATCCTTTGCAATCTTTTGCCTTTTTTTTTTTTTCCTCTCTCTCCTGTATAAGGCATTCTGAGCTGCCTACAATTTGGAAGGCAGCATCCAAAGAAACAAAGCCCAGTATTCGGTTTGGATGATTTCGCTGAAGATATTTCTTAGTCTGTGTTGTCCATATAATCAACTCTTCCCTTTTTCTGCCTCCAAAAATACACCTGATTTTTCTGCATTTCACATAGCATACGGAAAAAAAAAAAAAAAAAGATATAGACCATCAGGAATGACAAAAGTTACTTAAAACAACAGATTGTGAATGCTGTCTTTGAAAAAGAAGACCAAGACAGAAAATGCTATTCTTTGTTTGGGCAAAAGTGTAAAAAAAAGTCTGTATAAATACAAGAAGCAGAGGTAGGTATGCTTCTTTTGTTCTAATTTTAGATTCAGAATTTTCTCTCTGGTATTGGACCTCATAATAGATGGCGGTAAAAGTGCATGTATCTAACATGGTCAGGGTGGTTGGAAAGGGTCTCACATTATCATACACACCCCAACTACTCGTGCTTCTAATATGTGGCTTGTTATCTAGTGGTTTACATTTATAAGTAGGCATTATAGAAAGTTAAGACTAAAACCAGCTTTCTGTTTAAAACTTGAGCTTCTAAGCCCTCAGAAATCTGTAGTTATTCAAATGGCCTTAACCTTTAGTATGTCAGTGTTAATGATACATATTTGGGGGCCATTCGACCAGGGGGTTCAAAAAATACAGCCCTTGGACACAGAAAAAAAGTACCCTCCCCACAAATTTTTATTGTAATTGAATGATCCTGGTAATCTTTTTCTTCGCACAAATAAAAATAATATAGGGGATTAGATCACGTCATCATGGTCTCCAACATTCTAATGTTATCCCAAAAGTGTGCTTTGGGAGAAATCAAATGGAAACATTATTTGGAAAAGATTTTTGCTGTCCAGGTAGGCTTTTTGAAACCCTCATGTACGTATTCTTGCTCCTAATGGAGCACATGGAACATGATCAAACAGGCATTGACAGAATTGTTAGCCTTCAGTATTTCATGCAAGTTATGTAGCTCAAGTGAGTAAACATTAATTCTTTGAAATTGTTACCCACCTGATATCTGTTCTAGTCCCAATTTGGAGAGAGAGCTGGAAAAGGGAGGGAGTATTTCTAAAATCTGTTTCTCTCAGAGTTTTTGTTTATTTTGAGGGATTATAATAGTAAAAACAGCAGCTATAAATGCTTACGGGTAGGGGAGGGACATTTTAGGGACTAGAGAAGGGAGAGTAATTGGGGTGAGAGGCTTTGGGGCTGAAGGAAAGGGAATAAATGGCTTCATTGATAGTTATAGGTTTATTACTAGTATTATTATTTATTACTAGTTGATTACAGCTTCATTACTAGTTTTGGTGAACATATACTTGCAAAGTTCCAAAGGAGCAGCCATATTGGTCTAGTTCAGTAAAACAAAAAAGGAGTCCAATGGCAATTAAAGACTAACACATTTATTTATTGCATGAGCTTTCATGGGAGAAAATCCCACATCTGACAAAGTTGGATTTTCTCCCATGAAAGCTTGTGCAATAAATAAATGTGTTAGTCTTTAAGTGCCACAGGACTCCTTGCTTGTTTTACATACTTGCAAATGATTTTTTCACGTTGTATATGTTTTCACTAATTTCCTTTTAAAAAATAAGACTTTTTTGGTTCCTATTTATTATGTTTGGTCTTGAAATGGAGTGGGAGGAGGAGAAAACTTCCTGCAACTTTTATTCATTTATTTATTGTAGATTAAAGTTTTCAGTGCAAGTTAGTGCTCCTTTTTTGTAAGCACAGCCAACATTCAGAAAATAAATACTAATGTGGGCTTAAATGTATCTTCATTAATATGCACACTTTCAGCTAAAATTGTATGTGTTTATTTGTGTCCATGTTTTACAGAAAAGAAAATTAGTCAAGTTGCTTCACCTTTCTACCAAAGTCAGAGAGTCAGAACAAACACTAAGATTAGGCTTGGGACTTCCCAGTGGATCTCCCTGCTTCTAAATCACTGGAATTCTGTGTGTGTGTGTGTGTGTGTGCGCGCGCGCGCTAAACTTCTAAATCGGAAGGGCTTTTCCCAAATGCATATTGCAAACTTGAACTACATTCTTACTGTAATTTGCAATTTTAAAATATTTTTTCAGGATTTAATATAGTTTTCTTATAGGTCTTGTGAAACGTGCTGTTTCTCAGAGTCATCTTATTTGTTATTATTTTGAAGTCTAATATCCTATGTAATGGTAACCTTCTCTGTATAATTCCAGTTCATGTAAATATAGTATATTGCAGGGGTGGCCAAACTTACAGAACTCAAGAGCCACAAAAGTCAATTATTAAACCTTCGAGAGCCGCAGTGAGGCATATAACCACATATTTTTATGTACTCCAAAATTACTAAGCTTAAAATTCATTGCACACTTTAATTGTATTGTAAAAGTAGGCCAAATATTGATCTACTAGTCTCAGATTCTAATAAGTATTTACGATTACCATGAAACTATACAGTAAAAATTTAGCTATTGCTAGATGTAGAACACTACAGGCTTATGGCAAGGGTTTTTTGTTTGTTTGTTTGTTTGTTTTGTTTTTGGTTTTGGTTTTTTTTTTTTAAATCTGGGCAGTAACTTGTCAATGCAACAGGTGAAAGCTCTCTGAGATGCTGATCTCTAAGTATTGCACAATGTTTTGAATTTAATTGTGGAATGTGATGCTTCACAGCAGTAAGTTGTGCCAGAAATTGAAAGTAATCTATGTTCAGTTTTATACTTTTCTCCTTTGTATTTTCATTTCTTAGCATTCCACGTCATGTTTAGGACTTGTAAAACAATTTTATTTTAACAATGAGTAAGTTGCATTAGGGCTGATGAGAAAATCTAAACATGCTATGGCTTCTCTGACTATGTCACGCTTCTCTCCCCCACCCCCTGTTGCTGCTTCCCTGCCATCTCTTACCACACTGCTCCTTCTGTGCTCTTCCTGACCATGCCATACTTCTGTATGAACCATGATCCATAATAAGTACTTGTAACATTCTTTAAATACAGGGTTTTTTTTAGTAACCTTTTGACAATGGTCAGTGGTTTTTGGATGTAACATTTGTGTCAATTTTCAGTCATTTCTGATGATTCTTATTTAATTCTCAAAATACAAATACAAGAGAAATAAGTTTGCGTTGTATTACAATATCTGGAAATGCCAGGTGATTTTTAAGAAAGAAAATTAATTTACAATTGCTTTTCAGGTTTAAATTTCTAATTATCATCACTTATCTGTAGTTCATTATAGACTTGTTGATCAGTTTCTGTTGCCGGTTTTAAAAATATTGACCCAGAAAACAATATTAAAAGAGAAAAGTATTTAAAAATCATGCCCTGATGCAATTAAAGACTGTATCACACAGACAAGGAGGGTAGAATTAATAGTGTGGGTAAACTGGAGAAGCTGGCAGATCCTTGCTCTGAGGGCTTCTCTTTCAACTGAGGACTTGCTTTTCCCTGCTGGGTCTCCCAGGGCTGCCCCTCCACGGGCTCTGACCATGCTGCTTTTCTCTGCTGGTGAGGCTCTCTCAATGCTGCCTCCCTCTCCCCTCCCCGCCCCACTCTGGCCAGGCTGCTTTTTCCCTGCAGGCTCTGAGACAGGCAGTTTCTCCCTGCCGGCTCTGGCTCCCAAAGGGCTGCCCCTCCCCTGGGTCTCACCATGCTGCTTTTCCCTGCAGCTATCACAGCTGCTCCACCCCTGCCGGATCTCTGCTGGCCCCGCCCCCTGCCCTGCCAGCTTCCCTCCTCAGCTCCCTCCAGAGCTGCAGTTTTTCTTTAAAGAGCCGCATGCACCTTGCGAGCCGCAGTTTGGCCACGTCTGGTATATTGCAAGAAACACAGTAGAAGATATAGCTAGAAAGAGACTTCCTCATTTCTTATGGTCTCTCTAAAATATGTTGCTTTTCAAAAATAAGGGAGAGTATAGTAGGGAACTTGAAAAGGCTCTAGAGAAATTAGGAAAGTATGCAAGAGAAGCAGTTGGTCATAGATAAGTATAAGAAATCATAGAATTTTAGGTCCAGAAGAGACCACAAGAGGTTGGGAAATGCTGATCTAGGCAACCACTGACAGCAGTTTGTCTAACCTGCTCTTAAAAATCTCTGTAAGACAGGGTGCCCGAGCCTCCTAATAGGGCACCTGGGTACTGTTGTCGACCGCCTTGCTTATCAAATGAGGTGGTGTCCAAGTATTACTTTCCCTGCCCTAGCAGCAGGGCAGGCAGTTAATAGTTATAGTCTGTACCACTGTCTCTGGCCAGGGGAAGCTCGTCTAAGTCACAGGAGACTGATGGGTCAAAAGGACTGCCGGTTCTCCCGGTGGTGGTGGCATAGGAAGCTCCAGGAATTCTGCTGGGGTGGTTCCCTGAGGCGGTGTCCCTAGCCTTTCATGGCCGATAGGTCCAAGTGGTCATCTGGTCCCCAAGGCGCTGGTAAGTTCTCGACAGGCCAGCTCTCCAGCTGCGATGTTGCTGGTGGATCCAGGCAGCTATCTGATCCCCAGGGCTGAGGTAAGTTCTCAGCCAGGTCTCCTGCTGGTCCTGTGAAGGAAGCAGAGAGAGCTCCTTCTCCTTTGGCTGCCAAGCCCTAACTGAGCTCCAGGGCCTGCCTTTAATACTCTCTGTCCCTGGATCTGCCCCCTTAGGAGCAGGGCAGTCTCGGCTACCTAGCTTTGAGGGAGGCTATCTTGCCTCCTTATATAAAGGTGGCCATCTCTGCTCCCTATATAAAGGAGCCCCTCTTGCCTTCTTACAATCTCTAATGCTGGAGGTTCTACATCTTTCCTAGGCAGTTTATTCCATTGCTTCACTAGACTGACAATTAGGAAGATTTTTCCCAATGCCCAACTTAAACAGCCATTGTTACAATTTAAGATCACAACTGAGGAAAGACTTTACAAATTATGACACCAACAAAATACGTTATACCAGTGTGACGCTGCCTGGGTCTAGGGGACTGTTTATGATCATTTTTCATATTGATATTTCATATTTGCAATAATCCATATGTGATATACCATGTTTGGTATCAATAGAAAGGCTGTAATCTTCTAGGAATGATTCTATGGTTTATATTTAGGTATCATATCTGTATTAGAAATTAGGATTGCATTTGTTTTATGTGTGTTCCAAGTGATTTGAGTCTCAGGCAATCCCATACTGCAGAACCATTGTCCTCTTAGTAGCCCATTAAGAGAAATCTGGGCTTAGGAAGAAACCTGTTTGATGAATCACCCAGTCTGACCATGTGACTCAACTCCAGCACTCTGAGAGCACGGAGAAAGTCAAAGGTGATAGAAGGCAGGGGCCCCATCTGCATTTTGTCTTCAGTATTCAATCTTCAACCTGCAATCAGCACCCTCCCCTGGAACTATTCTTCTGGGACTGAAGAAAGGGCTAAGATGAACCCAGGTGCTGGGTGCATACCAGGGGAATTAGGCTAACCCACAAACTGCAAATTTTTCAAGGACTTGCTTGCTATGGACTCATAGACTCTAAGGTCAGAATATGATCATCTAGTCTGACCTCCCGCACACTGCAGGCCACAAAACCTCACCCACCCACTCCTACAATGAACCTCAAACCCATAACTGAGCTATTAAAGTCCTCAAATCATGATTTAAAGACTTCAGTGCAGAGAATCAACCAGCAAGTGAGCCATGCCCAATGCTACAGAGGAAGGGAGAAAAAACCCAGTGCCCAAGCCAATCTGCCCTGGAGGAAAATTCCTTCCTGACCCCAAATATGGTGATAATTTAAACCCTGAGCATGAAAGCAAGTCCACAACAGCCAGTCAAGAAGAACTTCTCTGTAATAACTCAGAACCCACTAGATCCAACCCCCCTTCCCAGCTTACTATCATCCCATCACCAGTAGTAAAAGTCAGACAATGGCCAAGCTACACTGTCCATCATATCATTCCCTGTCTAAAATTATCAAGCTCGGTTTTGAAGGCACCTAAGGTTTTTGCCCCCACCACTTCCCTTGGTAGACTATTCCAGAACTTTACTCCTCTGATTGGTAGGAATCTGTGTCTAATTTCAAGCCTAAATTTTCTGAAGGACAGTTTATATCCATTTGTTCTTGTGTCCATATTAGCACTGTATTCAAATAATTCCTCTCTCTCCCTTGTATTGATCTCTCTAATGTATTTCTAAAGAGCAGTCATATCTCCTCTCAGCCTTCTTTTGAGAAGACTAAACAAACCAAGGTCTTTAAGTCGTCTCTCATAGGGAAGATTTTCCATCCCACGAATTATCCTTGTAGCCCTTCTTCGCACCTATTCCAGTTTGACTTCATTTTTCTTAAACATGGGTGACAAGAACTGTACACAATACTCCAAGTGAGGTCACACCAGCGCCTTGTATAACGGTACTAACACCTCCCTATCTCTACTGGAAATACCCCTTCTGATGCACCCCAGGACCTCATTAGCTTTTTTCACTGCCATATCACATTGGCTACTCATTGTCATTCTGTGATCAACCAGTACACCCATGTCCTTCTCCCCTGTCACTTCCAGTTTATAAGAAAAATTCCTGTTATTTGCCTAAATGCATGACCTTGCACCTCCCATTGTTGAATTTCATCCTATTTCTAATGCTCCACTTTACAAGGTCATCCAAATCATTCTATGTGCTATCCCAATCCTCCTCCATATTGGCAGTACCTCCCAGCTTGGTGTCATCTGAAAACTTAATTAGCATATTCCCACTTTTTGTGCCAATGTCAGTAATGAAAAGGTTAAATAAGATGGGTCCCAGGACCGATCCTTGGGGAACACCACTAGTAACCTCCTTCCAGCTAGACAGTTCACCTTTCACTATGACCCTCTGTAGTCTCCCCTGTAACCAGTTCTTTACCCACCTTTCTATTTTCATATTAATCCCCATCCTTCCCAATTTAACTAATAATTCCCTGTGTGGAACTGTATCAAATGCCTTGCTGAAATCTAAGTAAATTAGGTCCACTGCATTCCCTTTGTCCAGAAAATCTGTTATCTTCTCAAAAAAGGAGATCAGGTTGGTCAGGCATGATCTACCTTTTGTAAAGCCGTGTTTTGTTTTATCATGGTTACCATTTTCCTCAATATCCTTAAGTACTTAAGTACTTTCTCCTTCAAAATTTTTCTCCAAGACCCTGCATACTGCTGAAGTCAAACTGAGAGGCCTGTAGTTACCTGGATCACTTTTACTCCCTTTCTTGAAAATAGGGACCACATTAGCAATTCTCTAGTCATAAGGTACAACCCCCCTTCACCGATACTTTAAAAATCCTTGATAAAGGCCTTCATGTGCAAGTCTGTTCAGTATTCTTGGATAAAGATTATCTGGACCCCCTAATTTTGTTCCATTAAGCTGCTGAAGCTTGGCTTCCACCTCAGATACGGTAATTTCCACTTCTACATTCCCATTAGCTGCGCTACCTCTGTCCCCAGTCTCACCATCACCCTCATTAAAGACAGAGGCAAAGTACTTATTTAGATAATCAGCCATGCCTAGATTATCTTTGATCTCTACCCTATCTTCAGTGTATAGTGGTCCAACTTCATCCTTCTGTGTTTTCTTTCTATTTATATGGCTGAAGAACCTTTTACTATTGGTTTTGATTCCCTTTGCAAGGTCTGACTCTGCTTGGCTTTTGGCCTTCCTCACTTGATCCCTACATGCTCTGACCTCTAAAAGGTAGTCCTCCTTTCCTGTCCCTCCCAACTTCCACTCCTTGTAGGCCTTGTGTTTCCTCCTAGTCACCTGTTTAAGATGTACATTCATCCAGCTTGGTTTAGAACCCATGCCTGACATTTTTTTCCTCTTCTTTGCAGTTCAGGCTTCAGATAGTTCCTGCAGCTTTGTCTTGAAGCAGTTCCAAGCATTCTCAATGTTCATATCCATGAATTCTTTGGTCCAATCCACTTCCTTAGCTAATTCCCTTAATTTTTTGCAGTTAGCCCTTTTGAAGTCAAAGACTCTGGTCACAGATTTATTTTTGTTTACCCTTCCATTCAGTTTAAATTGGATTAGCTCATGACCACTAGAACCTAGGTTGTCCCCTACATCTAATTCCTCTGTGAGGTCCTCACTACTGACTAATACCAAATCTAAGATTGCATCTCCTCTTGTTGGTTTGGAAACCGCTTGATGGAGAAATTCATCTGGTATCACCTCCAAGAAAATCTGGGCCCTTTTATTGCTGCTAGTGCATATCCTCCAGTCTATATCTGGGAAGTTAAAATTTCCCATAATCACACAGTTCCCAGTAGTGTTTACTTCCTTAAAGGCCTTAAAGAGTTCTCTATCCATGTCCAAATCAGATCCCAGTGGTCTGTAACACACCCCAAGCACTAATCCAGGAGAAACGCTAGTAGCTTTCTTCTCCAATGTGATTTTGGCCCAGATAGACTCTGTCCTGCTAATTTATTTGCTCTGAATTTCTTTGCAATTTATTACATCATTGATATACAATGCCACACTACCACCTTTGCCATTACATCTGTCTCTCCTAAAGAGCACAAAGCCTTTAATGCCCGTACACCAGTCATGACTACTATTCCACCATGTTTCTGTTATCCCTATAATATCCAGTTTCAATTTCTCTGCTAGTAGTTCCTGTTCCTCCATTTTATTACCTAGGCTTCTCACATTGGTATATAAACATTTTAGCTTTTGCTGCTTGGCTTTGCTCACATTCTGTACCCGACATGGCCTTTTATTACTACTGCCAACATCACCCATCAGACCAGCATTTGTGCTTCCCTCCTTTCTAGCATCTATACTGTTTTTTTCTGAATTCAGGTCCCTGCTTCTCAATGCTAGTATCAGGTGTAGAGATTGTCCGAGCATCTCCCAACCATCTTCCCACACTCCTTAATTTAAAGCTAATTTGAGCTAGCCTCCCTCCCAGAAGACTGTTTCCCTCCCTACTCAGATGAAGTCCATCCCTAGCAAATAATCTTCTGTCCATGAATGCCCCCCAGTGCCCATACATCCCAAAGCCCTCCTTGTAACACCACTGCCTGAGCCATCTGTTAACTGCGAGAATCTTCTCACAGCTGTGTTGCCCTCCTCTAGGGACAGGCAGAATCCCGCTAAAGATTACCTGAGCCTCTAGCTCCTTAAGAGTCCTCCCCAGCCTGGCATAGTCTCCTTTGATACGTTCCAATGAGAATCTAGCTATATCATTCATACCCATATGAAGGACAATCAGAGGATTCTTTCCTGCTCCCATGAAGATCCTCTTCAGCCTCAGATCCACATCGTTTATCTTAGCTCCAGGCAAGCAGCACACCCTCGTGTTCTCAGGGTCACTTCTAGTTATACGGCTGTCTGTCCTCCTCAGCAGAGAATCACCAATCATGTACTCTTGCCTTTTCCTGGAAACAGTGTGCTTCTCCAGTCTATCCCCAGTTCTCTCGGTCCGGGAGTCTTGATGTCTACAGTTGCTGTTTGCAGTCCTCTGCATCTGCTCCTGAATGCTCACTGGGATCTTAATTATCTCCAGAGGCTCAACTCCCCTTTGAATGGGACTAGCTGCTCTCTTCTTCTTCCTCACACTCCCACCTTCAGTATTCCCCTGCTGGTCTCCTTCATTTGCTAATTCAGCAAACCTGTTACTGAGTTCTATTTCACCTTCACTAGCTGGTCTTTTTCTCTGCCGCCTTCTCACAGTCACGTGTTTCCACTGCTCACTTTCCTCACCTAGCAGTCTCCCCTCAGAAGTGGTTGCTCCTGTTTCCATCTGTTTGTATATGATTCACTTTGACCCTTTAACATCTTTCATATTTTGTTTCTTTATTAAACCTTTAGTTGTAGTTACTAAAGGATTGGCTGGCAGCTTGATATTTTGGATAAGATCCAAGCCAATATTGTTCTGGGTGATGTGGCTGGCCCTTTGGGATCAGGAGAACCTATTTCTTTGAGACCCAGTGGCTAGATGGGGACCAGAGAAGCTGATGTGCAGTGAAGGGGGGTGTTTCTATTTTGTTATTCTTGTTGATCACCGGAGTGGGGAATCAGAATCATGTTTTGTTACTGACCTGGAGGTTGGTTTAAGTACCACTCGTCGGTGGCTTGGGGGTTTGGCCCCTGGTTCGGCAGCTTGCCCTGATGTTGGCACATTCAGAAGGTTATCTCAGGAGGCTTGTTTGACAACCAGTACATAAGTGCATGATACATAGTTTTTTAACATTTTCAGATAGTCAATGGCTTGGAATATACCTTCTGCAATGGTCACAGTAGTCCAGTGAAGGGGAGCTGAAATGACAGGGGGTTTTCCATATGAAGAAAGATTCAAAAGAAAAGGGTCTTAAATTTAGAAAGGAGATTAGTGAGATATGATAGACGAACATGTAGTGGGCGTGAATCTAAAGTGAAAAGAAAAATGTGACTGCTAAGAACACTTGATTTGAAGTCAGGCCTTGAAAGTAAAATTGGAAGTGAAAAACCTTACTTTTAAAGAACTCATGTCTAAAACTGAAAGCTTCTAGTAAAATGTTGTATTAGAGTAGTGAGGGTGCTGCAACTAGATAAAAATTACATTAGAACTTGTTATATTTGTTTGATTGGTCTTTTGGCTTCTGCATTTCATGTTAGTAAGGGGTAGATTTCACTGTTGGCTCAATTTATGGTATAAGGAGAAAAAGTTAAAGATCCCACTCTGAAACAAAATAGCAGAACCAATGACTTAATGCACCATGATCTTCTCTCTGTGAGATATTAATGGACACAGATAGAGTCTTTGCTGCAGTCCAAAATAAATGTGATATTAAAACTAAGAGGACAGTTTTCCTCTGCATGTTAGTCCTATTGCCCAAAATAAAAGGAGAAAACCACCTGAAATTAAACAAGGATTGAGAAACAAATGCGCCAGCAGTTTTATTATAGTAAAATAAATTGCATGTGATATGCAGAAAAGTAAGATAGTACTTGTTTTGGGGCAAAACCAGGAGTAATCTGAGAGAATCTAAGAATTTCACTACTGGCTATACATTTATTTTGTGGTTAGTTGGATTTTTTTTTTCAGCTAAGACTTTGCAAATTATTAATGCAACCTTTGTTGCTTTACACTTCTGCCTTGTGGTGTTTAAAGTAGGGAATCTCTATGTGTAGTGTTTTATTAGGGAATGTCCATTGTGTCACTACAAGCTGTTAGTGTGTTGTGTTGGCAAGTGAGCATCTCCCACTGACATAATTACTATTGCTCATTTAAGTGGCTTTATTATATCAGTGGGAGAGCTTTCTGCTGGCAATATAATACCCACACAAGTAATCTTAGAGCTATGCCACTGTAAGGCTTTGTCCACACTACAAAAATTTGTCAACATAAAATATGCTGCCTTTCAGCCACTGTTATACTAATGGTGGCTGCTGATGTCCACACTGCTCTGCTTCAGTCGGCAGAGTGAGTCTTCACCAGGGAGCACTTCCACCAACTTAAAGGGCTGTGTGGGGAGCTGAGTCCCATCTTTCAGCTCCTTGCTAGGAGCCCACTGGCTGGTTCTTGGGCTCCCTCTGGGCTGTCCTACCTCCACATTCCCTAGTACCACTGGCAGCCAGAACAGCCACACTGGGAATTCTCCACTCATTGGTCCTAGCTGGGCTGCTGCTGCCTGTACCCTGCCTGGTTTCCACACACGGCCAGGACCTGGGCTATAGCTGATTGTGTCCCAGGGAGCTGGGCTCCAGCTGCCCCTGTCCTGCTTGGTCCCACTTTGCAGTTAGCAGCCAAGAGCCTGCCGCCCCGGACCTTTCTTCTCAATTTCACTACTCCACTGGATGAAAGTCAGCACCTTCACCCACTGTAAGGGGATGTGATGTCTACACAGAGACTGTCACCCTAACTCTGCCAACAAAAGCTCAAAATGCTTCTTTTCAAAGTAGTTTTATTTTGTCAAAAAAAAAAAACAGGCAGTTTTGTGGGAGGAAAGGATGTGTATGTGTGACTGTATAGTATCTACATCAGTTCTATTTTGTTGACAAAAGCTGACTTTTGTTGACAAAAACTCTCTGTAGGGTATACCAGGTGTAAGTTTTAGGATTTGTCTGCCCAGAATGTGACTGCTAGATACAAGCTGAAAGGGATTGTTTATCATAAGTACTTAGAAGGTCACTGTGATAGGCTGCTCCCCAGATCCTTTCCAATGTGCCACTGTGACCTCCTGATTCCCACTCCTGAACGTTGATTTGACCCACTTTGCCAAGTGACCACTCACTCCTGAGTCAGCCCACTCCAGCCTCTGGCGTGCAATCAGTCTCAAGCAGTGTGTGTATGCCCGCTGGCTATTCAAGGAATGGTCCCCTAGAAAGCATCTCCAGCCCCAGATGTCACCATGGGAGCCACTGTCTACAGGGATTGGGCCCGCTCCCAATCACCGTATACTTAAGTCTGTCCATTTAACAAAGAAATTGATTATGCCCAGCCTTCTTCACTTACACCCTCTAAAGACCACACAGATTCAGATAAAACTACTACTAATTTATTGATCAGATTATAAGTCTAAGTGAGAATATGGCCAATCATGGCAGAATCACAGTATAAATGAGTCAGGAGTGACCACAAGGAAATAAAAGGTAAATCACACATACTAACCTAATATCTCTACTTAAACTGACCTCATAGTCCAAGTTTATGCTCAAGGTGTTTAGCTGTCAGATGTTTGCACAACCAGTCTCTGCCTGAGGTCAGGGAGGGCCCAGATCTTGCTTGAAGTTGTTTCCAGATAGAGATTCTCAGGCAAAAAAAAAAAAAAAAAAAAAAAAAAGGCAAATACTTTCAAGGCTCTCTCTTTGTTTCCATTCTCTCTCATATCTCACCTTCTGGGCAGCGATGATCCCTTTTATCTCTTCTGAGTCACCTCAGTTAACATTATCTTTGTTGCCTCCTCCAGGTGCTAGATAGCTCAGTACTGCTGGGAGAGAGCTCTGTCTGTCTCCTCTCCCCTGAGCCATGTTACACATCTGTACGCATGCATGAGACTGTGGGAAACACATCATCATAGTAATCATGTAGAATAGGTTATAAGCATCCATAAAGAAACTTTGTATGATGTAATTGGCGTAACACCATATAATCCCAGTGTATAAGTGAACAGAAAAATCATAACCCAGGGTGCACACATGTGCATCCTGTGACAACCACTCAAAGTGAAGTGGCCAATTAACAGCCTAGAAGTCATAGGACAAAACAGGGGGGGTTAGTGGGGTTCAAGATCTGCCATAATCAGCCACTGTCTTTGTTAGAACCATGATTTTTAGTGTCTAGCAAAGTTATGAATGTATGCTCCCAAACTCGTCTTTTGAGGTGCTGTGCAGTTTTCTTTCAGGACAAGAACCGAAAAGTCAGATGTGGGTATGATTGTTTGGTGGAAAGTGTTTGCCCACAGCTATGATGGTTTTGTCTTTTTTAATTTTTCTGTAGGAGTTCATTTGAGAACATAGGGATTGCCTGGTTTCACCCATCTAGTTGGTATAGGACCTTAAGTGCACTGGATGATGTACACCCCATGTTGTGATAGGCATGGGTAGGATCCCAGTATCCTGAAAGATGTGTTGTGGGAGATATTCTTCATTATAGCAGTGGAAATAAGTCTAAAGCTTTTGCATCTGTTATGACAGAGTCTGATGCTGCTTTGAGTTGTAGGATTTTCAAAGGCAAAGAAATAGTTCAAGAAAGATTTATTTTAGCATTTGGTCCTCTTCAAGTATGGATTGTTGTTGTTTAATGATATCCTTTTATGGTTTCCAGTGTGAGGTGGTAGGTGCTAAGTAGAGGTGTGTGGTTGATTATTTTTTTTTTCTCGTCTTGCATCAAATCACATTCTCTTGGGGTATTTGAGTTGCCTGTTTCATGATGTGATCTACTTCTCTTGTGGAATGTCCTTGTTTGTTGAAGGCAGTTTTAAGCATGCTAAGATGCTTATCATGAACTTTTTCCTCAGAGCCTGTCTGGTGGTATCTGAAGATCTGCCTTTAGAAAACATATTTTTTGATATTTCAGGGACTGTTGCTGGATCTCTGAATGTAAGTTTGGTGATTCATGGTTTCTTGTACATAGTTGTCTGTGGGGTTCCATTGATCAAGCTGATTGTGGTGTTCAGGGAACTGATGCTGGTGTGAAAGTATTCTAGAGAGAGTTGGATAGTGACTGTTAAAACTGGTGGTGGAAATCTATGAAAGAGTCCAGGTCATCTCCCCAGCAGATGAACATACCATTGATATACGAGGTATGTCATATATTTTGTAGTGCATTTGTTGTGTGGGTTTTATCTTGTTCTGTGGTTTTCTTTTGGGTGGGAGGGGGGCCTTTTAGGTAATAGAACAGAGTTCGCCATCTCAAGGAACCTCTTCTCCTCCTGACTTTAAAAAAAATAAGAAATAGTAGTGGGATGGAGAAATTGTTTCTAAAGTGCAAATGTCTGTGTCATGTTCAATAATAAATCTGTGATTAATAGTTATGTATGTACCAGCATAACTGTTACCACTATGTGCTATTTCAGTTATTTGGGTAATTTGTCAACTCCCTATATCAACAGAGGCGGTTTATGAATGTGAATTTTCATAAGCTCAGTTAAAAGTCAATTAATCGTGGTTGTTTAGAGCTGATTCACTTGCTCCCACCTCTTAGGATGGCAAACGACCTTTAGTGTGTATGCTGTTGCTTAAGCTGTAGCAATCCACCCTGGAAGACAGTTCCATACAGCTATAAAAGATCAGTGTTTTTAATAAGTTGCATTTCCAGCAAATCTGATTCTTATTTCTCCACTAGTTCTAAATAGATAGGTTGTTGTCATCGCTCTGTCTCCAGTATTCTGTGACATGTTTACACGAAGGTAAGAAAACTTTAAAAAAATTAAAAAAAGGTAGTCGTAGTAGAAGTAGTGTTGGGGAGGGTAAGGGAGAGAAGTTATCTTGCAACCAAACTATGTATTTCCGCAGGTGATTTCAGAGTAGGAGGTTGTTTACAGTAGATCTAATTGTGAACCACCTTCAGAAGGAAGGCTAAAAAATAGGTCTTTCCTAAACTTCCATTTCTCTTAAGATCTCCAACCATTGGTATCCATGCTGGTGTCTAGAAATGTTCTGCTGTATGTTATTTCATGAATACAGTGCTTACCATGAAATATCTGACAAAGTGGGTTGAAGCCCACGAAAACTTATGCCCAAAGAAATCTGTTAATCTATAGGGTGCCACAGGACTCTTGTCGTTTTTACTATCTATACACCATCTCTTACAGGTGTTTGTCTAACATGCTCTTAAAAATCTCCAATGATGCAGACTCCACAACCTGCCTAAGCAATTTATTCCATTGCTTAACTACCCTGACAGTTAGAAAATGTCTTATTGTCCAAAATAAACCACCATTGCTTCTTGTCCTCTTCTCAGAGGTTAAGGAGAACATTTTTTCTCCCTCCTTCTAACACCCTTTTATGTACTTGAAAGCTTTTATCACATCCCCTCTTAGTTTTCACTTCTCCAGACTAAACTAACCCATTTTTTTTCAATTTCTATTTCTCCATGTATTTCCTGAAATGTGGCTCCTAGACCTTCGCATAATACTTCAGTTGTGGCCAAATCAGTCCAGAGTAGAGCAAAAGAATTACTTTTCATGTCTTGCTTATAACACCTGTGCTAACACATCCCAGGATGCTTTTTGCTCTCAGGGGTTAAAGTAAGTTGGAACACCCTGGAATGGCATTCCAGGACCCCTATTTTTAGGGGGGGCGGCTTTCTGGGACACCCTAAAAATAGAAGAATGCACTGGAATGCTGCATTCTGCTACCCCTAAAAATAGAAGAATGCAATGTTCTGCTGCGTTCCCCCCAGGGCCCTCAAGGGGCTGCAGGCCAGAGCGAGCCCAACGACCCCTCCCCTCATTTCCCTGGTGTCTGTGGGAGCCCCTCCCCTTCCTGCTGGCCCCAGGCAGCATGCACGGCCTGGACCAAATCTCGGGCCCGTGTTCCCCCTCTCCAGCCGGCCAGCACTACGGCCTCCCTCCCCCCCCAGCCCAGCCCAGCCCAGCCCAGCCCAGCCCAGCTCCTCGGCTACCGCAGCAATGAAGGTAAGGGCACCCTGAGGATGTGGTTTGGGGACAGTCAGGCAGCTGACAACTCAGTATGGGGGGTGGGGTGGGAAGAAGGGGTCGGGATGGTAGACTGGGGAGGTGTGGAGGGGGTTGGGGAGCTGAATGAATTGAAGTGAAGATGGGGGACCTGAGGTGGGGGTTAGGAGGGCTGGAGTGGGAGCATGGGGGCAGAGAGCTTAGGTAATGGGGGTTGGGGTTGAGGAAGACATGGGGAAAGAGTGATCTGATGGGGGGTATGTGTTTCAGGGGCAGTAGCTGGAGTGGGGGCAGCCATTTTTGGGGCAGCAGGTGGGGTGGGGGCAGTAGCTGATATTGTGGCAGACATTTGGGGGCAGTAGCTGGGGTGAGGGACAGGCATTTTTGGGGAAGTAGCTGAGGTGGGGGGCAGACATTTTTGAAGCAGTAGCTGGGGTGGGAGGCAGGCATTTTTGGGGCAGCCACTGTGGTGGGGGCAGTAGCTGGTATGGGGGCAGGTGTTTTGGGGGCAGTAGTTGGGTTGGGAGTAGGAGGCAATAGCTATGGTTGGTAAAGAGGGCTGGGACATGCATGAAGGGGGCCCAGAAATTTAGGAGGGTTCCAGGGCCTGCCAAATTATACTTTAACCCCTGCTCGCTCTTGACTTTATATTTAGCTTGTGATCCACTATGACCATAGATTCCTTTCCACCATATTCTTTCCCATGGAGTTATTTCCTACATGTTATGTGTGAAACTGATTGTTCCTTTCTAAGTGGAATACTTTGCATTTGTTCTTATTGAATTTCCTCCTATTTACTTCAGACTATTTCTCCAGTTTGTCCAGGTCTTTTGAATTTTAACCCTGTCCTCTGGTATTGTCCACAAACTTCATAAGAACACTTTTTCTGCCATTACCTAAATCATTGGTGAAGATATTGAACAGAATCAAACCCAGAACTGGTATCTGTAGAACCCCACTCGATATGCCCTTCAGGCTTGATTGTGAACCAAAGATACCATCTCTCTGGGAATGGTTTTCCAACCAGTTTATCCATCCACCTAATAGTTAGTAGCTCTATCTAGATCAGTGGTTCCCAACCATTATGCCGGGGCACACTGGTGTGCCGCGGGAACACCCAAAGTGTGCCACGAGTATGCCTGAGACCTGGAGTTAAAGTTCCCTCCCTGCTCAGCCCAGCCACCTGGGCTGTGCAGGGCTGGGAAAAGACAGGGGTTAAAGTAAGGGGGAAGGCACCAGAACACAGTTCCAGGGCCCCCTATCTTTAGGCAGGCAGCCTTCTGGCCCCCTAAAAATAGAGGAAGGCACTAGAATGGGGAGTTCCAGGGTCCCCCTAAAAATAACAGGGGCAGCCCAAACGCACCGTTCAGGTGGCTCCACCTTAAGCCCAGCCAGCAGAGAGCTGGGGGAGGCCGGGAGTGTGTGAATCTCCCCCTGCAGGGCAGAGCAGCTTGTGTCAGCCACCCAGCCTGCATACAGCCCAGGTAAGGGGTTTGGGGGAGCTGGGGTGTGTGTGTGTGTGTAGCAGAGGGTGTGTGACTGGGGCTGTGGGGTGGCTGGTTGACTGGGGGTGTGTGTAGCTGGGGGGTGGGGTGACTGTGTTGGGGGGTATATCTGGGGGCTGGAGGGTCCATCACAGTCAGAAGGGGGCTGGGGGAGGGGAGGACAAGACCTACTGTGGTGGGAGGGAGCAGCAGTGGGGTGAGGATTTGCCCTGGGTGGCAGGGAGCCACTGTGGAGAAGACGGAAGTGGGTGCTGTGCCATGCTCCCCTCCCTACCTTCCCACTCCCCAGGTTCCCCTCTGTCCCCCGCCCCCCACAAAGCCACTCTTGTTCTCCCTTCCTCCTTCCTCTCTTGCCACCTTTGTGCTGTTCCACACATGGCTGCCCTTGTTCTCTTTTGCCACCTCTGCCCTGCTCTGCTCTCCAGACTCACTCCTGCCACTGCCCATGACTCCTGACCTCCACTGTTTTGCCAGCCCTACGACCCCACATAGCAGCATTTCTGAAACACTGTGCCATGGTTCATGAATATTCACAAGTGATTTCAGTTCATTTGAATATTCATGAGTTTTTTAATAGCAGTGTGTCTTGAAAAATTTGAAGGTCTCAAGGTGTGCCATGGCAGAGAAAAGGTTGGGAACCACTGATCTAGATTGAATTTCCCTAGTTTGTTTATGATAAGGTCATGTGAGACAGTATCAAAAGCTTTACTAATGTGAAGATACAGCACATCTACCACTCCCTCCTCTACAAGACTTGTTAGCCTGTCAGAGAAAACTATCAGGTTGGTTTGATATGATTTTTTCTTGACAAATCCATAGTGACTATTACTTGTCACCTTATTATCTTCTAGGCATTTGCAAATTGATTGCTTAATTATTTGCTCCAGTCTGTGCTTTGAAAGCCAACTCACTTGGCACATCTTAAATCATCACCATTGTTACCGAAAACTAGAGAAGCTAGTATATTAATAGTGAATGAGTATAATAAGGAGCATCTAACGTGTTCGCTACATAGATATTCTGATTTTTTTAAAAATATGGTGGGTATTGTGTTTTCATTTCATGACTGAAACAATTCAGCAAAACTGAAATGAATTTGCAAAACATTCAGTGTTGCTGAGTCTGCATTTTTCATGAAAAAAACTCTTTGACTGAATTTCTTCCTTAATTCTGATCACTATTTCCTTTTCTCTTTCTGCCTCCTACTCTTGGATCCCACAAAGCCCTGCTCTTACAAACAAGCAGTCATTTTGCTGCTACGCTGGGGAACCAGTGGTGGCAAGATAGCTATTCAGTAGCTACACAGATGTGGCACACAATGAGTCCTCCTCCAAATTCTTCCTCTTCATACAACTGAATTGCACTGGTTCTATGATTAGATGACCATCCATGGTGATGGAGGCAAGGGCCAGATTTGGCCCTCACTATGTGCAACCTATTGCATTTGCAAAGTTAGAACAGTTGAGGGAACTAGATGGCTTTGGGGCTAGTGATAAAATACAAAGTCTTTCAGCTCTAGGTATCTCATTAATTTATAGTCCAGATCCTTAGTGACTGAAAGTTAACTCCATGTGATACTTGTTTTTTAACCTGTATGAAATGAATCAGTGACCTCAGTTCAGTTGGTTATTAGAGGCTTCTGTCAGAGAATCAATCATCAAAACAGGTGGTATTAGCGGTCTCATTAGAGATGGGGAGAGACCTGGGCCCACTCATTTCTGCAGGTCCCAGCCCAGGGACCCTACGCACTGCTCCTCAGTGCTGCCTCATTCCCTCAACAGAACACAACAGGTCCCTTGGGCCATGTCCTCCCCACTTCCAGGTACCTTCTTTCCCTTATCTTCATGGTCCACACTCCAGCCGTTCTTTCGTGGTGCACTGGGAGCTATCCTTGATTCTGCCTCCTGCAGCCAAGCTGACAGCCTCTTTCCTCCTCACAGGTGAGAGGAAGACTGCCCTGAGCTGGAACTTCACCCCTGTATATACTAGTTCCTAAACCTCGATGGGGTCTGTCAGCTCCAAATGGCTGCCCACCTTCTGCTCGGTTTTTAACCCTTTCCATACTGGAGTGAGGAAACCACCCTGTTACATGAGCTTTTGGTGCAGGGACCAACTGGTTTTTCCATGTCTGTGCAGTCCTTAGTACAATGGGATCCTGATCTTAAGTACTACAGTAATACCAATAAAAAAGAACCACCATCGTTTGTTATAGGGTACCTGCTCTGTAGTTAAATTAGAGTTCTCATCCTCCAGTACCTTGAACTATCTGGCACTTTGAGCTCTAAATCAGACTAAAATAAAGGAAAATTATAGAACAATTATATTTGAGAGTGATCCTGATTGGAAGCCTTTGTGTAGACAGGATTGAAAAATACGAGAAGTAGTTAAAAATAGCCCTTAAATAAAAGGAAGTGTGTCTGACATTCATATGACATCTTTTCACAATAGCAGAAGTGTTTCTGCATAAGTAGCTGTACTTGAAAACATGGTATTCATGCAGCATGCCAGAGAAAATTGAAAGGCCTCTTCTCAGAGGAGGGCACTCATCTCAACTCTTTTGGAGGGTTCGTAATCAAAATCATTCAGACTCATCAGTAAGGAAAATCAGAAATATTTGTATCACAGAGACAAGATCCTGTCCTAGGAAATATAATGTTTGCACTGTTATTCGCAATAAGAGACAGGGATTTTGTACTTTGGAGGAAACCTGGGGAAGAGAAAAAACTTGGCTATAGAATTAGGGAAATTTCTTTCTCCTACATGATATGCTAGTCTGCAGTTAAAGAGAAATTTATTTTTAAACCAGCAATCTCTCTCTCTCAAAAAAGGGGGAAAAAATTAATGGCATCATTGTCTTTTACAACAAAAGTCAGAATTAGGCACAAGAACAAAAAAAAAATTGTATTGTGGCTCCCAAAAGCCTGCAGAAATATAATTGGGATGGGTTATGAAAAGTCAGTTGTAGAGTGACAGCTGGATTCAAAGTCTTATTTATTGTACTGATTCAGTTTGATGATAGTGTGTATCTAGGATCTGATCTGGGGTTTAGGAGTAAAAATGTTAGTACAGCTAGTCCTCACTTAGTGACCTACTCGTTTAGTGACCCCTCAGAGTTATGACCAGCTCTCTGATGAGTTGGTATTATGGCGATGTACGAGAACTCGCATCAACTCTCTCAGATTACCTATATTTACAGTACACTATGCAAACTAAGTTCAGTACATTAGAGCTTAAAACATTTAAAATATATATGAAAAATGTTATAAATGATGCAAAGGTGACATTAAAACTATCTACCGATGGTTGAAAAACCCACTACCAGTAAAGTACATTATGCCTGAAATACCGGTAAGGGCTGCTCCTCGTTTAGTGACCAATTCGTTTATCAACCGGGTTTCAGGAACGGAACCCGGTCACTAAGTGAGGACTACCTGTATTTCAGAAATGGTTCCTGTGTTATTACTGAAGAATTTAATATCTGAAAAAAAAATATTAACTATTCAAAAGCAGTTGCTGTATGAATCCCCATATTGCAGTCTGGGTTTGATATGTTTGTTTTAAGTACACTTCAGATACCTAAGAAGTGCAAAAGAGGACTTCAGGTGTTTTTTTTTTTTTTTTTCCTTTTTTGATGACTGATGTCGTGTGTATATATATTGTTTCACAGTCACTTTTTAGTGGGACTTCCTACTTCATTTCCCTTGTCAATGGGCCCCTAAAATGCTTCAGTGTTTAAAAAAGTATCGTAAAGCCCGGAGGTTGAAAGTTGCTTTTACATTGGTTTAGGCAGAGAATCCTAGGGTGTCTCTGTCCACACACTATTCTTGCAATGCCCTTTAGGCCTTTTCCTACCTCATTCCATGTAAACTGTAGACAGCTAGAAAAGCAGATTAAAAATGAGTGTGACAGTATTTGCTTATCATGGACCTAGCTCTTCCCTTGTGGTTCAGTTACAGAAATAATGGACAGGATTGTGTACTACTATGGCTCTTTGTAAAAATTACTTGGATAGCTGGGGCATAATACTGTTTGGCATAAAAACCTCACACAATCACACTAAACTAAATAATGAAAAACATTTTTCCTCTACAGTACAGATCTAAGAATGAGCTATCCCATCTATCTACAATAGAAATCATACAGAATAAAATAGGAATGTTTATCTTACATTTTACTTTAAAGAGTGCATTGTGATAAATTAAATATGCAGTTTTCTACAAAATACTGGCTTATAGATTAACACCAGTAGTAGATATTGCTGATAAATCTGAATCACATGTAATGTTTCTTGCAGTGATTTTGAAGTAAATGAAAAACAAAAAGGAAGAAAATGGTGGTTGAGAAAGTGGCATCACCATAATAGAGTCTTTATGATATGGTTTCCCAATGGCATTTTTAAAGCTGTTTCAAACAGGACACAGAGTAAATGTATTATAAGTTACTCACTTGTTATCTCTTCTATGCTGTGTATTTGAGTTCTGAAAGAAAATGATTTCTGACAGAACACTCAATTGATATGCTGTAGGAGTGTGAGTCCCAGTTTGAGAAGACTCCTACCTGGATATCTCTCATTGAGCTTGCATGCGAAAAATAGTGGTGTAACCGTGGTAGCATGGGCAGTGGCAGGAGGGACTAGCTGTCCCAAGTACCAACCCACACAGACCTCCTGGGTACATACTTAGATAGCTAGCCAGAGCCTCTGCTTATGCTGTGGTGATTACTCTTTATTTTTAACATGCTGGCTTCATGAGAAAGCACCTGACTATGTCTGCTTAAGTTGGGAGTTACTCCAAGTGTAGAGGTGCACTTTATCGGTGAAATGAGGAAGGTGTTTATCAGAGCTTGTCACTGAGAAATAATAGGAACCATTTAAATTCATAATATTTCCATTAAGGCCAAATTGTTCAAAAGTTTGGAGATCATGGAGTTCAGCACTGAGAGGAGCACCCTATGTTTGCTCCTGCCTACTTTTTCCAGTTGTTCCATGTGGCAGATGAGACCCCCGGACCTGGGGGAGTTGGCCCAGCTGCCAGGCAAACACACTCCGAATGTCCACTGCCTTCCGGCCCCTTCGGCAGGGTGAGGCAGAATTCTCTAACTTATAGTCTCCGGATTCTCAGAGTACAAGTTCAGGCCTTCAGCGCTCGGGCAGGGTAAGGCAAGCACAGTAGCAGTTCAGGCCTTTGAAACTCAGGCGGGGCAAGGCAAGCACAGTAGCAGTTCATGGACGGTAATGGGGAAAGCATGAGGTGAATTCAGTCCCACCCACTCCACTGCATTCCAGCCCAGAGCCCTAGAAGTGGCAACACAGGGAGCCACTATGTCAGTGGGGCTCCTGTCGAAGCATGCTGACTCGTCACAGCAGGGAAAGCACCACTGTCCCTGGGCTATTTTCTCCCCATCCCCTTCCAGGTTACCTGGGGTCCATAGTTCTCATCATCCGCCGGATACACAGCCAGCGGGATCCCAGTCAGGCCTTCGCTGTTGATGGGTGGGAGGTCTGGGAGCTTCTCGGGTCCATCCGCCAGCAGTAATTCATCCAAATCGCAGGGGCCAGGCACCGCGGAAACCTCTAGGCTGTTGGCCAAGGATAGCACCTCAAGGTTCTCACCCGCTGTGGTCTGAACCCTGGTCTGGTCCTCCAGTTCCTTGGCTGAGGGCAACTCCTCCAAGTCCACACCGGGGATGGAGTAGAAGTCAGAGCTTACCTCTGGGTCTCTCCAGTGATCCTCCACTGCTGCAGGAGGAGGCTCCAGTCTCTCTGCTAGCCGGACCTCTGGTGGCCAGTCGGTCCACCTCCTAAAAGGCTCCCTTGTTGGGTCCCTGGTCCTCCCTTTTATCTGGTCCCCTCTCTCCTTAGCTCCTCACTCAGGTTCCTGTGTCAAGTCCTGTGCAGATGTCTTCTCTGCCCAGCAGGGGGAGCGCTGGAGCTTTCTGGTGCTTGGTGCCTGGTGCAGCAGCCTCTGTGGCCGCGGCAGCCTCTCTCCACTACACTCCCTCCCCTTCAAATCCAGCTCCCATTTGTCAGAGCTGCCCCCAGCCTCTCCCCAAATATGCAATAAGGCATCTGCATTGGTTTGCTCCTTTCCCGCTCGGTGTTGTATCGTATACGTATAGGGCTGGAGTGAGACATACCAGCGGAGGAGGTGGGTGTTGGTATCCTTCATTTGGTGGAGCCACGGCAAGGGTGTATGGTCGGAGAGGATGGTGAAGGCATTTCCAAGCAGAAAATATCTCAAATGCTTTCACACCCTATTTTTTTGCCGGTGCCTCTTTCTCAGTGGTCACATATTTTTGCTCTCTGGGGAAGTGCTTCCAACTAATGTAGAAGATGTGATGTTCTTCTCCATGCACTTCTTGTGCCATAACTGCTCCCAGCCCCACCACGGAAGAATCCGTCTGCAACAGAAAGGGGTGGCAAAAATCGGGGCCATACAAAACCAGATCAGAGCTGAGGGCCCATTTTAAAGCCTGGAAAGCTTCTTCGCATGAAGGACTCCACTGCACTCAGACTGTCTGGTCCTTAGATAGCAAGTCTGTCAATGTGGCTGCTATTGTTGCGGCATTTGGGAAAAAGCGCCGGTAATATCCTACCAGGCCCAGGAACTGCCACACATGCTTTTTCGTGATGGGGTGGGAATATTCCTGGAGGGCCTGCACTTTCCCAACCAACGGACATAGTGTCCCTCAGCCTATCATGTACCCCAAGTAGGTGGTCTCCTTCCAACCGATGCGACACTTCTTTGTGTTCACTGTTAGCCCTGCGTCCTGGAGGGTGGGTAAGACGGTTGCAACCTGAGCCAGGTGGTCTTTCCAGTCTTGGCTGTAAATTACCACATCATCTATATAAGCAGCAGCACATTTGCGGTGGGGTTGCAGTAGATGGTCCATCAAACGCTGAAAGTCGCGGGGGCCCCATGAAGACCAAAGGGCATTCGCACAAAGTGATAGAAGCCACTGGGTGTTGCAAAGGCTGTCTTTTCCCATGAGGGAGGATCGAGAGGGATTTGCCAATATCCCTTTGTAAGGTCCAAAGTGGTAAAGTACTGGGCTTCGCCAAGGCGTTCCAGAAGCTCATCTACGCACAGCATCGGGTAGTCGTTAAATTTAGAGATGGTGTTCACCTGGTGGAAATTGATACAGAATCGCCAGGTCCTGTCAGGTTTTGGTATGAGCATAAAAGGGCTCCTCCAAATGCTGGAAGAGGGCTCAATCACACCGAGATGCAACATTGTCTGGACCTCTTGTTCAACTATGGCTTGTAAACTCCGGGGAATGGGGCGAGCCCCCATTCAAATGACCATACCTTGTGGGGGGTGTCTGGATCATGTGCTGTATCCGGTCTGTTTCCCCCGTGATAGGGGTGAAGGTCTCCGTAAAGTTCTCAGTCAGACACTCCGCCTGTTGTTGCTGTTCGTCGGTGAGCTCATTACCAATGGCAGGTTTTTCTATGGCCGTAGTATCGGGGACCTGAGCTCCCAACTCAGGATTGGGGGAAAAGGTGTTATTAAGAGGTGCTCACATTCTTTCCATGGCTTTAATAAGTTGATATGATAAATCTCCCTCTTCTTCCTTCTGTCAGGCTGCCTTATTTCATAATTTACAGGGCCAATCTGATGAATAACCTCATACCATCCTTGCCAATGGGCCAGCAGCTTGGACTCTGCAGATGGGAACAGCAACAGGACTCAATCTCCTGGCTCGAAGCTCTGCATCTGAGTTCCTTGATTGTAGACGCAGGCTTGGGCTCGCTGGGCCTCTTGGCGATTCTCCTGGGCCAGGTTACCCACCTGTCGGAGATGTTCCCTTAACTCTTCCACATAGTGGAGGAGTCCCTTCGAGAGAGAGGGGGCTTGCTCCCAGGTTTCCCTCACGATGTCCAAGATGCCGTGAGGTCATCTCCCATACAGGAGCTCAAAGGGAGAGAATTTCATTGAGGCTTGGGGCACCTACCTGACAGCCATTAGAAGAGGGGGAATCTACTGATCCCAGCACAGCAGCTCTTCAGGGGAAAACCTTCGCAGCATCTCCTTCAGTGTTCTATTGAAACACTCAACCAGTCCATCCATCTAGGGGTGGTAAACCAAGGTCCGGATCTTGTGGACTCCCAAGATGGCATACACCTCCCACAGGAGTCGAGAATTAAAGTTTGTACTTTGGTCCATGAGGAGTTCTTGGGGAAGGCCAACTCACACAAAGATCTTAGCTCCCCTACAATGGTCCAAGCCATTGTGTTCTTAAGGGGAATGGCTTCGGAAAAATGGGCTGCATAGTCCATGAGCACCAGTAGAAAGTGGTAGCTGGCTGAGCTCATTTCCAAGGGTCCGATTAAGTCAACAGCAACACTTTCAAAAGGAGTCCCTACAACTGGGAGAGGGACCAAGGGAGCCTGAGGTACTCCTGCTGCTGCAGCTTTTTGACTGTTGGGGCAAGATGTGCAGTACATCCAGACTTCTGCCTGGACCCCGGGCCAATAAAAGCAGGAGGTGATCCACTCCAGCATCTTGTCTACCCCCATATGACCGCCCGCTGGAATGTCATGGACCAAGCGTAGCACAGCCCTTCAGTGAATCTGGGGCACCAGCAATTGGGCCTGGGTCCCTTCTGTCTCCGGGTTGCGCTCCACATGGTACAGTTGGTCATGCCATAACTCAAAGTGGGGCCAGGGCAGGTCTCACTGGGGTTCGGTTGGTACTCCATCAATCACAACGACCTGTTCATAGGCCTGACTGAGGGTGGGGTCCTCACTTTGATCACGGCAGAAGTCTTCAGTCTGGTGGTCCAGCAGATCCTGTACTGCCGGGGCCTCCCCCAGACCCTCAGGACGGTCTGCCCCTCCTGGCCCTCTTCAAGATGTCTCAGCTGGCTGACCCGCGGTTTGCATCACCTGCTGGAAGTCCAGCCAATTTTGCCCCAGTATTAGTGGGTAGGGAAGCTGGTTGGCTATCCGTACTGTGAGGGCATGGGTCTGCCCCTGCACCGTCAAGGCCACTGGCAGGGTAGGATACATCTTCAGGTTCCCGTGGATACACCTTATCCTGATCTGCCCCTGGGGTTGGTCTGTGCCAGTCACCGACTCTTTCAGAGCTAGGGTTTGTCCACAGCCTGAGTTGATCAGGGCTTCCACCTGTTGCCCTGAAAGGTCCACCAGCATGGTTATCTTTGGCACTAGCGTTCTCCAGGCCCGGCCTGCTTCCGTGTGCATGGCCCCAAAGGAGTACCCGGTGCTGTGGCACTGTCTCTGAAGGTGCCCAGGCTGGCCACAGTTCTAACACAGTCCTGGTCCTCCAGAGCTAGCTGTCCGGGTGGTTTGGGGTGCCACTGGGGCGTTGGCGGCGGTTTTCAGCAGGTCTGCCAGCCGGGCATCTGTTGCCCGCCCCCCCAGGCCAGGGTCTGCAATCTCTGGCCTGCCCCTTACTTAGCTGGTTCTGGTGGGCCCTGGCGGGACGGGATCCTCAGCTGCGAGGAAGTCTTCCAACAAGTGGACCGCCTGGTCCAGAGTGGTGGGGTGGTGCCACATGACTCAACTCCTCCCTCAGGCTGGGAGCACATGGAGAAACACTCCAACATCACTTGCTCCACCAATTCAGTCCCCAAGTGTCATTCCAGCTGCAGCCATCGCGTACATGCCTCCTTTAATTCCTGGGCCAGGGCCCAGGGCCTCATTCCCTCCAAGAAGGGCATTCCCCAAAAGCAGCTCCTAAATATCTCCGGGCTTATGTCCAAGGAATCTAAAGTAGTGGCCTTTACCTGGGTATAGTCCTGGGACACCTCATCCGACAAGGTCCTGTAGGCCGCCTGGGGAACCCCCATAAGGTCAGGAGCCAGGAGCATAGCCCACTGGCCTCTGTTCCAACCGGCTACAGTGGCCACCCTCTCAGAGGTGGCCAGAAAGGCCTCAGGGTCATCATCTCTTCCCAACTTCGTCAATCGGATCGGGGGTGGGGCTGATCCCGTGGCCACTCCCGCTGCTTCCCTAGACTGAGAGGGAGGAGATGGAGGCAAATGGGGTTGCTCCAAGGCCTGCCATTGCTGTTACATCTGCCAAGCTCCCATCTCATTCAGAAGCTCCCTCTGCTGGGCCTGCAGGGCTTGGAGGAACTGTTGCTGGCTCTCAGCCCACCAAGTCATAAACTTTTCCACATCCATCATCCCAACTTGCCTGTATGCTGGGCAGCGTGCTCCTTTAACTCAGGGGCACTGTTTGAGTTCCTCAGAGAAGGCACCACTTGTGGCAGGTGGGATCCCCGGAGCCGGGGGAGTCAGCCCAACTGCTGCGCAAACACGCCTCGCATGTCCTCTGCATTCCAGCCCCTTCGGCGGACTTATAACCTCCTGGATTCTCAGGATAGTAGTTCAGACCTTTGACTCTCAGGCAGGGCAAGGCAACCGCAGTAGCAGTTCAGGCCTTCAACCATCAGGGAGAGTAAAAGCAAGCACAGTAGCAGTTCAGGCCTTCAACCCTCAGGCAGGGTCAGCCAACACAGTAGCACTTCAGGCCTTCAACTCTCAGGCAGGTAAGGCAAGCACAGTAGCAGTTCAGGCCTTCAGCCCTCAGGCAGGGCAAGGCAAACACAGTAGCAGTTCATGGATGGTAATGGGGGAAGGGTGAGGGGAACGCAGGCCTGCCCACTCCACTGCGTTCCAGCCCACCGCCCTAGAAGTGGCAACACAGGGAGCCACTATGTCAGCAGAGCTCCTGACAAAGCACGCTGACTCATCACAGCAGGGCAAGCACCCACTGTCCCTGGGCTATTTCCTCCCCGTCCCCTTCCAGGTTACCTGGGGTCATAGTTCTCGTCGTCCCCCGGGTATGCAGCCAGCAAGATCCCAGTCAGGCCTTTGCTGTTGATGGGTGGGAGGTCTGGTAGCCTCTCATGTCTGTCCACCAGTGGTAATTCATCCAACTTGCAGGGCCGGGCACGTGGGACCCTCTAGGCTCTCGGCTGAGGGTAGCTCCTCAAGGTTCTCACCCGCTGTGGTCTTGACCCTGGTCTGGTCCTTCAGTTCCTTGGCTGAGGGCAACTCCTCCAAGTCCGCACCAGGGATGGAGTAGTAGTCAGGGCCTGCCTCCGGGTCTCTCCAGCAATCCTCTAGCACTTCAGGAGGAGGCTTCAGCCTCTCTGCTGGCCAGACTTCTGGTGGCCAGTTGGTCCTCCTCCTAAAAGGCTCTCCTGGTGGGTCCCTGGTCCGCCCTTTTATCCGGTCCCCTCTGTCCATAGCTCCTCCCTCAGGTTCCCAGGTCAAGTCCCATGCAAATGTCTTCTCTGCCCAGCAGGGGGAGCATGGGAGTTTTCTGGTGCTTGGTGCCCGGTGCAGCAGCCTCTGTGGCCATGGCGGCCTCTCTCCACTACATTCCAAAAGGACTGAAGAAGTATTCAGTGTGGGGGACCATACCAAAGCACCATTTTCAGAAGGGACCTCTATGCTCAAATGCAGCGTCAGGTACTCAGAAGTCAGTCATCTCAGAAATATGACAAAGCCAAGAGCTGCAGGTTATAATGTTAAAAAGGCAGCTCTTCTTTGACTGCTTTGTAGTTTGTGAACCCATAAAATTGATGGCATGTGGAGTATGCATCTTTCCCCCTGTCCACGGTATATTAGAGGGAGATGGAAATGCACAACATTTACTGAGTGTTTCCAGGGTTGTTATAGGAAAGAAAGAAGAGAGTCAGAATAAAGGTATGATCTGGCATGGCCTAGAAGAAGGTTGTTGGGAGAGTTAATAGTTATACCAAGATGTAATAACCGGAAGATGGCAATATTAGGGAAACAGTGATAGCACATAATTTGGTTACAGTAAGAAGTAAGTTTGGAAGGATTACATTTGTATTGCTAAATATCAGTAAGCATTAATTTCAACCATACCAACAAACACTTATGGTAAAGCATTTGTCAATAATAATAAAATTTTACAGATAGACAACATAGAAATAATGCTGCTTGATAACTTACTATAGTTTGATTTAATTTTTTTTAAATATTTTGACATACAATTGTTATTGGTAATGTTCATTTTAGCAGTTAGAAAGCTTGAAATTTTGTACTGCAATGCCTTCTGTCATTAAATAATTCTCTGACACACCTGCTATCTATCTTCCCTGTAACTTCCTTCAACTGTGGAAAATTTAAATGGATAAATTTTTTTTTAAATAATTTAAAGTCCATACTTTTGCATAACTGTGAAAACTGAAATAATGATCTAAAATATCCTAAAAAAAACAAGCATAGATATCATCCACTGGAATTTTAAAATAAATAAAAAGCAAAGTTTTTCTAACTTGATCATAAGGCAACTCAGGGAAAGGAGGGAGGAGTCAAGGAGAGGCGGGTCCAAAGGCCAGAGATCCTTACTTTCCTACAACAGGATGTTTAAGCCTTGCGGCACAGAGCATACAAAGTTACTGTCTTCTTCCTGAAACCATCCATCAACCATGTGTAAACTGGGGGGGAGAACCAGAAAGGCTCAGAGAAAAGATATCTTCTCCAGATTAGTCAGTGGCAGATTGAATTTGGCATCTTTGCCACTGAGGTCTTTCAAAGGACCATCAAAGATATTGCTGCATCATCAAACCTGCTGCCTCTTCAGGCCTAGACAATTTCCCAAGTGCTTTGATGAAACAGATTACAGGACAGATTAGTTTCTCTATAAATAGTTAGACCCAATATGAAGTTTGGCAGGAATTGTATGTGTGGAGAATTTCCCTGTTTTGTACTGGACATCAGAGATGGCAATAAACCTTCCTCTGACTGGAACACAGGTAGACAGTGCAACCTATAAAAATAGAAAACCTAGATATTCCAAAAGTATTGTAACTGCATGTGATATGATAGTGTTTGAAGTTGTGGTGGCTAGATACTCAAGTTCATGAAATGCTTCCTACATCCTGTCACTGTCTCTGCTTTTCATTGATAGAGATGCCTCTTTTGTGTTTTCTCAGCATCCTGTCCCTGAAGGGTTGGAAGGAAAAGATGATTTCTGTAACTGTGGTTTCAAAAAAGTTTGTTTGTGTTTTCATCTTCTGCCATTCCCTCTATCTCTCCACCACCTGTTCTAGTCCCAAATCATGTAAGTTTGGCTGTTTTGATGGTGTCCGAAGATCCATGCCTCATACCTCATTTGTTTAGCACCCACCTTTGAAAATACCCATATAAATACTTATATGCCAGTAAAGCCCTGGTAACACTTTATCTATGGGGAGAGGCTGTTACAAATTTACATGATGCTTATTCAGTGTTGTTGCATAAGAATCATGCATTTATACAGTATTTCAGCAAGCAGAATATCTGCATAAGCATTTCACTCATCGGAGGTCCATAATATTAAGGTTGCTGTCTGACTTTATGTGTTGATTAGACACATCTTGAGAAAACAAGGGGAAGATAGGCTTGACTGCTTAGACATTGATGTGGATAATGAGAACATTCACAATTTAGATAAGGCAAAAAACTAATTACAAGTGGTGTTAACACTTATGCTGCAGGGCATAAACCAACTACTAACTGTCTGAGGTAAGAAAGAGGCTCCCCCCCAGTTGAGTTCTACGGAGATTTTATGCCTTGTTTTGAAATTTCTGCTACTAGTCACTGAGCCAGTGCCTGCAGTTCTTGTATTCCTGCTGAGAAATGCATGGTGGTGGTGGGGGGGGGGACCTCTACCTTAAGGTCCTCCTTTATTTGTATTCCTTTCGGACTTCAAGCATGCATAGCTTCCATAGGATCAATTTTTTACTTACTTATATCTGTGATGAAGTTCAAAATGTGATTGTGTATGCCAAGTCTGAAAAGTAATAAATTTGATTTAGACAGATTACTTGTATTACAGACATAGGCTTTTCTGGTAATGGGATCTTGGCATTTCTACAGCTCTTATTACACATCTGAACTTTACACACATTACAAGCATGGTTTTCTGAATACCCTGTTTGTTTAACGATGTTCCCCAATATGAGTTTTTCTTTTAGATTTCTGTTTTTTTTGTTTTTCTTTTCTCCCTAACAGAATGCAAGGACAAATATAAACACTTATGAACTGACAAAGATTTGTTACTACTTGATGCTTCCAAATACCCAGAAGGGACAATATATTTCACTAAGCTAATTTGGTATTTCAGAAGAATGCATGATTCAGTACAGTATGGTACATACTTCCAGAAAGTAGGTTTCAGCACCACTGCTGCCTAGTTGTTGCTAAAATATCATTTTTGGTTGTAGTAACTTCTAGAGCTGTTACTGCTAGAAATTTTGTTTTTAAAATGAAAGCTGGTGATTAAATGATGAAGCAATTAGTACTGGTTATTTAAATAACTACAGAGTTATATTTTATTAATATTCATGTTGGATTTAGCATCACAAGATGAATCAGGAAGCTTTCAGGTATCTTTAGAGTCCAAAACTATGTTTCTTCATGGATAATGAAATTATTCTTTTTCTGACCTTCATGTTTTATCACTTTAATCACTGAAAAAGAAAAGGTATAGTAAAAAGCTATAAGCAGTCTGAATGTGATCATATCCACAGCACAAATTCAAATTTTTGCATTGTGTAGAGCTGATCAAACAAGTGACAAATAATTTATCTAATTAATATGGTTCTTGGCCTGTTAAGGCTCCTTTAGATGAATAATGAATTCACAATTTGACTAGCCCAGAGGAATCCTTGTAAATCAGCTGTTGTTTCCCTTTCCCTAGTATAGTGGATCTCGTGTATCTAAAGCAGGCATGGACAGGTATACTGCATTTGGATGGCTCCTGGCTGCTGGAATGAGCAAACTCAGGTCCCTTAGTTTTCTCCAGGAAGTGGCAGAGTCCCCTTCTAGCTTCAGAATGAAGGCATGTAAAGGTGGCTTAGAGTTATCTTTGTCCTCAACCTCCCATCCATGGGATTAGCAGAGATTCAGCCCAGAATGTAGTTCATAACATTTCACAGTAGTGCTAGATATAGGATTTGAAAGGGAGAACACCACTTTACCTTCCAGTCTAGGTGTTGCACTCTGAAAATGCTTTGCAATGTTTCATAGAATGGAAAGAGGGCTTGAAGCTCGAAATCCAGTAGAAGTGAGGGGGGGGAAGACGACTGCACAAGTCATGTAGGAGACACTAAAGAGTTTGGTTTCTTTGTCACTATAATTCCCAATATTTTAAAAAGGGATTTTAAAAAGGAGGGCGGGGGAGGCAAAACACAAAATCCTTCATTAAATGGTGGTGGGGTGGAGGGTGGAATGAGGCTAATATTTGAAGAGTCATGTCTATATTGAAGATCTTACGTTAACATGGGTAACCAGGAGGTTGTTTTGACTGCCTGCATTTTTGAGTGTCCAACTTGAAGTGTGTTAAATTTTCCTATTTCCAGAGGTTAGATGCTGCTTCTCGGAGTGATTGCATATGTCCATTCTATTTCAGATGTATGCGCACCCCATGGAACAAAGCCAGATATCTTTTCCCATAGTACTACTTGTCAAGGCTGTGCATATGCCGTCCACAAGCTCCTGTTCCCAAACAAAGATATATATGGTGGAGCCATCCTAACACCCATTCAGTTCCTTCTTACTGCCTATGGTTGGTAAATGGAGTGGGTTGTGTGTCTAGTCACACAACTCTTCGGCTGTGTTCACACGGCACTTTTGTTTCGAAACAACCTCGTTGTTTCGAAACAAAAAAAACCATGTTCACACGACGCACAGTTGTTTCGAAACAAGTTAAACCCCATTTGGGGACGAAACAACCTCGTTTCGAAACACTTGTTTCGAAACAACACATGTGAACATGTTGTTTCGGAACAATAGGTTCCGAAACAACATTTAAAGGGCTGCCGCCTCAGCACCCTGGCCAGGGAACACTCAGCACCTTGGCCAGGGTGCTGAGGGCTGTCCCCTGGCC
>ML682060.1:31375510-31608704 GCA_007922195.1 Podocnemis expansa
ACAACTTGTTTCGAAATAACCCTGTGCATGTGAACACAGCCTTCCTTCTTCTTCGAATGCTGCTCAGATGCATTCAGTAATAGGTGTCTCCGTGCCGGAGCTCTGGATTGGTCGGAAGAAACTTGTCCTAGCCTGTCAGAAGAGGGGAGGCAGCCTCCGCCCTCGGTGGCTGTATATGCAGCTGCCTCCCCAGTACTGTGGTTTACCCCTCCCCTCGCCCCTTAAGCGGTGACTTCCCTGAAGATGGAAAACCACCTTTTTTCCCCTCCTCGCACCCCACCCTTCCTGGATATTCCCCCTACCACGCGTTTCCCACCCGAACACCTCGGTAGGGACAAGAGGTGCATCTTGTTGTAGCCCCAGCCCCACAGTGGAGGCTCCAAGAAGCACATATTCAAAGCCTACCTACAACAAAACTGTGCCTGTGGCCCTGATGGCTTCCTCAGGTAGGCCTCCTCATGTCCGGGTCAGAGGAAGGGGAGGGGATACCTCTGATTGCACCATCAGTTCAGCAGGCACCAGCCACTGTGACCCCAACTCCAATTCAATACGAATATTTCCTGCTCACTGAAAGGGACACATCCACGTAGCCAGAGTGTATCTTTACCTCTGAAGGGGGCCAAGGTGAACGGCCCACCCCACTATTTCCCTTCCTTATGGGAACTACGGTTCCACTCTCTTACCTTCTGGTGATCTAGTGAGGACCAGGGCCTCCATCCTAGGAACCCTCACCCTCAGTCTGCCTCCCCATCGAGGTGGTCAATTTTCTTCTGTCCTCACCCATAAACATGGGCTGGGTGTACCTCCTTCAAACCCCAGACAGGGAACCCAGGAGAGAACACCTAGTCACATCCCCACATAGTGAAACTGCGAAGGGTCCACCCCTTTGGGTGTTCTCCCACCAACACACCTCTCCACGTCACTAGCTGCCTTTCTGGGCAGGTGTCCATATGCAGACAGAGGGTTTCTTCTTCCCAGGGTACTTGTAGCTACCTCTCCTGCTTCTCGGTCCTGTACCCTGAGAGGACACGTTCTGCCCCCCCCCCCCACCTGTGGTTTTCTTGGGACCATCTCACTACGTTGGATCATAGACTCTTAATGCTACCGCGGGTTACCCCCATGTGCATTGGTGGCACCCATTAGTATTGCGGCTCGTCTTCAATTCTTGAGGACCCGTTCACACCCACTGCCCACCCACTGGTGTGATAGACAGCCTGGTTTCCTACAATATGTAAGAATTTTGGGGTTGTACCCCTTTATTCGCCCTCTGGCTTCCCGCCTGGGGGAAAACTTCATTTGGTTCTCTGACTCCGGAGTGTCCTTGAGATGCTGCAGTTGCCACCCTGTAACGGTTTCACTTCCTAGCTCATAGGAAGGAACCTCCCTCGGCATCAGGGTTCTTCAGATATCCATGTATTGAGGAGTTTCTCCTTAGCGCCCCTGGCATGGCAGAGCGGTAGCGCTATCCCTCTAGGAAGTACTGTAGGTGCTGAGTCCGCGACCTTACATGGCACTTCTACGAATCTTTTGGTCCTCGATGGGGTGACCAAATCATAGCAGGGATTAACCCTGACCCTTCTCATCCCTCCCTCACGCACTATTGAGGGCTCTCGTGATGCAAAACCCTGCAAGCTTATAGGCCCAGAGAGCTTTTCCTGTGAATTCTTCTGCTCCTGCAGGCCCTAGAAGAACCAACTCCTTAACACTGCCTCAGGCCACCTTGCTGATGGTGACTCTTTGCCCGGAGCTTCTCGCCTGCGAGAACTCAGTCCTGGGTGCCTATTCAGCTGAAAACGTGCACTCCTGCACTACCCGGTTTATACCTAGCATACCATAGGCCGCTGTTCTGCTCAGCCCCATATGCTGCTGTTTAGTGTCCTGTGGTCTTCTCAGTCATTCTTGAGCCATTCTTACAACCCTGTATCCTCATCCTCACTTGCTTTGACCAGACAGCTATGTTTGGTCACGAGCTAGATAAGGGGTATGGTCACTCCCTTACGACTACCTGCGTACCCAGTAGTCGCCAGATCAGTTCATAACCACGTGGCTCCAGCTAAGCCTTTGGGTGATCAGTTCAGGAACTAATCTCTACCCTTTCTTCATTCTTGTGCGAGGCATGGCTAATATGGCTAAACTCGCACTTGTTGGCATTCAGCGTTCTTCCACGAGTCCACGTGACAAGACCTATGACCAGACACTATATTCTGCCGGTCATACTCCATATTTCCACCTATGCGGAACACCTAACGCAGCCCTTTATGTTTAGGTTGCATCCTTTACTCCAGTTATGGTGACCTTGTTTCGACCTGCTTATGCATATATGCCTCGGTGGGTTCGGTCCTGCCCCTGTCCTGGGTTGGCCCTCAGTTCTTGATCCTTCTGGGCTGCATCAAGGCTTGTTCACCTCTTGTCTCCGGCGAACATCTTGTTGCTGCGCCTCTACCTTATGGGGCATGTTGTTGTGCTGAAGGTGAAAGAACCAACTCCACCTGCCATCCATCAGCATGGCTAGTAGTCACCTATTACTGAACGCATCCAAGCAGCGCTCAGAGAAGAATGGTGCGTTACTCACCAGTAACCGTCCTTCTTCGAGATGGGCTGCTCGGAATCATTCAGGTCCCTTCCCTCCATCCCCGCATCTGGAGTTGGTGACTCTAAGGAACTGAGGAGGGGTTGGGAGGCAGCTGTATATATAGCCATGGGGTGGCACGAGGGGCAGGGGCTGCCTCCCCTCTTCTGACAGGCTCGTACAAGTTTTTTCCGACCAATCCGGTGCTCCGGCACGGAGACACCTATTACTGAATTGATCTGAGCAGCCCATCTCGAAGAAGGACTGTTACTGGTGAGTAACCCACCATTTTTCTCTCAGAAAATATTAAAATTTTGTAAGTACTTCTGAGAGTTAGTCATAATTTAGTGGTGGTTGTGTATAATTTTTCTGTTTTCACCTTGTTTTGAAGATGCAATGCCTTTTTCATTCTTTGGATATATTAATTCAAAAGGGCAAGTCATAGCTGGTTTTGGTTCATCAGATTCAGTTTATAGGAGCAAGTCTTGATGTAGTTATCTGAAGGCATACTTACCTCAGGCTAGTATTCAAGGAATGTTGGGTATGTGCAAAGATCTCAAGGCTCCTGCTTACACAACAGTAAGCGTTTTAGACCATGATGTGGCATTCTAGGACATGATAGGATGCACATATGATGTGACATTCCAGTCTTCACATTAGAGGCATACAAGAAGCCACAGTTCTCTAGAACTTGTTTTCTTCAAAAATGCTATGAGCCTCAAGGATTTTCACTTCCCAGACATTCAGAACCATTTGGCAGATCATTCCAGCACAACGTTTATGTAAGGAACCAAGGCATAGGCAGTCTTTCCTAATTGTCCCATCTGGACTGGGATCTTTATGTCAGGGGTGGTAGAGATTGGGCAGGAGTCAGAGGAATTTCAGGAACAACGTTCAGTAAGTGAAAGTCAGGAAAGTCAGCTATTGTTGGAGTTCAGGGGTAGTATGACGCTAAAATCAGAAGGCAAGACTAAGGGTCAGAGTCAAGCTAGGATCAGTGACTGGGAGACAAGTTGAAGTCTGTCATTGCAGCAGGAGATAGATTTTGTGATTGTCTAGATGTCTTCCTGCGGCAACTTGGAAGGGGGAAGGGGCAGAGCAACTAGGATGCTTAGCCTGTCAGTGGACTGTAGTATACTGTCACTCTGTCTCTCTTGGGTAGTATTTCCTGAAGCACTTACTCCCCTTAGTGCTCCCTTGCGGTCGCTCTGCATGGCCTCCTGGTGGGACTGTGGGAAAGTCAGTCATCCCAAACTCTGCAGACCAGGTTTCTAGTTCCTGGACTCTTAAAATTCAACATGAACCACAAAGGATTGTGCTGCATGTGCAGTCAGTTTCATCGATCTCCTGTAGAATTAGTGAGGCCTATATCCTGCAAGTGAATTCTGTCAGGCAGACCCTTGTGCTTTTGGAACCCATTGGAAGGTTGGTGTCTGTGTTAGTTAATGTATTCTGTGCTGGAAAGATCCTTCTGAGTACAGGGAGCAGGAAAACTTACTTTTTCTTCAGAAATTATAAAAGTAAAGAAAGAAAATCCACAACATGCTATTTAAAGGAAGCTTTACTTTTAATTTGACAATTTAAAACACTACCAGAATTTGAGTTAGCAGAAATGCAGCCAATTGTAGGATTGGGGGTCTCAATTTGTAACTAACCAATGGTCAGTACTGTGCAATGAAATTAGAATGTACTGAATAACAAATGTAAATAGCACATTGGTTCTGTATGCTTTTATTTCCCCAAAATGATACTAGATGAATATCTTTTTGTAATGATGTGTAAGCCTTTAACAAGTTCATCAAATTATGTCATTTTAATGAAAGATGTTTGTTATTTAATCTGCTACTTGACATGAGAATTCTAGTATTTCTCTGTGCGCTAATCTGGAAAATGCAGCATTTTCATAATTTCTTATAAGCATTCAACTTTTGACCTCCTGCTATTCATGTTTTTATGCTTAGCACAAGAAAATAGTTATGTGTAGTGCAAATCGCAGACAGTTTATACATCAAACTTGTTTGCTTTCATTGTTTCAGTTTAAAGTACTATTAGGTGAAACAAGTCAAAATTTTCCTTTTTCTCTTCCCCTTGTACTTAATATTTGTAAAACATTCATGTGAAAGCACCAGATTGGAAGCCAATAAACCATAGTCCTCTATTTATCTACATATTGCATTGTACTTATGTTTCATCTGCCCACAAGTTTGGGAGAGAGCATAATGCAATCCTCATGCTAATTCACGCCTTGATCTGAGACTGCCAACTAGTTATTTAATAACAGTCATTGTGGCCGAGGTTACTATATAAACATCTGGCAAGTGGAAACTGAACCAAGACCATGAGTTCATTTCATATGAATCTGGAGCTGCTTCTGTTTATTTTGGATAGCTCAATTTTTGGTACCTTGAAATACTTTATTTCTTATTTTCAGAAGTGACAAGTACTCACAGGTCCCATTAACTTCACTTGGAGTTGAGTATTCAGCACTTCTGAAAATCAGGCCCAAAAGTGTTTCAGGTGTGGCAACCAAAAATTGGGTAATCCAAATTGGTGACTATTTTGGGAAATATTAACTCTGGCCATGATTACATAAGCTGGAAAGCACTAAGTTATGCACTTAACTGTAATATCATTTACTTTAGTGGGACTTAGACACAAGCGCAACATTAAGCATCTGCTTAAATGCTTTCCTGAAGTTGCATCTTCATTACTTTGCCAGTTCCTAAGGCATTTTTTCTCTGTGCTTGATCAGTAGTAAGTGCTTGTCTAGGCGATGACTTAGTCTGCAGCAGTCTGGGATGTAAATCTACAGTGCTATTGTATGCCTCACACTAACTGTGTGAACCTTGCTGCCACGCACTGAAAAAATTACCTAGTGTGGAACTTTTAGTGCACAATACCAGAGTCTACATGGACAGTCAGTGCATGCTATATCAATGTGCTGTAGATTTACACCTGAACTTGCCACACACTAACTTTTCAGATAGACTTGCTCAATGTCATAGATATTAGATGTCTACATGTGGTTAGAAATAAAAACAGAAATCTAGAACTTTGAATTTATTAGATGCAAATATCAAGCACAAGATGGGGTTTAATAAACATGTTTTGGAAAAAAAAATACGTAAATTAGTTATCAGCCTGGTGTTTTGTTACTGTCAAATAAAGCTTATATCTAAGCCAAATATTTTTTCCATACAAAAGGAAGTTCCTGAATTTAATTTCCTTAGATGCTTACTCCAACACACTGAGATAAAGATTTGCAATGAAGGCATCTATAAACTTGCATCACACCTTTCTGCACAGGGAAAAAGATTGAAGAACTAAAATATATTTTCTTATTAAAAGTATATATTCGTAACCTCACGTTGACAAAGAAATAGATGGATAAAGGTAACAATTAAAAAGTGTTTTTTTTTACTGGCAGGTACAACTGATAACATTTTACTTTCCATTATAAGTGTTGAAAATAGATGTTCAAACTACTAAAATACTACACACAAGTGCAAAGGTACAAAAGGACTTTTTAACTGTGACTACTGTAGTTGAGTCTTTACATCTGTATTATTAGGAATAATTTACAAAGGTTCATGGTGAATTCTCCATCACTGAAATGTTTTCAGTCAAGACTGGACATTGATTTCCTAAGAGATATACTCTAAGATTTTTTAGGACATTCTGTGGCCTGTGTTATATAGCTGGTCAGATTAGCTGATGACTATGAATCCTTCTGGCCTTGGAATCTATGAATTACCATAACTATGTATAACACTGAATAACTTTAAGTTTTCTGACCATTTGTGACATGTAAAGTGAGGAACACAGAGACCATGAATAGGCCTGAAATGCACTTATAGTACATAGTATTACTCAATTTCCCTCATGTGCCATGTTTTCTTTCACAGTATAAAATGTACCTATGTTATCCTATCTAATGTATATCCTCATGAATTGCCATCATTCTTTTATAGTCTGAAACAATCACCATTTCCAGCATGATCAGTTCTAAGTATGATCACTAAACAGGGCTAATTCCCTGCTGCCAATCAACACCAAAAGACTCCCATTAATTTCAGCAGCGTTGTCACTGGTGCCTGGCATACAGGGCACATGCCCCGAGTCTCAGTGCCCGTGCCTCAAGTGTCTGGGCCAGCCCCCTCCCAGACCAGAGACCCTGGCTGGTGCACCTTCCACAATGCCTGCCTCTCCCAGCCCTGGACCCGGCTGGGGATTGAGGCCAGGAAACCTGCAATGGCATCCACTTCTCCTAGTGTGGGATCAAGGCTGGACACCCACGGCAATGCCCGAGTGTACCGGCCCCAAACCTGGCCGGGGATCTGGCACCAGGCTGAGGTGGCAGGAGCCCGATGAATAATCGAGCTGGGGCACCAGACTGTGGCCTATGAGGCGTGGCCCAGGGGCAGCGGCGTTCCTGATTTTCAGGTGACTTATGTAGGCAAAAGAAACAAGGAGCCTTGTTGCACTTAATAACTAACAAATTTAGTTGTCACATGAACTTTTGTGGGAGAAAATCCCACTTCATCAGATGCTGGTGCTCCCCAGTGTTTGAATCTTAACAACGCTTTGATTTTCTCTTACAGTGTGACGTGATCCCATGACTTACACTTCCCTGCATTTATTTTCCTCCCGTTCTGTAAGTTTCTGCATCTTCAAAGCATCTGATGAAGTGGGATTTTCTCCCACAAAAGCTCATGCAATAAATAATTTTATTAGTCTTTAAGTGCCATAGGACTCCTTGTTTGTTCTGCTGAACTAGACTAACACAGCTACCCCTTTGGAAGTAGGCAAAAGAGCAATGACATCAGGTCCTGTGAGTTGCATGTGATCTTTCTGATTGCCAGTTCAAACCTCATACTTCCTAAATGTTTTTAATGCTTTTAAAATTAAAAGATATTCTACGCTTAGGCTCCCATGCCACAAACACTTATCTATGCTCTTAGCTTTCTTCACATACATAGTCCTATTGATTTGACTGAAGTTCTACATCAGAGCAAAGTTATTTATGTGTGTAAGCGCAGGAAAACAGCCATAATCAAGAAATAAAATGTGTCTTCATTTCTAAAAGTGACCTTTGCCCCTTCCTCTATAAAAATGAATGGGAGGAGGTAAAACAGTTATAGAGGAGGTTTTTAAAACATTGCAAAGCAAAGCATTGTCTCTTGAAAGAGTCTGTTTTATTTTAAATTAGTGACTAAAAATGATAGAGACAACACCATTTTCAATGAAATCTTTAGATTTTTCATAACCAATTGGAAGTGGATTTCTTTTTCTCATTTCAGTGCTATCCAAATTATCCATATTTAATGTATTTGTAGGAAATGAACACATATTTTATATTTGAAACGAAGGTTATTCCTTAGCTTCCTCAGCTTCATTATACAGAGTAGATTTAAATCTGAGTGGTAGTGTGGTACTACTGATTCTTTTCTAAAATTTAGGGGTTTTGTATAGTTCATCCAACATTTGTTTCTTTTCTAATTTATGCTTTATTTCTTACAGTTCAACAGAAGAGCAGTTTCATTGGCAAACACAAGGTAAAGTATATCTTGCTTGCCTTCTATATCTACATATATTTCCCCAATAATATTTGTGTTATCAAAAAGAGAACAAAAAATAGCAAAAGCATGGGTTTTATGTGTTTGCCTTCATTACAAGTGTACATAAATTGACAGCTTTTATTATCCCCATATAGAAGTAGTAGTAACTGGTACTGATGGAAATGGTTGGACAGCACGAGAGTATAGTGTACAGAGTTTGATTGTTAGCAGTGTTATAAATGTCTCAGTAATTAAACCTCAATCACTTATCAATAACAAGCACATGCTTTCAAGGCCTGGTGGGCTATGTCCACACACAGCCAGTTAAATCAATTCTACTGTAATTGATTTAACCAAATCAATCCAAAAATAGTTAAATTGATTTAAGTAAAATTGATTTAACAGGTCCAGAGCAAAAATATCCAAATCGAACTAGCATATCCAGACACCAGACTTGCTAGTTCAATTTGCAAGAGGGGCACCCTAGGAGGGAGGGAGGGATCCCCCTGTGCCTTGCATCCCCCACTGCTGTTGGGGCAGTGGGGAGGGACCTGTGGGGCACCCCGCATGCCCTGCTGTTTGCAGGGTGGCAGGGACAGGGAACCTGGGGTGCCAGTTCCCCCCCCAACTTTCTGGCAGCTGGCTGGGCAGCGGGGCTGGAAGCCAGGGCACCCTGCTTCTCTGGCTTGCTGGCAGCTGGCCAGGCAGTGGGGCAGGGAGCCAGGCCAGCTGGAGGGGGGGTGGGCCCCCCTGCACCTCCCCTCCCTCCCTGGCTAGCGTGCTGATAGGCTCCCTGTCCAGGGTGCTGAGGGGGGATGGGACTTCCTTCCAGGGTGCCATGCACCCTGGGAGGAAGATCAACTGTTATATCGATATGTGGGTCATATCAATAAAACAGAGCCACGTGGGGTTATTTCAAAACCGCAGTTTCAAGATAACGCTCATTTTGATATCAAACTAGGTTTTATTATTTTGAAATGATTTTCCTTATTTCAAAATAAGGGAGCTCCTTATTTTGAAATGAGGAATTGTCATGTGGACATAAACATTTTTAAATCGAACTAATCAGTGTTATTTTGATTTAAAACATTCATGTGGACATACCTGTGGAATGGGTGTGGGTGCATTTTTCTGGGCCAGCACATTCCCACCTCCTTTGAAAATTAGAACTTAAATGTTATCAGACCCCTTGACTAGCTGTGAATTTTTAATTGTTTCCTTTATTTTCTTACCTTTTGTATATTCTTTATATTATTTTAATAATTGTTATAATATTTTATTACAGATGGTCAAAAAGATATAGAGGATGAGCTCACAACTGGTCTCGAGCTGGTGGACTCCTGTATTAGATCATTGCAGGAGTCAGGAATACTTGATCCACAGGACTATTCAGCTAGTGAAAGTAAGTTTCCAAGAGTTTGCCTTTCTTTGTCTAGATCACCAGATTCCAGAACTGCTATTCAGAGTACTTCATGTTTTTAAAATGAAAGTAAAATGTGTCATAATAGTTTTCTCATTTCATCTGTAGTTATTGGTAGCAGGCAATATAGACTGAGTTATCTATAAATGTGCTTATTACCTACCTACTTATATGGACTATAGAAGCTGCGGACAAAAAGTAGTGCGGTTTTTTGTTAGATAACAGTTATTTAAGGAATATATCTTTTCATATTGTATGGCTGTGACATCTGCAAAGGTCAAGCTTCAAGATTTTAGTGTTAGTACTAGAAGATTTTTAACCAACAGGAATACAGTTTGCAAAGGAACTAAAATAAATTATATTCTGATTGGATGAATCTTCATAATTTCTTGTTTCACATTTTTACCACACAACTATGAACTACTCAATAAAGCTAAAATTTGCAAAATGATTTGCATGAACTTAGCAACCCAAGCTATCATCTTCAAGATGAGAGTTGAGCAGATAATAGGCATTTTGGCAAAAGTGATGGTTGGAGCCTGGTGGCTTCTTTCAAAGGAGATGGCCTAGGGTTGTGGAATGGGTGCTAAATAGTCAAATTGTATTTTCAGAGCTGTGAGGTGGGTTACCTGGGCCCCATAACATAACCAGCTGCTTGCAACCTAGTTGTGGTACAGACCTGTTTTCAACGGCTTTGGAAATATTAGGGTAGTCTCATTTTGGTTTGAAAAGAAACATGGTAGCTCTCTTGCTGAAGCCAGGGCTGAGGAGGTGGACAGATTGGCTGAGGAGGGAAGTGTGGAACATGAGCTAACTGGCAGAGAGACTGGGACTGAGAATGTGAGGAGGAGGAACCCTAAGACTGGGAGTGTGAGATCAGAAATTGCTGGGCAAGGAGACTTGGACTGGAATGAGAACTCTGCCTTGGACTGGCTGCGTTAGAAGAACTGGACTGGAATGAGGGACACAGAAGTTGGGAAGGTGGCCTTCATTTGTTCTTCTTGTCCATATGCTTTATTATGCAATCCACTGCCCCCTGCCTCACTCAGTCCACAGGCTGGATCTGTTCTGCGGGTTAATTAGAGTTGGAAAATGAAGCAGGATGTAATCTCTCTCAGCTCAGGGTCAGTTACTGCAGACATTGCCCAGTGTGAGTAGTAAATGAGGCAAAGGACTGAAGGAAGAGAAATGAAGGTCACATGTTTAATGTAACTGAAAGATGCCTTGGAAAATTAGATTCTCTGCCAGCATTTCTGTGTTATACTGAGCAAATCACTTAAAAGAGCCTTTCATGGGTGGTCAGTAATTGTCTGTGCCTCATTTTCTGGATGTCTGACTTGGGAGCTTTGGGTCTGATCTACAGGTTCTGTGCACTCAGCTGTGAACCGTGGTCAATGGAAACTATGCATACAAGTGCTATCTAATGGTAACTAATCTGGAAAATCAGGTCCTTGGTGTCTCAGATTGGGTATTCAATTAATGGATGCTGTTGATTTTAATCTCTCTGTACTTCAGTTCCCCATCTGTAAAATGTGGATACTAAGAATTCATTATCTCATGGGGTAGCTGTGAAAATAATGTTTGTGAGCCATTTAGTCATGAGCACCATAGAGAAGCCTATGAAGAAATTAATAATAATTCTGTCTTCAGAGTTAGGTTTGAGTACAGGAAGTAAAGAAGTTCTAAAGCCACGTATTGAACAAAGAGAATAAAACAAAATAGTAAACGCTTACTCATTCAGTGCACAGAGAACACCCTGTGCTCTGAATGGCATGGGCACTGTTTTAAAAATAGTATGGGATCATGTAATTAGAAACTGTATCATAACACCTACACACAAGGAGGCCAACTTAAGGTTGTGCTGGCAACTTTAATTCTGTCATTTCCTAACTCGTTAGTACTTGACTTCACAATCTTCAGACTGAAAAATATGTATGTATAAGAATACACTAAAGAGCTGGGCTGACAATGTGTCTGATCTGCCTTGGCAGCCCTTGATTATTGTCTGGCCAGATTTTTGAATTTGCTGTTATCAGAGGCTGCCCAGGGATGTACCCACTACTAACTTTCCTGTCTGCTCCTCTGACCTGAGTATATGTAGGAGAACAAGCCAGTCTATCGGTGGCTGTTCCTCAGGGAGGGATTAGTATGTCTGTGCTTTGGACAGCCTTTACACCCCCCCCTGCTTCCCTCTGAAGCAGATGGAAGAAGATGCTACATAACAGGTAGCCATTGTAGTACACTCCTTAAATCCCAAGGATCACGTCACATGTAGCACCAGTGTTATTAACAGATATAAGGCATGGAAAAATGTGTAAGGGGATGTAGATATCAGCCACAGAAAAGGGTATTGTGCGGGAAAGATGCTGTGCTGGTAATTGATTGTGGTGTTCTGTATTTACTTTTATTGATGGGGAATTTGGAGAAGCATTAGAATCATAGAATTATAGAATCATAGGGTTGGAAGGGACCCCACGAGATCATCTAGTCCAAACCCCTGCCGAAAAAGCAGGACCACTCCCACTAGATTATCCCAGCCAGGGTTTTGTCCAGCTGGGCCTTGAACACCTCCAAAGACAGAGATTCCACCACCTCCCTAGGTAGCTTATTCCAATGCTTCACCACTCGCCTAGTAAGAAAGTTTTTCCTAATATCCAGCCTGGACCTCCCCAGCTGTAACTTGAAACCATTGTTCCTCATTCTGTCCCCAGTTACTACTGAGAACTGTCGAGCTTCATCCTCCTTGGAGCAGCCCTTCAAGTAGTTGAAGGTTGCTATCAAATCCCCCCTCAGTCTTCTCTTCTGCAGGCTAAACAAGCCTAGTTCTTTCAGTCTTTCTTCATAGGGCTTGTGCTCCAGGCCTTTAATCATTTTTGTTGCCCTCCACTGAACTTTCTCTAATTTGTCCATGTCCTTTTTGTGGTGGGGAGCCCAAAACTGGACACAGTATTCCAGATGTGGCCTTACCAGTGCAGAATAGAGGGGAATGATCACATCCCTTGATCTGCTGGCAACACTTCTTCTGATGCACCGCAGTATGCCATTGGCCTTTTTGGCAGCAAGAGCACACTGCTGACTCATATCCAGCTTCCCATCCACCATGACTCCCAGGTCCTTTTCTCCAGTGCTGCTATTTAGCTGATTGCTCCCCAGCCTGTAGCAGTGCATGGGGCTTTTTTGTCCCAGTTGCAGGACTTTGCACTTGTCCTTGTTGAACCTCATGAGATTTCTGTTGGCCCACTGCTCCAGTTTGTCTAAGTCTCCCTGAATCCTGTCCCTGCCCTCCAGGGTGTCTACCGTTCCCCCCAGTTTGGTATCATCCGCAAACTTACTAAGTGTGCAATCTATCCCATCATCCAAATCATTAATGAAGACGTTGAACCAAACTGGCCCTAGGACCAACCCCTGGGGACACCACTCGTTACTGGTTGCCAACTTGACATGGAGCCATTGATTCCTACACACTGAAACTGTTGATCTAGCCAGTTTTCTATCCACCTTACAGTCCATGCATCCAACCCATACTTCCTTAATTTGTCAGTGAGAATGCTGTGGGAAACCATATCAAAAGCATTGCTAAAGACGAGGTATATCACATCAACTGCTCTTCCTGCGTCCATAAATCCAGTCATCTCATCATAGAAGGTGATGAGGTTGGTCAGGCATGATTTACCCTTGGTGAATCCATGCTGACTGTTTCTAATCACTCTATTTTCCTTCAAGTGTTTCAGGATGGATTCTTTGAGAAGCTGCTCCATGATTTTTCCAGGGATTGAGGTGAGGCTGACAGGTCTGTAATTCCCTGGATCCTCCTTTTTCCCTTTCTTGAAGATCGGCACTATATTTGCTTTTTTCTAGTCCTCTGGCACCTCCGCCATTTGCCATGAGTTTTCAAAGATAATGGCCAACAGTACTGCTATCTCATCAGCCAACTCCCTCCGCACCCCCGGATGCAGTTCATCCAGCCCTATGGACTTGTGCACATCTAGCTTCTTTAAGTAGTCCCTTAGACTGAAGGGTTGGAGTATAGTACTTGTTTAAAAGATCCAGGTTGTTCTAAGGAGGGGATCCTCTGGATATAAATACTGGCATATTCAGAACATTACTCTTGGGAGTTCCTCTGCTCTGCTGTGACTGTCCCAAGGCCCATTTCCCTGTGCCATCCCACCTCAGTAAACCAATGTTTAGCAGAGTGCTGAGTCCAGCAAAAGCTTCTCCATTTCAGTATTATCATCCTGGGATGAGTTTGTCATTCTGTACTAAAGTGGTTGTTGAAAACATAGTTGGCAGTCATACTGCACAGGGGAAATCACTGATCTCTTTTCACATTCCAGCCCCATACTTTGTGGGTGGACAGTGTCTCAAGATCTCATATTGGTGTCTTCTGCTTTGACTTTGCTGGCTCTATTCCATGCATCTCTAACGGTTATTGATGTGTCTTGGTTGTTCTGGATTCTCTAACAGAACAGAAATGTTTCTCACACAACTCTGCACAAGTACTGTAGCTGCTGACAAGACTCATGTGCAAAATGATAATGCAACATGGGAAAATTCAGTGCTGTGTTTCTGAGTGAAGAAGCCAGTTTTACAAATTGATTTATCCAGGTACTAAGTGACCCTCATCTCAGTAGTGTCTGAGTGCCACCGTAGTATTCCACAACATCCCAGTGAGGTAAGCAAGTAATGATACACTTTAGATATAGTTCTAGAGCTCAGGCATAGAGAGATTAACTGAGTTGCTTGAGGTTACTCAGGAAACCTATGGCATAGCTGAGACATGAATCTACATTGCCTGAGATCAAGTGCAGGTCCTTAGCCACAAGTTCACCCTCCCTATCTTTTACATTCCTACAAATTCAGCACCATCACTTCACATCTCCCCAAATCAAATATGACCTACCAATCCTACAGGATTGATCTGTAGATGAAGATGTGTGAGGTCTTTCCTTGGGGCTCAAGAAGAATGACCATACTGAGCAGTGGCCTACCGAGGATGTATAGCAGCCAGGTGCCAAGCCCACATTTGAATGCCTTACCCCGCACAGGGCAGAAGAGGTCCTGGTCCTGCCCTCCAGCTGCCCTGGGATGGGGGGTTCAGTACCTGTGGGCAATGTTCTCTCTAGGCTGTGTGCACTCAGCAGCTCTGACTCTCCAGTGCACACCTCACTGCCAGCAGTGCAGGGCCTGCAGCTGTGGCTCCTCGCTGGCCCCAAACACACATTCTTCCGGCCGTCAGGGAGCTGTTCCACTGAGCATTCGCAGGGCAGGAGATTTTAAACTTCCTGCCCGCCTGAAGAATGGTGGCAGTGAGGGGTGCACTCTGAGTGGGAGCAGCTCCGGCATTCAGGTGATTGGCCTCAGGGGGTCAGGGATGGGGAGCTGGGGGAATGGATGCCTGGGAGACTTGGAGATGCTGGCCAGCAGGCACGTGGGGAAGGTGCCCAACTGTGGGACACAGGAAAGCCCCCCGGCCCACCAGGGAAAGTACTGCGGAGAGCAAGCAGCTTCCCCAGGACTCAAAATGGGGTGGGGGTAGGAGGAAGTGGTGTAGAGGATGCCCATAAAACTGACATAACATTGTTATCAGTGGCAACTGCAGGGAGTGGTATTGGAAAATTCAGAGTGGGGTTCAGACGGGGTGTTAGGAAAATCCTTGAGTGCACTGCAATCCAGGAGCTGTGGGGTTTATTTTTGAGTCTCACTGTCTTGCTGGGTGACCTGTGGCAATGCTTCACCCTTCTCTTATGTCCTGGGGCTGCTCCAGCTCCCATTGCAGCACGGGGGGGCAGGATCAGGCCCTGGGTGTCTCCATTTCTAGAATACTTTCAGAGCACTTAAGAGAAACAAACAAGGAGCCCTGTGGCACTTAAAGACTAAAGAATATATTTATTTCATGAGTTTCTGTGGGAGAAAACCCCAGTTCATCAGAAATTTCACTTCTTCAAAGTATCTGATGAAGTGGGACTTTCTCCCACAAAAGCTCATGCAATAAGTATATTTGTTAGTCTTTAAGTGCCACAGGGCTCCTTGTTTGTTTCTCTTAAGTGCTCCAAAAGTATTCTACAAATGGAGATTTAAGTGCCACAAGACTCCATGTTCGTTTGTTCTCTCCCGTCTAGAGGAACAGTCCCTCTGCCATCAGCATTGTGTTCTGAATGGTTCTTGAACCTTCAAGTAGAGTCATTGCAAGGACTTGTTCATCACTGTTTGGTAGCCCCCAAGTTGAGAGTGACTTAAACCAGGGACTAAGAAGTGAAATGAAAAATTAAAAGTGCCACAGGACTCCTTGTTTGTTTTGCTGAACTAGACTAACATGGCTGCCTCTTTGGAATTTCACAATATTCCATGTACTCATGATCCATCATCATCATCCAGGGAAAACAGCAGGATTTGAACTTGTACAAAAAATATGCATTTCATGATAAGCCAAAGAAATGACTCTAATAACTTTCCAAGCAAACAGAACAGTTTTAGAGATGCAGTTCTACCAACCAACTTTAAAAAATAATCTTCTTAATGCAACATTTTCTAGTCACTAAAAAGAGAAACTAAAATCAGAGGCAGAAATAAAACCTGTGGTATGTTTACAATGCTTGGGTTCCCAACCTTAGTAGGGGAAATACTTTAATTAAATTTAGTTTCTCCTCAGCCATTCTGTGATTTACTTCAGCTGAATTCCAAAGGGGCAGCCATGTTAGTCTAGTCCAGAAAAAAAAAAAAAAAACAAAACACCCACCCACACACACACACACACAAACAAGGAGTCCTGTGGCGCTTAAAGACTAACAGATTTGTTTTTTGCATGAGGTTTTGTGGGAGAAAATCCCACCTTGTCAGAACCCCTCATCTTCAAAGCATCTGATGTGGGATTTTCTCCCACGAAAGCACATGCAAAAAACAAATCTTAGTCTTTAAGCGCCACAGTGCTCCTTCGTCAGCTGTACATTGCATGTCCCTAAAGAGGCTGCTTTCTTTACAATAGGAGGATCAGTTGGTTTCCATTTTGGAGCTCAAGGTAGGAAAAAATATTTCTTCTTTGTGAACCTTCTCGGCAGAACCAACCTTATCATTTCATTAGGGATGGGGTCAATGTGCTTAGTGTATGTCAGTCTCTCCTCTCAAAAAAAGATATGAATCACCTAAGCCTGGTCTTGGCAGAATAATACACAGCTGAAGAGCTAACCAGATAATATTTCACAAGAGCTATGAATAAGAGACCACATTTTTTTTCTCTGTCTACATATTTGTAAGGACATTGGATCATATTCTGTTATGATCCTGAAGCACTCAAGCTCAAACCATCTCCTTTGAGATAAGGCCTGGTTCAAGAAGAGAGATTATACAATAAACTCCCTTGTGTATAAATGTGGCACTACTTTGAAATATGGTAGACCTGCATCTATAAAATTGTTCTCTTTCCTTGGAAAGGTATTAGACTAATTTCTTTGGCTAATCATGAAATGTGTGTGTGTGTATATGCATATAGTACACATATATACTATATATACACCTCCAGGTGACTGGCTAGTGTAGTGATTAAGAGCGCCATAGTGGTTAAGAGTGATGCCCTTTGATACAGGAGACCAGGGTTCAAATCCTGGTGAGTATCTGCCTACCTTCCCAGTAGGGGTCCTTGGGCAAAAGACCCCCTAATGCCTCACTTGCCTACCTCAAATATGAGAGTGACACGAACTAGGAGAGTCATGCCGGCTTGGATGTCACCCGGATTAACAATGTCTGTGCCAGATGTGGGGGAATCAGGACAATCTGATGATAAGTGGGCTACTGGAACAAACCATGCATGGATGAGACAAAAGAACCTGGAATTGATGGAATGCTACTACAACAGTAGACCTCACGCAAAGGGATATATGAAACGCATGAAGGAGCTATGGATGGACAAAAGACCTACATCCACACTAACTGAGAAACAGCTGGTTACCCAATGCTTCAACATAGTAAAGAGGAAGCTGCTCTCACAACTTGAGATAGACCAACTCTGCATTACATCCTGGACTCAAGAAGAAGACCCAGAAGAACAACTAGATGTGCAGCCACCATCTGAAGCTGGAACTTCACTGCCACCCCCTCCATTACAGAGCCCAGCGGCTGATATGAGGCACAAGATCATGGATAAACTAGCTACAGTCAACCCTCGAGACCGATTACCAAGGCTCGTTGGAGAAGTACCATCAGATAGTATGCTAGAACATGCCAATAGAGCCCTAATGACAATTCCTACTACCACCATCACTGAAACCAATGAACTGGTATACGCTACAGCCTCTGTAATCCTGGAGATGCTTGGCTACACGATCAAGAAGAACAGCAGTACATACCCCCCTTGGAAAATGAGGTTGGAGGATAAGATCAAGGCAACTCGGAGAGAAGTTAGTCAGCTGGTGGAACTACAGAAGGGGGTAGAGATTAAGGATAAGACTTGCCTACTGAAAAAATACAAGGGCCTGACTCCATCTGAAGCCCTAGAGACTGCTAAACAGAGGCTCACAGCACTGGCTACCAGGCTAAGGAGATACACTAGAGAGCAGAGGCCAAAAAGATAAATGCCCTGTTCTCCAAAGAACCATCCAAGGTGTACTCCCGACCTATGTTCCCTCTAATCTGTGCATGTGTGCACGCGCACACAGGTTGTGAAACCTGCGCACACAACAAAATAGAATGCGCACAAAAAAATTCAACAGTGCTAATATTTTATGTTACTCTTAAGAAGGCGATTTCAAGTAGCATGTTTCAAATAAGGTTTTGTAATTTACAAAATCATTTCCATCACCATATCAAAGTAAAATTTAGATGTTATTTGCATCATACACACTTACTTCGTTGCACTCACAAGTTTGACCACACTCACTGGAGTGCGCACAAATTTGGACGCTGGTTCAAAAAAATTGCACAAAAGAAAATTTTTGCACACACAGCCTATAAAAAATTAGAGGGAACACTGCTCCCAACTGCAGTGCAACAACACAATAACAGCAGAGCCACCAACAGCAGAAACTGAACAGTACTGGAAGAACATCTGGGAGAAAGAGAAGACTCATAACACCAGTGCAAAGTGGCTTCAGGACCTGAGAAGAGACCACAGCAATCTCCCGGAACAAGAACCAGTCACCACCACAGTAGCCAACATCCAACAGCGGGTCAAGAACATGAAGAGCTGGACAGCACCTGGCCCAGACATGATCCACACCTACTGGCTAAAGAAACTAACAGCAGTGCATGAACGTCTAGCAGCACAGATGAACCAGCTGCTAGCAGCAGGCTCCCACCCAGACTGAATAACACAAGGAAGGACAGTGCTGGTCATGAAAGAACCTCACAAGGGAACATCACCGGCCAACTACCAGCCAATAACCTGCCTCCCCACAACATGGAAAGTCCTATCAGGCATCATAGCCGCCAAGCTACAGGATCACATGGGCCAGTACCTGAGCACTGCTCAGAAGGGCACTGGAAACAACACCAGAGGCTCAAAATACCAGTTGCTCATAGACAGAGCAGTCACCCAAGACTCAAAGTCTAGACTGACCAATCTGAGCACAGCCTGGATTGACTACAGGAAAGCCTACAACTCAATGCCACACACATGGATCTGTGAATGTCTGGCGCTATACAAAGTCAACAGGACACTAAGGATCTTCCTCAAGAACACAATGGGACTGTTGAAGACAACACTGGAAGTCAACTCAAGACAGCTTGCACAAGTGGCCATCAAGTGCGGCATATACCAAGGTGATGCACTGTACCCGCTGCTGTTCTGCATTGGCTTGAACCCCCTCAGCCAGATAATCACAAGGACTGGATACGGATACAAGTTCAAGAGTGGAACTACCATCAGCCACCTCCTCTACATGGATGACATCAAGCTGTATGCTAAGAATGAACGAGACATCGACTTGCTAATCCACCTGACACGGATCTGCAGTGAGGATGTTGGGATGTCATTCGAACTGGAGAAGTGTGGCCGGATGGTAGTAAAGAGAGGAAAGGTAGTGAAGACTGATGGGGTGGAACTACCAGCAGGCCACATAGCAGACATACAGACCAGCTACAAGTACCTTGGCATCCCACAGTCACATGGGAACCACGATGAGGAGGCAAGGAAGACAGCAACATCCAAGTACCACCAAAGGATAAGACAGGTCCTGAAGAGCCAGCTCAATGGGAAGAACGAGATCCACACCATCAACAGGTACGCCCTGCCCATCATCAGATACCCTGCCGGTATAGTGAGCTGGCCAAAGGAGGACATGGAGGCTGCCGATGTGAAGACCTGGAAGTTCCTCACAATGTACGGAGGTTTCCACCCCAAATCCAACACCCAGAGACTGTACACCAGCCTGAAAGAAGGCAGGCAGGGTTTGGTGATTGTCAAAGCCACTGTCCTGGATGAAACCCAGAGCATCCAGGAGTACATCAGTAAGATGGCACCCAAAGACGAGCTGCTGAGAGAATGCCTGAGGCAGCAGCGGACATGGGAGGAAGATCAAGCAGAAGAAGTGCCATGGCAACACAAGACCCTGCATGGAATGTACCATCGACGGATAGCTGAGGTGGCTGACATTGGGAAATCCTACCAGTGGCTGGAAAGGGCAGGACTAAAAGACAGCACTGAGGCATTGATCATAGCAGCACAAGAACAGGCACTGAGCACCAGATCCATTGAAGCAGGGGTCTACCACACTAGACAGGACCCAAGGTGCAGACTGTGCAGAGAAGCTTCAGAGACAGTCCAACACATAGTGGCAGGATGTAAGATGCAGGCAGGAACAGCATACACTGAACTGCACAACCAAGTAGCTGGCATTGTATACAGGAACACCTGCACAGTGTATGGGCTAGATCCTCCCAAGACCAGATGGGAGATTCCACAGAATGTCGTGGAGAATAACAGGGCTAAGATTCTGTGGGACTTCCAGATCCAGACAGACAGGCAGGTACTGGCCAATCAACCAGACATCGTGGTAATAGACAAGGACCAGAAGACAGCGGTGGTGATAGATGTAGCAGTGCTAAGTGACAGCGACATCAGGAAGAAGGAGTATGAGAAGCTGGAGAAGTACCAGGGCCTGAAAGAGGAACTAGAGCGGATGTGGAAAGTGAAGGCCAAAGTGGTCCCAGTGGCGGTAGGAGCACTCGGGGCTGTGATTCCTAAGCTGGGAGAGTGGCTCCAACAGATCCCAGGAACGACATCAGAGCTCTCTGTCCAGAAGAGTGCAGTGCTAGGAACAGCTAAGATACTGCGCAGAACCCTCAAACTCCCAGGCCTCTGGTAGAGGACCCGAGGTTGAGGAAGACACATACGACAACAATAGATCACGAGTAGCTCGAATTTAGTGAAGTTCCAAAGGGGTAGCCATGTTAGTCTGGTGCAGCAAAACAAACAAGAGTCCTGTGGCACTTTTAAAGACTAACAAATTTATTTATTGCAGGAGCTTTTGTGGGAGAAAATACCACTTTGTCAGATGTTTTGAAGATGGAGGAACCTACAGGATGGGAGGAAAATAAATGCATGGAAGTGTAAGTCATATGATCAGTCCAGTGTTCCCTCTAAGTTGATGCTGCAGCTGAGCAAGTTATGGATGTGCTTGGGGATCCAACGGGCAGTGGGGAAGGGGCCCAGTATGGGTTGAGGAACTCGATCAGCTTCTTCTGTAATTTGCTCAGCTGCATCATCATCTTAGAGGGAACATTGCCTGTGGGGCAGTGGACATGAGAGTGCCCCAGCTGGGACAGGGTAGCCTTATGCAAATACACATCTGGGGAAAGAAGGGGAGTGAGACCGGATCAGATCAGCCCTTTTCCTTGGAGCTTAGGGTATGTGTCACTTGCTGTTGGTTTTTCTGTACCTTGAAGTCTTTAAACGATAATGTGGGGACTTCAGTGACTCAGTCATGTAAAAGAGGTTTATTGCAGAAGGGGGTGGTTGAAGTTCTGTGGCTTGCATTGTGCAGAAGGTCAGACTGGATGTCATATTGGTCATTTCCAACCTTAAAACTATGAATTCTGGGCCCTGGAATTTTTATAGCATATTTGGGGGAAAGGGACACTCAGAAAGGAAAAGCCTGAGAAGTGCTGCTTAGAATCATAGTTTGAAGCTCATCAAATTTCTAGGATCTCAAATAAAACAAAACTGGGGGAAAAATTAAATGGACTAAATGCTTTATTATGTTCTAAACTTTTAGTGTTTATTTCAATAGTAGCTGATGGATCAACAATTTGTGATCTCAGGTCTTTTGCCTTAGAGAAAAAGAGCTGAATACCACTGAGATGCTCTTTGTCACAATATCTGAAATGTTTTAATTATAAGCATGTAACTACAACTCCATAACACAGGAGAAATGGGCAGTGCCACTATACAGGTATGAATGAACTTAAACCCTATATATTGCACACGTCCTTTCCACTTTGGATGCTATGTACCAATCCAGAAGGAATAGCAGTACCTTTCAGGGAAGTGCATGCCTCCTGCAGCCACTCATGCTGTTTGGCAGAAAGCATAAAGGAGTGGCAGAGCCTCACCAGGCCCCCTCAGTCGCTTTTCATCACTCGTGATCAGTGCTTGGAGTAGGTGTCAGCTCTGCAAACTTTCTTCTTGGAGAATGATAAAATGTATTGAAAAATAATTCATACTCACACTTGATAGTGGGGATGACCCATTTATAAGTTGCTTGCCATCATGTTTGTTCTTTTTGCTGGTTGACTCAATGTCTGCTATTCTTTCAATTCTGTAGTCCTGCTGCCATGGCTCTGAGGCCAGCTGATCTGTCAGTTCCTGCTATTAAGGCCCTGAAATCGGAGGAGCTTGCTCTTCCCACTGCAGCCTCAGTGGAGTAGCTGTTCTCCCTCCACCATGTTCTTGCCATAACAAATGGCTTCCTAAAATGGCCAAATGACTTGGATCCCCATGGGTTTCATAGAGCGAGGAAGTACTTTATTTCCTCCTAATATCTTGTGTTTAACAAGCCCCTCCAAAAGCAGTCAAACTTAAATTCTGGCACATGCCCCTGGATAATGAGTTTGGATGAGCTGTGTTACAGTCTTTTTCTAGGTACATACTGAAACCTTCCTCCATTTGGAACAGCTTGTGAATCACCTTAAGTTGAATGGACAGCAAGCACTCAAAGAAGACAAACTAATTACTTACTGCTCTCTAATATTGTTCTGTGGGAAGTGTTGCTTATCTGCATTCCACAACCCACCATGCTTGCCCTCTACACTGGAGTCTTTGCACATACAAGCTCTCAGGGGGAAGGAACTGAGGGGAGCAGGGCTACTCTGCCCCTTCTGTGTTCTATTCAAATGTCAGAAGCATGTGAGGCGCACCCGAGCCACCTGAGTAGTTATCACTGTGCAGAAAAATCTCTGGCTCTGGTGCACTGGAATTATTCTGGAATGGACAACGTAAGTGTGTGTGCGCCGCATGCAAAGAACTTTGTATATGCTATAAAATTATGTGCACGTATTGTTTTCTAAGACAGGCAGAAATGGTTTTTACCTGGCCTGCTTTTTCAGCCCTCACATGGAAGGGACACTGAACTCTAGACTCCACAGTGCCTTAATTCTGTCAATATTAGATTCTAATACTTTTATGATAAAGATGATCTCTGTACTGTATTGGGGAATCGTGGAGAGTAACAACCCTATTAAAGTAGATGTAACAGTTTTAAAAAGCATTAAGAAGTCTTGTGGCACTTAAAGACTAACAGATTTATTTTTTGCATGAGCGTTCGGAGGAGAAAATCCCACTTCATCAGATGCTCCGAAGATGGGGGAACTTACAAAATGGAATGAAAATAAATGCAAGGGAGTGTAAAACATGGGATCAGGTCATACAGTAACAGCGAATCAGAGCAGTTATTAAGGTTCAAACCCTGGGAATGCTGAAATCAAATTACCTGTTGTAATGGGACAAGAACCCATAGCCTTGATTTAATCCTGCTTTCACACAATCTAATTTGCACATTAATTCCAATTCAACTGTTTCTCCTTGAAGTCTTGATGTCCCACAGACATCTCTGAGTACTGTCGTTAACATATCATTTACAGAATGATTAGAAAGATGGAAATGCTCTGCAACTGGTTTTTCTGTTTTGTGATTTCTGATGTTAGTTTTGTGTTTGTTTATTCTTTTGCGCAGAGATCATCCTGTTTGTCCAGTGTATAAGGTGTTGGGGCATTTCTGGCAAATGATGGCATAGATCACATTAGTAGATGAGCGGGTAAATGAGCCTTTGATAGACTAGCTGGCTTGATTAGGAGCTATGATGGTATCTTTTGTGCAGATATGTGGGCAACATTGGTAATGTGGTTTGTTGCAGGGGTGTGTGCCTGTTTTAATGTTTCTGTTCTTAGATCTGTAGTTGCTGGTGAGCATCCATTTAAGGTTGTGTGGCTGTCTGTAGGCGAGGAGAGGTCTGTCTCCCAAGGCTTGAGAGAGTGAGGGATCATCTTTTAGAATAGGCTGTAGGTCCTTAATGATCTGTTGCAGAGGTCTGATTTGACGGTTGTATGTGGTGACTAGTGGCCTTCTATTGTTTTATTTTTAGGGCCTATCCTGCTGTAGATGACTTTGGGGTATCCATCTGGCTCTGTCAATTTGTTTTCCTACTTCCCCAGATGGGTACTCTAGTTTTAAGAGTGCTTGATAGAGATCCTGAAGATGTCTGTCTCTGTCTGAGGGATCAGAGCAAATGCGGCTATATCTTAGGGCTTGGCTGTAGACAATGGATCATGTGGCGTGTTTTGGAAGGAAGCTCAAGGGATGTAGGTAATTATACCAATCAGTAGGTTTCCAGTATTCAAATTAGATTCTATAAAAGTAGGATTAAATCGAGACTATGGGTTTTTTTTCCCATTACAACAGGTAATTTAACTTCAGCCTTCCCAGGGTTTGAACCTTAACAACTGCTCAGATTTGCTGTTAGTGTATGACCTGATCCCATGTTTTACACTCCCTTGCATTTATTTTCATTCCATTCTGTAAGTTCCCCCATCTTCGGAGCATCTGATGAAGTGGGATTTTCTCCCACAAAAGTTCATGCAAAAAATAAATCTGTTAGTCTTTAAGTGCCACAGGACTCCCTGATTTTTTTTTCTTCTTTTCTTTTTTTTTTTTTTTTTTTTGCTGGACTGGACTAACATGGCTGCCCCTTTGGAACTTAAAAAGCATTCCTGTTCAACCTTCGTTATTTTCTGCCTCCATCAGAAACTTAAGTTGAAGGTGTTCAAAATGGTCTATAGCAAAAAGACAGTATTTGCATAGGTCAACTAATTTTTAAAATCCAGTGTGTGAGATGTCTGAAAGTCTGGATGAGTTGAACTTTGCTGTCATGGGAGCCAATAGTCTATTGATTGGTGCTAGTTATTCCCATATAATCCCCTACTATAAATACCAGGATAATCCAAGTGAGTCATCCTTGGTGCCCATAAAGGAGTTTGCCCATTGTATGCACACACATTAGTCTGATGAAAACCATACGTTCTTCCAGTATGTGCCACTGTGGATCCCACTGTAAGAAGCACATATGCAAGTGCTCAGTCTATTGAATAGCAGCCTCTATCTGATGCCCCTTTTTCCTCATACTTCTGCACAAGGACTTAAAGGACAAGAAGCTGCAACCTTCCTTCAGGTCTCTCTTACCAGCCATGGCAGTGAGACTGAACTTGGCAACTGTCCGATCTACTAGCAGTTCATAAATCCAGCTAAAATTCTTAAAACTCTTCTGTTCTGCTGATTTAGGACGATCACGAACATTTTGACCTATATGAACTGAGTAATGACAGACCACAAACAGGATTTTTCAACATGGCAGATTGAAAACCTGCAGGTTGCAAGCCCTGTCAGTCTTGTGATGGTCTCAAACAGTGTTCCTAACCAGTGTGCTATGACACACAGGTGTGCCATCAGTCTTAAAAAACTACTTGAAAAATTCTGGATTGACTCATGAATATTCATGAGTTCATTTGGAGACTATATGGTGGTTCGCCTCAAAATAATTAAAGATACCAAGGTGTGGCATGGCAGAGAAAAGGTTGGGAACCACTACTCTAAATCCTCTGAAAGATAGGCAAGCAGGTGCCTTCTATTTATGAGAGCCGTGCATACTATATAGTTATTTGATGGGCTTATCTTTTTCATGAAAATATAAGTCATTATGCCCTTGACAGGTCAGCTTTCTGAAGCAAAGTTCAGAAAATCAGTAAGTCCCTCTGTGTTTGATTGTCACAGCTCAGTTCCTGCTTCCCACCATGCAAACGGGATGGAGCTTTCCATTCACCTACAGTTAATTGTGGCTCTTTATAACATGGTATCCAGTGTGGATCCCACAACCCAACTCAGTAATATGGGCTTAAAATGCAAGAGAAGTGTGGGAGAGTCTTGGTTGCTCAGCTCTTTTATGCCCTTGTAGGGAGCACAAAGAGGCAGAGGGTGCTTGTGCAAGCACAAAGGTAATTGCCTCTCAAAAGATCTAATCTTACACATGAGGCACCTGTGCCCCTACAGTAAGATCTACACTGATTAAAACATCTCAATGGGCCAGTTACTGTAGGGATAAATAAATGTTTTTAATTGTCTAGGAATCTGGAGGATTAATTAGGAATGAACAAATCAGTGCAGTTACAGAAACAACCCAGACTTCAGTTGAAATTTCAAATACTTTGATTAATTTCCCCCTCACTGTCACATCCCAGTTTTCTACTGGTTAAAGAAAAATGTCACCAGAGGGACTGTTCTCATGGGACTCCAGGGCCAGAAATTTCATGAAAATTTTTCATTATGAATGCTAAAGGGAAACAGTTCAGATAAACTTGGGAATCTTATTCAAATCAAACTTTTACATTAAGATTAATCTTTAGAATCTGACAGCCGGTAAACAAATCTGTGGATTTCACATTACCATTCTCTTGATGAAAACAAAGTGTTGTTTAACCATTTGCTTCTTAATCCAACATAGCTGTTTAGAGAATTGAAAATTACTATCTCAGATATTATTTGATACTAATATTAAACCCAGAAAAAGTGTAATAATCATTGAGCAAATAGATAGTGCAACTACTCCAGAATATCAGTAGTATGACCTACAGTATGTGTGTAAATTTTGCTTACTATTGGCACTCTACAGAAAGAAAAAAAAAGTCCCTCCCACAGTGTTTACATTTAAAAAAAATAGCAACAGGCACAGGGCTAAAGAAGATGAATAAATGTTATAATAAATAAAAAAATAAAGAAGAGGAGGACTAGATGGGAGTGGAATGGTGGGATGTAAGTAGGGGCAACACTGTGTAGTGTCTTTAGAGTGGAAAAATAATTTAATATATTAATACCTACATGGGCTGAAAGTAACTAATCAGGGATGGTTAGCTGAGTAGGCAGACATATATCCTCATACTACTCAGACAGGTATTTGAGAAGACGTTGATTATAGTCACCTGGAGAATGACTTTCCAAAGTGTGTTCTTCATGTTAACTCAGCAGGGTTGCTGCTAGCTGTGGGAAAACCATGCACAGGTGCTTTGAACTTACCTTTTGGGGATTTTGGTGGGCAACTTCACCTCTCCTTTCAGAAGCAGGCCCCAGAACCTTCAGCTGTGAGATGGCACTGGCTCATGAAAGCAGATGTTAAACCCCACATCACCTATCATCTGCCCTTCAGGAGCCTCAGTAAACTTTGTCTCCACAACAACCCACCTACTCCAAGAAATCATTGCCCCATGGTGCCTCCACCCCTCAAGATAGCTCCAAGAAACACTCACCCCCCAAAACCCTAGAGTACTTGCTACTCTACCCTAGCCAGGTCTGCAAGGCTTTGTGTTGGTCTGTGACATAACCCTGCCTGTGTGAGGCAGGGTATGTTGACCTTAATTTTGAGTGTATGAGTATATGGATGCAAATTAAGTCATTACATAATTCACATAAATTATCTCACACGAAGTAGAGCAAAATCTGGCAGCCATATTGTTGGGTATGAGCTACTAAACGCTAACAAGTTGGGGTGATTACTTGAGCCCTGAACAAAAGCAGAATTTCACCCCCTGTGTCTGGAGCACATCACTCATTTTCTCCCCCCCCCCAATAAACAATAAATCTGCACTTGCTAATTTTATTTAACTCTACAGAAACACACACATTAGCTCTTTTTTTCTGTTCCAATGCAGCTATCCACAGAATGTGTGGCATAGGAGTATCACAAAGGGAAAAGATGATAGTGCAAATCTTAACACTTGTAGATATGATCCTCAAATTGTTGACTTCACAGGGGCCTAATGTTCAAACTGGCCTGCCTTAGAGACCAGGCAAAACCATTCCATTTTGGGAAAGAAAGATGCAAAATCTGAGTCCTGTAAAGTCAGAGAGGAGAGAGTTTTCTACTGTGCTCAAGGTAGAGACAAATAGCTTTATTAGATATACTGGCATTCTGTTGTATGGCAGTTGACATTTTACCATTTTTTTTAATTTGGGTATATTTTGTTTCACATAACTTAATTGTTACTAACAGTCTAATTTGTTTAAAAATATGAGAAGTTAACTGTTGTAATTTATTTTGTGACAATGTACTACTGCCTAATAATTTCAGATAATTTTTTTTCACCTTTCTCCAAATTACATTAACATGATGTGTGTGCCCTCCTGGTTACCCTCTCTGGAGGTGAGAGATGAAGGAGATACATCATAGTTCTTGAGGTCTTTTCACTTCTGCTCCACTTCTAACAGCATGCAAGTTCTGACTGCCCTACTTGCCCTTCTGTCTCCTAACAAACCTGGCATACCTTACAGTGAACAGTTCTTCTTCACAAAATGCGAGATGTTGGGGCAGAAAAAGCAAATTCTAAGGCAGGAAATATTTCTGCCAAATTTCAATAACTCAGTATATAAAAGCTGCAGTGTTTTGGGCGCAGCAACTGTATCTTCTTCAGTGCTTGACTACCACTTTTGGGTTTAACTGGCCTATGAATAATTTTTAGTATGCTCAGAAGTGATATGTTTTGCACTTGCTGTAACATTCCAGCACATTAGGGGGAAAAAAAAAGTGGTCACCAATGAAAAGCTATGTCACCTGTTGAGAGAGCATTGTGCTAAGTGTTGGCACAACCTACTCAGTGGAAAAGGGTGATTGTGAAAAAGTACAGCACAAAATAATGATGCAAGAAAAGCACACCTTCAAATTTAATAGTACAGTGGGGATTGGTTAACACGCAGATGTCCGGAGGCAAACCGCCATGACCGCTTGTAAAATGGACCATGGTGAAATGTCCTAAAATACAGTATTTTTTAAATAAATCCACACACAGTACAGTTGGTGTACCTTAACATGGGCTACAAGGCTACCAAAACTGGATTTTGTTTAGTGAAATTAAAAATATAAATTTTAATCCATGATCTGATTTGTAAAACACAAAATATTTAAAAATACACAGAAATCACTAAAACATAATAAGTTATTTAAACAACTTTAAGAGTTCATATCTATTTAATCATGAAAACAGTGATGAAAATAAATACTATACATATCAATGCATGAAAATACTAATAAATAGAGTGAATCCATTTTGAATATTTACAGTACAGTATTACCAGAGATGACGTATTACATACATACATGATTCCACATTGAGTCCACAGAGTTCATAATCCAAGAATTATGCTTATGTAAAGTTTATTCAGTCCATAGGTTCATCTTATTGGGATGGAGTTTTTATGAAGTATGATGTTATGTTGTGCTGTTTGCTGTGCTTGGCTTTCTTTTTCTTCACAAAATTAATCATCCCACATAGGAGTAAAATTTGGATGTTCTCCGCATCTTGCTCCTTCATATATCATGCAAGGGTTTCAGCAGCATTTAGCACTTCCGCATGGGAAATTTTGGCTTTTTCAACATAATTCTAGTTGTCATCCTCATCTATTCCTTCTTCCTGTAACCACTCCCCATCACTTTCATGATCCGACCCAGCCTCATGACCTGCAATTATTTCTTCTTCTGTCAGATCATCTGTATTTGTTCTATTTTCATTTAGTTCTAGCCACTCATTTATGAATTCAGGACATGTGTCTAATTTAAAATCTCTTTAATTGAAAAAGAAGTTCAGCTATGTCTTCTTTCATTTGTGTTTTTGTTAGCAGGACGTCCTCTTCTGTAAACACTTCAAATTCTGATTCTGAATCACTATGGTTTGGGTTTTCAAGAAGCAGAATCATTGACAGAAAAAGCTGGCCCAAAAGCCTTCATCCAGCAGTTTTCCATAGATTTTTGTTTTACTCCATCCCAAGCTTTTTCCACCAAATAAACTATTTCTTTTATGTTGAATTCGTTTAGGAAATCAGAAATGCTTGATGACTCACACGAAATCATTTCTAAGGTCAACTCACTTCAATAATTGCTGTTAAAATTTTGAATAATGCCTTCATCCAAGGGTTGGATTTTTGATGATGTGTTGAATGAGAGATCTAGCACACGGATTTGTCTATCCTTTGATACCAATAATTCAGAACGAGGATGGGCCAGACAATTGTTAAGTAGCAACAATGCTTTAGGTTCGAGTTTTGTTTTTGTTTTTTTTCTTGCAGAGATGTTTACGCAGAGGTGGAACAAAAGAGTTGTGGAACCATTCTTCAAAAAGGTTCCTAGTCATCCAAGCATTTTTATTACTGGTGTATATGACAGGCAACTTGGCTTTGTTAAGGTGCTTAAAGCACCAAGGGTTGTTGAACTGACCGATGAGAACCAGTATTAGCTTGTGACTGCCCGTTTTGTTCATACAAAATAGAAGGGTGATCCTGTCTTTTACTTTTTAAAAGCCTGCTGTTTTTTGGGTTTCATATTCTGAAGTAAAGTTTTGTCTGGCAAAACTTTGCAAATAAAGCTGTTTCATCACAGTTGTATATTTGTTCATTGCTATAATTTCAGTTTCTATTATACTTCTAATTTGGTGGGAAACTCATTGGCTGCAGTCTCATCAGCTGATCAGTTTTCTCCAGAAATGTTAACTTGCAAAATACTATGGTGACTTTTAAACCAGTTTATAAAGCCTTTGCTGGCTTGCTATGTTTCATCACCCATTAAAGTTCCAAATTTACTATCCTGGGCTTGGAGAATTGGGCCACTTAGTGATATTCCCTTAGCTCTCTCTTGAGCAAAACATGTGCGTGATGCTTTGTCTACAGCAGGCCTTGCTGAATAACACACATTTTCGCTCCAGGCCAGCTTGAGAATCTACGTGTTGTACAAAACTATGCAGCTTTGTTTCGTTTTTTATCCACCCTTGTAGTGTTGATTCAGCAATCCCAAGAGCTCTAGAAATTTTGGCATGGGTTTCACCATTATGTACCTGATCTACAGCTGCTAATTTTTCTTCAATGGTGTACGAATGCTGACGCTTGTCTACTGCCATTATGAACTAAAGCCTATCCTAAAATATCTGTTGCACATAATGAACTAAAGCCTATGCTAAAATACTGTATCTATTGAACATAATGAACTAAAGCCTATACTAAAATATCTATTGCACTTAATGAATTAAAGCCCATACTATACTAAAATATCTATTGCACATAATGAATTAAAGCATATATGAAAATATGTACAGTATTGCACTTAATGAACCAAAGCCTATACTAAAATATCTACTGCACTTAGTCACAGCTAATAAAAATATATATACTCTATGTTCCGTGACAAGGCGATTAAGCGTGATATGTCTTTCCAAAATGGCAATGAAAAGAAAAAAGGCAGCGTTTACTTGACATATTTCTGTGCTTAGGCCAACTTCCGGTTTTAGATTCCGTGCATTAACAAGTTCTGCGTGTGAAATTGGTAGCTTTGGGAGACATGACACTAGTGCATGTTAACCGAATTCACAGGTAAATCGATCCATGCTGTAGTATGGCCATATATGAATTTCCCAGTCAGTATCCTGTGTCACTCAATTCTACCTATCTAAACTCTGCCTCCTTAAAGCAAGTTCCAAAGGGGTAGCCATGTTAGTCTAGTTCAGCAAAACAAACATGGAGTCCTGTGGCACTTTTGAAGTCTAACAAATTAAGTGCCACAGGACTTCTTTCTTGTTTTTCTTAAAGCAAAATTCTCAAGCACTTAAGTTGATTTTATTGATACCCTTTGGGTCTTAATAAAAACCCATCAAGCTAAGAAGTAACTGAAAATTCTTTGTTTCTTTCTTCTGGCATGTGCTGAAACACTGCAGCACCTTTGATAAAGCTTTCATGGGGTTGTTACGGCCTATTAAAACATTTGTTTATGAAGTTTAATGTGAAAGTTTCAGTTAGGATTCATGAAAAGTGGCACTTTTTCCCATGAAAGAAGTAAAGCTTTAGCTTACATTTCCCCCTCTTCAAAGCATCTGACGAAGTGGGATTTTCTCCCATGAAAGCTTATGCAATAAATACATCTGTTAGTCTTAAGTGCCACAAGACTCCTTGCTTTTTCTCACTTCATTAGTTTTCATTAATTTTCTGTTTAACTCCATTGCCTTCAGTGAAGATACACAAGTTGAAATCTGATGTAGTAAGGCAAAAAGCAGGTTTTTTACCATTTCATCATCAGTACTTACTACAGTGGTCATCATTAAAAAGTCAGCATTAGTAATTCAGTTGTTGTCCTCTGTGTATTATCTTCTTATCTACTGTTCCTATTAAAGAATAGTGACTTCAGTAATTCTGTTTTCCTGTGTAAGTGTAAGCGTGGTCTCAGTTCACCCCACCAGGAGGGCTCCCCCGGTGGGCAGTGTGGGGAGTTCTTTGCTCAAGTTGGCTAGACAAATCCGCCCTGCCCCGGGGGGGGGGGGGGGAGTAGTTTTTTTTACCCCCCCCCAGGAGGGGGTGCACCCAGTAATCCAGGGGCCAGGCACAGCAGTTCTCCCCAGGTCCCCGGAACCCTTACTAGGGCGGCCAGTCAATGAGTCTGGTGGCAGTCAGGGGTTCAATGAGGATGGGGACGAATTGGGGTCGCTGTCTCGACGAAGGGGGAGAAGAGGAGGGGGGGACACAGGCCCGCCCTGCTCCACTGTATCCCAGCCCAGGGCCCTAACAGCAGCCAGACCTGCAGGCTGCGGGGTCAGCGGGGTCCCAACCGCAACACGCTGACCCTGGTATGGGGTAAACTTCCCTGGGCTACTGCCCTCCCCCTCTCCCATCAGTACCTGGTCGATGCCCTCCTTGGCATCCTCGGGGTACTCGCTGAGGGGCATGGAGTAGAGACCTTCCCAGGCATCTGGGGGCAGCAAGTCTGGGAGTTTGGTGGCAATGACCATCTCTTATGGGGGTGGTTTCTGCAGCCCCCCCAGGCAGGGACAAGGGGCAGCTCCTCCAGGTCAGGTGGTGCCAGGGGCAGTTCCTCCAGATCCTCTCTGACAGGTGGGGAGGCCCACCCCTGGTATTCCGGATTCTCATGGTTGGTCGGGGGGTGCCGCGGTTCGGGTGGCCACAGCTTGTCCCCCTCCCGTGGCGGGGGATCTTCCCACTGGGTACCCACCATGGGAGGCCCAAGCCAGCAATCTCAGAACAAGGCTGGAGGCCGGCGGGTTGGCCCAGGTCTCCTCGGCTGGAGGAAGGCCTGGGGCTGAGGAGCCTGGCCGGAGCCGTCCTTCTCCTCCGGCGGCCAGGGCTGAAGCGAGCTCCTCTGCCTTCCTTTTATACTTCCTACCCTGCCTCTTCCCCTTGTGGAGGCAGCCATCTTGGCTCCTGTGGGGGCAGCCATCTTGTGGCCTCCTTACAGTAAGGCATACAAGAAATAATTGAATTTTTTGAACAGGAATCACTTAACACTCTAAGCTATTCTAATTCATATATATAATATATGTACGTATGTTTTATGTGGCACTGTTTGCACAAAATATGTTGCCCTGCATTATTAGCCATTTTACTAATAGTCTTTTCCAGTGATCTCCAGTAAGAGCCATTGCTTTCATTGCTTAGGTCAACAAATTTAAGATTTGTGCTTAAAAAAACAAAACAAACAAACAAAAAAAACCCAAAACACCTATCTTTTTTAACAGAGCAGTTCCCAGTGCAGACTTTTAGCACTGTTTGAATTCTACCTAGAGTGTGTATGCATGTATTTACTGATGAATTTCATAAGACATTTTCAAATTATTTTACCATTCAGCATTCCCATATCATGTATGATAGAGGAGCTAGCTGTTTTGCATTTTACATGGATATTTGTGGTGACAGTATGTATCCTATTATACACTATAGAGAAGGAGAAACAAATTCTGCAACTGAAATCATACTGAACTTGCATTATCTGGTTTGCAATAGAGTCAGTATTTATCATCCAGATTATCTCAATCCGTTTTTATGCTGTTTCATATTTACCACCTACACTCCAAAACTTAATACCTATATTGTTTTTGTCTTTTAAAATATAGTCCCAGAATTATACGTTCAATCTAAATGTAACCGTGACCAGTAAAATTTTAAGTCCCTGTATGGCATTTTATAATACAGATAGTTTTGTTTGTTACCAGTAGTTCCTTTTTCTGGAAACTTTTTTTTATTATTATTATTTTTAATTAAAGCAAGCAACATGTATAAACTTACATTGTGCACCCCACCTTAATGAATCATCTGCATCTATTTATTTAAAAAGTTGGTCAGTCAAAGTATGGAAGCATGATTATTTCTTATTTTACCAAGTTTTGTCTTTGTTTTCTTAATCAATTACTATACATATTCCCAATTAGTAGTAAATTTTTAAGTGGTGAGGTTTCATGGGTGACAGGATTTTGAATATAGGTTTGGTGCACAGGCCTCCCATTTCAAGTGGACATTTTAACTATTCCATTTTGATTCTTGACTCCTGGTTTGATGATAGGAATCTTTGCATAAAGTTTATTTATCTGTCTAGGTCATTGTAGGTACTTTTTATTAATGGGTTACTATTTCATTTAAGACTATCCCTGTGTTTGGTAATGCATTAATGCTTAAATACCTAATTTTATTTACTACTTTCAATGAGCTTTTACTATCCATTGAGTATCTTTCAGAGCCAACGTATGGTATCTCTGAATTAGAGTAGCTTAGTGCGTTACCTGATTCCTGTTCAAAACTTCATGTATTTATTATTTTACTGGCCAACTTTAATTCTGTCTTGCATGAAAAACATAAAGTCACCATCTTATAATGTAACATTGTTTTCTATTCCCAGTACACTTATTCCTTGAATTTCTTCAGTGTCCCTGATCTTTTGCGCTACTAGTTCAATAATTAAATAAAATAGCAAGGTTGATGAGGGACGTCCTTTTTATGTTCCTCTTCATAATGGCACTGGTTCACTTTTGCAACATTTCCCTAGATACATGTCATAGGGTTTTTATAGATCATTTGATCCACTTATGAAAGTGCCCCCCCAATCCAAATTTCTCCAGTTTTTTTTCTGAATATAAATGTGAGCTGTTGTCAGTCAAAATCATTTGTACTGTAGTCCTATTTATTAGTATACCTTGAGTGCTATACCACACACTCTGGTTTCCTTGACTTATTTAAAGGGCTTCTTTCTTTTATAAAACCAACTAGGTTTCTGGGCATCAGTCTGGGTATTACTGTCTCTAAAGAGGGTAGCAGTACTTCAGTCAGTGTCTTGCTATCTATATTTATTAAAAAGTTGGGCTTGTAAGAGGCTCGGTCTAATAAATCTTGATGTGTTTAAGGTATCAAAACTACATCTACCTGGTAAAAAGGTACTCAGAAAGCACTCTGTGTGTGAGAAGGCTGGAGTTCCCATGCTAACAAGGGAATTACCTGTGCTTTAAATGTTTTATAGAATTCAGAGGTGTATGAGTCTAGTTTGGGGCTTTCCCCAGTTTTAATGATGAAATTGCTATCTTTATTTCTTCCAGTATTATTGAACTTTATAACTCTTTCATTTTAAAAGTACCTGTGGGTATTTTCATATTTTGCAGTATATTAACTCCCAGATCTTTCTTGTTTACTTATTGGCTAGTGTATATTCCCTGCAAATATTCCTCTGACATTTTTAAAACCCCTTTATTTGTTTTTAGGAGTACCCCATTTGTGGCCTTGAGGTATGTCTTGTCTGGATCTTCTGTTAGCTATTCATTGAGCTAGGAATCTGCCTGACTTGGTCCCCCATTCATAGAATCTTTCTATGGCAATGATTCCTATCTGGGTTTTTTCCTGTTATCTGTGCTTCTAATGCTTTTTTTTTTTTCCCCTGCATTTCAAGGCTCTGCTGGAAGAACAAGGAGACATGGGGTGTGATATAATCAGGCCGCAGCGTAATTTTTAAATGTTTGGGAGCGCTTGGCAGAGAAAACTGTACAGTGCTAGTAATCTCATGACCACTTCAGTATCTACCCAGAAGCTTTTGTCAAGCCCCACTCCCCTTTCCCATCCTGTTCCCTAGCCAATGTGCTGCAAGTGCCTCACCCATCTTTGAGAAAAGGTTAGGAGAGGTGGCTACAACAGGTTAGCTCCCTGCTTTATCAGTCATAGGAGCCCCCTTCCCCTAACCATTTCTACTCTTTGAAGGGATACCTCCTTTAAATCCATTTTGTTGCTCTTTTTATCCCTTCACTTTCTAGAGTATCTGTACTGGACATCTGACCCATGTTTGCATAACAAGTTGAGACATCATAGCCTAACTCCTTTTTCACGTATGCACAAACTAAATTCCCCTTTTGACCGTGCCATGGAGAAGATGGAAAAATAAAAACACTTTGCCTTAGTCAGTCTGATAGGCAGGGAATCGTTCCTTCCCAGCCTCCTGAGAAAAGAGCCTAGCAGAGCTTGACAGTACCTGGTATTTCACTGCTTCCATAGATGAGAGCATGGGAGTTACGCTGCCTGGTCCAGGTAAAAGAGGACTTTCCCTGATGCAGCGTGGACTTATACAGTCCCCTCTCTCTTCTAGTCACTGGGACAGAGGGGATGGGCCACCAACCACATGCTGACCTGATCTGCATCTGCACCAGAAAGTCACTCCCAGACTCTCCAGCCCTTAAGGAGTGTGCTTCTTCCAACAAACCAAACAATGCATCCCCTCCACTTAATGTGCAGTGAGGTCATTCTTACTCTTCTGAAATCTGTCTTTGTTAATAATTAAGTTATATTGCTTCTGAAAACTGTAAATTTGTCTCTTTACGTCTGCCTATTTTTGTCTGTCTTCCTCCCCCCAGCTTAGTGTGTGAGATGATATGTTCCCTTATTACCTCTTTAAAGGCCTCCCACCTAGTTCCTGAGGTTATATCCTGGAAGGCATCACCCATAATGTAACAATATGGTTTTCTATTTTTCCCCACAAAGTAGTTGTCTTTTAGGAGTAGATTACTTAATCTCCAGCTTCTTTTTAGCTGTCAGTTGGACTTTATTTTCATGAAGATGGGTGCATGGTGCAAGATACGTATCATTTTCTTTCTAATATTAGGGATTTCCTGAAGAAGACCTTTTGATAACAAAATTAAATGTAGTCTATTACGTAGCTTGGTAATTTCCAAGGGGTGGAAAAAGTAAAGAATCCCCATGTTTAGGATGAAGGAGCCTGTCCTTTTGTTTACATGTGGATTACTGTATTCTGCAAATAGTGTAGTAGCTAGCATATCTGCTTTACATGCAGAACGTCCTGGGTTCGAAGCCCAGGGGGTTAGATGAGATGATCTTGTGAGGTCCCTTCTAACCCTATGACTCTATCCTATACTGTGTTTGGGCGTTTTAGAGCTTCTTGGCCTACTCAGTAGTATAAATCAGCATCAGGTTAAGTCAGCAGTTAAAGTTGGCTGATGCTGTTACCTCAGAATCCTGGATTGCTGCAGTCATTCCAGAAGATATTACTGAAGGAGGTGTTCTCTTCACTTGGGGCATATTGTAACAGGTTTACCCACTGAGTACCCTGCAGCAAAACCGATTTGGCCTCTTTACATCCCCATGCTACTTGTTTACATATTAGTATATGCACCGTTCTTTAACCAGCAGTGAAATATATTCCATATGCATAGGATAGTTGTACCATTTTAAATATTATTTCTTTTGTTTTCAGGAAGGTTTCCAGAAGCACTGTCAAAGATATGTTTTTTGTTCTTAAAAGCATATAATATCTCGTTCTGTTTATTTGCTGTTTTAGTTCTGTAATATTCCAGGAGTACCAGTTTGTCCTGATTAATTTTTCTCCATTTACTGGAATATTCAATATTGTTATTACCATGTAATGCCATTTCCATCTTCCTCCATACAACCCCCCATCCTGTTATTTGTATAACAGTTGTTTATCCACTTCCTTGCAATTATATTTTATATCATTCAAAGCTTAATACTCACCCATAAACCATGCATTTTAAACCTTCTAATATTAATTTTGCTCTTTGTGCTTTGTACCATGTTTTCTGATAAACTTATTGTTAATCACAGTTTACTAACATTAACTCCTCTATCACTACTTGTGGAAAACTATTACTTAACATTCCTAATAAATTTAGCAAAAAATCATTCTATAAATTTCTGCTAATGAAGCAGCATTATTGGTACAACTTTGTTTTATTATACATCCAAAAGTTGTTCCACTTTCCTGTTTAATGAGCCCTCATTGGAGATATAAATTAGCTCGAGTTTGATGAGCTTCTACTACTTCTCGATGTATTGTATGTGGTTCTGTCACTGAGGTTAGGAATTCCGGGGCTTTTCCCAGTATGTAGAAAGTGTAGTTTTGACAAAGCCAGTATATTTCGTGAGGAGCTGAGAATGTCTGAAGGAATCAGTTATTTTCTCATGAAATGCTACAGGTTTCTGAAAATTTAGCTCTTTTCCTCTTCACCTGCACAGTGATCTTGGTAGAAGCATACTCAGGTTGCCCTCGACTCATATTTCTTTCAACTTCTTGGCTGCTTAAATAATTGAGACTTGGTGTCTGTAGTTTTATAGCTATGCTACTGTATGGCTGGATGCAGTCTAGTTGAATCTCCGTTGTGTACTGGTACTCCAATTCAAGTGTCCTTTGTCTTGATTTTATTTGTTTTGTTCATAAGATTCAAATCTTTGGTGATGCATGTTTCTAATTTTTACATGGGGTATTGCCTCCATTCCCTTCCAACAATCCTAGAATTCTTATATTTTTCCTACATCCCCTATTTTCCAGATTTTCTGGTTTTTCTTTCAGTGTTCTGATTTGACACCAAGAATGTGGTTCTCTCCTCTCAACCTTGCAAGTCCTCTTCGGTGTTAGAAATTCTTTATTTCCTGTCAGCAAAGGCTTCTGGTGGTTCATTTACTTGACTTATGCATTGTAGCTGATTTAGTTTCCTTCCAGCTTGCTGAAAGAGATGTTCACTGCAGGAGTTAGGTTGGAAGTAATCTGTGCCACTATTTTACTGGCCACCTCCATAACTGTTGGTTCTTCTTTTGACACCCATTCCTTAGTTTGCATATCACCTCCTTCTCTTTTGCCTTTTTTCCCCTTCATTGCATTTTTTTTTTCATTCAGAATCATCAACAGCTATCTGATTTCGGTGATAGACCTGTTAACTGCCGTTTCCCTCTGTCCTGAAATCTGATGTTTAGCTGCCTCCAGGCTACACTGATTCAACTTTAAGACATGAGTGGAGGAGATGGGAAAAGAAAACCCTCTGCTTCTTTCAGTTGTGCATACATAAATCCCCTCTTTTCCCCTCAGCACTCTGGTTACCCCTTCTGCCACTGTTTCCACCCACTGAAATATCTGTAGAAGCAAGAAGTAGGGGTAGGTGTTTCAGATTACCTTCACTGAGGTTACCATAGTGATAGATGGGAGGGTTGTTTTAGTGCTAGGAAATCCTGTCTGTCTGGTTCCCTCTCTCTCAGTTCACTTCCAATAAAGATTTTACTTGGAGCTCTGAGCATGCTGCCTCTCCTTATCTAAGGCAGGCCTAGAAGCTGTGCCTAACAGCTTCTAAGGGGGGGGAGGGAATGACTAATCTGCATGGGTTTTGTATTTGCATGAGCACAAAGAGCATATTAGCATAGTCACACTATAGGTGGAGGGCAAGATGGGTAAGGGTATTTGGACAGATCTGATCACAAATCTGTCAATATCTGTAATTCTATTGAAGAGAAACATGAAATACTATCTTCTGTAATATGCTACTCTCTTGCTTGTTCAAACTCTGCTTAGGTGGGTTAAAGGCTAAAAGCTACCATTAGAAAAAAGAATATTAAAAGAGGGGCCACCCCCTCCTTCCAGCCTGGTGAAGTGAAGATAGGGGTGGGGGGTTGGCATTAGCTCAGTCTAGAGCTATGCCTGAGGCTCTGCCTCACTCTGTTGCCCCACTGTCAAAGGATGGATCTGGTCAGGCTTCCTGTGAAGACTTTCTTTTGTTATTTTAATGAATGAAGCTGTTTGCAGCTATGTAAGGTTTAAGAGCTGAAATCACTGAGGGAAGGGACATTCTCAGAACTGAATTCACTGAGAGAGGAAAACTCCTTCTAAGAGCTGAAATCACTGAAGAGGAGCAGTGATGGAGTAAGTGATCAGCAGGTGGAGCTGGTGGACAATGGGTGGAGCCAGCGAATGGTGAGAGCAGCCAGAGGAGGGCTGGATGTGAGGGACCAATGGGTGGAGCCAGCAGACAGTGGGCAGAGCCAACATTTGGTGCGAATGGCCAGCAGGGGGGCTGAAGAGCATGACTGACCAGTGGGTGGTGCCAGCAGACAGCTGGGATAAAAGACATTCCCTACATGCCTTGGGTTTTTGGAGAAGCTGTTCTGCACTGGTTTTCCAGATCAGTGCTTGGTTTGCTATTGAGTTCACAAGGTCTGTTAAGCTGTGTGGGGTTTGTTGGGAACTTGTTCTGCACTGATTCTCCAGATCAGTGCTGGTTTTTGCTAGTGAATCTTTACATTCTTTTTTATTATTATTTAAAGTTCTGTATACCACATTCAGACTCGTGCTTGCAAGTGGGGAAGCATTACCCTTTTGGGGTTCCCAGGGAATAGTGCATGATTACCCAGAAAACTGGGTAGGGCTTGAGCTGGCTGGTGCTGTAACATTATTTGGAAACCCCTAGATTTAGAACTTGGACCTTGTTCTGTCATTTTGCCCTGGCAGAAAGGTTACATGTATTATTATTCACCAGCATAGAAAAGTAAGAGGATGGAATTAAGGGAAGGAATTGGTTCTTCAATTACACAGTCATTGCTGCTTGCAACCATCTGAAGGGGAGGTAGGGAGAGCATTTGGGCCTCCTCTTCAGTCTGTTTCTCAGCTTGCAAACAGGAGAAGAGAATTGGTCTGTCTCTGCTACCGTATTATCAATGAGTTCAGGGTGATAAAGAGGAGGAACAGCCCTCAGTCCAAATCCCACTTTCCCTTACAATCATCTCTTTTTAGCTTCCCAACAAAAGAAAAAAGCTTGTCTCCTGCTGCCTCATGTCAAGTGCTCTTCGGAAGGGAAAAGGGCGGAGACTCCATATTCCTCTCTCCAGCACTTTCAGCCCACAGCTTTGCCACTCTTTATAATCCTTTTCTATGGGTGCGAATTGGGCTGCCCATTTGCTTCTCTTCTCAGCTTCCTGGTGAATAAGGAGAGCTTGTCTTCTAGTAGTGTTTTATCACTGAATTTAGGGAGAGGTGCCTGTGGATTCACCACCATGTTTTATCATGTATCTATAAGTAGGGAGGCACATGAGCCTCTGAGTCATTGCTTTAATATTGCCAATGCACTCTACTTTCAGTGAGGTGGGGTGGAGGGAGCTCAGTCTACTCTCAGCATTTCAGCTCCTATCCTTTGCCTTATTGTCAGCTGATTTCTGCTCTTTTAGACTCCTTCAGGTGTTAACATAAGGCAAGGGGTCTAGCCAGAGATGTGCTATCAATCTTGAGGTTAAGTAGGCAAGGGGGGAATGGGAGTTCATTGAATGTATGTCTTCACTCCCCCAAGACAGTCACACAGCCCCACTTTAGGGCCTATATTGGCAAATGTTGGCTTTCTAGTGGTGATGGTACGCCATTTTTAGCCATACTTAAAATATGAAATAAGTGTCATCTAATACCACTACACAGAAACTTCAGTAAATGCTAACTTTAAAATGGTGTCTACTGTAGCATGCAGTAAGCAACTCTCTCTTCCAATTAATTTTCCTGTTTGAAGTCAACTTACATCCCCATTTTTCATTTTACTGTTCACATACAGCCTAAAGTCATGGTCTTCCATCATCCTATTGTTGGCAAGCGATCACAGTATTTTCACATCTCACACTTTTACATGTGGTCCTCAAACAACTGTTCTACTTTATATCACAACAAAATCATGTTGAAATTTTTTTACAAAGGACAGTCATGAAACAAGCCCACACTTATTAATTGCCCTCCTTATTTGGGTCCGAGACTACCCCTCCCCACCCACTCGCATACGTGCAAAAGTTCACGCTGAGTTTGACCACTCTATAAATATAGGACCTGATTTTCTACCATCTTCTTACTGTCTTTCTATTACTCACAGCTTGAGTAGTGATTTAGCCTTGTGCAAAGTGGGACTGAAATATGACCAGTCTGATTTATTATGGTTTTACAACCACTTTGCACAGATGCAAATGTGAAATAAGATGTAAAGCAGTTCTGAATGAATCCTAATGGCTTCATACCCCAGAGCACTTCATCCACTGAAGCCAACTTTAAAAAAAACTATGAGAGAAAAAGCTGCAGTGTCTTATCATTTGTAATGTACTAAGTTTCTGAACATTTAAAATATCACAAATCCATATTTACATTGTGAAGCTGGTTCTTATTAGGATGGGATTTAAAGCACAAGTTAATGTTGTTTGGGCCATGTTAATTCTGTAAGTTAAAGCATCAGGTTGTTTTATAATTTAGATTAGAGCTGGGTTAGGTTTTTTTTAGATGAATGTTGTATTCCCTGAAGAATGCTGTTTGAATCAGCCTGAAACTATTTGTGAGCTTAATTTACCAAATAGTGTAGGTCAAAATAAATAAATTAGGGAAGGGGAGAGAAGGAGAAGGTGTGACTGCCTCTCTTCTATAGTTTAGTCCAATGGTTAGGGCACTTGTTTGGGGTGTAGAAGACTCATGTTTATTTATTCCCTCCTTCATTAGTCGTTCTTTCCTCTGTCAGATATTAGACTGAGGGTGGGTTGAATGTTTTTTTTTTTTAAACCAGTATGTAAACTACTAGAAAGTTTTGATGAAAATTTAATGCATCTTCTTGTACTTCTTTCTGTGTTCACTACAGGTCCCCCTCACCCCCCGCTCCTTGAAAACATATGAGTCCTGTAACATTTTGGGGTGGTCTTGAATTTCATTTTTCCTTTGTCAAAATGAATCCAGACTGCAACAGATAACACAACCAATCTGAACGGTAGAGTTTTGATATTTGTGTTAGCATTGATTACAAATCTGTAGAACAAACATAATTTTTTAAGTAAAAGGGCCCTAAGAAGCTAGCTAACTTTAAATTTTCAGGAGGGAGGGGGAAAAAATCTTCAGTCTTTTCTTCTGAACCATACATTGAAATCTTTACATGAAAGATTATTTCACAAGCATATAGCTACTTTGTAGAGAGAGAATGGTTGTATGCATCTGTAACTATTGTATAATTAGTCTTAATCAATCCAAAAGTAATTAACCCCATAGGCTGCAATTAGGTTGAGAAAACTGTAACACTTATGCATTTATCCTGTAATGATAAGGTACCATATAAGCTGATGTTACATGGCAATTACCTTGTAATTAAAATGACCAACCAATTCTGTATTACTGAATAGTAGTTACATGCTGAACTCTGCTCTGCAATATCTTGAGGGCTAGGACACTATACTGTGACTTAGGAGTCCGGTATAATGTTCCAAGCTCTACTATCTGGCTGCTGGGTGACCTTGTGAAACTGTTTGAGTCTCCCTATCTGTAAAATGGGAGTAATGATAAAACCTTCTTTGTAAAGTGCTTTGAGATATGTGGATGTGAAGACCAATATAAGAGCTGTTTCCTGGTTTTCATTTTTTCTAATTTTAGAATGCATTCGTGTTATTGAAAGTGATTAAAAAAAGTCCATCATGACTTGTTAAATTCCAAACCACATAATTATACTCTTCTGATAGCACAGTACCTGCATATTACCAAATAATCAATTGGATAATGCAGCCTGAGTATTAGAAAATTGAACTAACTCTACTCAGATGCTAGATTGACAGACAATGTAGTCAGCCTGCCTCCAGCAGCATTGCAGGGAATTCATTACCCCAACTCCCCTCTCTTCAGTTCCTCCCTTCACTTTTCCAATAATCCTACCTCTCTCCCTGAATTCATCTACCTGTCCAGCCATGGAAACAAGCCAATAGCACATAAAGCAAGTTAGTAAATGTACTATATATTGCAAGAGAGAGTGTATTGTGTTTGGGAGGTTTTTTAGTGCTCAGGGAGAGGAGGCATTTTTGTTTGGAATACCAGAGTGAAAAAATGATGACAGCTTGTGGAGTGGGGAAACAGAAAGGAGTGATCTTCATGTGGAGCAGGAAGAAAAAGGAACTTTGCTTGAAGAAGAGAGCATATAAAGATAGAGGAGAGGATAATTATGGGTGGGGGAACTCATTGTGAAGTCCAAATTTTACTTGAAGCTGGAGGAGGTTGTCTGCAAATACAACCGGCTAAGAATGGGAGTGTTGCCAGGGTTTTGTGTGTGTTACCAAAGGCAAGGAGACTAAGAACAGGACAAAGAGTCAGGGATGGGGAAAGGGGAACTGGGAAATGGACAGAGTGAAGGCGACCTTAATGCTGGCATTTCCTAATGCTTAATTGCCTGACTTTGCAGCCTCAGTAATATAATTTGAATATAAATTTTTTGTGTGTAACAGGTGTAAACATTAACTTCTCTCATTCTTGTGGTTAGTTCGTAAAGATCAAGAATGATGCATGTTGGCAGGGCAGAGCAGGGAAGCTTGAATTACTCTTCCTCTTTCATTAACCAATGTTGAAATTGGGAGATCTCCCTATCTATCTAAAATAAATTGAGTGAATATATGTGTGTGTGTATATATATATATATTTATGAATTAATTGAATGAATTTTGAAGCATGTTTCAGTTTCACAGAATAACTAAATTATGAGGGAAAGTACTACTGCTTATTTCCACATCATGCTAAATGCTTTTCACTTTGGCAGCACCAATTTAAGCACACCGTCTTTATTTGGTTCTCTTGCTGTGCATTACTGTGATAGAAAAGATAAAATAAGCTGACAAACCAATCATTGGAGATTAAGTGAGAATGGAGTAAGTCCTACAAGATGAGAGAAGCTATTAATATTTTAAAGTCTTTCTTGCCCACAGGCATCAAAGTATTACATCATCACATATATACTACAAATAGTTATCAATAGATTAAATGTGCTGGGGTGGGTTTTGGGAAGAGGACTTTTCAGCATCTCGTCCACTGAACAACTGGGTTTAAATATGGAAACTAAACAAAGTGTCTATAAAATAAAACCTTGAAGCACAGAGTACTTTTTTATGGAATCAGGAAAAAACAGTACTCCTTTATCAATTACTATAATCTATGTTATTTGGTCATGTTACTTTGTTTAGCAGAATAAGAGAATATTCTTTTTTAAACAGTCATTTACTTTTTGACAATGCCAAAATATTGATGCTTAAGTGGGAATGTGACAATTTAAATGATCTGACCTGATTTTAGGTCTGAAAAAATCAAAGTCTGAAAAACTGGAATCATTCATTTGATAATTCCCAGCAACTCTTGATAAATAATGCATGCTTTTTCTCTTTCACTGAGACTGTCACTGACTGCTCAAAATTACTTTCAACCCAGGGCCCAGCCTTTTATCCCAGAGTGCACTTCAGCTCAATTCCAAACCTGAAGGGTCTTTCCAGTATTCAGCAAGCTACCATAGCAACCAGACCCTTGCCCTGGGTGAAACAGCAACATCTCAGCTCCCAGCCCGCAGCAGTCAAGCCAGAGCTGCCATTCAGAGCTACAGCCAGGTACGTTGATAAGTATAGTACAGATTTTTCACACCACAAATTGTTTAAGGACGCTCTGCGAAAGTAAGTTTATTCTATGCTTAGTGGCTCAAAAAATCCTTATGAACACTTTATTATTGTGTACTGTTTCCATAGCAGAATTTAGTAAAGTCACATCCTTGATGTTATAGACTTAAGTTGTTGTTCATAATGCAGTAATAAAATACTGATATAAAGAATACATTATAAGCCACTTTTATTTATGTACTTAAATAAGGATGTAGTTGACTGATTTGTATGCATCCAGGTTTGATAATGTTGGGTGTTGCTAATGTTTAATTTTTTGAATGTTTCATAATATTATTATTTTATGTTTTTAGCTTAGTTAAATATCACTGAACTGACATATAGTGCTGGACAAATGGTTGCTCAAATTAGTGACTGTAAAACTAAATTGCAGATTGTTACCTGTCACTTGTGATAGCTGTTAGCACAAAGCTATCAAAACTAAAATACGGTGAAGCTTACAGATAAAAGTTAGCAAAGTATGTAGAATCTGATACAGAGCTGTAATTTATAGCCTGCTACAGTGGCTTAATTCCATATAAATGGATCCTTCCAAATGTAGCTGCACCCACTCCCCCTTATCCTACTGTCATTTCATGTTTGTGAAGATACATAACAATTTCTCAGTTAATGACCAAAGATTGGGAAATTCAGTTAAAGTAAGCACCCTCAAGTTCAAGTACTTATTCCTACTCCTCCCATCACAGCTCTCTCGTTTGAGTGATTTTCTGAAACCGGATCTGCTCTGCCACTTATACCATTCCTGTTTTCTGATTGAGCCCTAGTCTACATTAGGGGGAAATTCAGTAACAGCCAACTGCCATTTATTCAAGGAACATAAAACTCCTTGCGTAAATGGCGGCAACTTTCTACGCTGCCATTATATATTCGGGGAGAGCTGACCACAAGTTGCTTGTGGTCAGCTTTCCCCTATGCCCTCTGGCCCCCAGGACTTGCAGGGTTGGTTTCTGGAAGTGGCCTAGTGAGTTCATACCGTGATCCACTCCTGGAAGGGCGAACTGACGGTGGCAAATTTGCCACCATCAGCATAGAAATACCCCTACAGGGGGATGCAAGTTCCCCCTCTTCCTCTGACAGCTTAGCTTGTGTTTACTTAAAAGCTTCCAAGACTTTTCGACTTCAATCTTAACCTCTTCCATCTATAAACTGAGGTAGAAGTTTCATAAGAACAAGATTTCTTGTGAGATATCTAGTACTTCCTAGTTTCATTTGGATCAGAATGCCACAATAACCATTTCCCCCCCCCCATCTGATATTTATTTCTGTACATCTTGATTTTTGCCATCAGTGAAGGGTACAAAGATGGGATAAACAACATTTTGAAATTGGGTTTGATTCAATTTCAGTTTTATTCTACAGTTCAGGATGGTTCAGTCAGCTCTACTTCACAACCACTGTGTTATATAACAAATATCTAGGAAAGAAATCAAAGAGAAAATTTAGCAATGGCACTGAGGCAAGCAACATGCAAATATTTAATATCTACTATAAATAGCTACTGCTCAAAGATAATTTGATCCATCTGGAATGCTTGTGAATGCTACAGAAAAACTCAGTCATACAAAGCATCTATAATCCTGTACCTTTACTCTTCACTGAGTCCCCCAGACAGTAGCTTTCCAAAACAATATTTGAAAGGATTAATTTCAGTTATCCATGGTAATGTGATAGGAGGATATTGTGATATGATTTAGTTCACCTCTTCTGCAGGATTCTGTGTTGATCTTACAAAGCTTTAGAAAGTGTAGAGAGAAAGCAGAAGGTGTTGGGTAGTCACTGCTGAGGTGCATAATGTAGAAGGACATATAATACTCAGTTGTCTCAATGGTGTGAAAAGAAAAGCGTCTCAGTTTTGAGAATAGGAAGGAAGGAAGGAAACTAACAGTTAACTAACTATTGTTGCATTTTTAGTATTCTACCCACAACTCAAATTGAATCTGTATAGCTACAAGGAATTAAGGCTGTCTTGACATGTAATAGCTTCTTTCTAATTCCCTAGCAGGCGCCCCTGTCTTTCTGCTGTATTGGAGCAAGGAAGAGAACAGGGACAGCCCTTGAAAAGAACAGAACTGCCGTTGGACACACATGCAGCTGGAGTAGGAACTGAGCCCTAGAACACGTCTTCAACAATGAGTCAGGGAATGGAGACAGACTGGGGTTCTGAAGGGGAAAAAAGGCTGGGATTGGGCTGAATTCAGTTGTAGGGAGAAAGATTAATAGGGGAGTCAGGATGAGCATCACTTGGAAGGGGATGGTCAGAGAAACTTGAAAGATTGCAGTGGGAGTCATAGAGAAAAAGAAATGAGATAAGAGACTGAGGAAGGTTAAATACTGTAAAGGAGAGAGGGAAGACAAGTAGGGGCTGAAAAAAAAGGCTGAGAAGATACAGCAATAATAATAGAGTTAGTGCTATTCCTCAGTGATTCTCCAAGCATTTCATAATTTTCATTGTATGTATCCTAACGACACCTCTGAGATAACAAAGCATTATTAGCATTTTGCACTTGGGAATGAGCATGGTATGAGACTTGTCCAAGGTCAGACAGGAAGTCTATGACAGACTGCTGGGGAATTGAATGTTAGGTCTCCTGTTTTCTAAGCTAGTTTTCTACTCCCACCACCATCCTTTCCCTCCTATCAAATAAAGACATTGCAGTTTTTTAAATAGTACTAGCTTCTGGTGAAGGAAAAAGGACCCAACTTAAACACATAGGGCAGAGGCAAAGAAATCTAGCAGCATATATTTGTTTTTCTTTCCTCTGAGCTCACATTAATCAATTTTGTTCTGAAAAATTGCATGTGAATCCCACATTATAACACAGTTACACACAACTTACCAGCTCGGGGCACTTACTAGAGTAGATATGTATTTATTGTATTGCTGAATAAGCAAAAGGCCTGTAAAAGCAGTGCTTTTTTTTTTTTTTTCTATTCCTCCAGGTGGTATGGTGGTGTATTTGTGCGTTTATATGTGTGGGATGATATTATATGTAATCAATATATTGAATTTTTCTGGGGAAAAATCTTTTGAAAATAATTGTTTCAAATATTGAAAAAATGTAATAATAAATAAATTTTACTTGTACATTTTTATCTTGCTATGGGCGTCGACAGCAAACAAAATGTCATCCAGCATTACATCAATTGCCCATCTAGCCCAGTGCCCTCTCGTCCAACAATCACCAGCATAAGAACTTCAGGAGAACTGTACGGAACAGAGTAGCGTTGGAGAGATATATTGCCATCTTCCCCTCTCAGCTTCTGGCAGTCAGAGGTTTAGGGTCACCACAAGGATAAGCATACATCCTGGGCCATCTTGACTAATACCCATTGCTGGAGCTATCATCCATGAATTTATCTAGTTCTTTTTGAACCCACTCATACTTTTGAGCATCCCAACATCCTATGGCAATGGGATCCACAAGTTAACTGTGCAGTGTGTGAAAATACATATTTTTTTCTTCTTCACATTAAATTTGCTGCCTATTAATTTAATCAGATGTGGGCACAGCGTACATTTATATAACGGTATCATGATATTTCAAAATGTATGTTCGATGGCTTTCATAGTTCCTAACATTCTGAGTTTTTTGATCTCTGCTGCACATTGAGCTGACCTGTAGACCTCTCTTTTGAGTGGTAACAGCTATAAATTGCATACCACAGTTAATAGTTCTGTAGCTTTCTATTTGAGTTCCTTCAGAACTGCTGAGTGAATACCACCTGGTCCTAGTGACTTATTTTTGTTTAATTTATCAGTTTGTTCATAAAACCTCTCTTGTTGACACATAAATGCGGAGCAATTATTCAGATGTATTACCTAAAAAGAAGAGCTCTGTTACTGGTGTCTCCCTGACATCCTTTGCAATGAAGACCTATGCAACAAATTTATTTAGCTTCTCTGCAATGGTCTTGTCTTCCATTAATTCTCCTTTAACACCTTTTGTTATCCAGTGGCCCCACTGACTGTTTGGCAGGCTTCCTGCTTTTGAGGTTCTTAGAAAACTCTTACTGTTAATAGTTAGTTAGTGTCTTTAATGAGTTGTATCTTAAATTCTTTCTTGGGCTTCCTTACTTTACTTTTACAATTACTCTGCCAGACTGTGTGCTCCTTACTATTATCCTCACTACATTTAGACATATTTTGAAGGATTTTTTTTATTCTTATTCTTATTTTTATTTTTTTGGTCCCTTAACAGACTCCACTACTCTCCTTTTAGCCATGGTGGTATTCTTTTGGTCTTTCTCTTGTCTTTCTGATTTGGAATATACATTCAGTCTCAACCTCTATTATGGTGTTTTTAAATAGCTCCATACCATCTGCAGACTTTTGACCATTGTGCCAGGTCTTCTTAATTTCCATCTAGCAAGCATCCCCATCTTTGTGCAGTTACCCTTTTGTAAAGTTAAATGTTATCACAGTGAATTTTTCTTGTTATTGACTCCCCTACCTAACGTTATATTTAATTAAATTGTGGTTCAGCTATAGTTACTCTTGAAGCAGATCTTGTGTTCCATTTAGAAGTAAATCAGCAATTGCCTCTCCATCTTTAGGTTCCAAAATTAACTGCTCCAAGAAGTGGTCATGAATGCTGTCTAGAAATTTTATCTCTGTGGCACAATGTGGTGGCAGTGGCATTTACCCAGTCTATAGGAAATAGCTGAAATTTCCAATTAATGTTGTGCTTTGTTTCTATAACCTCTCTAATCTCCCTATACATTTCACAGTCACTATCCTGATCAGGTGGTCAGTATTATGTTCCTCCTACTATAATAACATTTTTCAAGTGTGATGTTTCTATACATAAGAAGTTTATCATACAGTTTGTTTCATTTAAGATTTTTACCTTATTTGATTCCATCCTTTCTTTTACATATAATGCCTCTCTTCCACCAGCATGAATCACTCCATTATTCCTATATATTTTTGTATCCTGGTATTACCACGTTCCATTGATATCAACAGTAACAATAACAGAAAATGTGGAAATGGCAGAGGAGCTAAATGATTTTTTGTTTTGGTCTTCACCGAGAAGGTTGGTGGTGATTGAATGCCTGACATAATGGAGGACAGTAAAAATGGGATAGGATCAGAAGCTAAAATAGAGAAAGAACAAGTTAAAAATTACCTTGAAAAGTTAGATGTCTTCAAGTCACCAGGGGCAATAATATGCACCCTATAATACTTAAGGAGCTGACTCAGAAGATATCTGAGCCATTGGCAGTTATCTTTGAAAAATTATGGAAGACTGGAGAGGTCCTGGAGGACTGGAAAAAAACAAATATAGTGCCCGTCTTCAGAAGGGCTATAAGGACAACCCAGGGAATTACAGACCAGTCAGTTTAACCTCTGTACCAGGAAAAATAATGGAGCAATCAGTTAAGGAATCCATTCACAAACATCTAGAAGAGAATAAGTAGTTAAGTGATAGTCACCATGGATTTGTCAAGAACAAATCATGTAACACCAACCTGATAGTTGTCAGTGATGGGGTAACAAGCCTTGAAGATAAAGGGGAAGCGATAGCTGTGGTGTATTTAGGCTTCAGTAAGGCTTTTAATATGGTCTCGCATCACCTTCTCATTAACAAACTAGGGAAGTACAACCTGGATGGAGCTATGATAAGACAGGTGAAAAACTGGTTGGATAGCCTCTCCCAAAGAGTGGTTATCAGTGCTTCACAATCATGCTGGAAGGGCATAATGAGCAGGGTACCACAGGGATTGGTTTTAGGTCCAGTTCTGTTTAATGATTCAGACGATGGTATAGAGAGTACACTTATAAAGTTTATAAATGAAACCAAGCTGGGAGGGGTTACAAGTACTTTGAAGGATAGGATCACAATTCAAAATGATGTTGGAGAAACTGGCGAAATGGTCTGAAGTAAACAGAATGAAATTCAGAAAAGACAAATGCAAAGTGCTCCACTTAGGAAAGAACAATCCATTGCACATAAACAAAATGGGCAATGACTGCCTAGGAAGGAGTACTGCAAAAAGGGATCCAAGTGTCATAGTGGACCACAAGCCAAATACATGTCAACAGTGTAACACAGTTGCAAAAAACCCAAACACGATTCTGAGATGTATTAACAGAAGTATTGTAAGTAAGACATGAGAAGTAATTCTTCCACTCCCCTCGGCCTGAATTAGGCCTTAAATGGAGTATTGCATCCAGCTCTGAGCATCTTCTTTCAGGAAAGAAGTGGACCAATTGGAGAAAGTCCAGAGAAGGGCAATATGAATGATTAGAGGTGTGGAACGCTCAACAGATGAGGGGAGGTTGAAAGAACGTGGTTTGTTTAATCTGGAAAAGAGGAGACTGAAAGAGGACATAAGTTTTCAAGAACCTAAAAGGCTGTCACGAGGAGAAGGGAGAAAAAATGTTCTCCTTAACTGTCCATGATAAGACATGAAGCAACAGGCTTAAATTACAGCTAGGGAGGTTTAGGTTGGACATTAGGAAAAATTCTTAACTGTTAGGGTGATTAACTACTGAAATAAGTTGCCTAGACAAATTGTGGAATCTCCGTCATTGGAAGTTTTTAAGACTAGGTAAGGCAAGCATCCATCAGGGATGGTTTAAGAAGGTATTTTGTCCAGCTGTGAATCCAGGAAACTGAACTCCGTGACCTCTCATGGTTCCTTCTGGTTTTCATGGTTCTATACCCTCATTCCACCAAGTTATTGTGATGCCTGTTATACCAATATCCTTATTTAATGCCAGGCACCTGAATTTACTGAAAGTAGCATTTAGACTTTTAGCATGTTCATATATGTACTGGTACATATTATTAGTGTTCAGTCGTGTGCCTTCATGTGTTATTTTTAAATTGGACTCTATTCATTTCCTGTTTCTCACATGCTCCTCTCTGGCACTTTACCGCCACCTCTCCTGTCCTTTCTATTGGGATATAGAGTTTCCCTTTAACAAATTCATTCTTAAAGGATGTCTGTGCCTGAACTGTGTGCTCCACCAAAGCTATCAGTTTTCCCCAGCATAAAACAAATTTACATATGTCTAGAAAACTTAAAATAAAAGATTATCCCCTAAACTTGGAACAAATGTAGTCAAGGATATCTGGATTATGAGATAATTAAGTAGTGAGGGAAGGTTCCACAGAGGGAAGGTAGTGTGTTGAAAAGCTGTAAATATGCAGCCAGCAGCAGGATTTAGAGGCATTTCTGCTGGACTCCATATTTCCATCATGATTGGAGTGGCTAGATCATCCAAAAGAGCTGTGATTGTTCATGTCCATTGCTTCTGATGTCTGTGTAAAAGAAATACAGTAGCCCCCCAAAAACTTTGATAGCCAGGTGTGTAGGAAGTATTTAAATAGTCCCAAAGCCAGCTGCAGCAGTAGAAGTGAGGATAATTATTGAAAAATTAATTTTCAGAAAATTAAATCATATTTATTAGTTGTCAGTCTAGAGTGTTCAACTGCACTTTATAGAGACAGCATTCCTATTGTTTTGTGGTATTCCACTTTCCCTATTGATAAGGTCACTGCATTTTGTTTTGCTCAAACCCTAGTATATCCTATATTTATAACTAAAGGGGCAGTTTTGTCACGGAGCCTATGATTGCTATTGCTTTTTATTACCCCGCCTTAAAGAAAAAAACCCTGAATGACTTTTGATATTGTAGGAACTTTGCATATGTGTAGATAAATAGTGAGCAGTCTGGAGGATGGAACTGTGAACAACTGTATAAGTCTTAGCCCTAGTCTATGCTTACAGGGCTTCTCAGTGGCAGTTGATGGCAGCTACACAAGGGATATAAAATAACTTCCGTATCTTCTGATGACTTTATGAGCTGCCGAGACATGCTAAGGGGAGCTGAGCGCAAATGCCTTACAGTCAGCTTTCAGCAACTACAGATCTGGGGCTGGAGTTGCTGAAGCATTTCCAGAGTTTAGCAGCAAGTTCATACTCACTGCTGAATCACACCTGGAAGATCGCGCTACTGGCAGTGATTTTGCCACCGTCAGTATAGACCTACCCTAACTCATAACCTTGGAAACGGCTGACTCAAATCCTGAACAGCATAGCAGTTAAAGGAGAGCAATGGTATTCATGGTTAGCGTTGGTGATTTGTAGCAGAACCTGTGGTGGTATTGATATATTTTAAGTAAAGACATAGAGTGTACATTGCTGGCTGCAGCTGTCTCTGGCACTTGATCCTGCAGCTATTGCAGAGGCTGAGATAGCAGCTGGAGTTTTCCACTGCACACTTGTGCTGCTAACTGCTTTGGGGTTGACCCGGTGAGCACCAGAATACATGGTTTAAAACTTTGAATAACAAAATCATGGATTTATATTCAAAATCAGTGTGACTCAGCAGTATTGCAATTTGGACTAGGAATTTGTTCCTCTGAGCAGAACATTGATTTTATTTATTTATTTATTGATCATTCAACAAAAATGTAAGATGCCATTAGTTCTCTTTGTAATGAAAGCAAACTCTAAAACAAGAATGCCCTTTGCCGTGTGATAAATAACACTGCCTTCATGGTGGTGAGTCTTGCGCTCTGGAAGGCTAGTGGGTCACAGAGGTCCCCTTCCTCCTTGTTTCTACCCAGAGGGGCTGCCAGTGGTGTCACTCCTGGAGTAAGGAGGGGGGTTTGGGACCCAGGCTTGCCCTCCTCTAGGTCTCAGCCCAGTGGCCCTAAGAGATGCAGCTATGAGCTGCTGACGGAGTCTCAGTCCTGCACTCCTTTCCCCTGGGCTGTTTTTCCCCTCCTTTATACCTTTTAGAGTTTTCACCCAGTCTCCCCTTCTTCTGGGTTTCTTCTCTGGCTCTCTCTGGGTATGTCCACACAGGCTTCTTATTTTGAAACAACAGAAGTTTCAAAATAAGAAGCGGCATGTCCACATGACACACCGTTATTTTGAAACAATGGGACCCATTATTTTGAAATAATGGCCGTTATTACGAAACTGTTAAACCTCACATCTAATCGAAATAGCTGTTGTTTTGAAACAGTTGTTTTGAAACAACGGCGTTTAGACACATTGCTTTGAAACAACACCATTGTTTCAAAACAACTGTTTCGAAACAACATGTCCGAACGGCCTTGTTTCAAAATAATCATTTTGAAACAAGGGCTATTTCGAAAGCAGGCTTTCCCTTAATTCAAATTAACAAACTGTTAATTCGAATTAACTTATTTCAGAATAAAGACTTTATTTTGAAATAACTCATTTCGAAATGGGTTCTTTGGAAATGATGTATGTGTGGACATAGCCTCTGTCTTTACCTCTGTTTGTCTATCTCCTGTCTTTTCTCCAATGCCTTCCTGAAGTTCTGCAGCACAGCACTAATGTCCTGCTCCTTCCCCAGCTTGCACAACTTCTGCTTGAGGCAAGGAGGCTTCTATCAGGCACCTGGCTAGGCCCCAACTGATCCCAGGTGCTCCCGATCACCCCGCAGCAACCCCAGCTAGCCACTAGGGAAGCAAGCTGTTAACATTCTGCAGCTTCCATCCCTCCCTCCCCTCACTCTTAGACTGAAGGACGAGGAGGAGGAGAAGGACGGACCTGGGTGTGCTGCTGCTACTCTCCTCACTGGAACTGCCTCAGCTGTTCTGGGCACTGCTGCTTTTCCTGCTGCTACTGCTGTTCCTGGGAGGCCCAGCTGTTCCTGCGGCTGCTGGCTTCTCTCCCTCCTGCCCCCTGCCCTGTGGGGCATGGGAGGAGCTTCAGGAAGGAGGACCTCACCACTACCACCATCACCACCGTCTCCACCACTACCTCAGGAGAAGAGGACCCTTCCTGAAAGCCAGCCCACTGCCCCTGCTGCTGTCTACAGATTTGACTAGTAACATCTTTGAGGGCAGGCAAACTGACTATGTTTTTGCTGCTTGTGGCTGGGGGAGGATTTACAACCAGCACTGGAACTGTGGAGGGGCTGGTTTGTGCAGAAACTGAAGGACTTTACCATCTCTAACAGCCCCTCCACCAACACCCCCAGCCACCACCTGCCCTCCCTCCAGACAGCAGCAGGGACCCTTTACAACTTGGGACTCTTACACCAGCAAAGACTTTTCAGCCTCCTAGGCACAGCACCCCCATCACGCAGCTCCCCCCCTCCCCCAGTCTCCATTGGCTGGAGGGCTCCCCACCCTCTGCTCAGCCCTCTAGCCAGTTCAGTGCCTTCATCACCCTTCCCAGACCCCCTACCCCACCTTAGGCCCTTCCTCTCAGAGCTCCCTCATTTGTCTCAGTTTCTGCCCTGCCCCGGCCCCATAGTTTGTTTAGTTGAGTTACTTTCCCTGCCCCCCCTCACCACCCTTCAGCCTCTGCTGTCTCTCTGCCCTGCCCTGCCCTGCCCTGCCCTTGGTTTTTGCAAAACCCACCTTTCCCTCTCCCCTTCGCTCGGTTGTCCCTTTCCTACCCCATCACATCCCCTGCAGTGCCCATGCTCTGTCAGTTCTAGTGGTCCCTGCATATCCTAGATTTTTTTGTTACCCCCCCATTCACTGCACCCCCGATTGCCCCAGTGACCACACCCCACCTCAGTTCAGTTGGAGGAACTGGCCGCCTTCCTGCCCTATCCAAGTTCGCTGTTCCTTATTCCTGGGCAACCTCCTCCCCTGCCTGCAGCTTAGCGGGGAGGAGTGGTCACCAGCCCCTTGTTCCCTACATAAGCCCCTACCCTGCTTCACTCCCCCCTTCCTTTTACCCACCCCTGCTTACGCCCTCTTCCCCAGCCAGCAGCCAAGAGGGGAGGAGTGGTTTCTCATAACCCCCTCCCCCTTCACTCCTTGTCCCTGCCCACCCCCCAGTTTTTGCCCCCCCCCCCACCAATGTCTCCCTTATCAATTGTCCCTATTGTGGGAACATGGAGACCTCCCCAACCACCCCGACCCTCCCTTTCAGCCTGCTTTCCCGTCAACATCTGTGGCTGCACTTCTGACCACAGCCTCTGCTTCCACCATTGCTGTTGCCCCTACCATGGTGCCAGCAGCAGCAGCGGGCACAGGAGGGGCCTCCATCTCTGCCACTGCTACGGCCTCTTTGGCCATTCATAAAAGCCAGCAGAAAAAGGCAAACAAGTGCCAGGCCGTTGTCACAGCCATGTCATCCCCACCCTTCCCCTGCCATCCCCTCCACCAGCTCTGGGGAACCCCAGCCCCCAGAATGTATGCCTAGGTGGCTGCCACCCCTCCACCTACTGCTGTGCCATGTGCCTGTGCCACCTCCTCTAGCAGACAGGGCCCCTTTCCCACCTTAACCAGGAGGTATGGTGTCTGTTGCCTCCTGGTGGCCACCTCACTGCACATAGAAACTTAAATGCAGGTATTGGAGAGGGTCGTGGGGCCCTCGGCCATCGTAGCGGCCTCTAAGATGTAGAGGAAGTTCATCTTCTTCCTGGCATAGGAGGCCGCTGCACAGGAGGTGGTCAAAAAGGGCCTGGTGGTAGGGGGCGTCTATGTCCCTATGGAGCCCCTGGAAGACCTGGGCGTGCAGGTGATGTTAACCTCTGTTGCGCCTTTCCTACCAAATGCTGCCCTGGTTCCCCTCCTCTCCGCTCTGGAGAAGCCACTATCCACCATTAGCCCTCTCCCATTGGGGTGTAAAGACCTTCATCATGTGTTGTCCTTCCACCAGCAGGTACATATCCAACTGCTGCCAGTGGAGGCCCGTGATAGAGCAGTGCTTGAGGGGTCCTTTTTGGTGCCCTATCAAGGAGCCCATTATCGTATCCATTATTCCTCAGGGGAGACAAGGTGCTTCCCCTGTCGGGCCACGGGGCACATCTGGAGGGAGTGCTCCCTGGCCAACCATGGAGTGGAGGCAACTGGGCCCGCCAAGGCTCTCATGGGTGCCGGCCATACAATCACCAGCAACCCAAGCAGTCAAGCCACCAGACAGTCTCGACTAGCTGCTCACAAACCGGGAAGAATTGATCAGGGAGGTAGAAGTAAATGGCAAGCTAGGCAGTAGTGACCATGACATGGTTGAGTTCAGGATGCTGATTAAAGGAAGGAAGTGAAGAAGCAAAACACAAAACCTGGACTTCAAAAAAGCAGATTTTGGCTCCCTCAGGGAACTGATGGGCAGGATCCCTTGGGAAGCTAATCTGAAGGGGAAAGGAGTCCAAGAGAGTTGGTTATATTTTAAAGAAACCCTGCTAAGGGCACAGGAAGTTGCCATTCCAGTTAGGAGAAAGAACATCAAACATGCGAGGCAGCCAGAATGGCTAAGCCAAGAACTCTGCTCTGAGCTTAAACATAGAAAGGAAGCTTACAGGAAGTGGAAGCTTGGTCAGATGACTAAGGAGGCATATAAAGATATTGCTAGGGACTGCAGGGATAAAATCAGAAAGGCCAAAGGCCAAATGGAGTTGCGGCTAGTGAGGGATGTAAAGGATAACAAGAAGGGGTTATACAAGTATGTTAATAACAAGAAGAGGATCAGGGATGGTGTAGGTCCCTTACTGAATGGGGCAGGCATCCTCGTGACAGTGGATGAGGGAAAAGCTGAAGTGCTCAATGCTTTTTTTCCTTCAATTTTCACAGACAGAGTCAGCTCCCAGTCCGCTACCATGGGTATCACAGATTAGAGAGAAGAAGAGAGGCCCTTGGTGACAGAAGGTCAGGTTAGGGACTGCTGAAGGAAGCTGGATGTGCACAAGTCCATGGGGCTGGACGAAGTGCATCCAAGGCTGCTAAGGGAATTGGCCAGTGAAATAGCATCACCGCTGGCCATTATCTTTCAAAACTCATGGAAAACAGGGGAGGTGCCAGAGGATTGGAAAAAAGCAAATATAGTACCTATTTTCAAGAAAGGGAAAAAGGAGGATCCAGGGAATTACAGACCTGTCAGCCTCACCTCAATCCCTGGAAAAATTATGGAGCAGGTTCTCAAAGAATCCATCCTAAAACACTTAGAGGAAAATAAAGTGATCAGAAACAGTCAGCATGGATTCACCAAGCGTAAATCATGCCTGACCGATCTCATTTTCTTCTATGACTGGTTTTCTGGATGCAGGAAAAACCGTTGATGTGATATACCTCGACTTTAGCAGGGCTTTTGATACAGTTCCCCACAGCGTTCTCATTAGCAAATTAAGGAAGTATGGGTTGGATAGGTGGACTATAGGGTGGATAGAAAACTGGCTAGATCAATGTTGTCAGTGTGTAGGAATCAATGGTTCCATGTCTAGCTGGCAGCCAGTCACAAGTGGTGTGCCCCAGGGGTCGGTCCTGCGGCCGGTTCTGTTCAACATTTTCATCAATGATCTGGATGATGGAATCGACTGCACTCTCAGTAAGTTTGTGTATGACACCAAGCTGGGGGGAACAGTAGACGCATTGGAGGGCAAGGACAGGATTCAGGGAGCCCTAGATAAATTGGAACAGTGGGCCAACAGAAATCTTATGAGCTTCAATAAGGACAAGTGTAAAATCCTGCACTTGGGACAGAAAAACCCCATGCACTGCTACAGGCTGGGGAACTTTCAGCTAAGTAGCAGCCGTGTAGAAAAGGGCCTGGGCGTCATGGTGGATGGGAAGCTAGATATGAGTCAGCAGTGTGCTCTTGCTGCCAAAAAGGCCAATGGCATACTGGGCTGCATCAAACGAAGTGTTACCAGCAGATTAAGGGATGTGATCATTCCCGTCTGTTCTGCACTGGTGAGGCCACATCTCGAATACTGTGTTCAGTTTTGGGCTCCCCACTACAAAAAGGACAGGGACATGCTAGAGAGAGTTCAGCGGAGGGCAACCAAAATGATTAAAGGGCTGGAGCACAAGCCCTATGAGGAAAGACTGAAAGCATTAGGCTTATTTAGTCTGCAGAAGAGAAGATTGAGTGGGGATTTGATAGCAACCTTCAGCTACTTGAAGGGATGCTCCAAGGAGGATGGAGTTGGACTATTCTCGGTAGTAACAGAGGACAGAACGAGGAGCAATGGTCTCTAGTTACAGTTAGGGAGGTTGAGGCTGGATATTAGAAAAAAACTTTTTTACTAGGCGAATGGTGAAGCATTGGAATGAGCTGCCTAGGGAGGTGGTGGAATCTCCATCTTTGGAGGTGTTTAAGGCCCAGCTGGACAAAACCATGACTGGGACGGTTTAGTAGGAGTAGTCCTACCTCTGGCAGGGGGTTGGACTAGATGACCTCATGAGGTCCCTTCCAACCCTATGATTCTATGAATCTACTTTCTTGCCTTTGTGTCCCGCCCAGATACCAAATGGCGGGACCTGATACCACCCATGGAGGGCGAGGACCCCTGGGGGGGGCCAGCCTGTATTCCACTTTAACCCCATGGTCTGCTGGGGTTATCATTTCGTGGGTCCTTCATGGAGCTGTAAGCATGGGTGTGTACTAGGCGTGGTTCACTCGATACACCAACATCTGTCCATTTTGCGGTGTGACATAGACCCTGGTGCACGCATACCTAGAGTGCACCAGGTTGTGGCCCCTTTTACAGCTCCTCTAGAACCTCTTATTGAGATTCTGACTGCACTTTTCCCCTCACCTGTTTATCTATGCACTCCCCATTCACAGCTCCACAAAGTCATGGGACCTCCTCATGAACCTCCTCCTAGCCCTTGCTAAAACTGCCATCTATAAGACTAGGGAGAGGAGGTTGGCTCTGTGACTGTGGGGCCTGTTTCCAGTCCCTTGTCCATTCACGTATGCAAGCAGAGGTCCTCTGGGTGGCATCCACTGGTTCCCTTGACACCTTCTGGGAGCTGTGGGTGCTGTTCAGGGTCCTCTGCTCGATGATCCCCTCTAAATCCTTAATTTTGAACTTATAGCCTCACCCCCATCCAGTGTTCCCTCTAAGCTGTGCGGCCGTGCGTCCGCGCAGCCTGGCACAGCCCCACCCCCGCGCAGGGAAGACTGCCGGCCGCGCAGGGCCGGCAGCCAGAGGCCCTGCTCAGAGCTACTGTGGGGCAGGGAGTTATTAAAACTCCCGCCCAGAGAAGCTCTAATGGAGCATGCCCAGAATGTCTGAGCATGCTCTGTTAGTGCTTCTCTGGCCCCAGGAGCTGTGGCAGGGCCATGCAGGGTAGGATTGCGGGGAGGGGCTGGGCAGGCTGGGGGGGTTCCCAGGAGGACGGGCCCGTGGGGGGGGGGCCAGCATCAGCCCTATGGGGGGCGCTGCCAGGATTGGGCGCGCGCGGGGGGTGGGGGGCCCATGCAGCGAGCAACAGGAGTTGCTCAGCTGCCGGAGGCTCTTAGAGGGAACATTACCCCCATGCCTGTTTTCTCATTAATTGTCCCATGTGTTTAGTTGGTCCCAGGGCTAGTGCCATCCCCACTACAGCTGGGGGAGTGGTTTTAGCAGTGGACGGGCTTGCACCCGCCCATATTCCAGAAAGCCAGATAGGCTTACTCTCGGAGTGCCTGTTGCTGTTAATATCTCACAGCTGGTACAGTAAAAGACCTAATCTGCCTTTTTTTAATGGCTTTATTTGAATCTGTTTATGGCAGGTGTGAGGCCACATGATGTTCTACCCAAAAAGCAGCCAGAGTAGTGACTTCACACTGTTTCTGGCAGGATTTAGCAGATGCTGTATTTGAAACTGAATTTCAAATATGGACCTGAAAAGTGTTTTTGACTGCCAAAGGAAATAGACCAAGTCCACAAATCTTTACCATTTATATGGCATTCTACCACAAATAGAGCAAGTCACAAGAATAGTCCTTATTAATGGAAAATATAAAGTATAACTGCTTCATGCTCATACTTGGGATTCTCAGAACAGCTACTGTCACTGTACCTTCTATTGCTTCCCTAAAGCCTGTTCTCAGAATTATGGGAGAAGACTAGACACAAGATCTTGGCATGCCAAGATAAAGATAATTGGGCAGAAATTCCATTAAAAACTAAACTGCTTTGGGGAGATTAAAAAAGTAGCGTGAGCTGCTCTAGAAAACTGGACACATGGGAGAGGGTGCTCCTCTTTCTTCCCAGCCCCATTGCCTCTGAGAAAAGGCATGCATAGCACAGCAAAATTTAATGCTTCATAAATATACAGAATTCTAATTCTGCAGAGCAGGGGTGTTTGCAATGTGGCCTGCAGTCCACATACAAACTCACAGCGTTCTAAAATGTAGCATATGACTTTCCTTCTATTCAATATGAAAATGCGTCATGAGGCGAATGTGTCTTAAACCCTGTAGTACCCCATCTTGACCAGGTTTCCACTCTTCAGGTCATGTTTCTATGTGGATTTTGTAGGGTTTGACAATATAAGTGGAAAAATAGCAGATGATGATATGTGTGCATCAGCTGGAACTTTAAAAAGCCCATGGTAATTTGTTTTGTAGAATAAATAAACCTACTGAATTATTTAAAACCTGTTGCATAGTGGTTTCTTTAGTGCTACACTTAAAATAATATTAGTGTTCAGTTTTGAAGGAATACATTATGGTTTTGAATGAAAGTGGTTGTAATAGTATTTGTTCTTTCTTACTAACAGACAATTTTTGAGTTTCTTCCCACGTTGAGTTTACTATTAGAACTTTGTTTTTCCATTAGAATTTTGAATAAGTACAGTACAGCACACATTGGTTGAGGTAATCAAAATATAGTGGCTAGCCCTTTTGTCAAAGTAGTGTGAGTTTTGAATGTGTCATTTTGTGTCATAGCTTGAAAGGTTGTACACTGCAGAAAGTGAGTGAAGTTGTCTTTGGCCTCTGCAACTATAGGCAGTCAGTTCTACTGGCCTCTCCGTGTAACTCTGTCTCTAGGGAACCTACAACATGCAGGGCTGGCTCAAGGGATTGTGGTGCCCCAAGCTGGCTTTTGCTTTTGCACCCTCCCCCCTTGGAGAGCAGAACCTGGCCTCTGCTCTGGGCTGGCTTGCCCTGCCCCGAGGGCAGGGAACAGCAGGCCCAGGGGCAAAGCAGGCCAACAGAGAGGCAGGGCTCCTCTCTCCTGCCACTTCCCTGGGTTGACTATTCCTCCCTAGGGGCAGGGAGAGAAAGTGGTTTCTACTCCATGGGCTGGGCCTGCTCCACCCCCAGGTGTGCAGTTGCTGGCTTGGGGAGGGGCAGGAGTGTGGGGTCCAGCTTCTGAGCTGGCCCGCCCTGCCCCTGGTGTGGCACCATGGTGCCCCTTAGGCAGTGGTGCTCCAAGCCACTGCCTTATTTGATTATGGGTAGAGTGAGACCTGACAACATGCTATTTCTGGTAGCCATATTAAAGTCAATAGCAGGTTTTACTGCTGACTGAAATAAGGAGCTAGGTTTGCTTTTAATTTTTTGCTCCTCACATGGAGCTCAGCATGTCTCTGGGTTTTGGTCTGACACATGATTTTAACTAATCTTGTCTCAATACTGTTAGCATATACTACCTAGGCCCAAATTAATATACTGGGCATAATGTAGTTTACTATGAATCTTTGATAGCAAGGATGTTAACTGTACATGACATTTGAAAATCAAGCCTTCAATTCCTTCCCAAGAAGCCAAATGATTAAAAGTCACTGTGACGTGGAATTCATTACAAGAGTTCTATTTCTTAATGCCTGTGATATGTAGCTTAGAATTGTATATGAAATATATATATGCAGGGCTCACTGTGGCAGCTGTGTGTCAATGACAAATCCGATAACTTTCTTCTGAGAACAGAATCTAGCCGCTTTTTTTGTTAGCAAGATGAGAATCGTTTGAAGTAGTTCTAAATATTGTGGTGAAATGTGGTTTCTCTGAGTTTTATTCTTCAAATCTTTTTACTCGGATCCCAGAAGATTTGTAACTCTGCACAGATAAATAGATCTGGACAAGCTAATGTATTACCATTGGCCAATTTGTTCCCATATGGTTTCTCAAATTAGCTTTCTTTAGCCCCCCCCCCCCAACCCTCTTTGCTAAATACCCACAAAAGTCTCCATTAGCAAATAATATGGCAGTACTCAGGGGTTAAATAAGGGGGAACACAGCATAACACAGTTCGAGGGCCCCCTAGTTTTAGGCTGGCAATATTGTGGGGCCCCTAAAAATAGAGGAACACACAGGAACGCTGTGTTCAGGGGCCCATAAAAATAGCACGAGCAGCCGGAACGCAGCGTTCCCGTGGCTCCACCTTAAACCATGCTGTTCCTTAAGCCCAGCCAGCAGAGAGCTGCAGCAGGCTGGGAGTTTGTGAATCTCCACCCTTCAGAGTGGAGCAGCTTGTGGCCAGAAGCAGCTTCCAGCCAGTCAGGCAGCCTGCAAACAAAGGAGGTAAGGGTTTTGGGGTGGTGTGGGTGGCTTCTGGGGGTTTTGTGTGTGTCTGTGTCTGTGTCTCTGTGTGTGTCTGGGGGGTGGCTATGCTTGTGGGGGGGAGGTGTCTGGGGGGTGGGTTCTGAGGATGGATATTGGGGGGCCCACTTGTGCCAGAGGGTTCCGAGGCCAACCAAATTATACTTTAACATCTGGCTGTACTATTGTTTCACTAGTTAGGTCAACCTAATATTTCTTAATTGTGGTTATTATTCATCTCAAGGTATCTGACCAGAATAACCCATGTGCACACAGGATTTTCACCACTTTAATTTGCATACCTAAGTACTCCTCCCCCCTACTTTTGAACAGTACTAATCTTACCTTGTGATATGTGTGTATGATCCTCTTTGACTCTAAGATATAGTGCTAGAAATTTAAAAATCAACTTGCATGCACTGGTGTAGTAGGGCTTAAGATGTATGACAGACACACAACACTTAGGCTATCTCAATCATTGTGTTCAAATCAATACCCAGGAATTTTGATGTGTATACAAAGCTCTGCTGGCCACCACATGCCAATATCAGTACTAACCTTTCTCTCTCGCTTGTCTGAACATGGAACAGAAAATTCTGTTTTTCACAGCTCTATTAATGTTTTCACAGAGTCTGTTACTAAGAATGAAAAATATAAAAATGAGGGTTGGAAGACAATAATGACGTATACAATGAGTTAGTTTCAAAACCCTCCCTCCCCACCTTTCATAGACATGCTAATAGGCATTAAGTAGTCTGTTTTGTGCAGTCAACCTCCTAGCTTACTAACAAATTCCAATCTGTATTTGTCTAGCTTCAACTTCCAGCCATTGGATCATATTACACCTTTGTCTGCCTAGTATTAAATATTTGTTCGTCATGTAGATACTTATAGACAGTAATCATGTCACCTCTTAACCTTCCATTTGTTGAGTTAAAGAGATTGAGCTCCATTGATTCTACCACTACATGTCATGATTTCTAATCCTTTAACCTGTTGCATGGCTTCTCAGAGCTCTCTTTAGTTTATCTATACTGTCTTTAAATTGTGGGCACTAGAACAGACCATGATTTTCCATCAGTGTTCACACTAGTGCCAAATACCAAATACAAAAATAAAATAATGTCTCTGCTCCTCCTTGAGATTCCCATGTCGGTGCACCTGAGGATGCATTAGCTGTCTTGACCACAGTATTATGCTGGAAGCTGACTACACATCACAACCCCCCAAATCATTTTCAGGATCACAGCTTCCCAGGCGAAAAGTCTGCCTTTCTGTAAATGTGTACCACATTCTTTATTCCTAGATATATACATTTATATTTAGTCATACTAAACCACAAATTGTTTGTCACCAGCTTACCAAACAATATAAATTACCCTGTATTAGTGACTTGTTCGCTTCATTATTTACCACTCCCCTAGTTTTTCTATCATCTGCAAACTTTATTAGGAATGGTTTTATGTTCTCCTCTAATTTCTTCCAGATGATTGATAAAAAATGTTTATTAGCTTAGGTTCCAAGAACAGATCACCACAAGATCCTAAGAGAAACACACCTGCTTGATGGAGCTTCCAAGTTCATAATTATATTTTCAGAGCTATCAGTTACAGATTTTAAGTCATTTGATGTGTGCCTGGTTAATTTTTATATCACTCCAGTTCTTTTTTGATCAAAATATCATGTCCTACAAAATCAAATGCCTTACAGAAGTTGAAGTATATTACTTTAGCACTATTATTTTTATCAGACAGACTTATAATCACATAAAATGATATCAAGTTAGTTTGATAGGATCTATTTTCCATGAACCCATGGTAACTGTCATTAATTATATTATCCTCATTTAATTCTTAAGCCCCCTATCAGATGCTCCATTGTTCTGCCTGGAGTCAATGACTGGCCTTTAATTATCCAGATCATTTTGTTTACCTTTTTTTAAATATTGGCATAATATCATCTTTCTTCCAGTTTTATAATCGTATCAACTGGCACTTCCAAAACTTAGTGAAAATCAACATTAATTCTCTAGCCAGCTCTTCAGCTCTTTTAAAATTCTTGGTTGCAAATTATCTGGACTTGCTGATTTAGTAATGTCTCACTGCTATTTAACATCTTCTTGAGATCTGAATGAAATTGAAAGAGTCTTATCATCAAATGAGACTTTTTCTTTTTTTACCCAAACACAAAATACAAAGAATGTATAGAACACTTCTGCCCTTTCTGCATTATTATCGTTAATTCTACTGTAATGATAATTCTACCATAATGCTATTTGTGTTGTCCCCCTCCTGCAGTTTGAACCAGTGTGCAACTATGCCACCCAAATTCTCTACTCCAGGGCCCTGACGTACCCCACTTTGCTGTGTGAACCCCCACTCCAGCCACCTGCATATAACAGGGCCCTTGAAAAGTGGAAGAGCACTCACACATATCACTCATGGATGGTTCCTCCCTCCCCCCTCAGGAAACAGCCCCAATCCCAGATGTAGCCCTGGGAACTGCTGTCTTCCAAGGTTCAGTGCACCACCACTGGGCCTTGCAAACTCATTTACCAATGTCCATCAATTTAGCAACCAAGTCTTCGCCCTTCCTCTGCTCTTGGGACAGGAAAGATCTCAGAGACGATTGCTTGGGTGTTCTACTTCTCCATCATGGTTCAGAGGTTCCTGACATCATCTGTTTTCTGTGAGATATCCTGTTACATAGGGTCCTTAGTGCCTATCTAAGCATTCAGACTTTAAGACCAGAAGGGACCATCATGATCATCTAATCTGACCATCTGCACATTGCAGGCCCCAGAACCTCACCCATATTCATGGCTGAGTTCAAATTTTGATTTAAAGATTTCAGGTTAAAAAGAATTCACCATTTGCTGTAGCTCTTCAAACTAGCAAGTGATTCACTTTCCATTAGAGGCAGGTAGAAATACCCAGAGTCTCTGACAGTCTGACCAGGGGAAAATTCCTTTCTGATCCCAAATATGGCATGACTTTGAGCAGGTGGCAAGACGTACCAGCTAAACACTAGACAATAACTCAAAGGTCTCCCTATCTAATGTCCAATCTCCAGCCATTGGCTAATAGTAGTTGCAGATGGGCCATAATACATTATAGGCAGTCATCATACCACCCCCTTCATTAACTTATGAAACTCAATCTTAAAACAAATTAGTATTTTTTCCCCCACTGCTTCTCTTGAAAGGCTGTTCCAGAACTTTAGTCTTTTGACGGTTACAAATCTTCATCTAATTTCCCATCTAAGCTTGTCGATGGCTAATTTATATTCACTTGTTCTTGTGCTAGCCTTGGGTCTTATCTTAAATAAGTCTTCTCCCTCCCTGGTTATCCTTCTGACGTATTGACAGAACTCAGTCATATCTTCCTTTGTCTTCCATTTTGTTAGGCTAAACAAGCCAAGCTCTTTAAATCTCCTGTTGTGAGGCAGGATCTCTGTTCCTCTGATCACCCTATTAGCCCTTTTTTTGCACCTATTCCAGTTTGAATTCATTGTTCTTAAGCATAGAAGACCAGAACTGCATGCCATATTTCAGGTGAGAGCTCACCAGTGCTTTGTATAATGGTAATAATACTTCCCTCTCTCTATTGGAAATATCTCACCTCATGTGTCCTAGGGTTCTGTTAGCCTTTTTTACAGCTGGTGGCTCATGGTCATATTTTGATCAACCAATATAAACAAGTCTTTCTTGTCCTTTGTCTTTTTCAACTATGACCCCAACCTATAGCAAAAATTCTTGTTAGTTCTTATGTTCATTAAATGGCATTAGTAAATTTCATCCTGTTTCTGTTACTCCAGTTTGTAAGGTTCTCTGATATCCTCTTGTAGGATATCCCCATCCTCCTTCATACTGGCAATACCTTCCAACTTTGTATCACCCACAGATTTTATTATTAAGCACACTACCTCTTTTATGCCACGATCATTAATAAGTTCAGTCTGATATGTTGTAGTCTCCCCTTTACCCACATTTGATTCTTGTATTAATCCTCATTCTTTCCAAATTTACTATAATTCCCATGGTGACATGAAATCCATGTAGATTAGATACCCTGTATTGCCTGTGTTTAGAAAATCAGTTATTGTCTCAAAGAAAGAGGTCACATTGGTCTCTGGTCATGTTGGTCTTGTCTACTTTTTGTAAAATCTAGTTGTATTTTATCCCAATTGCTGCTTACCTCTTTGTCCTTAATTTCTCTCTCTTTCATAACTTGTTCCAAGGCCTTGAATATAAGTGAGATTCAATGAATGGGGCTGTGATTCCCAATTCATTTTTATTCCTTTCTTAAAAATAGTTTCTGTACTTTCCAGTTCTCCAGTTATAAGATACAAGCCCTGAATTTACAGATTCATTAAAAACCCTTGCTATTAAGCTTGCAATTTCATGTGCCAGTTGCTTTAATATTCTGGGATGGAGATTATCATGTCTTCCCCATTTGGTCATGTTTGAAAATTTATTCCATCTTGGATGTGGTAATTATTACTTATTTATCCTTGTCCCCATTAGTCATTCTGCCAACATCCTATGGTCTTCATTACCCTTACTAAAACTGAAGCAAAGTATTCATTTAAGTGCTGAACCATGCCTGAAGTATCTTCAATCTGTCCTCAGCCTCAATGTTTAGTGGTCCCACTTTTCCTTCCTAGTGTGACATTCCCTAAGGTGCAACCTGGTCTGTGTAACTGCAGTGTCCCCAAACTCACTAATGTGAGGTACCTTTCACATTGCTTTCCTGTCAGAACATCCACTCTTGGGCTACGTGTGCACATCTGCTAGCATGTAAAATCATGCTCGGATGTTTCCATGAATTGTCTCCCAGCCATCGAAGAACTGGCAATATTCAACATATACCCCACCCACAGCCCAGTGGCATACCAATAGGTAGAGCCCTGCATGGATACAAATACATGGATCCGTATCCGACCTGCATCCACAAGAAATGATCCACGGATATCTGTGTTGTATCCACAGATGCAGATATAATGAGGATATCTAGGGATATTCTCATATTTGCAGGGCTCTAGCTCTGTGTAGATAAAAATACGTGGATCTGTATCTGATCTGCATCCACAAGTAATGGTCCGCAGATACCCCTGTAGTATCCGTGGATGCAGATATCCGTGGATTTGCAGAGCTCTACTGATAGGGGGGCAGGTGGAGCCAGGAGTCAAAATGTGTGGGTGATTTTTGTGTGCTGGGCTGGCCCTTCCATAGGTACAGGAGACTTCCAAGAGTCACAGGACCTCCTGAGCTCCTTCTGTGCTGTGAAGGGGCAACCCAGCACCCGCTCCAAAGGTGGGAGGGGCTGCCCTCCCACGCAAGCTGGCAGGGTGAGTAAATACTAGGGGTGGGATGAGGGGGAGGGACTCTGGCCAAGCTGGTCTGGCCCTTCAGGGAAAAGCAGGGTGAGCCAATTGGGTGCTGCCTCCTGGGTCCCAGTGCTGGAAGGCTTCCATTTCTACATACGCTAGACTGCCCAGCACACACAGAAATGAAATCCTTCTAGTACAAAGGGTCAGGAGGCAGCATCCAACTGCAACACAGCAGTCAAGGGACTGGATTGGAGCAGTGGACAGTAAGTACTGCTGGGGAGGGGAGACTGGGCCAGACCATCTCTTTGCAGGGGATGGGAGTTGCAGGATGTGTTCAGGGGCACCCCTCAGCACCCTTTCTAGTGTGGTGAAAAGCTGACCTGAGCCTCCTTCCCTCCCCACGCAGAGTTTGGGGCTTCTGAGCCTGCCCTTTCCCAGCCAGGGCTGGGCTGCTGCAGGAGACCAGTGGCTGCTGCAGACTGGGTCAGTGTGTGGGGACATTTGCGCTTCTCCCAGTCTCATACCCCTCCCACAGATACTGATACCCCCCCCACCTGCAGCAGCTGTGGGGTGGGGCTGGGACCCCTTTTGCCCTGTGTGGTCAGGTGTGAGACTTGGGGGGGGGGAAGGCACAAATGTGGACTTGGTCCATGGTACCCCACTGCTGCAGCCTTGCACCCCAGAAATGTGTTTCTTAGACTGTTTAGTAAACTGAGCAGTGCAAGCTCATAGTCTGTCATTTCAACATCGGGAATAATTCTATGCATCAACCTTTCTGCCTGAAGAGGAGTTCCTCTAGCACTTCAATTCAAATACACACTGGATTAGATAAAATAATAAAATGAATTTCTTAACTAGAGAGAGATTTTAAGTAATTTACAAGGGAAAGGAGCTAAGGTCAGAGTTGGTTACAAAGGAAATAAAACCATAAAGTTACAGGTTAATTCCTAAACTTTATCAAGATTAGTAGATTTAAAAGCAAAACGGTTTCTGCTTTTAGCAGTTTACTGATTGAAAAACATCCCTGATAGGACCACTCCCTTGAATGCAATGCTACTTCCTTTAGCCTTTCAAGCAGTCTTGCTGCCATGAATAGAGATGGGGGAGCAGAGGAAATTTGTGTGTTGTGAGTTCTCCATTCTCATACATTTTTCCCCTTTTTGAAGATTGCTTGCTTCTTGGGGTATAGACAAAACAGTTCCGTGTGTGTATGAGATTCAGCAGTCCCCCTTGCTTGCAAATAGTTGCTTCAGCAGTTAATAGTTTTCTAAAAGCTGTGCTCGTGCTCAGTCCTTTGGTGCTGAGTTAGTCAGTCTATGGACATTCCCCAGAATTACAACGTATATCAGTAACAGACATGTTCCATATACAGTTCTGATAAACAAATAACAGGACACTGATGTTCAAAATATCATGAGTTTTCAAATGATACCTTGCAGGGCATACTTCGAATAAATGTATCATAGCTATATAAAAGTGATGAATATGTGGGACAGGGTGTCACATGGGGTACAGGATGTCACATCAAACAACAGATTCTTGCTGCTAGACTTTAATGGCCAAACCAATCTTAAAGTTTTGTGTCCTCATTCTGGAAAGACGGCATGCCATGCTGCTTTTCTTTTATCCTTTGCAGAAAGTTCTTTTGATGCTTCTGGGTGTTGAATCCCTAACAAGGCTTACTTGTTGTCTTTGGACTTTTAGGGAACCTCATCAGGGTTGCCAACCATCTGTAAATTTATGAGCGGTCTGTGAAAAAAGTATGCTATTTCCTTGCTATCCGTGAGTATGTAATTAAAAGGAAATGTCTATAAAAATCTCTCCCTCATTCAGCCAGCAACCTAGCAGCTGTCAGCAGTGCTCCAGCAGGCAGCCCCAGCTGGACAGCAGTCATTGGAGCCAGCTGGATAACAGACAGATGTGGAAGGGGGTCTCAGATTCAATAAGAGAACTAGTGGGAGAGGAAGCACAGCAGCCCAGTCCCAAGACAGCTGAGCTCTGACAGAAACTGAGCTGGCAACCCCGCTTCCCCTGCCGCACAGCACAGGAGGGAAAGCAGTTTTGACCCAGGCAGAGTGAGTCAGGCACTTTCCTGTGGCTCCAGAGCTGGCTCAAGTATGCCAACTGTGGATGGAGTAGATCTCAGACGTATGCTGCTCTGGTGTCAAACCCTCCTCACATACTTAAACAAGAAAATCCCCCCCCCCCAGCACACTTACCTCCTCAAGTCCTCCTCTCTAACTCTGTGTCCGCCCTTTCCACCTAGCCTAGGCCAATGGTTTCTAACCTGTGGTAGGAGGACCACTGGTGGTTCTCAAGGGTGCTGCATGTGGTCTATGTGGGGATGGGAGATAATATAGTAATAATATGAACCTATGAACCTATTATGTATTATATCCAATATTACATTGTTATTTGCAATATAATTGGTTTCACAAGCATCTTTGTGTAACATTCTTTGAATTTAAATTGTGGCACTTTTGCGTGATGTCAATTTGAATTGATGCCTTTTGCACATTCGGTGGTTACAATGTGGTCCTCAAAAGCTTTCGATAACGATGCAGTGATCCACATAAAGGAAAAGGTTGGGAACTGCTGGCCTAGACTGTTTCTTTGGACCAGAGTCCAGAGAGATCGTTAGTATAAGCCGCCTGCATTACAGGAATGGACTAACCTCCAGCTGCAGTGGTTGAGCACCTGAAGGGGGGAAATACTCAGCATTCCCCTTTGAGCCCCTAGGGTGGGGGGATGCAACCCATGTGTCACTGTACCTGGAGTCCTTGGGATCAGATCCCGCCTGTAGCAGGATCCCAGCCAATCCTCCCCCACCCTTCCCCATTGCTCCACACTGTGTGTCCCAAAATATTTCATCATTGTAACATTATATCATATTGTTTATGTTGTTTTTAGAGATGTCAGTAAAATCTTTACCATGTCAGTAAAAAAAAAAAAAAATCAGCTTTGACACTTCATGCCAATAAAAACTAAAATGCAAGGCTGGCAACCCTGCCTGCATTCACAATTGTTTCCCATATACTTCTCCATTTCCTTGGGCCTGATGGAGTTTGATTGGTATCTTACGCAGTTTACGCAAATACCTGGTATCTATTGGTAACTTCTAGTGGTGTAGAAAGATGGAAAATTATAGTCTTGCCAAATACTACATTGCAAATATAGTCCAGGATGAAACTTGCTATAAAAAATATTTCATATAAGTGAGGTCATATATTTCTGATTTTTCTCAGTAATGTTATAATGTATTGTCTGTTTAACCAGAATAATAAATACATCTGCAGATTTATGTTAATGCTGTGGCCCCCTTAATTACTGTGCTGGCTGTCCATTTTCTTCACTGGAATTTGTATGTTGAATTGGTTCAAGCAGCATTTTTCCCACAGTTTCAGTAGTTTTGGGAAATTCAGATCTTACATTTTTTGTAAGTGAAACAATTTTCTAAGCATTTGAAATCCATGAGACTTGGATATTGTCAGTTCTCTTGTGAAAGGCCTCCCTCTTCTGAGCGCCTTAGGGAAGGTCAATACTGCCTGCCATTTTCAGCAGCAGTCAAAGGGAGATACACAAGTTACCTAAAATAACTTGCATATATCCCTCTGACTGCCCTACACCGAGAACATCCATCACAGTGAGTCAAAGGCAGGGCCCCCCCTCCTTTCAACTCAGCACTATGCTACTTACCAGGGTGGTCTTCAGAGTTTGACTTACTGATGGACTAAGTGGGTCTTCACAGACTAGATCAGTTGCTTGGGAAGAGCAATCTGATGGTGGTGGTTTTGCCACCATGGGCACGTCTACACGCAGTTTTATTTTGAAATCACTCCTTTCAAAAGGACTGATTTCAAAATAAAACCCTTATTTCGAAAGGGCTCCTTTTGAAACAGGGAAAACCGCACGATTGCAACGGCCGTTATTTTGAAACAGATATTTCGAAATAATGCCAATTGGACCACTGTTTCGAACAGTTGTTTCGAAACAATGGTGTTGTTTCAAAACAATAGGTCTAAAGGCGTTATTTTGAAATATCCGTTTCGAAAAGATGGCCATTTCGAGGGGGGGGCAGGTTTTACTTTTTCAGAAGGACAATCCTTATTTCAAAAGGACGAGGTCCAACCTTTCGAAATAAGGAAACGTCATGTAGACCAATTTTTTTTATTTCGAAATAACAGGTGTTATTTTGAAATAAAAGAGCCGTGTAGACGTGCCCCATCAGTAAAGACTAGCCGTTATTAACTTTACTATTAAATACTGTGTCTTCTACCTTACTGAAGAGCAATGCTGAAAAGTCCTTTGGAACTCATGATTTGTGTGATAATATTGGCTTGCAACCTCTTCCTACCAATACTTAGAATGGTCTTCCCAACATTAAGTGAAGAGAGAAGCCCCAAATATAAAAGAGAATTAAAAATAGCAAGAAGATACTTCACTGAAGCAGAGCTCACATCAAATGCAAGTTTACAGGAGTTTATCCTTATTTTGTACTGGTAATCTTTCAGTCTTTTCCTCATACACTGGGCCAAATTCATCCAGGATGTAACTCAATAAAATTATTTGAGTCAAAATAAATAGATCTATATAGCAGGGTCAAATTGACCCTTTTTTGTTTCATTTGATTGCATACAGGACATTACTTAAAAAATAACCCCCCCACACCTTTGCAGAGTACTAATAAAACTAATCCATATACCAAGCAATACACTTGGTGAAGTTCCTCATTTAGAGAATTTAGGGTTATTTCACATATTAAAATAAAAATATGTGCAGTGTTTTAAAAAAGCAGACTCTTTTCTAGATAAAATTTGAATGGAAAGAACTAAGGAAAAAAAGCCCTGCAAACATTGATTAGAGCGTTTCAGACTGCACTGTCAACATCCAGGATGGGGGTTCTGTTTAAGGTTTCATATAATTCTCTGCATGCTCAGGAAAAGAAAGGAGGAAATGTACCTGAAAAGAAAGTGTCTTTCAACAAAATGCTCAGCTCTTTCTCCCTACCGGGTGCAGTTTTTAGAGGATTTTAATGTTGCCAGATTAACAGCCGCAGATGATCTCTTGAGCCTTAGATCCCTGATAAAAATTGGAATGCTGGCTATGTGTGGAGATAAGAGCGTACATTCTATTCTTTGCTGCTCCAGAAGGGGCTCCAGCATCTAATTGAAATTTTTAACAGGGAGCATCTGTTGAGGATTCTCTATTTCTCCCTGTCTCTTTAAATGACAAGACTTAAGGAAAACTTTGTGCTACACTCTATGCTGCTAGGAAGATCTAAGACCTCCTGTGCAGAAGTGGCTGACAATGTACTGTTTTCATTCGAATGCAAATTTCTTTCTGGAGGGGATTCAAGGAAAGTACCCACCCCCTTACAGCTCCACTTCTGTCCTCCTTTTCCTTTGTGCCTTGTAAATAAATAAGAAGCAACTGCCTTTCTCACTGAAGACAGCTGCAGGGGGCTCTTAAAAGGAGAGAGAGATCGAGAGGACAATCACACACAGAGGCACTTAGAGAAGAGAGAGAGATGAGGAACTGGGTTTTCACACGCTAGGAAGGAAGGGTGACATTTTTGTTCTGCTTTTTTCATAGCTTCATTTCCAATTGCGGCATTTCTTTGTACTGGAAAGCAGAATTCCTTTACAACTGCAAGAATCTGATTTCAAAAAAAGTCTCTGTTTGTGTGTTAATTTCAAATGGCAGAACTCAAGTCTATCTGGTGGCAGCAGCAGCAGCAAATCCTTAGGAGTGCATTATTCTGGCTAGTCACCTTTTATAATCAGGATTTTAATTGCTTTTCAGTGGAGAAAAATTTGTCAGTTAAAATGCCTATTGTATTCCTGTGGTCTTTGTGTGTGTGTGTGTGTGTGTGTGTGTGTGCGCGCGCATGCTAGGAATTGTAAACAAAATAAAAGTTTGAAAAGGTGTTTTAATTTATTTATTTTTAAATCTTCAGACTAAATGTTTTCATGCATAAACTGTGAATATTTCATGGTGTTTCAGGACAAAACTATTTAATACTAATACCACCATAGTCAATAATTGTACAAAATGAAATATGCATTAATCAAGATAACAACTTGAAAGGTAAAGGGGACTGGTTTGGGACTTGAATTGTAAAATGCTTTCTCTTAAAGGACAACACTGTTTTAGCAGATTAGTCAGTTAATCCTAAAGGCATTTGGTTCAAACCTTATTAAGATCATAAAAGGGTTTCATTTCGTTTGGTTTTTCTTTCCCTTTTTTATTTTTTTTCTTTTTGCCTGTAGCACTGAATTCTCTGTAGCAGAGGGGCTGAATTTTGCAGGGCTGAGTTAAAAATACATTTGTTTTCTTTTTCTTCTCTCTGTTTCTGATGGTTCTGTTTTCTTTCCTCATTACAGGGAACAACTAGTAGAGCAACCCATTTAGCTGGATCTGAATCTTCTCAATCACATGCTGCCTCTCAGTCAAGAGAGTCCTTTGTGCCAAGCCATGGGAGCGCATTCCATTTGCCCGATTCCCAGCATTCTTCAACACTTTATTACTCCAGCTCCACTCTACCAGCTCAGAGAGTGAGCTCCCCACTGTCCATGCAGCAGGTGGGCTCTCCAACAAAGCTCCAGCGGGTGGGTTCAGCAACGGAGAGCGCTGGATACAGCACTACGCAGCGGGTCTCTTCTCCCAAGCAGTCTCCAAGCCGGCTAGCCAAATCCTACAGCACCAGCTCACCAATCAATATTGTTGTGTCTTCAGCGGGTCTTTCTCCTTCCCCAATTCGTGTAACGTCGCCACCCACCATCCAGTCTAATATTTCCTCCTCTCCTATACATCAGCTAAGCTCCACCATTGGCACTTATGCTACTCTCTCTCCTACCAAACGTCTGGTCCACACATCAGATCCGTACAGCAAGCATTCCCAGGAACTATATGCCACTGCTACACTACAGAGACCTGGCACCCTAGCAGGTAAATCTAGCCAATCTCTCATCCTTAATTGCTTGAGTACTTTGCTAAGTGTCTGTACAGGAAGGCTGGTGTAGTGTTAAACTGGTTTTATATTGGGGTTATATTAGTACATGCACATGAATGGGGACAGAAAAGAGTAATGGGGGAATTCTGACCTCTAAATATATCTTTTTTTAAAAAAACTTGTGTTTTAACTCTATCTGCTGCAAGCAATGTAGCCATACAGCAGCAACCACATTTAAGATAATTAGATTAATGAGTGCAAGACATGAAGGAGTTAGGAAGATTAAAGAATTTGGAGGCTCTTGACAACTACCTTAAGAGTAAGAATTGTTGTTTCAGTTCAATCACTAGTAAGGTGTAATCCATATTAAAAGCATCCCTTTTATTCATGTTGATTCATCTGATCTTTTAAATATTAGGTAAATCCTTTGTTCAGAATGTTAAGGGACTTGCAGCATTACATATTGAAAAACGGGGGGGGGGAGGGTGACCACAATCAAATAGTGAACATTCCACCACAGTAAGTTAGTTCTCCACTTTTTGAAACAAAATCGCCACTAAGGAGAATGCGTTTTCCTTGAACTGGTGGGATTAGAGAGGTATATTTGACAATCTCTGTACTACTTCTTAGCAGGAATTTCAAATAGGCTGTATTTGCATTGAATTGTATGTGAAGGTTGTGTGGTACTTACTATTCATTAGGGAACAAGCAGGAATCACCAGTTTCATTTCTACAAGCACAAACTTGAAGACAGGTCCTGAAACTGAGAGGCTAGTGTTCTGTCTTCTAAATCACCTAACTATTGGTCTGAACCTCTTTCACTGATGCATTTTGTCCTCTCTTAAAATCATTTGAGTTTCATTGCTATAGTAACAGCTACTGTGCTCATATGGTCTCTGGTCTGACATAAATACATAAATATGAAGATAAACAGGATACATACAATGATATGCTGTATATATCAGGCAGGTTACCCAAATGCCCTCTGCAATTAACCCCCTTCCAGACCCTTCCCTACCACTTCAAACTGTCAGCATCATATCATGCATCTCATGTGTTGATGCCAGGCCAAAAATAAGGTTAAATTAAGGGAAGGAGATGGTCCTAACTGCTTGTTCTGTTTTCCTAAAAGTTATTTGGATAATCTGCAAAAGCAATTGAATCAAAGCAGCCAGTTAGCAGAAGAATCAAAGTTTATAGTATTTGATTGTTCGGTTTATTCTTAATAAAAGTTTTCAATAGTAGGGTTAATTGAATGAGGTCCAAATAGAGAACGTTAGACAACTTGACCACTACTTTTGTAGAATAGTCTTTATTCCTTTCACAGAGGATGTGGTTACAATGTTTAGATTGAGCATGTGGGTCAGGTAATACCTTTATTGAACCATCCTCTGTTGGTGAGAGAGACGAGCTTTCAACTTTACACAAAACTTCATCATGTGACATTTCACTTAGCAGTTATGAGAATTCATACAAATACGTGTCTTGAGATCTCCCTCTTTCCAGAAGCCTCAGGAAAACACACTTTGCTGCTTAAGGTATAAAATATCACAGTATAAAACACTTGTGTTAATGTGTTGAAACCTTCCAGTGTTTTCTATTTTAGACTAATTTCATTTTTATGGCGTAACAAAACTGTTCAATAAAATTTAAATAGGAATGGGAGAAACTGTCAATGTCAACAGGTCTTTAGATATTTTTTTTTTAAATTGTTTGTCACCTGTACCAGTGGTACTCAACCTTTTGCGGGTTGTGACACTCATGGTGGCATATCACGACCCTACAGGACACACCAGACAAACTCTCCACCCCCACACCAAATCCAGCCATCTCTGACTCTCCATGACAGTTACCACTGTGTGGTGACACAGTAATGTGCCCCAGCACACTGGTTGAGAATCACTGACCTATATGTCTGATCATTAAGCTTCTTCTGACTTTCCTACTACATACAACTGGTCTGTAGAGTGGTAAACTTCTACTCATAGTTTTGAAGTCTCTATTATCTCCTGCTACTCACTTTGAGAGTTGATGAAATTTGTATTGTGCTGATGATCCTTGAGGGATGAAGATGTCTTCTATAGCCTGTTTTCTGTTGGCCTGGTGTTTGCTGTGAATGGCAATGAGGCTCTCCTGCTCTCAGGGTCAGAGCACCAGCACTGTGACCCTATCCGCATTATCTTCAGAACAGAGATAACACTTATATCTCTAATTCAGAACTAAAATATGGTGTTATGCTACCCTACAAATTTCTCAGTTGAAAAGCCAGTAGTGGTGATACATATATTTTAAAGTTCTTCTTGAATATGCCATTGTGAAAAAGCTGGAACCAAAAGACATTGATGCATATATGTATATATATGTCTTTACATTTTTAAATATACATTTCCAATATACTGGCCACATCTAAAAACAGGCCTTTAAAAAAAAAAAAGGAATTTTGGACAAACAATCATGCAAAGAGGAAAGGACATTTTAAAAACAAGTATTTTATTAAGCCTAAAAGTGTCCTGTAAAGGAGAAGATGGGCATGCCTTCCTCCTCCTCCATTGTTTTCTTCTTTATGAACCATCAAGAAGTCCTGCCCCCCCCACACCCGTTTGGTTTTTCTTCATTAGACATTCATATCCTTTTAAAAGTGCAGGAAGACAACATAGTACCCTGCAAACTAATGAAATTATATCTCAAGAAACTGAAAATTGAGCAAGGTTTTGTTTTTGTTTTCTTAATACTTATTTAACTCAAATGGCAATGACTAAGTAACACTTGACAGGGGATATCTTTTACAGCTTAAAACAACAGCATCTTAACAAAGGTCAGAGGGTTCGCAATGCGCACTTCTGTGATGACCAAGTGCCCCAGTCAAAACAGACTTGACGTTCCGGCTTTGTTTTTTTTACCTTAAGATTTTTTTATACAGGAAGAGTAGAGGAGCCGTTAAGTCTTATTTGTGTACCAAAAAATGCTCAAACTAATGTTTTTAAAAAATCATCATATGCCGATCAACTTGAGTTCTTATAACTAGAGCCCTGAGCGAATACAAAAATGTGGAACTGCATCAAATCCACATCTGCTCAGTGATAGCATTGATCCAGTTTGACATCCGCATGCCAGGGTTTGGCTGCATCAGTAACCGCATCTGCAACCAAGCTTGGGCTCACATGCAGCACTTCAGCCTTTGATTAGTTCCTTCCCCATATGGGTCCCACCCACTTTTTCCTTTCTTGTTTGTGGTTTGCATGCTGTGCTATCAATCAGATTTCCCTTGCCCCCACTCCCCCCCCGAAACCTCTGATTGACAGCAATGCTTTGCCAGCTGGAAACAAGAAAAGGAAGAAGTGGGCAGGGAAATCATGGGGAGTGAGCCAATCAAAGGCCAGCAGTGGCTCTCCAAGCCCCAGCTTGAGACTATGATTGGCTGGCAGATCACAGTCTAGGACTGGCTGGAGTGCTTCCTGGTTCCCCTGCATGCTGCTGATACAAATCAGCTCAGGGGCTTCGGCAATGGATTGCACTGTGAGAAGGTAAAAATAGAAGCTGCATCTGTGAGTTGATTCACAGCAATGGGTCTGCAGTTATCTGCACCTGCATCTGTGGACATGGCTACCTGCGGATCTGCAGTGCTCTGCTTTATAACCCTATTAGTTCTTATAACCATGCCTTTCTTTTCATTCCTTGTTCACTGACAGCAGTCACAGAGTATGGTGAATCCACTCCTGAGGAGTCCTGACATTAACAAACTGCTTACTGATAATTCCTGACATATATCTTGGCTTGTTGTGCTGTTAGGCTTCCCTTGTGCAAACTGTTTTCTGGATGTTATTGTCTTTGGACATACTACCTGACTGAAGGAATTTGCATGCAATGTGTCTTTGAATAAGGCCTTATGTCAGTTCTTCACAACAGCACTTTTATGATGAACAGATATTTTGTAGTTTTCATTTTGGATTCTACTATTAAAGTGTTTGCTGTTTCAGTTCTACTTTTAGGTTATGCTGTGTGGCATACAGCATTTGTTGAAAGGCTTTTTATACTAATGTTTCTGTGTATCTTATGGCACCTGATTGATAGTGTGATTGCATTTATTCATCAGTTAAATTTATTTTGTTTGTAGATTTAAGATGTGGGCACAGCACACGGGGCCTGCTTTGCTTGATATACTTCTGAAAGTGCCAAACGAAGCACGAGTGGTGTTAGAGAATAAAATAGGTGGGAGCCCTTCCCCTGTTTATAGTTTGTAACTAAGAAATTCCTGTGTCATTTAGAAGTAAAGATTTGCTTGCTTCTGAGGTACCACAGAATAAACAGGAAAGTTACAAAGAGTACTTTGCTTTCACTAAAAATTTGCAATGAGAATGTACGCATTTCCTTCCCGAGTGTGATTGAGTTTGTTTGTATGCAACATGGTTTGGTGTTAAAAATGCAATTCTTACAGAGTTTAAAAATATTCATTTATCTCAAAATATACAAAGTGGCAGTTCTTAACTATACTGAGGCACCATCAATTTAAAATCATAATTTAAAATAAATATATAGATACTTATGTGGTAATAGTTAATTGAGTGCCCATGTTTTGAAAAACGTTCTTGATCCTTTTAGGATGAACTCTTGCACGAGAGCTTTAGGGCTAAATGCTGTTGTTGGGCGGATCAAATTATGGATTTCACAGTTGTACAGCAGAGCTCTGTGAATAAGTAGAGTCCTGAAAATCTAGCTGAGTCATTCTTGACTACAGCATAATTCATGCTCTGGAAGAAGATTCCCGATTTGGACTGCTCCCAAAACCAGCAATACTTGTCATTCAGCTAATAATAGTCATTCCTGTGCCTGAGGCTAATTTTAGATTGAAGATGCCTTGTTTTGGGTGTCAAACACAGAATAGGAATATAGTTCTTTGAAAGGACTTCAACAAAGATTGCATCCTATTCAGAAGTAACGTTATGTGAAGAGCATCCACATTGCATGATACATGATAAAAAATATAAATGTAGGAAAAATCTTCCTCAATAGGCAGATTATTCCATACTTGCCCATTATACATCTTTCTCTGAAGCATCTGTCAGTGGCCACAGAGACCTGATGCTAGTTTAGCTAAACCACTGCTCTGACCTCATATAAAAATTCTTGTGTGTGTGCTGATGCTAGAAGAGCAGGGATACAGCTAATCTAAAATACTGTTTCACTTTGGATTATTCCAGGCAAAGTTTTTTTTAATAAAAAGGGTCATATAAACCAAAGGAACAAAGAGTTCAAAGATTGTGTCACTCCAGTGCTTGATTTGCTGTCAGATTATCATTAGGTACCTCAACTGCTTTGGTTCCAAAAGAGAGCATTAAGATACTGTTGCAACATTTTGTAGAATGATGCGTGCATGTTAATTAAGTGAAAGGAGAACTACACAGCTGCTTTCCAGCTCCAAGATACTACCTCGGCTGTCTGATGCCACTGGTAACTGTGATGTACCATACTAAAATGTCACATGTGGCATGCCTGATAATTCACTCTTGCACAAGTATGTTCAGGAGGGATAGGCTTGTTTGTCTGTATTCAGCAAATGAGAGTCCTGTTGGTAACTTTAAAGACTAATAAATTTCTTTGGGCACTTCCAACAAAGTGTGTTGCAGTCAGTGAAGGCTTATGCCTGAAGAAATTTGTTAGTCTTTTTAACAAAGGACTCTTGTTATTCTTGTCTTATACTGATATAATTCTTAAAACTTCCGAAGTCCAGTCTTTTGTTTTAGATAGGTAAATATTATTGTAATTTTGTTCATATGTGGTATAAACACAATGAAAAGTTATTTGTTTTCACATAATATAATAAACAAGAAATACATTGTGCAATTTTAATGTATTCATGTTAAGAATACTTCTCTTTGGAAAGCTTAGCAGGCTGGTCTCATAGAAATGGATGTCTGTTTCAAGGATATCAGAATCCTGTCCTGCTCCCCCCACCCTTACCTCTGAATCGCCATGATATCTCAAGCACACATCTCCTTGCCATGACATATAGAACCGTAAATTTCCATTTAAGTTTGAGGAAGAAAAGGATTCCTATCTACAAATGCAGTGGTTCCTAACCTTTTTGGATTGAGGATTACAAATAGCATTTTTACAACCTTGAGCGACCATGAGTCTAACACCATTAAGGACTTAAAATCACTACATATTTAAAGTAAATATTTTGATGCTACCATATTCATTTTAAATTCACTGTTTGATACTTCCAGTTGATTCGCAGCATGTCACACACTTACAGACAAGCACTAGTATAAAAGAGTGACTGTCACTACACAATGAAAGATGTGGCCTGATAGCAAAGTCATGGTGGTTGACCTCCTAAGTGCAGGCCAAACCAGAAAACATGGATTTTTGGAGTCTTGCTCCTCTTTTCAAGCCTGGTGGGTCTTGGCTCCTCTTCAGGTAGCCCCCACCCTACCCTACAGCTAGACAGAAGATCAGTGAGGAGCCTGCCTCCTTGTTGATCTCCTGCCCCCCTGGTTGCAGCAGTAAAAACACGTGTCCTGCAGCCCCGTGCACTCCATCTGGGTCCCTAGGCAGTGGCTCCCCGTCTCTGCCTCTAGCAGGGACCGCAGCACCTAGGGACCCAGGCAGAATGCTTTGCCATGCTCCCTGCTGGAGCTGGAGGAGCAGAGCACGATCTAAACTGTCCTTGAGCGTAGCAAGGAGTATGTGTTGTTCTTGCTGCCCCACGGCAACATGCTTTGCTTGGGTCTTTAAGCAGTATCTCCCTTCTGCAGCCAGTGCAAGTGCAATGGTGGGCCAACTTGGAAGACCGCTTCACAGGTGGGGCCAAAGGTTGTTAACCACTGCACTAGTGAGTATTATATCAAGTTATTAGTCTTTACTGCTTTGGTATGAAAAATATATGTTTACCAATTACCACATTTATTAAAAGAGAACTACATATCACTCAGGGTGTGTCCCAAATTCTCTGTAGTTTTTTGTGCAAATTTATGCACTTGTGCTGAAACCATTTATACTATTACACATGAAAATTCGTGCACCAAGCCATTCTCTTGTAGCTCCACATTTGAAGAGTAACTTTTTCAGCTGAACTAAAGCCAGCATGAGTATCAGATCGAGTGCTGCACTGTGCTAAAGTCATCCTCTTTGGGGAAACTACTAATCCTGAAGAGGATCCAACACTGAGCATAAAATACTATTAGAGATTGATAGGATGCAGATTCCCAGTATAATGTTTCGGCCCCAGAATGTATGTATATATGTATGTATGTATGTACGTTTGTCATTTGTTTTTAGAGGTTTATAAATGCATCCATCATACAATTTTGAGTATATATATATATATAAAAATAATGAAAAATTCAGAGTATGTATTAACAACTAGCCTTATGACTCTCAACACAGAATAAGTTGTTATTTATGCATCAAAATCACATCCTTAGACAAAAGTGAGCTGATAGATGGTCCTGTCAAGAAAAACATCTGTGCTTTTTGAACGAAAGAAGAAAGGGGAAATTCGTAGCCAAAAAATCTTTGTTTAATCAAGAGTCTCAACCATGCATGTGATTGGACCATAATAAAAAGACAATAATATTTTTAAAGTGTTTTTTGTAACAACATGTTAGTTTATTTTCATAGCATTCTTTGTTTAAAAGAGAAGATTTCTTCATTAATTTCAGTCAGGATAGGCTATTCTCCTTTTTATATTTATTATTTTACTAATTTTCTGTTTCTGCCTGATACAACTTTTATACATTTGAGCATTATGAGGACCCTTTAATTCTGGGACAGAAGGTACTTAATGTGATTTATTTCACCCTTATTGTTCTGTTCTGTTTTGGGACTTTCCTTTTAGCCAGCAAGATGAAACACAAGGCTGTTCTGAGGCCTCCAGTAATGTGTCTTGCATGTCAGAAAACATTCAGAAACTTGAAATTTGGCTTCCTTTCTGCACCTTCTGGTGCCAACCTGTATTCCTATTACAGATGATTTTTCACCTGCCTGGAGAGTAGAAATCCTGAGGTTAGTCCCAAAGTTAATGGAAATACAAAATATCATAGCTGCATTATATGGCTTAATTTATTTCTCTTATTTTGCCATAAATTCTCTTCCTTCCTAATCCTTTATTAATTATTATTAATTATCTACCTTTGGGCTTCAACCAAGTACAGGACCCCCACTGTATTACCCACAAACATACCGTAAGGAACACTACCTCCCCTGAAGAGTTCACAATTTAAACAATCATAAAAAAGCATAGTGAAAAAACCGGTGGTTTGCAAATGTCTTATTACTTTCACAATTTGGTTGTTTTCTTTCCCTTATAGATAGAAACGTAGACATTTGTAGGGAAAGGATTGGCTGAATGGAGAGGAAAGGGAGGAAGAGGGGACATTGGAATGGACAAGATAGAGGAGGGGGATAAAGTGATGGAGTGAATTGAAATGAACAGACTGAGGGTGAGCGTGGAGGGAACTGAGCAAACTACGTCAGCAGAGAAAAGAGAATATCCAGAGTAAAAAATATGAACAGTGATCAGTACTGATGACATCATCAGAGTCCACATTTCCTAGCGTGAGCTGCTTTACTCTGCTTCTTTTCACTAACTTTGTCTGGCTTCTTCCAGCAGTTCCCTTGGTCCCCAAGCTCGTATGACTTCAGAGAGAAGTGAGGCTACACGTGCCTTGATGTCCCTAGAGGGATGGCCTCCTCTGAACAGTTCTGGGTCTTAGGATAATATGGAAGTACTCCTCTGGCTGGGTCCCCCTCTCCATGGTAGGGCTGTGCCTGATCCAGCTGCTTTTCTGTTGCTAAATGACTCTTTAGCTAGTTCCTCCCAGTAGTTTATTTTGCTGTGAAGCTCACATCAGTGGTGGAAGATGGTGAAGCTGCATCGGCCATGGTGCCTGGTCATGTGGGAGACTCCCCTACACATTTTTGCTCCAAAGACACTGGGGGTGGGGGATGGAGAAAAATGAATCTCTTTTTAAACAAAAAAACCTTTTTGCCGTATTGTCTGTATCAGAAGGGATAGGTTCACATGTTCATGTACTCAAGTGCTGCAAATACTGCATTTGATAAGAATTCTAGCTTATTTCAGATCAGAAATTCCAGTACTACTCCCTGTATAACAGAAAGTAAATGCCTTTGGCAAGAAAGTCAGGAGATTGCTAAATAGATAAGAACACCAAGAATCTGTAGTCTCTCTCACCATGTTCTTCATGGGCATGTCTACACATACAATTAAGTTTAAATTAATAAGGATTAATTCCAGCTAAATTAAGGGATGGCTACACTGGCTTTCATGACTTTGAACTAAAGAATTATTAGTTTCATTTAATTAATTAGAACTAAGTTAATTTGAACTAACTTCTTAAGTGTAGACATATCCCATGTCATCTTTGAGATGCGTAAAGGCTTACCTTTTATTTTTATTATGGTAGACAGCCTTATAGTCCCTGCCGGTCTTTATGGTAAACAAGCTACATGTAGTAGATACAGTGGATTCAGAGAAAACTGAACATTGATGTGCAGCTGCATCACAGAGAAATTTTACAGTCATTTGTTGTGGCTCTGCTTGAGACAAAAAGAACTTCCTTCTCTTTGGTCATAGCAACTACAAACCACAAACCAATGGAAGTGCTTCAGATTTTAGACAGAGTGATTAATCTAGATTGCCTCCATAGAATCATAGTGTTAGAAGGGACCTCATGAGGTGATCTAGTCAAACCCCCTGCCAAAAAAGCAGGATCACTTTCACTAAATTATCACAGCCAGGGTTTTGGCTAACTGAGCCTTAAATATCTCCAAAGATGGATATTCTACAACTTCCCTAGGTAGCCCATACCAATGCTTCACCACACTCCTAGTAAGAAAGTTTTTCCTAATATCCAACCTCAACCTCCTTAGCTGCAACTTCAAACCATTTCTCCTTGTTCTGTCCTCTGTTACTACTGAGAACAGCGAAGATCCATCCTACTTGGAGCAGCCAGTCAAGTAGTTGAAGGTTGCTATCAAATCCCCCCTCAGTCTTCTCTTCTGCGGGCTAAATAAACCTAGTTCCTTCAGTCTCTCTTCATAGGTCTTGTACTCCAGCCCCTTGATCATTTTTGTTGCCCTCCGCTGGACTCTTTTTAATTTGTCCACATCCTTTTTGTAGTGGGTAGCCCAAAACTGGGCACAGTATTCGAGATGTGGCCTCACCAGTGCTGAATAGATGGGAACGATCACATCCCTCGATCTGCTGGCAACACTTCTACTGATACAGCCCAGTATGCTATTGGCTGTTTTGGCAGCAAGAGCACACTGTTGACTCATATCCAGCTTCCCATCCACCGTGACCCCCAGGTCCTTTCCTATGGTGCTGCTACTTAGCTGATTGCTCCCCAGCCTGGAGTTGTGCATGGGTTTTTTCTGTCTTAAGTGAAGGACTTTGCACTTGTCTTTATTGAACCTTGTGAGATTTCTATTTGCCCACTGCTACAAGTTGTCTACGTCTCTCTGAATCCTGTCCCTGCCCTCCAGCATGTCTATCTTTCCCCCCAGTTTGGTATCATCCACAAACTTACTGAGTGTGCAATCTATCCCATCATCCAAATCATTAATGAAAATGTTGAACAGAACTAGCCCCAAGACCAACCCCTGGGGCACACCACTCGTTACTGGTTGCCAACTAGACATGGAGCCATTGATTCCTACACGCTGAAACCGTTGATTTAGCCAGTTTTCTATCCACCTTACGATCCATACATCCAACCCATAGCTGCTTAACTTGCCAACAAGAATGCTGTGGGAAACCGTATCAAAAGCCTTTCTAAATTCAAGATATATCACGTCAACTGCTCTTCCTGCATTCACAAACCCAGTCATCTCATCATAGAAGGCGATGAGGTTGGTCAGGCACGATTTACCCTTGGTGAATCCATGCTGAGTGTTCCTGGTCACTCTATTTTCTTCCAAGTGTTTCAGGATGAATTCTTTGAGAACCTGCACCATGATTTTTCCAGGGATTGAGGTGAGGCTGACGGGTCTGTAATTCTCTGGATCCTCCTTTTTGCCTTTCTTGAAGATAGGCACTATCTTTGCTTTTTTCCAGTCCTCCAGCACCTCCCCCATTCACCATGAGTTTTCAAAGATTATGGCCAGTGGTACTGCTACCTCACTGGCCAGCTCTGGTTCTTCCCTCTGGGAGTCTGTTACCATAGCTTTATTTAAATCAAAACACTGTATAGACAGGGAAAGCCCTTAAGTCGACCTAATTGGCCTCCTCCAACTCCCCTCTCAGAGTTCCTGGCCACCAGGAAGGGTTGACCTAGCACCTACCAGTGTGGACACAGACAGTAGACAGGCGTTTTCAGTGTGGACCCTCTCGGTCAACTTAACAAGGTCAACTTTATGTCGACTTAAAGTCAGCCTTGTTTAGTTGACTTAATAAAGCCTCTAGTGTAGATGTACACAAGGATTCTTGCCTCCACTTAAGCTGCCAGCTCACCCAGGGAATAGCCTGTCTGCTCTTCTCCCTTTTCTCCTCAGAAACAGTGCTTTCTTTTCTTTTCTTTAAGGACTTCAGGTGGTAATCTAGTCCAGCCCTGTGCTCAGAGCTTTCCAGTTCCTCTCCTCTGGGTTTCCTTTTTCTAGCAGGGGTCACCAAGCTCTTTATGAGAATCCACAGCTTTGTCTAATAACTATGTTGACTTGCTCGAACTCCAGCCAGTCAGTATCAGCATATGAGGGTTGGAGTGGGGAAGATAACATCACAGGCTGAACATTTACGGGCCAGCCAGCCTCTGACACTTATCTGGATGCTTACTATCCCCTGTAGTGATCTAGGCAGGCCAATTTTCTACAGTCACTTTATTTTTCCCTAACAACTATTCAACAATTATTTCTCCTCTGAAAAGACTGTTTCTTTTCATCCAACCACAATTCTTTGATTTTATCAGTTACCAGGCTTCGGGTCCGTCTTTTGATCAAGTTGGGTCAGAGCCACAGGATGCTGACTCAGACTCCTCAGAGCCATTGTGTCTGCCATTGTCCCATAATTTACTAAAAGGGGTTATCCTGAGCTATTGCAATCATAGAAGATTAGGGTTGGAAGGGAGTCTCTGGAATTCATCTAGTCTAACTCCCTGCTCTGAACTGGACAAACCTCAACTAAATCATCTCATCCAGGGCTTGTCAAACCAGGCCTTAAAAACCTTCAAGGATGGACACTCCAGCACCTCCCTTTCAACACAGTGAACATTCATACAGTAAACCCCTCAATATGTAGGTCTACATACAATTTTCATACATTATTAACATTGCAGCTCTTCATTTGTCACACTTTGTTTGAGATACCATACTTAGAACCAAGAACATGACAGTTATTATCCAACCTCAAAGTTAATTTTGTTTACTGTTTGCAGTTTCTCAAGTGCTGGTGAGTTAGTTGAATGCCACAGCTTGCGCTTAATCTCTGTCTGGTTTTTGAAATGGGAAGGAAATTAAGATTTTATTGACACAAAGGGTTGATGTTCATGTGGTGATGACAAGGGTAGAGTGTACTGCTGATTGTATCAGATTAGACAGCAGCTTTTGATATCATAGATGATAAAAACTTGCAAACTAGCTTGTAAACACAAGAATGGATGCAGTTCACCTGAAATTACTCCTCTCAGAGAAGTTTGCATGGCAAGTGGTGGGCCACTACTTGACCTCTGTAGTGGCCCCCTTTTGGGGAGACGGTTTCTCTGAGTTCTGTCATATCCTCCTTTATTTTCTGTATGTATGAGAAGTCACTAGCTGAGACTGTAAATTGTTTTAAGCTGCAATGCCCTCACTATACTAATGACTCTTAACTCCACATCTCCTTTTTCACTGAACCCAGAGTTTGCAAGCTTATTGCTCTTGAAGTGCAAGATAGAGACCTGTGTAAAAGTGAATAGGCTGTGTCTCAACTCAGATAAATTGGAACTTATGCTTTTGGCCATGATAAAGTGACTTGCAGAGATGAGTGGTGGTGAGATTTGCAGCAGTCAAGTTTGCAATAATGCTTTTAAACCTTTTGGTGCTGTCTGATTCATCACTGTCCCCAGATTTTCCGATAATGGCTTTAGATTATGCTGCTTTTCATTATATATGAATGACTAGCCTCCGACTATACCTTTCTCATGTAAAGATTTTTTTTGTTTGTTTTTTTAAAGAATGGACTGCCAGAGTCATGTAGTCTAACCCTGAGCCAAACTGCACGATTTGTTGTACCTAAACTATTCAGGGAAGATGGTTATCCAGCCTCTTTTTGTAAACCTCCAGTGCAGGAGATTGCATGTCTTCCCTAGGCAATTTGTTTAATTGTCTTACTGAACCTACAGTTAGGAAGATTTTCCTGATACCAAGGGTAAGTCATGCCTGACCAATCTCGTCTCCTTCTATGATCAGATGACTGGTTTTCTGGATGCAGGAAGAACCGTTGATGTGATATACCTTGATTTTAGCAAGGCTTTTGATACAGTTCCCCACAGCATTCTCATTGGCAAAGTAAGGAAGTATGGGTTGGATAGGGGGACTATAAGGTGGATAGAAAACTGGCTAGATCAACGGTTTCAGTGTGTAGGAATCAATGGTTCCATGTCTAGCTGGCAACCAGTAATGAGTGGTGTGCCCCAGGGGTCAGTCCTGGGGCCGGTTCTGTTCAACATTTTCATCAATGATCTGGATGATGGAATAGACTGCATTCTCAGTAAGTTTGTGGATGACACCAAGCTGGTGGGGACCAGTAGACACGTTGGAGGGCAAGGACAGGATTCAGGGAGACCTAGATAAATTGGAACAGTGGGCCAATAGAAATCTTATGAGCTTCAATAAGGACAAGTGTAAAATCCTGCATGTGGGATGAAAAACCCCATGCACCGCTACAGGCTGGGGAACTTTCAGTTAAGTAGCAGCAGTGTAGAAAAGGACCTGGGGGTCATGGTGGATGGGAAGCTGGATATATGTCAGCAGTGTGCTCTTGCTGCCAAAAAGGCCAATGGCATACTGGGCTGCATCAAAAGAAGTATTACCAGCAGATCAAGGGATGTGATCATTCCCCTCTATTCTGCACTGGTGAGGCCACATCTAGAATACTGTGTTCAGTTTTGGGCTCCCCACTACAAAAAGGACAGGGACATGCTAGAGAGAGTTCAGAGGAGGGCAACCAAAATGATTAAAGGGCTGGAGCACAAGCCCTATGAGGAAAGACTGAAAGCATTAGGCTTATTTAGTCTGCAGAAGAGAAGATTGAGGGGGGATTTGATAGCAACCTTCAACTACTTGAAGGGATGCTCTAAGGAAGATGGAGCTCAACTGTTCTTGGTAGTAACAGAGGACAGAACGAGGAGTAATGGTCTCAGGTTGCGGTTAGGGAGGTTGAGGCTGGATATTAGAAAAAAACTTTTTTACTAGGAGAGTGGTGAAGCCTTGGAATGAGCTGCCGAGGGAGGTGGTGAAATCTCCATCTTTGGAGGTGTTTAAGGCCCGGCTGGACAAAACCATGACTGGGATGGTTTAGTGGGAGTGGTCCTGCCTCTGGCAGGGAGTTGGACTAGATGACCTATGAGGTCCCTTCCAACCCTATGATTCTATGATATTTAATCTAAGGGCTGGTCTTCACCAATGGTGGCAAAATTGTGTCTGTCAGATCAGCCTTCTTGATGAACTGATCAGATCTGTGAAGATCTGCTCAGTTGATCAGGAAGCCAATCTCTGAACATCATCCCAGAAACTGGAGTAGCACTGCATTGAAGGGAGACCCTCTTCTTCAATTCATTGCGGTGGACATGTTAGGAGTAAGGCAACTGAACTGATATACACAAGTTATTTTAATTGACTTGCATATCTCTCTCTTTGACGGCCGCCAAAATGGCAGGCAGTGCAGACCTGACCTAAATCCTCTGTGCTGCAGTTTGAGCCCAATGCCTCCTGTTCTATGTTGTGTGGCAAGAGAATAATTTTCTCCTATTTTTCTTATGGCAGTCTTTGAAGTATTTGAAGAACATCATGTTGTGTCTCCTTTAATCTCCTCTTTTCCCAGTTAAACAAACCCAGTTCCTTTAGTCTTTTCCGCGTATGGCTTGCATTTCATCCCTTTAATCTTTTTTGTCACTTACTCCTGGATTGTTTCCAATTTCTCTACATCCTTTTTATACAGTGAGGTGACCAAAATAGGACACAGTACTCCAGCTGAAGTGTAACCAGTGCAAAGTAGAGTAGTACTAAACCTTCCTGGGATTTGCATACTATACCTCTATTAATGCAATCCAAAATTTCGTTTGCTCTTTTTTGTGACAGCATTGCCTTGTTGTATGTACAAGTATGGAAGATTTTATTTATCATGTTAATATTGTGATTCTCCGTAGCCCCTATTCTGTATTTGCAAACTTGTTTTTTCTTACTTCAATGTATCACTGCACATTTTGTCTTTGTTGAATTTCATGCTGTCTGTTGCCCAGGTCTCCTATTTATCAAGATCTTTTTGAATTATAAGTTCTATCCACCAAGGTGTTTGCAAACTCCACTAGCTTTGTGTCATCTGCAAATCTAATCAGTACACTCTCTAATGCTACATCCAGGTCATTTATAAAGATGTCATTTAACATCAGACCATTACACAAAATCTTTCTTGAGACTTCCCTCTACTAGTTGTCTCTGCGGCCTCCATCCCACCAGCTGGCCAGCTCTTCACCAGCTGGCCCTGCAACTGGCCTCTGCACCTGGACAGCTCTTCACCAGTTGGCCCCGCAAGCAGATCTCTGCTGCTTTAGTACCCCACTCTCTCCCCCACAGGCTGTATGCTGCTTCCCTCCTTTCTACTGCAGTGCTACCCTCCTTGCCTAGGCTGTGTACCACCACTCCACCACTGGCTCCGGAGCTGGCTCTGCACTGCTGCCCCCAGCCACCATGCCATACAGCACCATAGCCAGCCATATTCTGCTCCACCAAGCCAACCGGGCAAAATTATTTCCCACCCCAGACTTATAGCCTAGACTACTTCAATTGTCTTTGTGCAGAGCTACCATTGAAATCATCCTAGAAGCTACACCTAAAGCAGAATACAGCCTTCCATACTATGAATATGACAAACTCCAGTCAACACACATCACATGCAATTTGTCTTAAGTCTCACTTCCTGTTAGCTCTGCATGCAGCTACAGGTGTTAGTGAGAACCACTAAAATCCAGAATAATTCAGGTGGGCCACAGCTTTATTTTTTGGGGGGTGGGGGGTAGGTGTCTGCTTTTGGCACAGAGTCTTCATTGCAGCCTTTACTATACCAGTGAAGGTTAGAGAGGAAGTTCTTCATGTGAGGTCATGGATTTGAATACTTTAAACTCATTCTCAGTTTACAGCCCTGTCTCTGAACCAGAATCTAGAATTTTGTGTCTCGGTGGAAGACACATTTATTTTGATGATTTTTTTCATTTGGGTTTTAATTTTTGCACTTTTTTTACTAGGAAAAGGACTCAGTTGTGCTTCCATTTCTATAGCCATCACTTCTGAGTCCTCAGTCAGATCTATTGCAGGTAGTTTCATGTAAGTGATACTTTTGTAAAAGTGCTTTTTTGTCATATTGGTAGTAAGTTTATAGCTGCTGGGGCAATAGATGTTGTATGAATAAATAAAACGAATAAAAAATGAGAATACAATGTATGAGTATATTTTCTCTGGACAGATTTTTGATAATTTGCTTTAGATAAATTACCATGACTTGAGAATTTCATTATTCCTTTCATTTGCTTACGCTTACTAAATTTCTTTTCATTTAAAAGAATACCCTTGTTTCTCTAAATTCTATGGTGTGTTGTTTATTTACATAAGGTTACTTTCATACCTTCAGTGGAGGATACAATATGTATTAACAGGTAGACCATTTTGTCTGCATGTTGCCTTTTTAGGCATAAAGTTCAATGATACAACAGGAGATATTTAATAAACACTTATAATTAATTTGCCTATATTTTAACAAAGGTGAATCTGTTGCAGTTTTCTGTCAGCAGCATGAATGCAATACAATTAGATAGATGTATCATTTTGAAAAGTTTCTTTATTATTCAAAAGTTATTTATTTTCTATAAAATGTGTTTTAAAGGAAATGTAATCCAAATTATTAGCCAAACCAAGATGAATATGGAATATATTGGTGGATCTCAAAATAAAACTGTTATTTCTTTTTGCTGAATGTGGTGTTGAAAGCTAATGAAGCCTGTTTTCCTTAGAAAGTCACAAAAGGCTTATAATAGTTCTTAGTGAAATGTAGAAATCAGTGATCTCATCTGAATGTTTAGCTAGAAGCCTCTATAGGAAACAAAGTTTGAAGTTAACATTACATCAAAGATAACTTTTATGTAAAAGTATAAATACTATCCTATGCTCCTGTATCTATATCCTTAATAAAATATAAGTTTAAGCACTAAGTTTTTAAGGCTCTTTCCCACAACATTATAATACTACTTGCATGTCAATTAAGATGCAATATCCATAGTAAAACTGAATTACAAAATACATTTTCACAAATTACTTCTTTTTTCTGATAGCAAACCCTAAATGAAATACAAGATCCTGAACTTTAACAGTGCGATTTTAGAGGCAGAGAACATGTTTGCAAATAAAACATGCCATATTCAATGCAGATGAATAGTGCTGATTAGCTTGGCTTGTTTAGAACCAGCCAGGCTTATTTGCACAAAGCTCTATCCTCCAGAGGCTCTGTTGAGCTCTGCTGGGATCTGTGGAAATTGGTTGGTTAAACCTCATTGTTTCTGGGGCAGAATTGGAACATAGAGCAGTTTTTTTGTACCTGCAACAGGTTCGTCATATGAAGAGGAGTAGCTGGTTCTTTTGATGCTAATTACAGGGGGTTTTTTTTCCCCCTTTACCAAGCTGCAGTTCTTGTGGAGTAAGTGTTAAGTGTGGGATCTACGAGACATTGTATGAGTTTTCTTCACTGTATTTCTGCTTTTGTGGCATGTCCAGCCATGGGCACTAACATATCTGTCTATTCCTACACTTACTAAACTGAGTGTACTGCAATAGCATCAGTCTGTTTAAGAAAAAAAGAGAACAAGTTTTTTTTTTGTGCTTCAAAAATAAGTCACCAATGAATCTCTTATTATTTATATAATACTACTACTAATAATAATGTATGGCACAGATAAAAAATTCCAGACATTAAGGGAAAAAAATCTGCTTGGATTTTATTTTGAAGTCAAACAGTGCAGTGGTTCACCACCAAGACTGAATATGTGCTGTTGCCTGGCATCACTGTCTGGTAATACCGTGCTGTTGCTGGAGAATTCAGCCTGAAGTCAGAGGGACTAGTGGAAAGAAAGTTTGGAAAGAAAGTTAGCAATCTTGATTGCCATTCAAAACATCACTGTTTGCTCCAGTTAGGCACAATCCTTCCTTTTAAAGTTTGTCTTTTATTTAACCTGAGGACTGGATTTTGATTTATTTTATTTATTTTTTTCTGAAAAAAAAAGAGAACAGGAGGAAAAAAATGAAATGTCAGCCCAGAAAAAAAAGTTGTATTTCATGATGATTTCTTTTATTTTCTCTCTCAATGAAGGCACATTAATGATGTTGGGTGGTGATGTTTTTTGATGTTTTATATTTTTATTCCCCCACCCCCGCCCACCTCTTCAGCTCTCTGTCTTAGATATGAAACAAAATTATCTCCCCAAACCTGTTTATGACTTTAATCTGCTGTCTGTAATTGGCTATATTTACATCTTATCTCATTTTAACTCCCAGTCACATTTCTCCATTTTCTCTAGACATTTATTTATGATGAAATGTTTTAAGTAGCTGAATGCTTTTGAACAGAATGGGGACAGTCCCAAAGGGGTGGGGGAAGGGCTCGCAAAAATATAAATGTACTGACTCTGTCTATGGAAGCTTCTATATGTGGTTACAGAATTAAAAAGGAGCAATAGTGGTTTGCAATTCAGAAAAACATTGAAAGGTTGTAAAAGTAAGCATAAAAACAAAAAAGAAACACATCTAAGAGTTGGGTATTTTCTTGTTTGTTCATTATTTACCATAGAATATCAGAATTAAGGCTTTATAATGGAGTGAAACAAATTTGGATTAATTAAGAGCTGTCCTGAAACATCATCCAGAACAAGCCTTTTTTTTTTTTTCAAGTTCAAAAGGTATAGCTTTAGAACCTCTACTGACTCTAATTTTTTCACCTTTTTGGCACTTGAGCTTCAAGTATTAAAGTATAATGAGAGACTGCTTTTGCAGTATAAGGAGTGCAGAAAGAAATATACTGATAATTTCACCAGAAAACCTAATCTCATGAGATATCCAACCTGATTTTCATACCAAAGAGTTTCAGAATGCCACGTTTGGTGGAGCTTCATGCTATTTCCTATACGTAAATCATCATCAGGTTTTCTTCACAGTAACTAACCTTTACTAAATCAACTGCAGCGTATATTTAGAGCAAATTTATTAAACATCTATGAATTTGTCATTCATGACTGAAATGTTGCATGCATATACATTTCAACAAAAATCTCTCCTTGGATAGTGCTTGAGAACAAAACAAACTGAATTCATTTTTTTCATCTGTACACCCACACACTACAGCAGCTCTGGGGGTCTACTGTGTGCAAACCATATGTAAAGCATGAGTAAATAGGTTTTGCACAAAACAAACAAGGAATCTTTTAAAAACTAACAAATTTACTTATGGCATGAGCTTTTGTAGGAAACTGAGCAGGGAAGGATGTAGTAATTCCTATTCTAAACCCAGAAACTTGACACTATAACATGTGATATCTGAGCATGTGCCCATACTGAGCAGGAGGATCTAAAATGCAGGAAAGAAAAAAAAAAAAAAAGAAAACAGAAATTACATGTATGAAAAAACCTGGCTTGAACTAAGAAAGAAAGAAAGAAAAATACAGTCTATGTGATCATGCTGTTTAGTCCTGTCAAAGTCTGTACAAGAAGTGAAAGGAACCATCCCTCAAAAAAGTAGGCTGTCAGAAAATACAGGGCACATGAAAAATCTTTAAATAAATAAATTAAATAAAGTGGGAACATTAAGTATTAATTGTACCATATGTTAAGAAAAATTGGGACTAATATATTGAGTGCAGAAATATATATTCTTTAAATTTATTTAAGTTGCTGAGAAATACTATTTGGCAGAAATATTAACTACTTAAGAAGATGACTCTCCAGACCATATTGCTTGTTTTGCTTACTACATGACTTGGGTATGCTTGAGGCATTAGGTGATACACCCGTCTTATGCACTAGCTAGCACAGCCATATGGCTTCTCATGTTCTACTGGTTAATTTAACCATCTGTCATGTAAATAACGTTTAGAACTTGTCTTAATTTCAAATGCTTGAGTTCAGTATGCTTTCTTCCCTTCTTGCTCTGTTGGTTTCCAGAGTTTTCGTACATTAAGGGAGTATTTTGTTCTTCAGCATACCTGAAAAACTGTAGCTGTGTGGTCAAATAGTGCTATCCTCAGTGCTGATTTAGCTGATACTCCTGCTGAAGTCAGTGGGAATTTTGTCTGATTCAGGATTTGTCCCTGTATTATATAGATGATACCTCTTTTTGTTCATTTGAGAGGGAAACGTGGATATACTGATTGTGATTTGGACTATGTTTCTGAATTAGTGTTTCTAGAAAATAAGGTCTATATTTCACACATTTCTGTGCTTATAAATATTCTGATTTTTTTTCCTGCTATGTGCTTCTTTCTGGTTGTAGGCCAGTATTCATTGTCATTTCTTGATTACATATAATGAGTCCTGGTGTAGTAGCTGAATTCAGGATTGCGTGATAAATTACATGTCACTAGCTAAAATTTCTAGGGTTCAAGTTGACCGCACATAGTATTAGATGTCTGATCAAGACTACTGTGAAGATTTTTGATACAGAAATAGGTTAATTGGTGGGTAAAAGGAAGTTGGAATAATTTAACATTATAAATTGAGATATACTGTAATCAGAACTGTAGTCTCAGCAAGGCAATATGTTGAAGTAGTGTGGAATTTACTGTATAAACTGAAATTTCATTATGTCAGAGTCACTGTATGAGACATACTGTACATAGCAGTCCCCCGTTTCTCACATCTTGTTCCTGAGTATTACAAACAAAAAACATATATTTACTCAAATAGCTAGTATTGTATATTTTTTGTAAGGGCAATAGATTTCATGACATACCTCTCAAAAACTAAAAAGGCATGTCAGTGAATTTTCAGCTGTGTTATGCTAGTTATGTCAAAATTGCCAGTGTGACATATTTCACTCCACTGAAGGGCATACAGTATTTCACAGCTACAAAATGTAGAAGTTCTTTTTAATGTTTTTATGAACTGTTGTGTCACTTCACCTATGGGCATATTGTAATAGGACATCTACTGTCACAACTCGTATTGAATTATTTTTATATTACACACTAAATAAATAATAGTAACCATACTCTGTGGTGCATGAGCAACCTACCAATGCTGATCAAAGAAACTTCAGTCATTGCTGTATGAACCAAGTTTTCCAGACTGCATCATGTCATGGGGTTCTAAGTCTGGCAACTGGAACTGAAATATTAAGAAAATCATGGGTACTTAGGCAGAATCTGAGTGGATAGATCTCTGTGTAGTGTTTGGCTAAGCAAAATAGACTCCGTAAATGTGTTCTTGAGAAATGTGTTTCTAATGGTACTATAGAGAATATCTGGGGTGTGTGGCTATAGCCACTAACCTTAAGCCAAACCATATTTCATAATGGGGTTCCTCAATCATACACCCTGGTGAACCTGCCACTTTGGTAAATGTTAGTTTGCTGTTGGAGGAAGAGTTGCTACAAGAGAAATAATGTTATCCATATGGCTTCATAGGCGGTCATATTCACCTGGGCGAACAAGTCATATTACGACACAGCTCTCAAGTAAAATGTTTTTTTTTTAAACGGGGGGGGTGCAACTAGAAAGAGTTCTATAATGTAAACAATTGTTTTGGCAATGCTATTGAAATGTATGTAATGCCCACAAAATGTAACTACCCTTCGGGAGCCTTTAGAAACTGTCCAGGTAATATGTATTTAGTAGAATTGACTGAAATTTTTCACCTAACTAATGTTTTCTATCAGAAGAGTAGATTTAATCAAAACTAACTTTATTATTGGGAAAACCCAATTTTCTATGTTTCTTCTAGGAACTTTTAAACATTAACATTTCCTTTTTGTTGGTATTATGAATAAAATTTTTATTTCAATTTTATCACAATTTTAGATTTTTCTCTGATTTTACCTTTTTCTGCCACTGAATGTAGTAAAATCTATGTCCAGGATTGGTTTTGTTGTTTTCTCCCCACTTTCTTCTTTGTCTCAATCACTTCAGAAATGATCTGGGAAAAGGCATAAACTGACAGGTGGCAAAAATTTCAGATGATATATTATTATTAAAGACAGTTAACTCTAAAGCTTACTGAGAAGGGTCATAAAGAGATCTCACGGAACTGGTTGACAGGGTCACAAAACTGAGTGTTGATGAATGCATAATAATGCTCACTGGAAAACATAATCCCAACTATACATAGAAAATAATGGGATCTGTTGCTACTCAAGAAAGAAAGGTTGGAAACATTGTAGACAGTTCTCTGAAAACATCTGCTCAGTATGCCATGGCAGTCAATAAAAGATAACAGAATGTTGGGACCTATTAGAAGAGAGATAGATAGTAAGAAAATATAATGCCGCCATACGAATCAATGGTATGCCCACACCTTGAATACTGTGTGCAGTTCTGGAGCCCCATCTGCACCCCACCCTTCAAAGGAAAGAGAAATATTAGAACTGGAAAAAGCACAGGGAACAGACAATTAGTTTTATGGAACAGCATCCTTATGAGGAGAAATTAAGACTGGGACTGTTCAGTTTATGAAAGAGATGACAGTGGTAGATATGATAGAAGTCTATGAAATCATGAATAATACAGTTAAAATGAATAAGGAAATGTTAATTTACCGCTTCATTCAATACAGGAACCAGGAGTTTCACAATTAAATTAATAGGCTGCAAGTTTAAAACAAGCATGAGGAAGTACTTCTTCCCAGAACACACAGGCAGCCTTTGGAACTTGTTGCCAGGGATTATTGTGAAGGCCAGATGTATAACTAGGTTTAAAAAAGAACTAGGTAAGTTCATGGTGAGTAAGTTCATCAATGATTTTCAGACAGGATGGTCAGGAACACAGCCCCCTACTGTGGGTGTCTCTGAGTCTCTGACTGCCAAAAACTGGAACTTGATAACAGGGGTGGGTCACTTGATAAATTGCCTTGTTCTAGTCTGTCCTTGCCTTCTGAAGCATGTGGCACTGACTAGTAATGGCAGGCAGGATACTGGGGTAGACGGACCATAGGTCTGACCCTGTATGGACATTCTTATGTTCTCACAGTGATCTGAACTTGTCTGGCTTCAGCTTCCAGCCATTGGTTCGAGTTATGCCTTTATCTGTTAAAGAGGCTTCTAGTAGCTTGCGTTTTCTCCCCATGAAGGGACTTAGACACTGTAATCAGGCCATCTTTTTTTTTTTAAATGAACTAAATAACTGGACTTGTGAAGTGTCTGACTGTAATGCATTTTCTTCATCCTTTGAATCATTTTTGTGGTTCTTTTCTGCATCTTCCATTTTTCAAAGTAACTTTTAAAATGAGAATTCCAGAACTGTACGTAGCATGTTAGTAATGGTCTCACCAATATCCTATACGCTTTCCTACTCCTACACCCTACTTTTCTGTTTAAACAAAGAAGGATCAAATTAGCCTCTTTTGCCACAGCATAACACAGAATTCATATTAAGTTATTTGTCCATTATAACACTTGGATCCTTTTCAGAATTGCTGCTTTCCAGAAGATAGCTCCTCATTCTGAAATTTTGGCCTGCTCCTCATGTACCTATGTGTATAACTTTGCATATATTAAAATCCAGAATGGTGTCCCCAAGTAAGGGAAATGGGTTCGTGAATCCTATGCTTGGGTTCATGGGAGCCTGTAGGCTTACGCTGCACCATTCTGCCCAAGCATCTGCCACAAGCCCCCTCATCAAGCTTGTAAGAGACTAAATGTCCACAAGGAGGGAAGGTGAAAGTAAGTCTTAAAGGGACCAGAGTCCAAGAGTATTGTTTGCCCAGACAAAGCCTCCCCACTTCTGAGGCTGGAACAAGAAGGGAAGAAGACATTTTTCCTTTTACTGTTCTGTAATTTTTTCTGAACAGCTCTGTCTAAGGACAAGTTTCAGAGTATCAGAAGAAAAAGTGAAATGCTGTCACTGTGTCCATATCTTTATAAAACTTGGAAAAGTATTGCAAGGATAGTGTGTGTCACAGACTGGACATTTGTGCACCTTGGGTTATGATCTATATGATGTTCCTGTTCACTTGTACCCTGCAATTGTATGACTGGTTGCCAGTTATACCATGCAATGTTTCTTTGTAGACACTCATAACCTATACTACACGAGCACTATGATGTCATGTTTCTTAACCAGCTTCATGCATGTGTTCAGATATGTAGCATGTTTAGCCTAGCTCAAGCAGTAGACCGGCCCACAGAGCTCTCCCAACACAGGGTTACCAGATGTCAGGCAAAAGGAGGACATGTCCTTTTTACCTCCATGTCCTCCGTCCGGCAGGCATTTTAAAAATACATGACTTTGTCTGGCTTTTTACTTACAGGGGTTAAAGTATGCTGGAACACTCCAGAAAACCCTATTTTTAGGGGGAAGCATTCCAGGGCCCCCTAAAAACAGAAGAATATTACATTAATACTATATTTTCTCCATATGTCCTCCTTTTTGTACTCCCCTGTCCTCCCTTCCATGATTTGGTATCTGGTAACTCTATCCCAGCAGCAGTGAGCCTGAGAAAGACAAAGGTATGCCAATGGAGGTGGCTGAGAAGAGACAGAGGCATCACATCTGCTGTAAGGGGAGGGGTAAAAGAAGTGTTAGAAACAAAGAAAGAGACCTGGAAGATTTTAGGGGGCTTTTGGCTGAGACTGTCCCCCTGGAAATAATTTGAAGCAAGATCTGGGCCCTGTAATGATCTTGAGGGTTCATTAAAGACAATACTACTGAATGAGTAAGAAATAGAACTTTAATCATACAAACAAGCATCCAGGTATGTGCCTGGGAGCAGCCATGTTAGATCTTCTCTAGGGCACATCTCTCAATTCACACAACACTGGCCCATACTAGGGAGTGTCTCCAAATTCACAGCCTTCTACAAGCATGTCACTACGGGCCCTGCCTGGCCTCAGGAAGAGACTGGCTGTGCAAACATCTAACAGACAAACACCTTGAGCATAAACTTGTTTTGATTATGAGGTTAGTTTAAGTAGAAATATTAGGTTAGCAGCAATGTTCCCTCTAAGCTGCGCTGGCACGCTGCAGCGCAGCCCGCCGCAGCCGCCAGCGCAGCGAAGGCTGCCGCCAGCGCATCGCCGGCAGCCACAGTCCCTGGTTAGAGCTCCTCTGGGGCTGGGAGTTTTCAAAACTCCCGCCCAGAGAAGCTCTAACGGAGCATGCCCAGAAAATCTGGGCATGCTCCGTAGAGCTTCTCTGGCCCCAGGAGCTGTGGCTGGGCCATCTGGCTCCAGCCACAAGGTAAGTTTCTGGGGGTCACGGGGAGTGGGGGTGGGGACGCTGCTGGGCAGCCGGGAGTGGGCCTGCGGAGGCGGCCGGGAGCAGGCCTGCGGGGGCAGGGGAGGCCCACTGGGAGCAGGGGGTGGCTGCCGGGAGTAGGGGGCAGCTAGGAGCTGGGGGCGGGGGGGTGGCCGGGAGCGGGCTTGCGGGAGCGGGGGGAGGGGCACCAAGAGTAGGGGGCAGCTAGGAGCTGGGGGCGGGGGGGCCGCTGGGGGGGCAGGAGCTGGCCCATGGGGAGGGGCAGCGCAGCAAGCCCGCGGGGGGGCGGGGCAGCGCAGCGGGCAACATGAGTTGCTCAGCTGCCACCAACTCTTAGAGGGAACATTGGTTAGCAGGCGTATTTTACCTTTTATTTCCTTCTGGTCACTCCTGACTCATTTATACTGTGATTCTGCCATGTTTGGCCATATTCTCACTTAGAATTATAATCTGATCAATAAACTAGTAGTTGTTTTATCTGAAGCTGTGTGACCTTTTGAGGGTGTGAGTGAGGAAGGCTGGGCACGATCCATGTCTATGTTAAATGGACGGACTTGAGTTTGTGGTGGTTGGGAGGGGTTCCTAATCTCTGGAGACAGCACCTCCTGGTGTGGTAACTGGGGCTAGGGATGCTTGCTGGGGTACTGTCCCTCAAGCAGCAAGGGGGCAGACACCCACTGCCAGAAACCAATTACACGCAAGAGGCTGGAGTGGACTGAGTCAGGACTGAGTGGTTACTTGGCAAAACGGGGCGAATCAGGGTTTGGGAGTGGGAACTAGGAGGTCACAGCAGCACACCAGACTGGATCAGGGCAGTGGCTTGTCACAGAGTGGAATAAGGAAAGTTGACTAAAAAAGGGAAAAAGAAGTGGGGGAGGGGAACAAAACAACAAATGAAAAAAGCACACCCTAAACATACTCCATGCTAGTGGTTTATAAAAATGGGTAGAAGGGAAAAACAAAATTTCTTTCTTTTTAATTTTCAAAAACTTAAATAAAAAAATTGAACTAAAAATAAAACTAAAAATTAATTGAAAGCAAAAAAAAAAAAAAGTGATTAGTATTGGAATTTTCCAGTGAAAAATAAAAAAAACAACAACAACTTTTTTTTTAAATGAGGGCAAAACTGTTTTGTTTTGTTTTTCTACTAGTTATTATTTACATTTAAAAAACCTTTAAAACTAGTGTTTCTTTTTTCATGAGATGTGACCTTTGTTGGTTGTTATATATCATTAGGAGAGAGCAGATTCAGAAATGGGTAAGAGGGAAGAATAGTTGGAAGATAAACTAGATTGGAATGAGGTTATGAGGATGGGGTACTAAGGGGGTTGATAAAGTGGAGGAAGAAGATATGATATATGGTTTACAGTAGTTCACTATGGAGCAGGTTTGTTTTGGTTTTGATTTAAATGGTTGGCCTTATGGGAAAGAAACTATGGGAAGGGTATTGGGCTATGGTAGTCCTTTTCATTCTGGTTGAAATGAGAGGCATATCAGCTTGAATGGTTGGTTTTGTGGAAGGTTGTTACTCACTGCTGATTGTGATAGTATGTGGACTAGCGAGTCTAATGATTTCCAACCTTGGTAAGATTGGGAGTTGTCCGGAGAGATTATTTATTGTTTTCGCCCTCAAAACACAATACTGAGTTTATCCTTCTTTGAGTGTGTGAAGGTCAAGAGAAGGAGGGAGAATTTGCCTTTCTTTAGCAGATGGATCTTGTACTGTGTCTGTGATTCTTGCTTGGAAGCTCAGCTGTGTCCATTCGCATGGGTAAAAAGCCTAAGCTATGTTACCATATGCAAGGGATATGGATTGATTTTGTTTCCTTGCATTTATCTATGTCCTGCTGGTCTCTGGTAAGACAACTGCAGTACTGATCTTTATGGTGGTTTCATCTTTTTTAGAATTTCATTTTGAGAACAGAGGACATTGGCCATAAAGGTTTCCTTTCTTGTTTGTGATGTTAATTGGATGGGTCTGTGGCTAATAGAGTTTCTAGAATCTTTGACTTAATAATGGATAATGCCAGGGGTTAAAGTATAATTTGGTGGCCCTGGAACCCTCCTTAGTTTCTGGGCCACCCTCATACAGGTCTGGGCCCCCTTCCTGCACATCCGGGTCCCTCTTCACTCATCCCAGCTACTGCTCCCTCCACAGCTACAGGCCACCCCAGCTACTGCCCATCATCAGACTCTTCCCCTATGTCCTCCTCAGCCCCCATCCTGATCCCTTCATCCCACCCCACCCTGTGTGCACTTTCTCCACCAGCTGCCCAAGCTCCCCAGGCCCCCTTTATCCACTCCACTGAGGTGGCCAGGGAGCCAGCCTGGGGGGGAGGGAGGCTGCAGGCAGCGCTGGCTAGCCGGTAAGAGGGTGACTGTGCCAGAGACAGGGTCCAGGCTGCGCACACCACCAGGCCCAGCAGGAAGGGCCAGGGCAACCACAGGCTCCGGGTGAAGGAAGGGAGGGGTGGCTGGTCTTGCTCCAGCCTGCAGCCACTTCCCTGAGCCAGCCCTAGGAGTTTGCGCTGGAATGGTGCGTTCCGATGCATTCTTTCTATTTTTCAGGGGACCTGGAACGCAGCGTTCCAGCATGTTCTGCTATTTTAGGGGCCCCCAGAACACCATTCCAGGGCATTCTGGCTAACTTTAACCCTTGGATAATGCTCCCAACTTTTTTCTGTATAACATAGACATAACTGGAAGATACAGCTATTCTTTCTCTAGTCTTCTCTTGCTGGTCAGTATTATCAGGGTTAGAATTGTATTCTGTCACCTTTTCTTTCCAGCATTTTTCTGAGGCTGTTGGATGAGATGGTAAGCTGACTTGGCGAACTGTATACATATGGCATGCACACAGTTGCATGTCTTGTTTTCATTAGACCAAGAATGGTGCAGTAGTATTTTTTTCTTGGTTGTTTGAATAGAATGGAATTTGAATGAAAATGAGTTGCTGAGGTTTAATCCAAATGGGACAGCAGTGTTAGATTTAGTGTTAGATTGAGCAGATAATGAGGATTCTACTGGAATTAGAATCCAAGTTGTCCTCAGTGATCAAAAGTGCTTTTATCACTTCTCTGTGCCTGTAAGATCATTTCTTGATGCTTTTTGAGACCTATTGTCCTCTGCCTTGGATTACTGCAATGTTTCTCAATGACTGGGCCATAGAGTGGTGCCAGTCCCTTGAGATTTCTCTGAAACCATTTAGGAAGGGAGAAAGATGGTCCCTGTTATTAAAAAAAAAAAAAAAAGATTGAGAAGCCCTGATTTAGAGTGAGCCTTAAAGATCACCCTGAAACTTCAGCTGTTGCAAAATCCAACCATCTGCCTACTTTGTGAGGCTACCACTAAAGAGTTTACTATACTCATTCTTTGCTGTTTGCACAGGTTCCCTGTTCATTCCTGACTGTAATTGGAGGTGTTATCTCTATTCTGTTGGCCAACAACCAACCTATAACAATCCAGAAATATCTTTTGATATATGCCACTATCCCATGAGGCTCAGGGAAGCATTGTGGAGGAGGCTGTTTTCTGTGTGAATGAGCTGGGGTTGATGGGATTTGCTTCTAGATTCTGGAGTTGTGTTATGATTTAGAGAGGCTCTGCAGAGCCTGAAACCCACCACATGCTTTATTGGAGCAGGCATAGAAACTTAGTAAGACTGGCCTCTTTCTGAAGGGAGCATTTTGGTCCTATATGTTTCCAGAAATATACTTTCAAAATCTGAGATGGATTTTCAGGGATGTGGAATCACCTGCAGCTCTCATTGACACACCACTTCTCTGTAAATCATGCACCTACTACTACTTAGATGGAATGCAAGCTTCAGAAGTCAGTGTCTGGTTTTGCATACTGAGTAGCTTTTGACTAACTGATTATTTTTTCACCAAAATTAAAGTCAAATATGCAATAAAACTGTAGCTCCCACTTTGAAAATTTTTTGACAAATTAAATCCAAGTCAGAATTATAAGGCAGTGGGGGGAAAAAAGAAAAATTTTACATTAAAAAAATTGAAAATAGGAACTGGATAATGAAAATGTTAACTAAGAAGTATAGCAATATTAGGATATTACCCTCTCACACGCTCATCTTCTCTCTAAAACATTCCTTTTTGCAAAGGTAAAATGCTGAAACAAATGTTTTGCCTTCTTAATCTCACAATAAAACTTTAGTGTTTTAGCAAACTATCATGAATCAGTGCTGCTAGTTTCCATTATTTCCTGTTGAGATATTGGCATGTCATTATTTGGAGTGAAAGTGACAAAGTCACACATCATCCCATGTTGCTTCTTCAAATGTTAAAGGGACTTATCAGCTGACGGTACACATTTCTTGATTTCTACAAATACACATCTTGACAAGTGTTGTGCTGCATACTCATTTATGCCACCCAGATTGTGCACTGATAATTATCAGATTATGCAAAATGATGTGCACAGTACGTAACTTTTATTTGGTAGCTTCATTCAGTAGCTCATCAACAGAAAAGCTATAAATCTGCGAAGAAGAATAACAAAATGTAACTGTTAACCTTTACTAAAAGTCTTGCAATCTATGAAATGAAAATACCTGATGTGACAAGTTACATTCTGATGAATCTGACCTCTGAAATATAATCTCTCCTATGTTGGTTTCCAAAGGGGTAGCTGTGTTAATCTAGTTCATATATCTAAGAAATGTATTTACCACATGCACTTTTGTGGGCGAAAATCAAACTCTGCTAGATGCTTTGAAGATGGGAAATTTACAGAATGGGAGGAAACAAATGCAGGGACATGTAAGTCTTGGGATCAGGTGACACTGCAATAGCAAATCAAAGCAGTTGTTATGATTCAAACATTGCAGAACAGCACATAGAGGAAGATGAGGTCAAATCACCTGTTGTAATAAGAAAAAAATCCAAAGTCCTTATTTACCCCTGAAGAGAGAGAGAGTCAAATTTGCAAATATATTCCAATTCTGTAGTTTCTCTTCGAATCCTGGAGCTGTTACTCATTTGTCTGAGAACAGTAAATAGCAAATGATCAATGGAGTAATTAGGAAGATTGAAATGCCCAGCTACTGGTTTTTGAATGCTGTGATGTCTGATGTCAGATTTGTGCCCATTTATTTGTTTGCACAGAGACTGTGCTGTTTGTCCAAAATATAAGGTAGAGGGGCATTTTTGGCACATGGCATAGATCACATAGGTGATTTATTGATTTATGCCAGCCAGCCCAGGAGGAAGGGTGGAGTGCAGAGCCAGCCCGGCCTTTGGCCCTCGGCCTTGCCCCCTGCCTCCCAGCCCCAGCCCCAGCAGGACAGGAGTGCTTTTATCTTAGCTGGCCAAGGGCTGGATTGTTGCAGAGGTTTCAGAGGCTGGAGCCCAGGGCCACCCTTTCGGCCAGGGCACAGGACTTAAGTCCCTAAAGTCCCTGTGATAATCTAGCCCTGGTTCCGTTCTGCCTCTGAAACTTCAACAGCTTTCCAACCCTAGAAAATATGCTTTCATCTCACAGCTGTATACAATATATTTCTGTGCCTAACTTTATAATATTTAGTAAAATGAGAACACTGTTTACCTCTGTCTTCAATTTTAGACCTTGTGTGGCTTTCCCTACCTCCTCCTTAAAAGCAGTCACACAACAGACAAATATAACCAAAATGAATGTTAAAAGTGACACTATTGTTTAGGCTAACTGCTAAAGCATAAGTTTATATGTCTGTCTGTTAATAAAAAGTAATATTTTACTATCAAGTTATTATTAGAGTAAGAAAAATAGGGATACATCATTCTGTCTTGTAAAAATGCAGATTCATCTCCTTAAAAATTATTATTTCTCACTGCATCTTTAAATTGTTTTCTTTCCTGAAGATATATGTAATTTATTCATTCCCAAAGGATTTAGCCCTAGCAGTCCGGTTTCTACATAGTCCTGGACTAAAGTGCTGATGAGGCATAACTGATCTGTCAAGGGAAGCAGTGAGAAGATCTGCTGGGTGATGTGAACACATTTATTCATCACCTTTTACCTGTTTCACTTGTAGATTTACCACGTGGATACAGCACATGAATATAGTTTTTGGCTTTCCTCCTTCAGTTTCTAATTCTGCAGCTGAGCCCTTCAGTTGGGTTCTCCAGGCAAAGGCAGCAAGTTACATTTGTTAGTCTTTGTGTGAGAGAATATTTTTTATTGGCCATGCACAGTATATATTTATCTCTAAAATATCTTCTGCCTTTTGAGGAAATCAGGTTTTGAGGCAAAAACAGGCAGCTGGGTGTTGTCAATAAGATGATTAACTTAAATCATTGCTGCCTTTTCATGTTATTTCTCTTTGCATTTTAAAAATTTGTTGTTTCGTTTTTGTTAAAAAAAGTTGTCTTCAAATATGCCTTTCTTCACATCAGGTTCTGTTTTGTGAGGGATTGTCTCTCTTAAATGTCCTCTGTAAATCTGTTTGCAGCTGGGTCTCGGGCATCTTACAGCAGTCAGCACAGCCACCTTGGCACCGAATTAAGGGCGCTGCAGTCTCCAGAGCACCATATAGATCCTATTTACGAAGACCGAGTGTATCAGAAGCCCCCTATGAGGAGTCTCAGCCAGAGTCAGGGGGACCCTCTGCAACCGGCACATACAGGCACATATCGCACTAGCACTGGTAGGTGGAAATAAATTGTAAACTTGTCTTTTATGAATAAAGTCTTTTATTTCAGTGCTAAATCTCTACATTTTGTTGGTATGCTAGAAGAATTTATACCGTGTTTATAACTTGGAAAAATGCCTGATATAAATTGCAGAAGGCACTGATACAGCTAAAAAAGGCAACCCCCTCTTCTTAACTTGCCCCCTCTCTAAATCTCAGGCAGAAAAATCTTAATAGTGGGACAGTAGGTACTGTGGTTTTAGACTTTTGTTTTGTGTGGCAGGAAGGAGAACATAATGTTTTCTTCAAACTTTTAAACTTACTATTTAAAGAAATCTAATTGTTATCAGAAGACTTATCTTCCTGCTTTCTTCTACTAAAATTTTATGTGGTTTTCAAAAAGGACTGCAAGGTATCTTCCTTGTGAACGTAATAGGATATTTATTTATTTATTTTTAGAATTGAAGCAGACCAGGAGAAAATTTCTCTCTCTCTCTTTCTCATATATATGCAACATACTCACATTGTAGGCTTACAGATATAAATCTAAAGCTGCAGCATGCCACACTGTGAACTGTCAGTGTCACTGATGCACCTGTAATGTAATAATGAATGATCATCCATGATATGTGTTAGTGCACAAGTCCTATTTGCTGTATGTCCTCTCTGCTATATTCTGTATTTGCGAATCCACAAATAGATGATATCAAGTCAGTAGGGGTATTTAATGCAGTAAGGAATCAGAATGCAGCAGTGCTAAAGCCAAAATAATACACATGGAAATATTAATGAGTTACATTATGAATTGCAGCAGTGATCATTTTTTTTCCTTTTTATTGTATCAGTCAGACTGTGGATATTTTGGGCTCTTCCCAGATCAGAAGCTTATGTTTATATTGACAGAAGAATTGAAGCAAAATTTAAAAAATTGACTGGTTTTTTTGGTAACAAGACGGGATGGTTTGTTCTACTGTTTTAAGGCCCAGGCCTGCCTTTCTTTGTGATCCCACTGCATGCCTGGAAAATTTAGAGTATGAGTGTAGGATAAAGCCCTTAGACGGAATTCAGTGAAATACAAAATCCTTTGCGGCCTAATTGAAATTCCTATAGTATTTAGGTATTACTGAAGAGTGCCTGTTCGTTAAGACTATTAAATGCCAATTAAAAAAACTAAGATAAATGTACAATATATCTTTTGTGTGGAATCATATTCATAGTTAGATATAACTATGTTATTAAAAAAATAATTGGGTTGTGTAGTGCAATGCAGGACCCCACCTCAGACATTGTGCAGGAGTGGAAATGATCAGTTAATGAGATTGGGACCCAGAGTGTTGTTGTGTAATGGATGAGGCAGGGGTCAGCAGGTCAAAGTCTTTCGGTTTGTTGTTGTTTTTCTGTTTCGGGGAGAGGGTACGAGTGTTAAGTAAATTTTCCAGATTTCTATAAAAGTAATTTTATCATGTGTAAGGTCCTAGTTGGCTTTTAATATTGTAGAAAGTATGGATTCTGCAATATGAGATTTCTACTACAGTTTTGACCTGTGCGCAGACTGAGAGTGGGAGCCTTGGCCCTGCTGGGGCTGAGAGTGGGAGCCCCACTGTAGCCCCAGGTAGCTGACAACAGAAAATCGCGGAAAAGTAGTAATGGTTTGTATTACCACAAATCATGAGGTTTTGTTATTACTTACTTACCATTTTAGGTTGTACCTTCTTTTTGCTGTTATTATTACTTACTATTCTTACTTTTCTGAAATTTTCAACTCAGTCACTATTTTTTGATAATCATTCCACAATTCTGGTAAGATCTTCATCATGTGCAGAAAACTATTTACTAGACAATTATAGGATGTTTTGTACTATATAAATAGGTCAACGACCAAGCCAGGAAATCTTGCCTAGTTTCATGCATGCTCACATTTAGTCTGTTGCTTCAACCAAAACTGGAGTCTTTCACAGCCTGATCTTTTTCCATACATATGATCACAGTTCGTATTCCATATGCCTATATGCATCAAAACTAATATTCTACTTTATTGTCTTATGTATATATGCACAAATCCAGGACTACACCAAGATAATTCTATAAATGAAAAATTTCACTCACTATACACACACGCACACTGCACTCTGATAACCTGTTGACTGTTGGTTTATATACCACTCCGATGCACACGACCAAATGGCTTATTTTTTTAAAAGTTTATGCATAGCAAAACTAAAAGAGATGGTCACAGGAAGGAGCATCTATCTACAATCTAAGGACTGCGGTCTGCCAAAATCAAAACATATCTAATTTACAGTTGAGGTAGCAGTGCTTATGCCAACAAACAAACAAACAAAAAACCCTTACAGCTTGTTTGTGGAGTATTTACAAAAGAGTTGACTTACTTTAGTTAGTTGACATTCAAATAATTTCAATTAAAGCAGAAACAAAATCTCAAGTCTTGACATACCTGTTGTCACCAGCACAGAATCTATACATTGTTGTCTTTTAAAATACGTTATCAAAACCAGGCCTTCTCTGGTTTGTTGCACATTAGCGTTTTATGCAAGTCCATCAGACTGTAAGGCAGTTTGTTGTAGCTGCTTTTCAGATATTTTCTGCTTTGTACTTCTGCCCTGTTTCTCACTTTTTTTTTTCTCTACAAAAGGGAACATATGGCTCACAGTGGGTGGTATCAGCACATAATTTTGTTAAAATAACTAAAAATGTTACTGAGTTTCTATAAAAATAGAGTTTTAGAATTTTTTAGAAATAATCACAACTCAAGGTACAGTGTTTTCAAGATTACTCTGTAATTAGTGATATGTTCTTTGTTTAGAAAATTACAAACTTCCAAGATGATTGGTCATTTTCTTTAATACAAATAATGAGCCTGATTTTATTCCCTCCCTTCCCCCAGTTTTATGCCATTGTGACTCTACTCACTTCATAGGACTGGCTGCTGATATACAGCAGGCATGAAGGCACAATAATTAGTGCCACTTTATTGTAGTCTATGTGGTATCTCATATAGTTAACATCTTTTTTTGTTTTACTTCTCTGCTTAGATATAAATCCAATAAGGAACTTGAAATATTTTTTTTCTCATACGATAGGGTGATTTTATCAACCATAAAATTTAATCTAAAAGGACAAAAGAAAAATGAAAAGGTCATTTAAACTTTGCTTTAAAAGATACATATTTTTACATGGATTGGGATGCCTATGTTTTGAGTTTATCAGCACTTGATCAGACTGCTAGCTCTTTTCTCATTTTTAGTGTGAGGACCAACAGCTTCAAACCATCAGAGCTTATTCATATTTAAATTTGCTGATAAAAATGTAATAAGAGTTATGCAAAATTCTGCTTCTGAAGTGTGACTCTGTAAAAAGGACATTGTAGGTTTCCAATTTTATTTCAATAGTGTCTATATCAAATATTCTCAGTTTACAACTAAAAAGATTTTTTCTTCAAGCTATTGGCGATGCTAACTCAATTGGTAAGTCTAACAAGTCCTTCTTTCTCATGCATCATCAATTGTAATAAAGATTCTGCAGGCCAATTTATATCCTCAGGGACACCAGTGCAACCCAGTGTCTTCACTGAGGTTGTACAAGTACATATAATCAACATGCAAGTGAAACTTAGATAACAATCCTTTTGGTGATGTATGAGCCAGATAAAAATATAAGTCGCTCATAGTTGTGTGGATGCTGCAGTGCTAATAAGTCAAAAATCTTAAAAGATGGATGTGTGGAATATCTTTCTTCTTCTTCTTCTTCTTCCTTTTTTTTTTACTTCAGCAATTGGATAGAACTGTGAATTATCCACAGGGAACACCTTCTTTAAGTAAGAAGATGCACTTTTTTTTATATAGTTACTCCTCAGAACAGAACTTGTAAATTACTAAGAAACTCACTTTTGTGTGTTATTTCCTTATAATAAACATCATCAGATGAAAAGAGAATCTCAGCTTGCAAATATATTTTTCATTTTCTGGTGTTCCAAATGATCACTTATTGCAAAACAGGGGGAAAAGAGATGCGTGTGTTTGTGTGTGTGTGTAACAGATCTGTTCTAAATATCAAGTGTTGCTTCTTGTTCTTTGGGTTGTGTCATTTTGTTTTTGCTTTGTCATGAATTAATGTGATCTGTGGTGGCAAACTGTGATGTGGCAGCTGCATGTTAATTGAGGACCACAGTGCTAACTCACATGCCATGGAGTTCTGGCTGTAGGATCTGACATTTTGAGGGGAATTGAGAAAAGGTTATTCATAACTCTACATCTCTTGTTAGCCTACTAATGTGATGGTAGAACTGTTCTGCTGACTAAGACATCTGCTTTTATAACATTAGCATGACAGGGAAATTCAGGAGAGACAAGTAGGGAATTAAATATCTTTCATACTAAATAAAGCATGAAATAGCTCAGTGAACTCAATAGTGAATAATAAAATCACAACAGTTTGATAGGAATTCATATTCTCATTTTAACTGTCATCTTTTTTATTTCATTATTTTATTTAGTTTTTCTTTTTGTATTTGCTGTAGATCACTACTCTTAATTTTTTTTCAAAATTACAAATTTATACTGGAAATAATGTTTGATTCTGATCTCAGAATGTAACACGAGTTGTTTGGATGGAAAATCCTGATTAACATCTGAGTAAATGATATCAGAATCTGTCTCTATGCAGCAAATTCTGCCCTTGCATGCATGAGGTTAGCACCTACTGATGGCGATTGAAGTGATATATGCAGATTGGTCTTAAAATTATTTGTCAAAAGGAATGTTAAGGTTATTAAGAGCTTTGCCTCCTCTCTCCCTCCACTATATGGAAGGGATGGATTTTTACTTGTACAAATTGCTGTTCAGGGCCAATAAGGATCAAATCCTTGCTCTCCTATCAGGCCTCAGTAGCTCCTCTATGTGCAGTTTACTTCACATCTAAATCAATGGAAAGGGGATCTCTGCAGGGAAAGAATGTGGATTAACCCCTAAGTATATAAGGTTATAGAGGAGGTGAAACAGGGAGTGGTTTCATTTCCCTCTTCCTCCAGAGTGAAAGATACCACTTAATATGAGCATCATATGGTTGTGTGCCTGGAACATGTTGTGGATTGAAGGAATAAATGAAAACAGAACAGAGTCAAGACACAGAAACTCTATACAAAGTCCTTCTAAGTCCTTTGTAAAGCATTAGGAGTACCTCTTTCAGTGGGAAGAGTCTTGTGTTCCAAATAACCAGGGATTTGTCCCTCAAAACATGTAGGTGTTTGTGGGAAAATCCCACTGACCTCAGAGCATCCCAGATTACACTGATAATGTCCTATTTAGCTATTAAATTCCCTTCTTCTGTTTCCTCAAGAATTAGTCTTCAGGAAGTTTGTGATGTTGGTATCTCAGCAATTTTTATTTAAATTATTCCTTTGATTCATTTTTTGTTTGGTTTGGTTTGTGTTTTTCTGGAGGAGATGATGATATGGGCCATACCTGTATGTGTCTCTGTGTCTCTTGATATTTTCTAACAAATCAGGGTGTAAGAGGTTTGATGATCAAAATCACAATCATATCCTTGAGACTCAGTGAAATACCTTGTAAATCTCAGCTGCATAGTTTGTGGAGACACACTGTTTACACTATGCCACAGAATTTCTGTCTATGATTTACTACTGGGTTTGATCCTGCACCTCTTAGATTGCTGTAGTACACTCTTTTATTTACTTTAACACTGTTCAAGACCCAAAAATATCAAGACATTCTTATAGGAGATAAAAAATTATATTTCTCCTTTTCATATATCTCTATGCTGTATAAAGAAAGCAGAGTGCTATGTTCAACTAAGCTATGCAACAGCAGCCGTGATATTAAAAGAATTTATATTATTGTTAATTGTTCGTTATTTCATTAACATTTTTCTTAAAACAAATTCACTGAGAAATTACCATTCTATTACATTTTTAAATAAAGTGATGATCTGAACCGTGTTAATACAGTACTGCAATCGAGAACTTCTGCAAACTCCCATTGAGCTCAATGGGATTTTCATACACAGATTGTATATGTCATATGTCTACAAAAGGTTTGTTCATGTTGTCCTCCCTTTCCTTGTCCCACGGGTATACCACGATCATATATATTACAAGATCAGGTCCTGGAGTGCAGGCATTATAACTAAGTTCACCAGTGCAATAGTTCTTAAAAAAAAAAAAAAGAAGACTTTAATTGAAAATGAACAACTTTATGGCAGAAAAATATACTTCTAAAATAATACTACCTAATAATATATACATTGCATTGTAACAGACTAATTGTTTTTATTTATTTATTGAGATCATAGTGCTTGTCAGTTTACAAAGTACAAACTGGGAAAGAGTCCACAGTATAAAAGAGAACAAAAAATTCCTACACTTTCTGCCTCAGTGATGAGGAGGTAGCTTTAGCTTAAAGCAATGTAAGATTATTGCTGTGTTGATCTGAGTGATATTTTTGGTGAATACATATGGCAGTGTTTTCTTCTGATTCTGGGACAGATTGGGAGGAACCATATTTTTTTTTTTTTTAAATCAGGGAATTTAAAAGAATGAGAGTCAAGTTGGTGTGGAAGTGTTAGAAGTTTGTTTGTAAATATGCACCCCTCAATTACTTTAGTTCAGTGGTTCTCAACCTTTTTGGCTCAAGTGTCATAAATACTATGTTTACAACCCTTAAGGGCCAGTCTGTCAACTCATAATCAGTGTATAGATGTGTACACCATTAAGGACTAAAAATCACTACATATTTAAGTAATTTTTTTGCCTATGTCTACACTGCCAAATTAGTCTGGAGTAAAGAGATTTAGTCCAGACTAATTTGGCCTATGGCCACACTAGCTTTTGCCTACTCCAAACTAAGAAGTTTCTTAGTTTCAGACTAAGCAAGGGTTAGTCCAAACTAATAAGTACCCCTGGTTAGTTTGGACTAGCTGGCTTAGTCTGAACTTTAGTTCAAGCTAAGCACATGGAATACATGAAATAATGGCTAGTTTGAATTTAAAAAGTTCAAACTAAGCCATTAGCTTGAACTAGGTGCACTTTCTAGTTCAAATGAAAAAGTTAGTTTGAACTAGAACTTACAGCTAATTTGAACTAAAAAGCCACAGTTAGTCTGAAGTAGTCTGAAGTTAGTTTGGACTAACCTCAGGCTTCTTTAGATCAGACTTGTAAGTTCGAACTAAATTTTTAGATATAGACATAGCCTTTGATGCAGACATAGCTTTGATTTTGCTATGCTCATTTTTACATTCATCATTTTATACTTACAAATGATTTGTATTATGACACACATAGTCAAAGCACTTGTGTATGTGAATGATTGATTGATTACCACACTGAAGGACGTGGCTGCTAAGTCACAGTGGGTAGCCTGCTAAGAGCAGGCCAAACCAAAAGACAGAGATTTTTAGAGTCCTACCTCCCTCCTTAGGCTTCCTTCGGCCAGCAGCCCCTACCCCACCTATCCCCCTCCCTCAGATAGAAGTCCACTGCAGCAGCGAGTCTGCCTCCTTGAAGATCTCCCATCTCCCTGGCTGTGTCCTGTTTGTGCCATGAGCTCCACCTGGGTCCCAAGGTGCTGGCTCCCTTTAGCAACCAGGAACTTGGAAGATCATACTCCCTTTCCTCGGGGTTCAGAAGTAACCCCAGCATCTATGAACCCAGGCAGAACACTTTGCCCTGGTCCCTGCTAGAGCTATGGGAGGGGAGCACTGATCTCTTTGGTGCAGCAAGGAGCCTGCACCAGTCTTGTAGCCCTACGGCAGCACGCTCTGTCTGAATCCTTAGGCAGCAGCTCCCTTCTGCAGACAGTGAGAGGGACACAGCAGGCCACTCTGGAAGACCCTGATGGCCACTTTTTGCCCCCCCAGGCACTGGTTGGGAATCACTACATTAAAGTGGTGCCCCAGCACATTTGCTTCGGAAAGCATAATTTTTATATGAATTATGATGTTTGATATTTGTGACACAGGAGTTGCTTGGCTTTGTGAACTTAAAGTGTCACACTTGAAATTGTTTTTACTGGTTTCTCAGTTTGAAATATTTCCTATATAAGGTGAGAGTGTGCCTACTTATGTTCTGTCTTAAGTACTACAATGGCACATAGAGCTAGTGTTGCATCAGTGCTCCAGCTTCACCCATAATGGAGAAACTGGGTGAACTGGTTAAGTCTCTCAACTTTTGTGTAATGAGCTTTGGATTTTATTTCTTTGCCGTTGTATTTTAAATACTTGCATAACTGAGGAATTACTGAGCTGAAGAACATTTTCTGTAAAAATGGCGTATGAAAGCAGTACAGCAGAAACTGAGCGAAGTTCTTAAAAGAAGGCCTTTTACCAGTTAGTCAGAATCACCAGAGGATCATCCCATTATTTGGACATAGAGAATTTAAAGCACCCAAGGTCTGGAGCTGAGAAGCAGCACTGAACCTCAGCTGATTCTAGGACTGCCTGATGCGGACGTCTGAGAAGCTGAAGCCCAGAAAGATTTAAGATACAATCAGACTTTGAAGGGCAATAAGGACACTCTTATGTATTTACAGAATGGAAATCTATAAACTGTGTTTCTGATTAGGCTTTAGGGACACAAAGAAGGTTGACTATCTTCTGAGTATGGAATCGCATTAGTGCACTCGATATGGGGAATTTGACATCTACACTTTAACCAGATGCATACCTAGGGAAAATACCTTCATCTGAAATTCTGAATTTTTACTTACTTTTTTTCGTTTTATAAAAAATCAACTACAAAGTACAGCATTCCTTATGGGTATTTGCTTTTATTCACAAAGGATGTAAGTGCTATCAGAATTCCCAAGCCTAATAGAAATAGGCTACATGTTGACATAAGCTCATAGCATATGTGAATCTATAATTAAAACAATTATTATTAAAGAAAGGTGAACTCTAAAAACTAAGAGGCAGTGTTTTTCCTAGCTGAGAAGGAATATGTGAGAAACTTAAGTTTCTGAAGAACACACAAAGACCTGCTGGAACCATGGCTCTCAGAAAAATCTAGAAATAGAATTCTCTTTCTTCAAAAAAGAGCTGACCATTACAGAGAAACCGCAGTTGTTTATCCTGCAAAGATTACTGTCACCTCCATTGGGAGTAGGATTTATTGGCCCTAAAAATTTTCAAATGTTACATGAAATTCCTTTTGACTCTAAAAATGAGTTTTTCCTTGTGTCTGAATCACTGTGGGATAACACTAGTGGTAAAGGAAATGATTGTAAGCACATGGGAACTGCACAAGAGGCAGACTGACAATACTTCAGTATCATGGGTCTTAAACCACTTCTATGGAAATGCATTAACTTCATTTTGTCTCATTCTTTGTAGCTACCAGTGATGTAGACCAAGGCTGAAAAGACACTCTTACCAAATTTGGAGTTGTGCTGAATGTACACAGTGGAACAAGTATTGTAGTTGTAAACAGCTTCCTTTGACCTAGCAGTGGAGATTGTAAAGTTTGTAAAGCTGTGATAATGCAGGGTATGCAGAACAGAAATAGATGTTACTATTCAGGGCAGAGGAACTGCTGTTAACCATAAATGAGAAGTGTCTGACAATAAAAGGGACCCCACAATAAAATGTATGTAGCACTTTTGTCAGTAATGGGCCAGACAGCAAATATGTAGGCATGGTAGTCCAAGTAGAGCTGATATAAACGGACACATGTATGTGGCTACCACAAAAAACTTAGGGGAGGAAAAATCCCCATATACTGGAAATCAGGATCAAACCAATAAATCCTGAGCTCAGCCTTGTAAAAATACATGATTCACTACAAACATGATGTTAGTTTCTTAATTAAAAAAAAAAAGGCTAAGCAAATTAATTAAATGACGTGGGATCCCATGTACCTGAAAGTTGCTGAACTATTAAATTAACTGGCTTCCATGGTGATAAAGAGGTGGTCATTTAGAACCTGTTTTTATTTTAGTCAATATTTTAAATTAAATAAGAATTTGCCTACAAAGGCTCAGTGTCCATTTCTGGAACTTTTTCTTGGCAAATAGCCCTTATTCACATGACTTGTCCTATTACTTCGCTGGTCTATATGCATCAGCAATGATACTGAGAGTGAGCAAATTAGCAGTAAAGCAGTGGCATAACATTTATGAAGACTGGTGACATTCAAGAAATATCATTCTATCCTTCAGCCACTAAAATGACTTAAACATCTTTTTGCTGGGTCTACTTTTGCTGAGTTATGTTTGCGCAAGAAATCACCCTTTTATTGGAAGCAGTAAAGGGGATACAGACAAATCAAGATGCTGAGGCACTACCTATTTGTTAAGAGGATATCAGAAATATATTGCAGAAGCTAAAGGGGAAATGCTAATATTCCTAGAAGAAAAGATTATTACTGATTAAAATTTATGTCTGAGAGTTATTCGGTAAGTGAACTGGTGTGATCAGGTGACAGAGGAAAGGAAGAGTCTTCAAAATGAAATAAAAATTCAGGTAAGTTAAAATAGCTTTAAAAAATTCCTGACCCTTTTATGTTAGAGAAGGCCAGTGGAGGAGGCGGACATAAGTCTATGCGTAAAGTTGCACTCAGCCTTCCATTACAGGGGGATATTTAAGAGGAAGCACTCGTTCACACAGAGCACAGCCAACCAATAGGACACGTTGCCAGAGGATGTTGTGAAGGTCAAAAGTATAACTGGGTTAAAAAAGCAATTAGATAAATTCATGGAGGATAAGTCTACATATGACTATTATCCAAGATGGTCAGAGATACCACCCCAAGCTCTGAGGCTCCCAGAGCCTGTATTTGCCAGAAACTGGGGCTGAATGATTAGGATGGATCACTCAGTAATTATCTTGTTCTGTTCATTCCTTCTGAAGAATCTAGCACTGACTAGTGCTGGAAGACAGGATGCTAGGTTAGATGAATCAGGCTGGACTCACTGGACTGTTCTTATATTCTTACCTATTCATAACAAAATGCTAAATCACAGCAGAATCAAGTCGCTAGTGCTGGCCAGAGCATGCAAACTTCTGGCAGTCTAAAAAGAGAAACAGGAGTAATTCACTCTGACCATCTGTGAAGAACAGTGCCTTTGGCCAAATTTTCCACTTAGGCAAGGAAACACTTCCCAGTTTTTACTTCAGGTCAGGGGAGGATGCAGCAGTATTGGTCAAGTGTGGCCAAGAGCGCAGTGTCTTCTCAGGTTTATGGCATGGTTCCTGATCATACACTGCAAGAAGAGTACCTGAGTGGATGGCTGGCAGACCATCCTAATATCACAACTACAATTGACATTAGAGATAGAGCTTATTCTTCAGATAATGCCAGTGACATCCCTTCACAAATTCAACTACCTTTCTCCCGTCCAAGCAAGAGGGAGCATAGGCACAATGCTTAATTCAAGGTTGATACTTTAGATACTTTGGTATATTAAAAAAATCCTGTATTCTCCTAAAGAATGATGTGATATAACTGTTTAGGAACACACTTCAGAAGCTTCCATGTTCAGTTCAGCTGTCAACATCAATGCCAACACAATTTAAAAAGCAAGTACTGGTACATGTTTATTTAGAGTAGTAGTTTTCAACCTTTGGGTCCACAGATTACATCCAAGGTATTGAAAGGGTATCCAATATCAATGTGAAATTTTTGGGGGGTCCACAAATGAAAAAATACTAAAAAATCACTGATTTAGAGAAAATATAACTCTTAAAATCACACATAGTGGTTATATTTGTGACATTATGTTTTCAGATAGTTTTGTTAACCTCACGAGATAGGTTTTAGTTCTTTACCTTTCAGTCTATTTAACTGTTCAGTTCACTTAGACATCAGTTATACAGAGAACATTTTCTGTTCAATTAAAAGGTAAGTAAAAGAGCAGAAACTGAGAAGAAAAACTGAGAGAACTGGTGTGCCTGCCATCCAGAATAATCAGTTGAGTATCCCCATCGATCACCTACCTTTTGAGGTTGTGGAAGAGCTGCAAGATTCAGGAATGGGAGAAGTTTATGATTGCAAAGATCAAGAACTAGACGATTCAAGACACAGGCAATATGATACTGTAAAAGGACAACAGCGGAGATAATTAAGAAGGTGAAAATTAGAAGAACCTGGACTGTATTTGGGTCCTGGTTTACCTGCAGGGAATTATTCCCCTGAAATTCAAAGATTTGATATCTTCACAAGAGTTGGAGTATTCCAAGATGATCTGTACTAATCAGAAAAATTGACATTTTATTATTGGGTGGGGAGGGTTGTCTGCTTTTAGCTTAAGATTTATATTTAAATGACTTGTGGATATTTGATTTTAACAGCGAATATGCGTGCTCTTCCAGAAAATCCTAAACATACTATTTTCAGAGGAGACTCCATGTTAGTCTGTGTACAGCAAAACCAACAAGTCCTGTGGTGCCATAAAGACTAACAGATTTCTTCAGGCATAAGCTTTCATGGGCTCCAACCTACTTCATCAGATGCATGAAGTGGAAACTATGAGTGGGTATGTCTACACTATAAAAGCAAAGTCGACTTTATTAAGTTGACCTAATAAAGTCGACTTAAAGTCGACTTTAAGTAGACCTTATTAAGTCGACTTAGTGAGTACACACTACATTAAGTCGACTTTATAAAGTTGACTTTAAATGGGTGTCCTGGCTTAATTTGACTTAATAAAGTTGAATTAATGGTCCCACTGAACTAAGTTGATTTTATTAAGTCGAATTAGTTAGTCCACATTGCCTTAAGTCGACTTAATAAAATTGACTTAATGGTAAAGTCAACTTTATAAGTGGACCTTAAAAAGTCGACTTTACTGGACCCTAAAGTTGACTTTATTGCCCTGCAGAGTAGACAAGGCTCTGTTTAAGTCGACATAAGGGTCCTTAAGTCAACTTAAACGCATAGTGTAGACATACCCATTGAGAGGTGTGTGTATATAGATAGATAGATAGATAGATAGATAGATACACACACACACACACACACACATACATACATACACATGCCAGGGTGGAGGAGGGCAAGTGTTAACAGTCTATTCAGTTAGGGCAGATGGGGCCTATTCACACTGGCTAATTAGAGGGAGAATGTGTGAACAGGGACAATTACCTTTTTTAATGTGCTAACCATTCCCAGTCCCTATTCAGACCCAGTCTGATTGTGTCAAGTTTGCAAATCAGCTCCAGTTTTGCAGTTTAATACTGAAGTTTGTTTTTGAAGGTTTTCTTTTGTTTACATATGACAACTTTCAAGTCTGCTACTGAGTGTCCAGGGAGACTGAAGTGCTCTCCTACTGGTTTATGGATGTTGCCATTTTTGATGTCTGATTTGCAGACATCATCTTCATGCATCTGATGAAGTGGGTTCAAGGCCACGAAAGCTTATGTCTAAAGACATCTGTTAGTCTTTAAAGTGCCACAGGACTCTCATTGTTTCAACATGCTATGTGAGAGATTGCTTATAAATCAGCAGTTTAAAGCATTTCTTTCTTGTCCTTTCTATAAATTGAATTAGAGTCGATTGTTCACATATTTCTCTAAAATTCTTCTTTTCTATTTGAGAAAAAGTTTTTCCTTTTTTGAGACAGCATCAATGTAATGTAGCTCACCTGTAAATAATTATATTATCACATATAAAAAGTTTTGCAGGATTTTTTACATTTACTATTCAGTTGTTTCTGTCGAATTGTTAGCTTCCAGATAATATTTCAAGCAATTTTTTTTTACATTACTCCAATTACCAAAAATCTGTTGCTTGCATTATAACTTTTAATTGGTGCTGTTATGGGGGAAATGAAATGCACATTGAATGAAATTTACTAATAAGGAGCATAATGTGCAGTTTGAATAGTATGCTGAATTATTATCTGGTTTCTGATTTTCTACTTATTGCACTTTAACTACCACCACAATGACTCTAAGTGCATTGTTACAGCATCATTTTATGACATCATAAACGTGTTGTGCAAATACCAACTATTTAAAAAATAGCATACTATAGAGCATATTGTTAGAGTGACCTGTATTTGGCACACAGAAATTTGTGCATGTAAATTTAATTTGTACTCACATTGATTTGCATAGTTGATACACTCATGGTTTCTTTACATATGCAAAATGTTAAAAACAATGTTTTAAGAAAAAGAAAACTGTAAACATTACATGATGGGACTATAAAACAAGCATCATGAAAAGAACAAAGCGACAAGAAAACTTTTGTGCAATAAGAACATGAGATATTTGATGTGATTTGTGAAACAAAACATTATAATGTAATTTCCCTAATTTATAAAATAACATGGAGCAAGTCAATTAGTGCATTAGAAAGAATGCAGCAGAGGAATTCGTATACATTTACTCATAGTTTTTGAGAGCCTGATCTAAGATACCTAGCCTTGCAAAATTCTCTTTGACTTTAATTGAATCCAAACGGATGCAGTTTCTACTTAGGTGAATTTTGACTGAAGATAATACTCAGGCATGAAACCTTAGGACCCCTTCATAGAGCTGTTAACATGATTTTGGTTTTCTTTGCATGCTACACTTGTAAGTATCTGGTTGGTTGCAAAACACAGAATATGGTTTTCAAAGATTATGCACTGGAAATCCTAACTTTATCTGATATGCCATTCTAACTACAGCAAAAATGCACCTAAAACTTCACTACATCCACTTTGGTATTGTGGAAAGAGGGAGAAAAAGGGAAGCAAGCTGCTTATTCTGCTTATAAATATGCACCCAGGAGATTCCCAGGAAGTCAGCCCACCTAATTTGCAAAAGTCCCTGTCAGTAACATTAAATGAGTGTCATCTATGGTTAGAAGGCCCTTCTGGGATGTTCCCTTAACTTGGCCAAATTTTCTACCTAGAAAAAAAATGTTTTCTTTTTCTTGTGATCCATGTACCCAGCAAATCTTTAGGATCTTCTGTGATGAAAGCCCAAGATATTAAAGTCTCTTGATTTCCCTGCTTTAGACACAGGTTCATAGTTTGCAGACATTGAAAACTGCACTTTGAAATTTCAGGATGAACCCCTACTTCCAGCTCAAGATTGAGACTCTCATCTTTAGACATCATCACTACATATCAATAAAGCAGCACTAGCTGAAAATAACAGATAGATATTTCGGAGATTCAGATGTTCCATAACTCTAGATTATCTGTTACACACTCTGCTTTTACTAAATGCAGCATAAAGCAAGTACTGTGGCCTAGCTGCAGTGCAAGTCTGAGTCCTTAAGGACTGTCCACCAACTAGGCCTAGCTAGAATACCTTTTGACTTCAGTCACTCCTCCCTTTCAAGTCTGTCCCTAAACCTGAGGGCTGCAGGGATGGAAGTGGAGGAGCTGACTACTCTGTGAGGATGACATCATACCAGAAGAGACTTTCTACCAGAGCAATTACAATTGAAGAGCAAAAAGGAACAGCGTGGGCCAGAGCATCTAATAAATAATGTTTATGTGGTGCTTTCACCCACTTAACCCCAGGGTAAGCTTTGGAAAATTTCATCTGCATTTACCTTTAAAGTACATGAGCAAGCAGAAGCACAGACATGTATAAGAGAGCAAAGTAGACCACAAATGACAGAATTAATCTGTATTTTCTGGGTCTTGGTATGTCTTATTTTCTTTGTGACCGCTGAAGACTCTTGGAAGTTACCCTCTTTGAAAATGAACTGTTACCCACAAAAAACAAAATTAACTGGTTTTGAGCAGCTCTGGAACAATTTGTGGTTCGAAGCAGACCCTTTTGTTTTCAGCTGAGCATCACTTTGATTTGGGAGGTTCATTCACACCCAAAATCCAAAGAAAAACTTGGGCGTGTGTATGAATCCACTTGATTTAAAATTAAAGGAAAGATTTGCAGAAACACCTGCAAACTGAAGCCAGTGTTTCAAACATAACTACTTAGGCCCACCTGGAACATTTGCATTCTATTCCTCACTGAACTGATTGGAGACATACCAGAGTTGAAAACAGGGCATATCTCGACAGGAATTTCTTTAAAGATATACTCATTACACAGGTTCTGTCATAAAACCATCATAGGAGTTTCCTTTTCCTTTTTTGAATTAATGGCAACAATGCAACCACTAATCTTTCCACTGGAAGAGTTTAACTGAGTGAGGATAGTGTACATTGATAGAAGATAGCTTTGCTTTAGGTTTCCATGAACTACTTCTCTATATGCATTCACAAAAATGTACTCCTCTCTTAATCCATGCAAGTTGTCAGATTCAAGTTAAGTGATACATTACATGCTATTTAAAGTTACTTTACATTAAAAGTCTACTGATATTGGACATGCATACCTTATTTGTGTGTATTTTACCTTGTCATATATTGGTCTGAGTCTTTTTGATATTCTAACTATCAACAGATCTGTGTACATTGTAATCAAATTGAAAGGAAATAATTGTCTCTTAGGAAGATATAATTATGAAAATGAATGATAGTGAATCAAAAAGCAGTTAGGTGTTAAATGTGACTGCTAGCTTCAGTTCATACAGGTGCCCTGTTAATAGTAACACAAAGGCAAAATATGATGGAAACAAAATAAATTCAAAGATTTTATTTTTATGTTCCGTTGAACTGTGTGGCACGGAAAAATTATGAAATACATGTTGTTTTAAGCCACATAATTTTCTCTGTGGCAATGAAAGGCATGACTTTAGCAACACTAGTATCAGGGGCTCTTCAGATTTCAGTGACAGATGAAGTTTGCAGCATTCCCCATATCATTATTTTGAATCCTGAATATTAAGATCATAATGCAAGCAATAGCTCTTCTTTTCCTTGCATTTTTACTTCTTATCTTTTACTACATTTTCCTAACTCCTGTTTTTTCTAATAATTTTCTTTTTTCAGGTGACATGAAATTTTGTTTTTCAGTTAATTTTACATATTTCCTTTTACTAGAAAAACCACCACCTTTTCTGTATCTTTTTAGGCTGTGTTCACACACAGGGGGTTATTTCGATACGGTTGTTCCAAAACAACTTGTATCGAAATAACACCTTATTTCGAAGTGACTTACTTCGAATTAGCAAAAAAGTCACTTCAAAATAAGGAGAAAAGCTGGAATCGAAATAGCAATTCCAGACAACAGTTATTTCAAAACGACTGAACGTCATTTCGAAACAACATGTTCAGACGACGGTTGTTTCGAAACAAGTAGTTTTGAAACCACCGTTGTTTCGAAACAACACATTCGCACAGCATTGCTTTGAAACAACTGTTGCGAAACAACGTTGTTTCACCCACAGACTAGGTTTAACTTGTTTCGAAACAACTGTGCGTTGTGTGAACAGCCGAAACCTGATTTCAAAACAACCTCCATTGTTTCGGAATAAGGAGGCTGTGTGAACACGGCCTTAGTGTGTTTCTTCTGGGTCCAGGAATTTTGTTTTGGGTTGTTTGGTTTGTTAATAGAGTTTATCACTATTTTTTTTTATTTTGTTATTGTATTACAACTGATCTCGCTTTGAAACAGAAACGTGTTTTTAGTATACATCTATTTTTTGGTTAAATTAATTAAGCCAATTAAGCATTAAGCAAATATACAATATGAGATATGTTCCAGAGGGATAGCCATGTTAGTCTGTACATAGCAAAAACAACAAAATTCCTGTGACACCTTAAAGACTAACAAATTTCTTCAAGCATAAGCTTTTGTGGGCTGCAACCTGCTTCATCAGATGCATCTGATAAAGTCGATCGCAGCCCATGAAAGCTTATGCTCAAATAAATTTGTTAGTCTTTAAGGTGTCTCAGGACTTTTGTTGCTTTAAGATGGGATAAGTACAATACCAAAGCAAGATTTTTCTTTATTGTGTTTTCACATATATAAACTAATATAACCTTGACATTATTGCTCTGTTATGATTGTTAACCACCAGGTTTTTGATATTATATCATCATAACTGCTATATCACCATAAAAATCTGTGATTTAACTTACTATTAATATACATTGTCAAAATGAAACATAAAAAAAAAAGGAAAACTAATAAAGACAGAAAGATATTCAAAGACCTGTGCTCTGGATAGAAATAATATATCTTAACAGTGGCAAGTACTAGGGTCTTATACAGCCCATCTATCAACTACTTTTTGAGTTTTGTGCATTTTTATCATAAATATGAAATTCATGATGTTAAATATAAATGTGGTATTTGAAGTGCGGACAGGGAAAATGATTATGAGATCTGGAATTCGAGGATGAATATTCACCTGTAGACCTGTGATTTTGACAAAATCAAGTGATCCTGAGCTTTGCTCACTGCTGTTTCTGCCAGAACTTTAGCTGAGTTTGATAAAAGCAAAATTGAGCTAATAATGAACTAACTTACAATGTGTTTATTTTTTCTGCTGCTCGGAACACTCTGATGAACAGGAATAGCTTTTCATCTGTATTTGTTTTAAGATCAATAAGTCATATTGGAGCTAATATTATTGTACTTACAACAAGAATTTTGTTGTTATCAATGTAATTGCATGACTTGGGCCTAAAATTGCCACTGATAATAACGCAGTGCACGTGGAATATTGAAGTATGTGTTATTGTAGCAGGGTAATAAAGAGGTAACAAGCTATAAAGCTGACTAATAAGATTTTAAAGGGGCAAAATCACGGAGTCACTTTCAATCTATTAGTTAAGCTGCTCTGAAGTGTCGATTCAATACAGTAATCTTGTTGAGTACACTTCAATATCATTTTCGACAGGTAGAGACAAATGTGTATAGTGTAATTCTCTTTCAGGGTGAGGTAGCAGACAAGTGAACATTGTTTATAATGATAGCAAGAAAAGTTGTTAATGCAAGCCGAGCTGTTTTTTTGTGTATTTTACAGGGACTGGAACCTCAGAAGTGAGATCACAAGCCATCCAGATATTTGTTTCACCTATAATAGTTGTCATTTTCAGTCTAGGCCTTATAGCCTGGTTCTGCTCTCCAGTGGTAGAAGTTTTACCTATGTAAAGACTGCAGAATCAGACCCTTAGTGCTGGTGAAATTTAACTTGACTTCTCCTGTGCTGTTCTCATGATACCTAGAAAACTTGCATTGGGATTTTTGTGCATGTATAAACAATTTTTTTTTAATTTCAGGTTAAAACATTCTTAATATAATATAAGCAATCTGAAGCCCCTATCAAAGAAGTGTTTCTACCTAATCTCTGAATAGCCATTTTAAATTTTATTTAGTCTGTTAGTGGCGTGTTATTTAGAATTTCGCTTGATAGTTATTTAGCCCACTGCTTTCAGCGATGACAATATTGTTCTTCTTTTTCTCATTCTTTTTGAACCCCTGTTTATATGTGTGTATTTTTTTCCCCTGCCTAGACCTGGTTAACCATTTCTGTGAACAGGTCCTCAATTTTTTACTTTGTCCCTACTTTCCTGTCGTAGCCCCATCTTCCCCTGGTGTCGACTCCGTACCCTTACAGCGCACTGGCAGTCAGCACGGCACACAGAACGCAACATCGACCTTCCAGAGGGCCAGCTATGCTGCAGGCCCCGCCTCCAATTACGCAGACCCCTACCGACAGCTGCAGTATTGTCCTTCTGTTGAATCACCATACAGCAAGTCTGGGCCAGCCATCCCACCTGAGGGGACCTTGGCTAGGTCACCTTCCATTGATAGCATCCAGAAAGATCCCAGGTGGGTGAAACATTACTTTTCATATTGTCACATGTTCATATAGAGAGTTATAATTGTTGTCTAGTCATGTTATTTTAATTATGTTGTATTATTAAAAAACAAAACAAAAAATAGTGATTTTCCCAGAAAAGGTTTTTTTTGTTTGAATTAGAGTTCTGTTTTCATGCTTTATCTTAGCATGTGCTTATGTGTTCTTCTTTAAAACTGAATGACCTTCAATACATAGAGTTAGTCCGCCTTAGTAAAGGCTCCATGTGAAATGCTATGAAAAGATGTTATGTTGAGAGTATGGCTCCAAGAGTCCTTGAATCTTAATTGTGATGGCTTTTCTCTGCAAGGAGAAATTTTGTTCTTTTGTAAACATTTAACAGTGTGCAGAGTGGCACCCAGTATTAGCCTATGAGAATAACAGCGACCTGCACAGGTCTGTTTTTTCTCAGAACATCAGTACTGAGGCATCATCAGTACATGACAGCAGCATGATTTACAATGTAATTTTCAAGAAATGTCTATGGCTGTCCACAGATTTAAAATGTAGAGCATCTCCTCTTCATAGAAAATATTGGCCACTGTTACACATACACACTGTGTGGTTCTACACATGTATAAATATAAAATATAGTCATCATGGTGTTCTCTAGGCAAACTGTAAATCAAAGTGTACATGTTTGATGGCAGCATTCTAAGGGATGAATTGTCTTCACTGATGGAAATAAAATAGATGGTGATATTAACTCTTTCTTAATTCAGTTGGTTGTTTCAATTTGATTTTGTGGTGGAAAATATCAGTAATTTTATGGGGGTGTTACGATTCTTGTAAGTGAAATGGCTTTGAAGTTGAAATCAGACTCTTCCAGAGATACATAGTTAAGTTTTTATTTACTAATATGTGCCTTTGTAAAATATGTATTCACTTTTACAGGAATTTCTGTGGTAGATATTGTTGTTTTGCTGCATGATGTTTATCAGCAGGAACATCCAAAATTGTGTTCCAAACAAAGCCATAAGGGAGGTGTTTGACCAACAAGATATTTAAGATACAGCGGCACAATTTGCTTTCTTTCTTTCTTTCACTATAGAAGGGATCTGCTCATGAGCTTAGCAGCCTGAACACTGTACATGTTCTATTTTTAGAAACTGCTTTACTGAATTAATTTCATAGCACATCAGGGTCATTACTGCTTTAGTACAGCTCATTCATGCTAGTGGTGTGCGTCTGATGTGGGAATAACTGTTGTCCCTTATCCTGAACTCTTGATGCTGCTGCAGAGACAACAGGCTCTGTTTTTGTTTTTGGGTTTGTTTGTTTGTTTGTTTGTTTATTTATTTAACTTATTTATTTTTGTTTTGCTTTTTTCCACCTGATGTCTTAGCACACAAAGATAAAATGTCATCGCACTAACATAATTTACCCGCATAGAAGGTCACCAAAAACAGCATTTTTGTTTAACGGGATTAAATTCTTGAAGGAGATACTACAAAAGGAATATTGTGTGCAACAAAATTCTGCTTCACAATACTGACTTGTTTAATATCATACAAAATATGGATGAGAACCTGAAATATAAGAAAAGAATGAGACTGACTGAACTAAATATCTTTAGGAAAACTACATTAGAATTGAAGGCATTCCTCCCTGTTCTGAATGAAAGCTATACCTAGTATAATCTTAGATGTGATGGATATATAGTTAAAAAGATGAAATCTTTGTGGAATACCATTGTCATTGGAATGCTGGCATGGTCAGCACCTGCATAGGTTATATGCTTAGCAGATGTTTCTTTTGCCAAACATATTTCTTTTGTAAAATGATTTTGCATCTTGTTGCTTTATGCTTTAGACTTATTTTTCACTTCTTGTGTTCTTCGTCTCCTTCCCAATGTAATGCATGGAAGTAAATGAATACTGATTTTTGTAGGAACACATGAGATGAAATATTTATACCCACAGATGGACATAGAACTTAGGTAGATTTCCACAGTTAACAATTTGTTTTCTTACAACTTCATCATTTAATAAATCCATCAAAAACAGGCTGATTTTTTTGGAAAGTGGTATAGGCATTTTATATTGTAGTTTATGCAAATATATTTCACGGTGTAATACGTTTCTGACAGCAGCTATTGTTTCAAATATTTGTTATTTGTATATTCAATGATCGTGTCTTTTGGTTGGATACTTAAGTCACATAGTGGGATTCTTGTTTTCTGGTTGGATCATGCTAAATCCACAGAGAGGTTTTGTGAGGCACATATAAGCAATTGTAGTGCAGCATAAACTGTGGATACATAATAGCGTAAATATTTGAGCCATTTGCTTTCTCTGCAAACAAATACCATAAATATAAAGTTTCTTGTATGAGTTGTCATTGAAAGCAAATGAAGGTGATATATACACTATCAAAGTCAATTGTATAGCTTTTACTTAAACAAAGGTTCTTGGATATTTTGTTGTAGTGATTGCTCAGCTGTAGGCCTAAATTATTTGTGAATAGAAAAGAAGGGGTATGCCATCCTTGAGTGAAAACCTTTTGGCTTTAAACAGGAGTCAGTCTTATGAAAATTAGCTTTATCAACCAAGAAAATGCTGTTACCTGGTTTTTTTTGGGGGGGGGGGGTGTTTGTTTTCATCTAGGGTGACAAGAAGGACTCAAAGCGTGGGTGTGGGAAAATGCAGTCCTTTTATATCAGATAAAGTGATTAGTTTAATAGGAAGAATCAAGTTCTGGCCTATTTTACACAGGTGGTAGATACCGGGGTAGGACAACATGAGGAGGAATGGTGCTGGACATCTATTCCACTCAAACAGGTGTCCGCAACAGGAACAGTAGATAATAAGCTGTGGAATTGTCTTCAAAGGGTATTGCTTGGGCTTTTTGAAGCTAGAATGAACAAACACCAGAAAATGTATTGTAGGGAACAATCTCCCATTGTACAAGAGAGAAACTAGATGATCTGCTAGACCTTTGACCTCCGTGACAGTATAGTCTATTGCTGTGTTAAGAAAATTTGTGATAAGTGAGTTTCTGGAACTAAATCTGTATGTCTTGTCATCTGTGCCAGTAGGTTACTAACGGATTAAACTGGAAAAACAAAAGGAAATTTTAAAATCTACATATTATAAGCTTTTGTTTGGCTTAAGGCACACACAGACACATTAGTAAGAAAAATGGACAGACAAATGAGCCTGATAAGGAAACAGAATTTCTAAAATTTAAAATAATTATATTTTCCTAAATTATTCCTATTCTGTTCTGGTAAAATTTTCATCTGAAAATAAGAGAAAAAAATTACTTAACACTGCTGTAATTTGGAAATTTTCCATTGTTTTTATAGCATAGCTTAGATTACAATTGCTTCAGCTTTGCATGTGTGTTTCTGAGCCATCATTTAACAAATGAAATCTTAGATCAAGTTCTGTTTTTCTCCTCCACGAACTACCACAAAATGCTATTTAGCCTCAATTAAGCTACAGACATCTGAGACAAAAATGTACAAAAATAAGCATATCTGAATTCATAATTACTTTTAGAGCTACTCATTTCTTTTTTCATCCCATACATTTCAAAACATCAAGCCAGATTCTTAACTGCTGTAAACTGGTACGGCTCCAGCTGAGGTTCCGTCTCTCCATGTTAAAAATTTCTCTTAAAAACAACAACAAAATGTAATTTCAGCAGCTGGGAACAAAAAGAGAAAGAACTGAACAATGAAAAAATAATGTATATAGAAGAGATTCTTCGTTGTCTGTGAGCCCAGGGCTTTGTTAAAGGTTTAGGGCTTGTCTGTACTTATAGTCCTGTCGCAGCGCAGCTGCACCCCTATGGCACTAAGTAAAAATACTACTTCTGCCAATGGGAGATTGTCTCCTGTTGGTGGCGGTATTCTGTCTCCCTGAGAAGTGGTAGCTAAATTGACAGGAGAACCCATTCCTCGACCACCACCTCACTGACATAGCACTGCTCCCACTGAGGATTAGGTTAGTATACCTATAACGCTCAGGAACGTGGATTTTCCATACCCTTCAGTGATGTAGTTGTATTGACGTAAGTTAATAGACCAAACCTTAGTTAATCTGATAGGAGAAAATAATTACAATGAACAAGTAAGATTATGAAATAAACTCATCTTACCAAGGATCCTGTCGCTTGTCACGTTCTGACATACGCTAACTTGTGCCATATATCTTCTACATTTTCAAAAAAGGATTTATGTCCCCTCCCAAATTATTATTCCCTTCTTGGTTACTTCTAAACTAAAGATGGAGAAGTTCACAGGAGTCAGGAGCTGGCAGAATATGTGTATAAACTCCTAGCTCTAATATTTCTGATCTATTTTATGTCAAGTATACGTATTTCCATCCAGTTCTTCTTTATAGTAGTAACACAAATAAAACCACAACAAACTACATTAAAATGTCATTAATGGTCTCATTTGCATGGGCATCATAAAGTTCATAGCCATACATGAAGAACGGACTTCACTATGTTGCTAATAATATTTCTCATTATGAAATGAAATGCATCTTAAAAATTAAATGTTATTTTCAGTGTATATGGTATTTATCTAATTTTTGCTCTTGATAAAGACTGGATGGTAAAACTAAACTGATTTACTGGGGTTTTTTTTTGTTTGTTTGTTTTTTTTCACTTCATGCTGAAGACTTCTGTCATGTCTGGTTTCTAAATAAGAATAAAAACCAGTTTTTACTGAAATTTGAAATAAGCCACTTTATGATTTGTATAGACTTTACTTACAAAACTTAAATCTTTTTAGTTCTAAGCTAACTATGATTGTCCTTTGAACACAAAAAAACCAAAAGCACATAACATGGAAAATGAACAAGAAGTTTTGTGGCACTTTTAAAGACTAATAAATGCATTTATCACAGGAGCTCTTGTGGGAGAATATTCCACTTTGTCAGATGCTTGAAGATGGAGTAATTACAGAATGGGAGGAAAATAAATGAAAGGAAGAGTAAGTCATAGGATCAGTTTAGACTGTTACAGCAAACCAAAGCAGCTGAGATTCAAACAGTGTAGAACAGCATATTAGAGAGAATTGAGGTTAAAAAAAAAAAGGCAAGATTACCTGCTATAATGAAAAGAAGAACTGAAATCCCTATTTAACCCTAAGGCAGCAGTGTCAAATCTGCATATGAATTCCAATACTGCAGTTTCTCTTGGACACTTTGATTTGTAATCCATTTGCCTTAGTACAGCTGTTAACATATGATCAATGGAATAACCATGAAGATTGAAGTATTCCCCTATTGTTTTTTGAATGTTTTTTTTTTATGTTAGATTTGTGTCTTTTGCACAGAGACTGTGCTGTTTGTCCAATATATAAGGCAGAGCAGCCTTTCTGGTACAAGGTGGCATAAATCACGTTGGTGGATCAGCAGGTGAATGAGCTCTTGATGGAGTAGCTGGCTTGATTAGGTCCTATGATGCTGTCTTTTTATGCAGATATGTGAGCAAATCTGGCAATGGGTTTTGTTACAGGGATGGGCGCCTGCTTTAATATTTCTGTTGTGATGTCTGTAGTTGCTTAAAGCTGGGGGACTGTCTGTGAGTGAGAAGAGATCTGACATGGCTTTGAAACTTAAACAGTATGGAGTTACTCAGAGATAGTGTCTGTTTAGAGATATTTTCAGCTTTAATTGTATTTTTTGGCAGATTTATCTAAGAGATTTTTTAATGGTGTCTAAATAAAAAGGAAACCTCATATTAGCAATGATTTTTACTAGCATGGCATAGTATTCTATGTCAACTATAATGCTACTCAGTTTTGCATGAATCTTTTTAATTCACATTAACGATGGGGAGACCCCAGGGAGTGACTGAATAGAGCATATTAGCTAACAAGTGTGTAGATTGGCTGAGTGCACATTAGCAATTTTTGCTGTAACAACGGTCTTGCTCACTTATGGCTTCCCTATCTAAAATGTTATTCATGGGTGGAGTATAAATATATTTTCTCCTTTGTATTGTCACATTGCTTATCTATGGAACATCAGAGGCACTGTGTGAAGGGGCAGACAATGGTACCTTTGTTAACAGCAGCAGTCATATAAAAACAGCTCAGCAACGCAGTCAAAACTTACTTGAGACTTCAAATAGAATGAAATGTAATATCCCATTGATATAATGAGCCATAAGTATCTTGTCCATTTCCATATTACAGTTACTGATATTATTATGAGTTTTTACTGTTCACATTTGATAGTGTGCTTTTTTTAAAATAAAACAAATGTGTCTCAAACAGCACCTCTAAACTATTTATGCAAAATACATTGGGAAACACAATGAGCATGCACAAAATGGTGTATCCACCAAAAATGGTGTCACAGAGTGATAGTTCAAAAGACCCCTTTTTTATGATGTTTGAGGAGTCTTTTGCAGCACTTACTGGTGAAAGATGTGACAGCTAAACTAGATAATTTAAAATTTAAATAACATTACAAAACAAATAACCGGCAATGGTGTATTACCTTTTTGAACTGTCCAGCTATAAGTCAAAACAGTTACTGATTGTGCCAGCTATTGCATAATTTAACTTTAATATCCTGAGGCATTCCTGCTGTGCTTCTGCTTTCAAAGTCAAAGTTCTGATTGATTACCTCTGCTGGGGTTAATTTCCCAGCATCTAGAGAATGAAAGCACTGACTGAATACTTTCAAAGTTCTTAAATCAGAAGCCTCTCATTCTACAAAGAAGGAAAAAAGGCTAAAGCAAAGCATCCTGTGTTCTCTATGAACCATCAAACCCCATTTTGCATCACTTTCCACAAAGAGCTACACTATATTTTCAAACCTGCCTTTGGAAAGCTTTCTTTTCCCTCTAGGAAAAAGATTCTCATTACAATAAGTGGCAATTAACATCTATGCTTCATTAAAAGAGCAGTAAAAATATCAGGCATCAGCTCTTTAAGAAAAACTAAAATGTTTCTGTAGCAGTCCTTTTGTCATTAGGTTTATTTTAAGGATTATCATAATATTAACAGAATTACTGTACTATAAACCTGAATTATAATGAAAGGTAGTGTTATGAGAGAGACCAATAAGAATATAAATCTGTCTGTACATGTTTGTGCAAAGAGAATTGCTCTGCATGCATGCCTGAGTATATATTAATTTTTATTTTTAAAAATGCATAAGGCAGTGTGATATACTGTTGATAGACAATAATTCAAAGTGTGCTCTACCCTTGGAATAACTTCTTTGGTGACTTCCTTGTCCATACTAATACTTCCCCATTGCAAGTATGTGCATTTGTTATTTTTTTACCATATCCCTTTCTCAGCTCAATCCATTAAACTGACACAATTAAGGAGCTGCAGCCCTGAAGTGATGGTTTTGCAACTCACATTGCATCTTTCTCTCTTCCAGCAGGGTATATGTTTTGTTTTCTCTTCCTTATTGCTGAGGTGGTGACACATCTTCACAGGCATTTAGCAATACTCATCTAAGCACAGAACAATGAATTGATATAAAACATTAAAATCAAAGGTATGATCTAACCAGCCCAAACGTTCACATAATTCAAGGCAAAGGATGGACCCAGCACAAGCCTCAGATGCTCACCCAAACCATCCCTCCAAATGAAAGGGTGAATTCTCATTTTGGATGTAGAATAACCATTAAAAGGGTAGCAAATATAAAATTAACAGAGGAAGGGCCCCAAACATAGCTGGGAATGAAGACTGCTGATATAAATAGGATTTATATTGTGCCCTAAAAATCTGAAAACATGGGTTTACAGCAGTCTGCTTGAAGAGGGTGTCTCCACAACCAAGAACTCATGATCAAAAGTGTTTAGCCTCCAACTTGGTCAGGACTACAGGAGAGCATGTCCTCTGAGGCCAGTTGTAACTATTAGGCAAACACTTGGGTAGAAAAGGTCATAATGCTCAAGTATTTGGGACCTAGATTATGAAAATTATCTTTATAGAACACCAAGACTATGAACTGTGTCTTTTGTAGACTGAAGAAAGTGATTGTAAGTGACCTGAAAGGGTTTCCTGGGGGAGGAAATAGGTTGATGCAACTGATTCATGTCACTTTATGATAAATATGGTTCATTGTCCAACAGATTTTTTTTCTATATTTGATCTTTATTATGCACTACACAGCAAATAGCACACACAGCGTGGCACACAAATGACACAGAAAAACCTGCAGTACACTGTAAGAAAAAATTTCTATTTTCAAATTTATTTCACATTAGTGCCTACTCTTTTTCCGCTATGACTGGGATTGTTTTATTGATGACACAGAAGTGTGAGCCCTTTGTTGAATCCATCATTCAATTTTGTTGCCATCTGACCTTTAAAAGTAGTCAAAAGCCCGTCAGTATGCCAACTCATCATATTGCAAGGGTTGGAGATTGTAATTTTATTATATTATAGTGGCATTGACATTGCTGCTCTAATGGGTCTGACTAATGAGTCTTCTCTGCGGTACTTAAAGCTTCCAGACTTGCTGCAGAGAAGTTCATTTGCTATGAAATATTCTTTCTGTACCATAGTATCCTTTTCATTGAATCTCATTTACCCAGTATACAGTATATAGTTTTTAAATATATGATGTCCCATTTTATTATTATCTTGCTATTAATGTGAATATTTTAGGTCTTGTTAAAGTCACAGTGTTATTTCTCTCCTTTGTTCCAGAGGTGTGAGAGCACACAAAGCCAGGCTTAGTTTTATTACCAGTTGAGGACAGCAGAAGACTGATGGTGAGGCAGGCAGTAGTAATAAGTCCAGAAAATATATGTCTGAATACAGGGAATGGCGGCACCATCACCATACCTCTGCTCCAGAACGGACTGTGCTGGGAGACGTGCTGCCTCACAACTGTTGAACAACGACATCAGGGGTGTTTGCCTGTATTTCACTCAGACTTCTATAGCTACTGTGTGTTTTATTGGCATAATATTTCCAGGCACCCACACTTGGATAGCACACGTCATCCTCCTCTCACCTTCCCTTGCTCATTTTAGGCTTGAGTAAGCCATAATTGGGCTCCTAATAGTTAATAGGACTTAATTTAATTTTATCTGTGTTTGCCACACATGCCCTTCAATATCCGGAGAGTCATCTGCACACTCTAGAAAGTGCCAATGCTTCATGATTCCTTTCTCTGATGAAAAATACAATTCTAAAATTTTGTGGTTCTTGTCATGTAAATAATACATATTTTAAAAAGCATAAGCAAATTCATATATACCTGAGAAAACAGCTTTAGCGTCAAGTGTGTTTCTGTAATGAACTGGCAAAATAAATGGTCTTTAAAAAAAATTTCAGCATTACCTCTCTGACTTAATTTTCTCATCTCCAAAAGGTAGATAATAATAGTTACCTTATTCAAACAGATGCTGTGAGAATTAGCTCTTTTATAAAGTGCTTTCAAGATGCAAAGCTGTGCACTACTCTTAGGGTATGTTTAGACTAACAGCGGCAAAATCACCACCATCAGCTTGATCTTCCAAGTGCAATTTAGCAGCAAGTGTGAACTCACTGCTGTGCTCCACAGTTCTTCATAGCAACTCATGCCCCCTAACAGGAGTTCCTGAAAGCCAACTGCAAGCCACTTGCAGTCGACTTTCTCTAGGGTGTTCCACAGCTTAGAAAGTCGCTGGCAAATATGCAAGGTAATTTATGTGCCTTGAGTATCTGCTGTCGACTGCCACTGAAAATCCGATTAAGTGTAGACTAGGGCTTATTTACACCTAGGCCTCCTCTGATAGTCCAGGAGGGGGTGCTGGTGGGCCTGAGATTTCCCCAGTGAGATACTGTGCTGAAGAAACAAAAGTGAAAGTCGTGTCAGAATCTTTGCTAGTCAGTTATTTAAAAACAGAAGATGCACCTCCTTGTTTGAGAAATATTGACTGTTTCCAGTACCAGCTTTAGGCACAAGACAAGAAAGCCATGGCTTTTGGCCTCACATTATGAGGGGCCTCTAAATATGTCAGAGCTAGCAAAGGTGATTTATCATAATTCAAACTGATAATGCAAATAAGGCTTTTTGGAATACACATGTTTTATTTAGTTGGTTTTGTTGCATCTTTGCCTATGTATATGTGCAAATATAATGGTATATCATTTTTTCCATTACCCTTTCTGTTATAATGTCTTACACTTTTCTCTCTCTTTTTTGTTACTGGTATGGTGCTTCTCAACATAGCCTGGTGCCTCAGTCTTCATCCTGGCCCTCAATGTTGCACTAAAGTTTGCTCATCTGTTTTCAGATGACTCCGATTTTTGTGCATTTAGAGATAATACAGTTCCAGTCAGATCCCTATCTATGCTTTTGTGCAAACTAGAAGGAATGGTGTTTAAATATGTTTTGTATTCCTGAAGCTAAAGCATTAGCAATATTGCATCTGTCTTCCATAACCAGAGTGAGAAACAAAAGGCCCCCAGTTTTGCTGCAGTGACACAAAATACCCATTTTCTTAGAATGTGTTGTTTGGTAAGACTAAACGAAGTCCTGCTTGAGTACCAGGGCAGAAAGGCTATTTGAACAAAGTGTTTTAATTTTCAATTGGTTGAAAATAGAGGAGGGGGAATATAAAGGGAAAAGATAGTTTGACATTTTATTTTAATTCTTTTTATTGATTTCTATCGCAGCTTTATAGCTGCTGAAAACTGTGTGAACACAGAAGGAATCTCTTCATATGGCCCACATAAATAGAAACATTGAATGAGATGGGAATGGGCCAATCTCTGTAGGTTTATTTTGGAGGTTCATGTTCTATATAAATCTGAAACTGCAGTAAGTCATACCTCCTTTCCTAGAGCACAACTAACCCACCTACCGTCATAAGTGCCCCTTCCTTCAGGCCCATTGCCTCCCTAGATCTCTTTGGGAAGATACAGATGTTAAATTGCATCTCCCCGGGGGGGGACACTGATCTTCATCTTGTGTCATCAAGGAGCACCAAGTGGCCCCTTTCCCATGAAGGTGTTTAGCCAGCTGCCTGTTAATGAATGTTGCCTTTTTGAATTCATTCAAGATTTGGGGTGGCAGAAGGATCAAGGAGGTCAGAGGGCTGCTTTGATTGGTATCAGAAGCAGAGAAATATTCCCATTTCCACTGCTAACAGCTCATCCAATGAATTAGGGTCGGAGAGGCCTCATAATAACTTACTATTGTCAATAGTGTTACCCTAGCAACCAAGCACCTGGCAGTGATTGTTGCTATGGTTCTCTCAAGAGTTTCTGAAACTATTATGAGCTGTTTCTATCCTTTTGCTTAGTTTTTTGCCTCTACAACATGAGTGCTGCTTCTTCTAATAGAATGGGGCTTCAGCTTACATTACCAGGCAACCCACTAAAGCCACTCCTCAAAGGGAGTGGACTGCCAGAGATCCAGGCAAAGAATTGAAGGCATATCTTTTCCAAGGAAGGAGGGGATCAGACCATTGCTCTCCCCACCCCAGAATCAGAGGTAAAGATATGGGAGATGGATTTATGAAAACAACTGTAGTCCAGTTTTGCAAGCATTCATGAGCAAGGCTAAAGTTTATGGATGAAAATATAGCAAATCACTAATATTGGGTGGCTTTGTATTAATTTTGTAACAGCATTTAAGAAAGAAAACTTGTTCTTATTTTAGTCTTAGAAGAAAAGTTTATTTTTTTAAAAATGTATGTCATAAACTGGAGATTGTGTGATATGTAACAGGGTGACTTGCCTTTGGACATGAGATCCTGGGCCTATACCAATCCAGATTATAGCAGGAGGCCAGCTGAGAAGAATCAGGTGATTCTATGCTGCAGGGTGGGATATGCCTGAAAAAGGAGCTGAGGTTGCCTGAGATAGGAAGCCTGGCAGTAAACTGGCAAAGCTCAGAAAACAGAAGACTAGGAGAAGTGATGGCTAGTGGAAGGAGCAGCTACAAAGAGCTATTTTGGCTCTTGCAGATCCTTAGTCAGGCAAAGCCTGAAAGTAGGAGTAAAGGAAAGGAAGGTGAGCTCAACAGCTCTGTTTGTTTTAAAGTTTTGAGGTCTGTTTTTTGAAGGGAAAAAAAAAAACCTGTTGTGAGCCTCAGGAGAACTAGCAAAAAATGCATTGAAGGATATGAGTGTAAATGGTCACTGGAGATGGAATGAGGTCTTGTAGGGTCCCGCATGAAGGGGAAATGGAGGCATGACAACCATGGAGGGAACCCTAGCCAATGAAAGGGTGTTCAAAAATAATAATTGGTCACCGAGCGGTATATATGCTATACATTTGTTTTGCTTTCTAAGTTAGCCAGGTCACTTCTGGTAAAAACCTGTATTCCACACCATACCATCTTATATTTTGTTCATGTGAGACATTTCAAATAAAAGAGGCTTGAGGGGTTTATTGGCATTTTCATGCAATGTTTATTTCTCGTTGCTCACCTCTAAATGCTGGCTTCCTTAAGTAACCTGAGTCAAAAATCTCAAATTTGAGTGTGCAAATTGTTCTGTTCCCAAAGTATGAAACCCTACCTTTTAAAATGTGGCCCTGTAACTCAAGGTGGTCAAAGCACATTATTAGCGTACATGAGACAGAAAGTAAGGGAAAAATTACTCTTGATATATCTAAAATATATATTCTCTTCATTTGAATCATGTGATTTTTGCAGTTGACATAGGATGACTTGCCTGGCTTTCCTATGAATGGTTTTGTATGTGTGAAATTCTTAAGAGTCTCATAGTCAACTTACAAGAATTAGCTACAGCAAGATCTGAACCTTGGACCAGTGTAGTGACTCAGCTTATGCTGTTACCTGACCCAAACTGCCATATGGCAAAGAACATGGCTAAGCAGATCATTTCTACTTAAAAACAACAAGTGTGAAAAAACAAGTGTGATCAAGCTCCCAGACAAAATTGTTGAAATACAGTCCTAGAAGTAATCCCATATCAAATTTATTTTCAGCTTCTAATGTGAGTCTTTATGGGACAGTGTGACAAAGTCAGTCCAGAAGGCTATAAAAGGGTGCTCGAGAGCAGATACATGAGCTTCAGGATGGTAAAGGCTGTTTTCCCTGCAGGCAGGGTGAGATTTTGCTTTTGATAATGGATTCTTTGGATACAGCTGAGGGGGATGAGACACCAAAACAGACACTGGGCAAATCTGATTTCTTTTACTAACTCAATTTATTTATTTACATCTAATTAGTATAAATCATTTTTTCTTATTTTTTAATGTTCTAAAGCAAAACATTTATTACAGCAAAAGTATAACTATAATTCCTAAACCTGTTCTTATTACTAAGCCCTTAATTGATACTGGGCTCCAGTCAGTACTCTTAAGCCTTATCCCTTATACTTTATAAAACCATGGCTTATTCATCTGATTCAGATTCAATTTCGGTGCACCAGTGCTATCCCAGGTGGGATGTTTTGCTTTCGTCCAGCGAGCTTGCCATTGAAAAGATTTGTCACTGGGGAGGGAACCTTGGGTGATCAGTCCTCAGTTCGGCAGTAGATTCGCATCTCTGCAGACCGCCAGTTTTCATGGGCTTTTTGCAGCCTTTCATTCCTGTTCCACAAACCCACTTTCAGTTTCTGGAACGTACCATTCCTTTATTTTACCATATTTGGCACCCTTCAAGAAGCTATGCCACCACCTTATTGATCTTTAGACTGGTTACAGTTTTTCCAATGACAGAACACTGTCACTTATTATCTAGGCCAATTAAAATTTTGTTATTGATCAAACGTGGTTTTGCAAGTTAAGGTACTATTGCTGCAGTGAAACTGTGGTAACCGCAGAGTAGAAACAGAGCAAAAGCGCAACAACTGTGGTAACTGCAAAGTAGAAGCTGAGCAAAAGCAGAACAAGGACAAAATTAGCAATTAAACTATTGTCTATTAATCTTCATCTTTTAATTCCAGATGGGCTTTATTGACTTAAACTGTACCCCCCTATTGACACAGGGGCAAATATTACAGCCTAATTGGACATACCTGAAGCTAGGCAAAGGCTGCCTCAGCCCTATTAAAATCCCCACTGTGCTTGAAGCAGGAGGGTGGGGGAAGAGAGCAGAGAGAGACTAGTCAACTGAGGCTTGCAGTAGCAGAAGGAAAGTTTTTCCACAAACCCCGGAAAGCAGTACCTCTTCCTTGAAAGAAGAGGAGAAGAAGCAACTACCTGCTACTCTACCAACAGCCTGAGATGAGGGACTGAGGGTGTCCAGCTCCAGTGCAACACCACTGTAGCTGCAACTTGGGTAGTAAAGCCCAGATACAGGTATTGCCAAGGCTTGGGACCCCACAGAGTTATAGACTGACCTACACTGTGGAGTGAAGGGGGGGCCTGACCCACTGGAACCCAGACAGACCACTCCACTGCAGAACATTGCTGCTGAGAGACATTGAGGGTGGGGAAATAAAAGAGGATTTGTGTTAAAGAGTCAGATTTACAATCGGGTCTAATTCACCAGGGGTGACAGCTGCTACTCAGCATAATTGAGGGGCCAGTTTGCCACAGGCAGTTAGTGTCATCTTTTACTGTAGACCGTATTTTTAGATTGGTGCTCCTACTTACTACTGCAATAATAGTGTTAATATATACCTTTCTAGCACCTGATCTGATACAGCTGAAATCTAACAAGAACACACATTTCCATGGAATTTTGGATAATTGTGATAACTGTAAATAAACTAACTAAATAAAAAGCTATGCCAACTACATTTATCAAATTATTTTTTCTGAATACATTCAAAAAAGAAACATGTTCAGAACTGTATTATTCTGATAGCCATTCATCTCCAATAGATGATCTAACTGGATGATGCCATGTATGTGATCTTTTCCATTGAAGTAAAATTAAATTAGTTTTTTTGTTGTCACCAAATTATTTCTTTCAAGTTTTTAAACTTTACAAGGCTAAGAGATTGTCTGTATGGATTGCTAATGTAATTTTAAGTAACTTCATAATTTAATCATCTTCAAACCAATTCTCCCTCTCTTTCTATATCATTTTAAATAAAGTAGTCCCCTGAGCTAAGCAAAACTAAAATTAGCAGTGCTATGCTTGACAGTCACTGTCTCCTCAATTTGGGGAACTAAAAAAGTAAAGAGAGATCACAATTTTCATATGAAATGGTAAAGACATTTTTATCATGTTTCTTTGTGAAGAGAATTAGGGAAACATAAAGAGGTATGAATGGATGCCAACCAACTTCCAGGCTTGAAGGCATTTTATAACTGGGTTTCATTTCAATAGAAGGTTGTGGGAGGAGAAGAAAATTGGTTATGTGAGGAGAGGGGAAGACGCAGTTGTTAGACCTGCCCTGAAAATCTTCAGTCTGACTTTGAAGTTAGGTGGAAACAGATAAAGAGAGATTTTCTATATTCAGTGCAACACCTGTCCATGGCTCTAAACCAATGTAATAGATAAAAATTGAATACAAACAAACAATGTGTTATAAACATCACTGTATAAGTGTACACATTGTGAAACATCCACCCAGCCTTGTCCAGGGGCGGACTGTCCACCTGCCACAGGCGGATCAATCCAGTTCTTAGTCTTTGGTCTCAAGAGAAATGGGTTTTAGGAAAAACAGTACATGCAGACAAGTAGTCTATAGTGCAGAGAGAAGGCACTCCAACAGTCCGAGGTCTTTTTCGTAGAATACACAAGCCACACGTATTTAGGTAAAGGGGGTAAACAATGTAAGGTATCAGACAGGGTTGTTGGGTTCAGGGCACATGACCACGCAGGTAACGCCATCTAGGGGAAGGGGAGAGGAGGAGGGGGACACAGCCCAGAGCCCTGACAGTGGCCAAGGATTCGACCACAGGGTCAGCAGGGATCTGGCCGCAACACACTGACCCCATATGGGGCTCAGTCCCGGGAATTTGTGACACAATTCCCCTGGGCCACTGCCTTCCCCCTCTCCCTTTAGTACCTGTTCAGCCCCTTCAGCTGAGTCCTCCGGGTAGTCACTTATGGGCAAGGAGCAGAGGCTGTCCATTTCATCTGGCGGAGGTAGGTCAGGCAGCTCCAGTGGGACCTCCAGCTCTTTTGGTGGGGGTAACTCTGGGAGCTCCACTTGGTCCAGTGCGAGGGGCAGCGCCTCCAGGTCCTGGCCTCCCAGGAGGTTAGCGTCCTGTGCAGAAAGTGGCAGTTCCTCCAGATCACAAGAAGATGGCTGGGTCATGGAAGTCTGGGCCTTCAGGGGAAAACTCAGGGTTCCCAGACTCCGGCTGTCCTCCCAGTCCACTATCTCTGAGTGAAGTTGGCCCCTCCTCAGGGGCAGCTGCTATGGGAGGCCCAAGCCAGCCATTTTGGTACTGGGGTGGAGACCAGTGGGTAGGCGAGTGCTCCCCCTGTCTGAGGGATGGCCTGGACTGAGCAGCCGGGAGACAGTCATTTTTTCTCTTCAGCAGCCAGGGCTGGACTGGGCCTCCTGGCCTTGCTTTTATACTTCCTGCCCCTCCCCTTGAGCTCCGCTTTGATGGCCAGATGGCCAGCAGCCATGTTGCCTCTCCTGGGAGTGGCCATATTTCCGCTTTACAACATGAATACAAAATTAAAACCATGTTGAATTGTAACCCTAACCAGAGTCCCTTATCTGATTTATCTTTCACTTCATAAATATACTGAGGATGGGCACCTATGGAACTGGCAATTTATATAATATACTGTGGCAAGGCCCCTTTAAACTTCTTTGATACATAGTTCCGTACCTCTACCTTTTTACTTGCACTGAGGGATCTTTGGTTACAATACTTTCAGAACCATGGACAATTCTTTCCATATGAAAGAGTGCTAATTTTTAGCATGTTTATTTTTTCTACCAGTTTGTTTCTAAACTATAACAGTGTTGTTACATTTTACAACCCACAGAGTATACTACCTAATTTATCTCAGCTTTTTATGCTGTACATCATAAATTCAAGAATACAAATCCTGCTTTATACTACATCAATGCAAGAACACTGACTTCACTGGAGTTACACAGATGTAATGAAGTAACAGGATTTGTTTCCTTGATTGTGGAATGTGAATTGGCATTTCTAAATTCTTAGGTAACAGCTTTCTATAAAACAGATATCTACTCCCATTGTTGAAACCAGTTCCTCTTGCTTTGTGTTTATATTCAGATGCTTTTAACTTGCATTCAGTGGAATTTCCCCCATCTTGTTCCACCTTGTTATGTATCTTTGTCTTCATTTCCATTGTCATCAGGATTGTATTGTGTTATACTCTCCAGTATTCAGAGGCAGTGCCTGATATAAAGTATTACTTAAGGCCAGTCTCATTTACTCCAGTGCTGTTTAGCAGTGTGAAGAACGGCCTCTGGAAAAATCCAAAATCTAGATCTGATTGTCTGTTTGGCAAGTTTGATGATTGTAAACCAATATCGAGACAAAATAGAAATAAAGGTTTTGAAGACACTGTAAACTGCTATGGGCTTAATGTATCATGATTCTGTCCCTCTATCTAGGTACTTGTTTGAGTCCCATCACCAGAGTATCTAAGCACCACGCAAAGATTAATACATTAATTCTTACAACAGCACTGTGGGGTGTTGCCATCCCTCTTGTAGAACTGTGAATTTAGAGATTAATTGACTTGGCCAAGATGAAGCAGGAAATCCATGTCAGAGCTCCTGATTGCCAGTAAGGCTGGTACAGGAAAGGGTAAGCCTGCATTTAGCAACTTTTTTCCTCAAGGTTTTATAGTGCCTTATAAACTTTCTTTTCTAATTAGAAAGCAAATGTGCGTGGGTGAGGAGAGAATATGGTAGAGCTCATCTTTGTAACAGCTGGGACTTTAATTCTGCCTTTTTAGCAGACCTTATTTCTTTTGGATTAAATATGTTATTGTTTATGTGGAGTTTTTTGTATGTCCTCTAAGGCTATAGCTATGCTGTGAATACACTCACCAGCAGTGACGTTCAAACGCCAAGTTAACTGACTCAGGCTCATTCCTTAGGACTGAAGCTGAGCTTCAGCCGAAGCAGAAATGGCTACACTGCTATTTTGAGCTCTGTACTATGGGGTCTCTGAACCTAAGTCAGTTGACCTGGAGTTTGAAGTTCACTGTATGCAGGTGTTTTTTTGTTTGTTTGTTTTTTTGCATAGATTTGCTCTGAGACATCATTAGTGCCCTCTGTACTCGTTTGTGAAATATAAGCAATATAAGTCTCTGGAATTTTTTATTGTGTACATGTTGCATCTCAGAATATAACTTCAATTTAGATAAATTTTAAAATTAGTCTTGGAAGGAAATGAAACTTCTATCAATAAAAGTAGATGTCAATAGTGGATAAATATTACTATCAACAATAATCAAAATATGTAGTGAAGGAAGAGTAACACAAAGCTGCTTGAGAGCATATAAGAGTTTGATTTAAGGACATGCAATTTGTGTATTTTGACATGATGTTAGACAATTCATATTTTTATGGTTATAAAGCTTAACTTTTTGAATCTCAACCCTTTTCATTAAATAATTGCTGTCTGAAAATTTCTCAGAACTAAACAACTACAAAAATTTAAATCACTAAAAATTGAAAAGCATTAAAAGTCATACTACTGTTGACAAGTTCAAAAGGGGTAGCCATGTTAGTCTAGTTCAGCAAAACAAACAAGGAGTCCTGTGACACTTTTAAATACCAGCAAATTTATTTATTACATGAGCTTTTGTGAGAGAAAAACCCACTTTGTCTGACGCTTGACAAAGTGGGATTTTCTCCTTTGAAAGCTCATGCAATATATGTTTGTTTGTCTTTAAAAGTACCACAGGACTCCTTGTTTGTCATACTATTGTGCAACTGTGAAATGTTAAATCAATTAAAATTGTAAAAATGCTTAAGAATTAACATTGTTACTCTCTCTGTTGAAATTTTATAAATATTGAATTCTGCCAATCCAGCTTAAAATGTGCATGATAACAAGTCTAATGAGCCAAATATTTAATCTCCAATAGTACAAAAGTAAATGCTTCTTTTGTTCTTTTGGAAAGTTATCTGTTATTAGGGAGCATTGGTTGTTGCTTCATAGCTAAGATTTTGTTCTGAAATGGTCTTGCTCTATAGCGTAAATTTGGTTTTCTCTACAAGTGGATGATCTCTGAGTGAGAAATTTTATTTTTGACTTTTGTAGCCTGTGATTTTCTATGTAGTGTTTGTTTCCTTTTGGTTCATAGAATTTTAATATGAAGCATTTGTAATTTGTCAGTAGCAAACTGACATTTTGTTGTCATCTGTTACTGGAAAATGTTGTTTTTCTGCACAAATAAATACAGGTAGTCCTCACTTAGTGACCGGGTTCCGTTCCTGAAACCCGGTTGATAAACGAATTGGTCACTAAACGAGGAGCAGCCCTTACCGGTATTTCAGGCATAATGTACTTTACTGGTAGTGGGTTTTTCAACCATCGGTAGATAGTTTTAATGTCACCTTTGCATCATTTATAACATTTTTCATATATATTTTAAATGTTTTAAGCTCTAATGTACTGAACTTAGTTTGCATAGTGTACTGTAAATATAGGTAATCTGAGAGAGTTGATGCGAGTTCTCGTACATCGCCATAATACCAACTCATCAGAGAGCCGGTCATAACTCTGAGGGGTCACTAAACGAGTAGGTCACTAAGTGAGGACTAGCTGTATTGCACAGAAGATTCTTCAGTAGGTTTGGTACAGTGGATAGTTTTGAAAAGACTTGAGGTGTAATGGAGGGTCACTTTTTGCCTTTTTTTCTCCTCATACTTGAAAAAGAAACGTGCGATGGGTAGCCAACATACAAATCTCCATTAGTTAAAATCTTAGAGACGTGTACATTAAAATTTCATCTTTTTATGTGTAGACTCTTCTCTACAAGATACAGTGTTGCTTGTCACATGCATAAAATATTTTTCATCAAATAAAATTGTTTTCCATCCACAGATGTGCTTTTCTGGGAAATTTTATCCTATAGCTTAGAAGGTTTTATCTGCTTTGCTGAAAAAGAAAGTTGTGTGCTTCTGAAGCACATCTCCAAGATTATCTGCCACTTTTCTCCTCCATTTACACATTTCTAAAGAAATTAATATACAAAAACTTATTTATGAATGAAGTTGATGTATGTATAACATATCAGATAAAAACCACAAAAACAAGGAAACGAAAAGTTACTCCACCTTAGTCACATGCTCTCGATCCTTTGAGCCACCAGCATACCAACCATTTCCATAAGTATTTTATGCAACAGCCCATGTACCGCAAAAGTTACTCTGCCATGAGAAGAATGCAAGCCTTTCCCCTTTACCACACTGTCTGTCCCAACACTAGTCTGAACTACCACACCAAATGACCATTAATTAATAATATTGAGAGAGAGTAGTTTGGTAGATGGGGGCCTTACAGAATGGGCAGTTGAAGGGCCAGAAGTGAAGTTGTAGTGCATGGTCTCTGGTGCAATTTAAACTGTTTTATAAGAAAGGTTTTGTGTATTAATAGATACAGAATAGGTAGTAAGCAGCTGTAAATAGAAAGGTATAATGAAATAAACAGAATAATTTACTATAAAAATGGTGCACTGAACAGAACAGAAATCCATCCAGCAGGATACCTGGAGATAAATTCACAGCTGGCACAAGCAAGCGCCGATCCATTGACTTCAGTGGAACTTCTTCCACTTGCACCAGTGATGAAATAGACTCTACAGCACCAGCCAAAAGGTATGGATCTTCTCGGAGTTGGTGATGACAGCACTTAGCTGCTGAAAGAAGGGTAGATGTCATTAAACTCAAATCAGGAATAATGCTGAACCTGTTTAAGAGGCCATATAAGTTATTCACTTTAGATGTGGATCTAATCTTGGGCCTGGTAAGATGACTTTGTATCAGTTCAGTCATACTATTTAGGCAGTATGGAGTGGACACTCCCTTAGGGGCAGCTAATTGAAGGATAGAGTTTATGGCAAATATGATCTTTGCTACATCCCTTCTGCAGCATACTTTCCCACATGTGATCATGCACTTCAGCTGGGTGGTGAAGACAAGGAGAGAGTTGGAGAATAGCACTGCATCCTTCCTACCCCCCCTTAGGTTGGTTTGCAATGCAAAGGGAGCAATCCTTATGCTTTGGACAGTGCAGGAAGTGTGGTTGTAGCTGCTGCTTCACAGGGCTCTAAGTATAGGAGTTTGCTTTATATGCTTGTTCTCTTTCTGTCCTACTGAACATCCAGGCATGGTCAAGGTCACAATAAGTAACATATCGTAGGGGAGTGTATGAGTTGATTTTTTCCCCTTCATTCTGATGCTGAAGCAACTCCTTCACTTTTTCTTTCCATTTACTTAGCAGCTTGTTATTCAGTTGCTGAGCCACTCAGGTGGGCACGCTTATGTTAAGGGGTCCATTTGCCTCCTGCTATGTGCATATACCACAGTGTCATATCAGTTGAATTCATACTGAGTAGAGCATCAGCTAAGAAAGTTTCTAATCCCTGATTGGCTTGTTACTAGGCCAGGCCTGCTCCACAGGGAGGGAGTTACTGCAGGCTAACCAATTTGCAGAATAATTTGTTGGTGAGATGCAGGTGCAGAAACCAGGTTCTCGTCCTCTTACGACTTCTGTGGCACAAAAAGAATACTGTGTTAATAAATTGACAGCTTACTTTTCTCTCTTATTTTAAAGTCAAGCTGGGCAGAGATTCTGATTTCACTTCTAGTGGTTTTACACTAGTATAATTCCATTAAATGTATTGGAGAGTCTCTTGATTTACACTAATATATATGCAGAATCTGGCTTATTAGCATCTGAATTAGGTTTTGAGAATCCAGCAAAAGGTGACTTTCATGATATCATAGATGTGTCACATAATATTCACAAGGTGTACTTTATTGCACTTGTGATGTTCAAGGTTATATTTATTTTGCATTGTTGATTATGATTCTTTAAAAAATAGTTGAGTATTTTAATTGTATCTTACTGCTTCTCTGTTTTCTGTATATTATATTAAAAAGACAAAGTTGGTATTTGCGGAACATCATCCCTAAAAGGGAAAAAAAGTGGTGGTTTAGTTGTTATTAAATTAGGAAAAAATTACCCAAAAAGCATCTTCAGAGCTATTATTCTTTAAGAAATGTTCATATTTACTTTTTACTGTAAAACAAATAATTTAATTGTACATTCCTTAGACTTTTAAAAAACTTACTCTTGGAAGCATCTATCCTGTTAAAATTAAAAATGGAAGGTATGAGGGAATAAAGATATAGTCAACATAGAATGGCTCAAAGGTTTCATAGTGGTACACACAGCCTTTCACCTTGGTTCATCAAATTTAATTTAGCTGAATGGGTTTGACCCTATGTATGTTTACTACTTTGCACTGGGTTTTACCACTGTATGTAATTCCACTGAAGTCACAATACTCCTTTTGGCAACAGATTAGCATTAGGTCGTAAGGACTGATCACAAAATGAATTTCAGGCAAGCACAGCCTTGGGTCTGTGTGTAAGGCAGTGGAGGTATGAGTCTTTGTCCATACTGACCCTGTTCAATACTATCATGAGTTGGAATGATGAATTATGAGAAATTAGGTAGCACTCTCAGTTCCTAGAGAATAGAAATCTGCAAATAACTTCATATCATAGGTCCCCAGGCATATCTTTTAGAATTCGATCAAGTCTTAATTGAAAAGCTGCAATGACAAAGAATCCACCATCACCCATGGTAAACTATTTGGGTGTTAATTACTCACACTGTTAAAAATGTATGCTTTATTTCCAGACAGAATTTACCTATCTTCAACTTCCAGCCATTATATTGATTTATAACTTCCCCTGGAAGATTGAAGAGCCAATTTTTAAATATTTGTTCACCATGTAGGTACTTACAGACTAGTCAAATTATCCCTTAGCATTTTCTTTCTTGAGCTAAATAGATTGAGCTCCTGGAGACTTCACTACAAGTTGTGTTTTCTTATCTACATCTTCAGTTATTCTAGTGTTCTTCCCTGAATCCCCTCTAATCTATCAGCGTCCTTCCTGAATTGTGAGCATCAGAACTGGACACAGCATATCTCCAGCAGTCTCAGCAGTACCAAATACAGAGGTAAAACATCCTCCTGTCCTTACACAGGCAAAATGACTCTTGATTTAAGTGGGGGACTTGTCGGCATGAATACCATAGGATGAGACCCCACATTTTAAAAGTATTGGCATCCTGTTTGCATCTTCAACAGGGAGGCAAAGGGTTGAGTCAGTTTGGGGGACAATTTCATTCAAAATATTAAACAAAAAGTCACGGCTGTTGTTAAAGGAAAGATTGAAATTAGCTTTTATTAAACATTCTGTAAAATTAAGATGAGAAATTGTGAGTTATGCTTTTTAGATGTAGGAGTCTCTTTGGCTATGTCTACACTTAGAGTTTGAATTTGAATTACTGAATTCGAATTAGTCAATTTGAACTAATAATTATTAATTTGAATTCAGTCAATTTGAATTGACATGGCCACACTGGAAAATCCAATTTGAATTGGCATGCCCATGAACAGGACTTGCTAGTTCGAATTATATAGGGGGTGCTATTGTATAGGGCAAATCAGGCTGTGGCTAATTCAAACTAACAGTGAGTTTGAATTGACATGGCCAAACTGGGTCAATTCGAATTACTCAGCTTGAAATGACCCTCAGCTCGAAGTCAAACAAGGTTTGACCAATTCAAAGTCAGCTTTCATCAATTTGAACTGAGGAATTCCTCAGTTTGAATTGACGAAAGCCGGTAGCTATGTCTATACTTCCCATGTTGGTTCGAATTACTAAATTTGAATTAGTCAATTCGAACTAATAATTATTAGCTCAAATTGACTCAATTCGAATTGACACGCCTAGACAAGAAAATCCAATTTGAATTGGCATGTCCATGGACTGGACTTGCCAATTTGAATTGGAGGGGGCACCATAGGAAGTGTGGCAAGATGGCCTTGCCAAAAGGCCACTGCCACAGCCAATCCCTTGCTAGGCTTCAGCACTCAGAGCTTGGCATGGGGAAAAGCATCCCCTGACCAGCTCCAGTGGCAGTGCCGCTAGAGCTGGGAAGGGGATGGTTTACCCCGTGCGAGGCTCAGAGTGCTGGAGCTAGCAGGGGATGTTTCCCCTGCAAGGCGGGGAAGAGATTCCCCCTGCCCCATCCCAGAAGGGCTGCCCCCGCCTGGAAGGGAATCCCCCCCAACTGGACCCCCCCCCTTTGCCTGCCAGGATTGCTGAAGCCATCCTGGTGGCACAGCTCCATCCTTGCTAGCCAGACGCAGGGAGAAAGCACCCCCAGTGTTTGGCTCCTGAAGGGCTGGCCGCCCCCGGGAACACACCCCGGTGGGCAGTTTCTGCGGCGCTGGCCGCCCCCGAGGAACACACCCAGGTGGGCAGCCAGCGCCTCAGAAGCCACCGGCCAGGGTGTGTTACCCGCAGGCGGCCAGCCCTGCAAAAGTCCCCCACTGGGGTGCGTTCCCCGCAGGTGGCTAGCCCCGCAGGAGCCATGCACAGGGGTGCTTTTCCCCTGCTCCACTGCTTGGGGATACGCTGCCCCAGGAGGGTGCTTTCTCCTTGGCGCAGCCAGCCCCGCAGGAACTGCACTTGCGGGGGGAGGTGTTTTCCTGGGGGGGCCAGTGTGCCTCAAGCTGGCTGGGGACAGGAACCCCATTACCCCCCATTTGGCTGTGGGGGGAGGCACCTTTGGTGCTGCTGGCCCTAGGCGCCAAAGGGCTCTTCTTCCTTCCAGGGTGCATGGCACCCTGGGAGAAAGGTCAGCCCTTGTCAATTCAAGTGAGTTCACATTGACATGGCTACACTGGGTCAGTTTGAACTACTGGGTTCAAAGTGACCCTAACTTCAATGTCAAATGAGGTGCAACTAATTCGAAGTCAGCTTTCGTCAATTCGAACCGAGGAGGTCCTCAGTTCAAATTGATGAAAGTTGGTATGTCCATGCACTTAATTGAATTTGAATTGATGAAACTCAATTTGAATTCAGCTCTAAATGTAGACACATCGTTCAATTTTCATAAGAGGAAAATTATGAAGAGAAAAAAATAAATTGCATAAGAAGAGATTATTGCATTAAGACAGGTCATCTTCTTGAAATTTTGACTGTTTCATTAAGTGAGTTGAAAAGAGATTCAGATTTTACATCTTCCCTTGAGTTTCTCAGCAAGTATTTGTGGTTTTACAGTCCTGTTTTCTCTCCACTATTGCTGTGTGAAAAACACAGAACAACAATGGGGACATTGACTAATTTACTGTCTATACAAAGGATGCTTTGAAACTAAACTAAATATAAAGTGTTTTAATATGCGTGAGATAAATATACAGAAAAATAATTTTTCCTCATCTCTTTTGGTTTTAGTAATCTTGGGAGTTATGTGTAACAATGGTAGCTTTAAAAAAAATCAGATAGGAGTATAGTTTCTAAATTAAGAGTGCCCCTTTAACACGACATGAGGAGATCATATGCATTAGCATTTTCAGATAGATAGCACTCATATATTCAGAAAGGGAAAATTAAATTTCATAAATAAATTTTTGGATTAGTTCTTTCAGTTCTGATGTCCGTTTTTAAAATATTTTCCAAGTCTTGTTGTCAATCAGTGTTCTTTTTTACTAGAATTTCTTCAGAATCTGGATTTTATGGGGTCATAGTTTGGAAACTTTCATTAAGCCTTTTGAGGAAAAACTAACTTTTGAAGATTTCTGTTAAGCCTGAACTTTGAACCTATTTCTCAGAGGTAAAGAGTGGATAGATTTGTTACTCCTTCTTAAGTACTAATATGTTGAGAAAGTATTAGTTCCCGTGCTCTCGCCTTTGATTTTGATTAGTAACTTTCTCTCTTTGGAAGAAGGGTAATGCCTTTTTTGAAAGGCATGTCATATCAGAGTAAAAGCTGCAAAGAGTAAACTTAGCCTTTGAATTATCTGGAAATTCAAAGTCCTATTCACTGTGGAGGAAATTCAGAAGGAAAAGCAATGGCTCCTCTCAACTAAGCACTGTAGGGTACATAGGATTCTGTTAATCTTTGATTCTTTTGCCTTTGGGAAGGAACACTTGATGATTTTTTCTCTCCTTATACCAAATCCTTGTGAGTCTATGCTGTACAGCACTGGTAACTCCCTTATGATCCCACTGTAAAAACTCAGTAAGGGTTTTATTTTTTTCTCAGTACATATATGTGGTGCTCATTAGAAATAATGTAGTTCTCAGCAATAGGACAACAAACACCTTGATATGGAATACAGAGGCCTGTGAAAGGCATTAGAGTATTTACTGTGCTGTACTATCCAGACCTTTCTGTTCGTAAAGTAAAAATAAAGTTATTTCTTTCTATTATGGTTGCATCCAAAGGCCCCAATCAGGTTCAGGGCTGAGTGGCCCCCCAAAAGCTTACAATTTAACATAAAACAAGATAACAAGAGAGAGAGAGTGAGAGCGAGTGTGTGATGGGGGGGATGTGGTAAATGACACTAACATGCTGAGATTGGTTTGCTATGTGCACAGCTTAATGGATTTAAATTATTTGAAAGGTTTTTTTTTCCCCCCACCTTTAAAAAAAGCAAATATCAGCTGTCTCCAACAACCTTTCAACATAGCCATGGTTAGGTGTTTTCTAGTGTATATGGCATAGCAGAAAATAAATCTTGAGGATGATTCAAAGGAGAAGAGGGAAGTAGCTTTATGGATCATTTCACAGAGGAGCTCCAAATTTAAGGTGCTGCATGGAAGAAAGCATTAAGGCATATTTTGTAGAAGTGGAGAAATGGATGTTCAGGATGATCATTATTAATGTTATAAATGAGAGTCCTGTGGCACCTTAAAGACAAAAAGATTTCTTTGGGCATAAGCTTTCATGGGTTCCAACCCACTTTTCATCAGATGCATGAAATGGAAACTACAGTTGAGAAGTATAAATACACAGGCCAGGACAGAAGAAGTCGAGTGTTAGCAAAACATTTTGCTAACATTTGCCCTCCTCCATCTTGGCATGTGTTGTCTATACCTCTTAACTGTAGTTTCCACTTCATGCATCTGGCAAAGTGAGTTGGAGCTCAGAAATCTGTTAGTCTGTGAGGTGCCACTGAACTCTCATTGTTTTTGCTGTATGCTAATGCTGTAGAATAATGCGGCTACCCCCTTGAAATTATTAATATTGGAAAGATAGATGCGTAACAAAAGACATGACTATAAAGGGCCTTAAACATAAGAAGAAGTTGTAGAATAGGAGATGATTACAGGATTCAAAGTCGAGGGATATAGAAAGCATCATGTCCAAGGAATTTGATCTTAGCAGTTACAAACACTGAATCTCTTCCTCTCAACCTCTTTTCATGCTGGAGCTGGTAAACAAGTGCACTCTACCTTTTTTGCTTTTTCTCTGTCAATGATACTCTGTTTCTCCTCTCCTGAGGCACATGGTCAGAGCTTGTTCTCATGATGTTAACAGACAAATCTTAATTGTAGTTGTATTTAAACCGCCAAGCATTTATTTCAGAATGGGAAAGAAGAAATAGATAAAACCAAGAAAAGATAAGGAAATCATCAACTTTAGTCTTAGGTAGAAGAGGTTGTTACAAAGTATTTCTTGAATGGATTACACTTTTTACTTACAAAGGAAAAAACTTGATAAAGTATCTAAATATGTTGCAGTCCCTTTCTTTCTTAGTTTCCTTTTTCTCTCCTTCTTTATTGCAGGCTGCTCAGAAGAGAGCAGCTATCTCGGTTCCCCCACAAGTCTATATCCTTCTTTCCAGTAACAAATTATTTATATAATCAAATCAATCATTGTCCTTTTTCAGAGGTCCCCAAAGAACAGATAGAGTATATGTAGGAACATTGAAAGCTTCTGTATGTTGCTCTGTCAATATACCCTCCCATTAAAGGCCCACTTTTATAGGCAGGATGATAGTTAAGTCTCATTGCTCACACGGAAAAATAACATCTGCATATTTCTGACTCTATGGGTGCATCTATACTTGAAAAATAGTTCAAATTAAGGAGCCTTAAGTTGAATTTAGTCCCTATCCAGCATAAACTTTCACTAGTTTAAATTAAGGAATTCCTTAATTCAAACTAATGAAAGCTTAGTTTGAATTAGTAGCACCAGCATTTAGTTCAAACTAAGAGCTAAATTCAATTCTTCGTTCAAACTAAGGGCAGTGTAGACCAGGATTAAGCCTTAATTTGAACTAAATTTGAATTAGGGCAATTAGTTCGGATCAAGAAAGTGCACTAATTTGACCTAACATTTTAGTTGAATTAATGCTCTTTGTTAATTCGACTTACTAAGGTCGGGTTTAGTTCAAATTAAGGTCAAACTTATTAGTTCAACTTTGTTAATTTGAACTAACTTTTGTAGTGTAGACATAGCCTATATGTTTAGCTGCCATAGATATGCTGCTGTTTTTGAACAAAAGTAATCACACTCCCTACTTCTGCTGCTCCTGTCTTTACTTTTCTCCTGAACATAATTCCCTGTTGAATGCACCTCGTCTGTGTTTGTGCACCACTGCCACTTGATTCGTCTCGTCCCTGTTCCCCAGACATACTGCCTAGCCACTGGACCTTTTCTCCTCCTGAGTAGTCTTGTGTCTCTGATGCCTGGCAACTACAGTCTTACTAGGAGCTCAAGTGTTTGTTTCCTCCTTCCCTCATGTATAACAGTGGTTCTTAGTAGAGACAGTTTTACTTCCCTGGTTTCAGAAGCTTTTAGTGTCCTTCAGTCTCTTCTTAGCTTCGCAGCCTGTAGAGGCAGCAGAGAATGAAGAAAAACAGCAACGTGACCAGATAGTTTTGCATGTAACTCCAGGGTGGACCATAATTTGTATACCACTACTCTAGTAGTGCCTCGTATATATTTGCAGGCCAGTTGGATGAGTTCCTGGTATCTGTCATCCTGAAATAGAGAGCGTCAGCAAGACCATTCTCCACTTGCTGGAGATACTCTGCATAAAAATGGATTTTAATCCACAGGTAATGAGAAATGAAGGTCCCCGACAGCCTCTTAAACCTGAGCAGTCACAGCTGACAGTCTGTTTAGAAGATGGACCATTAGCTGGTTTTCACATCAGAAATGGACAGTTTTGTCCTGCAAGTTTGCTCTACAAATAGTCCCTGTCACCAGTATGGGAAAAAATGCTTTCTGGCCACATCTGTGCATTGTATTCTCCTTGAAAGTAAACCACAAACCCTATGTATCTTGAAGCATTAGATTGTACCTGCAGCTCAGTCCTGAGCCACCATTCTGAATGCCACAGCAAAACCCCCATTAAATTCTGCCAGGACTCTTTCCCCACCTTTAAGTCATCCTTTATGTCCCTTGTCATTCTGCTAAAGTGGTGAGATTCTTTGCCCTAACTCTATGCTAAAAGCCTTTAGAAGACTTAAAATTCTCTGAAGAGTGACACCTCATGCCCTCTTATGGGATTTGAAAGTCAGCTGAAAATCTGTTCCATAATAAGCTACATCTTTTCCCAGGATAGTCTAATTACAAATTTCATAATACCTGTATCTTAAGGAGCTTTTTCCCTGGTTACTGCCTCTCTCCTAGCATCTTCTGAAGCATTGGGTCCTTGTGGACCTCCTTTTCTATTGCTCTTTTGGAACTGCCATTGACCCCTATAATAAGACGATGTGCTTTGCTGACCCTGACACTTCCTACAGCAGTGTTTTTACCTGCATTGGGTGCAAACATATTTCCCATCATTAACATAAAGCACACATTGCCTTTGGGTATGTCTACACAGCACTTTTATTTCGAAATAACTCTGGTTATTTTGAAATAAAAGATATTTGGTCCACCTGATGTTTTCTTATTTCTAAAGGACGGATCCCATGTTGTTTTGAAACAACACCATTGTTTCAAAACAACTGTTTTGAAACAACATGTCCAAATGGCCTTATTTTGAAATAACCATTTTGAAATAACAGTCGTTTCGATTGCAGGCTTTCTCTTAATTCAAATTCACATTTGCTTAATTCGAATTAACTTTTTTTCGAAATAACTCATTTCAAAATACTCATTTTGAAATAACAATGTGTGTGTAGACATAGCCTTTGATATCTGTATTTTGAAGCTGAGATTTTGGCACTGTCTTTGTAAGCCAGCTGGACAGGGTGGTAAGGAGTCATACACTCCATACAAAATTCCTGGTCTATTTTACTCTGAGGTAACTCACGTTTTTCTGTTTCCCTCAGCTTACGTTCTGTATCATACCATAAGCATCCCACTATGCTATATGTAGCATAAACCCTTGCAACGAAGTCCTGATACCTGAACAAGGAAATACAGTTGTAAAGCCCCCTCATTCATATTATACTTATACAAATGAGAGAGGCTGTGGGCCAGTTCTGCAGCATTTGAGGCACTTAGCTCTGCAGGATTTGTCCTCATCTTACTTTTTGTGCTATTTGCCTCTTTCCCTGTTTGCTGTTCCCCAAACAGCAACATAAATAAATGGACAAACTCACCTTTTCCAATCTGTTCCTTAACTCCTTCAGGCGGATGATTCCCAAGTTGACGATCAGATACTATGTAAGCTCTAAGCACATCATCTATCATGTCTTCCACTTGTGTTCATTAAGTATAATGTGACTTGGTGATGGGTGAGGTTTCCTCCCTAATTGCTCTCCATAAGGGGGCTCCGATTTCCAGAGCAGGTAGAGCCCCCATGCCCAGTGGGCAGAGGCTCTCCTCCACCAGGCACACCCTCTGCCCCTGGAGAGAGGGGACCCAAAAGCCTTACCATCCTTCCTCTGCATGATGAGAACTTCCTGTGCTACTAGAAGCTGGTGAGTAATCCTTTCTGTGCTGTAATGAAGCTTAAAGAGGCTCCACATGGTCCCCTTTGCCAGGTTAAATTTTGGAAACTGGGGAATGTGGCCAGTCAACACCTCTTTTCCCTGGCTGGTCAATGGGTGCCACGGACTCCCGGGGAGGAGCTACCTATTGTATCTTGGTGAGTGTTTGCTTCCCTTGCTGCTGGAGCTGTACCCTTTTCACCACTGGCCCCATCAAGTTCCCCTGCCTGTTATTGCAGGTGGATAGCATAAGGGCCTTATCTGTTAGTTTAGAACAAGGGTCTCAAACATGTGGCCCCTAAAGCTATTTCCTGCGGCCTGCAACAACACCATCATTACCAATATTTGCAATATCGTTGCATGAAAAAGTTTCAGTGGTGCAGCTCTTGGGCTTACATACTAGTCCTCATGCGGGCCTTGTGTTGATTTGAGTTTGAAAGCCCTGGTTTAGAACTAGTGGCAAATTCATTAACACCTTCCATGGTCCAGTATCAAGAAATGGTCATCTTCTAGCATCTGATGAAGTTAGGTTTTCTCCCATGAAAGCTCATGGGATAAATAAATTTGTTAGTCTTTACAAGTGGCACCAGACTCATTGTTAATGATCTCTTCTGGGATACTATTGTCTTCTAGATACTTGGAGCATTCCCTCTGTTCCAAATGTGACTTTACACTAAACACAAGAGTTTAGACTGAGTGAAATCTGTCATTCAAATTAAAGTGACTCACTGTAATGGTTCTGGAGTTCTGTAAAATGATCTGTGCAGCATCTGCACAGAGATGCTGTATTCCAGCTTATGTACACATGTATCCTGTGGTGGAAAGATTTCAAGTGAGGCACTAGATTGCACCAGATCCAGTATTGGGACATGAAACCATCTGTGTCTATCTCAGTCAGTGTCATCAGACTGGTAATGACAGTGAGCTCTTACTATCTGATGATGTTTTGCTGTCTTATATGAAATGAATGTGATTAATGACTTCTTAGCATTCTTTCTGATAGTCTTCGTCGAGAGGCCAAGGAGTGAATGGAAAAGAATTGTCATCTTGTCCACAGAGGTGATTCCAGATGGCAATTAAAGTGTTATTTGGGGACACTGTAGGAAATCTTGCTCCTCTGCTTCCTGTGCTGTACTAATTCATGCCTGCATAGACCCTTAAATTCATTATACAGGACTTCCAATCTGGCATCTTTCATCAGAACTAAAGCGAACAGGAATTCTTCGGCTCCCAAATCTGTTCTCTACTAAGTGAGCCAAAGGACTTTTTTGTGGTTCCTGAAGACCAGTCACCAGATGGCAAGATAAACAGGTGTAAAAGTTGTTCCACCTCTTTGAGATGGATGAGGTTTATCATTACTCTTTTACAAATTTTGAAACTGAAGCACAGACAGGTTAAGTGACATGGTACAGGCAGCAAATTGGGAAAAAATCAGAACTCAGAGCACCCGAGTTTCTCATAATTCCACCAATGTATCACATTTCCTCCCTTATTTGAGAATGCCTAATATATTTCATGTAACAGCGGGCCTCTTGATGTATGTATTCCCAACTATAATGTATTCATATGGTAAAACAGAGAACTCGTATCGTAAGCCTTAATGCCTTGATTGTTTTAAACAATGTTGGGATTTAAGCCTCCGAAGAATTTTTCTAACCAAAACTTTTCTTTCTATCTCAGATTGTCACCAGTATTTTTATGAATTAATTTGCAATTTTCTTTAGTGTCTTTTTGGAGTAGAAAATTAATTCTTATGAGTGATCAAAAATAAATATAGTTTTCAAATGCACAAAGCACAAATTTTGCTGTGCAAGAGTCTATGTGATACCATTTTGTTTAGTACTAAAGGGGCAGCTGTGTTAGTCTAGATCAGCAAAGGAAACCAGGAGGCATGTGGTACTTAAACACTAACAAATTTATTTATCATATGAACTTTTGTGGGATAGAATTCCACCTTGTCAGATGCTTAGAAGTTGGGAGAACGTACAGAGTTGGAGAAAAATAAATGCAGAGAAGTGTAACCATAGGATCAAGTCAGACTGTTACAACAAATTAAAGCAGTTAAGATTCAGACACTGACTTTTAAGGTAAACTAGAAGTTTTAATATTCAAGGTTCTATGAATAATAGATTTATATTAGCTACTCAGTTTTCCAATAGCTGCATGAGTTGAGACTTACTCCAGGAAAACATAAAGGACAAATAATTTCTTTTCATTGAAAAATCTGATGCTTTTTACTTATTAACAAGTCAAAATTGTTTTCCCAAACTGTATTTTAAAAAGATGAACTTGCAAGCCAATTCTCCCACCATTATTCAGGCTAGTAATCCAGCCTCACCTTTTAGTCCCATTGGAACCTATGGGATTTGTTCATGTCAGAAGGAGTTGGAGAGCTGAGCTATCTGCTTTTACAGCGCTGGCTTTGACATGGATACATATTGAACCTTGATCACTAGCACTTTACAAATAGTTAGAAATAGGTAGTAATGGATATTTACTATTTTGGTCACATCCTTATATACACACAACTGTAAATTTGATTTTAAACAAAATAATAAAAGATGAGTCTCTCAAATACTCTGGTCCCATGCACTTTAGAGCTTTAAAGGTTAAAAACAACACCTTTATTTCCACATACAAATTCACAAAAATGTAGTGCAATTATACACAGTCTGCCTGAATCCCTGCTTAACAGCTGGACAGCCATATTCTGCACCAGCTTCTGTGTCAGACTGATCTTGCAAACTAAATCTTCTCTTATGGTTGTGCAATTTCACTGTCACAAAGGCAAAGTGTCGGTAGCAAGGCGCACTTCCTACATTAACAGTTGCTCTTATTGTACCAGTGTGTTGGAGAACACCTTGAAGTGACGTATAGACAGGCTCTGACTGATTGAATGAGTTTGACAGATTGTGCCACTTAGGAAAACATTAGTTGTGTTTAAAAGCTGTTCACTTCCATCTAACCACTAAAGGTTCTGTTTGTGTGTGGGGGGGGGGATAGGGAAGCTTTCCAGTTCAGAAGAACCAGTGCGGATTTGTGGATGTTGATTTACTTATCAGGGAAAAAAAAGTGCCAGGTTTTGGAAGGTCCCTTTTCCATATGTTTGTGAGTAGAACATCTAAAAACTTTGGAGGGGACATACCATGTTAACCTGAGCAGCTGGCTCTTTTGAAGAATGAGTGTCTCTTTGCCTTTCAAAGTAGCAAGAGGTGTACTTCATGTCAGCAAAGCTACTCTATAAAGTAAGACTTAAATGTTGACTCATAACAAAACAGGTTTGGTTTGGTTTTAAATTTACTTGATTTTGACAGGGCTTTTCTTTTCTGATCTAAGCATAATATGCACCCACCCAGAGATTTTCTTTTCAAATCTCAGACTCCTTTTAAACAGTTGTGTGACAACCCAGTAGATGGTTTTCTGTCATACCATATGAGGAAGTTTCCTTCCATTTCTGGCTAACACAAATATTCAAAATATTCTCAGTGAAGTCTCCTAGGCTATGTCTACACTTAAAAAGTTATTTCTAATTAACTTAGTTCAAATTAATTAATTTGAACTAATAATGGTTAATTCAAACAAAGTTAATTTGAACTAACGTCCCCATTAGAAACCCAAATAAGACTAGCATGTCCAAGGACAGGACTTCCTAGTTCAATTTAGAAGGGGGGCACCATGGGAAATGTGGCAAACGTGTCCCCCAGGAAGGGCCATGCTTCCACCCAATACACAGAAAGAGGAAGGCACCATGGGACAAAGAAAGTCAAGCCACATTAATTTGAACTAATGGCTAGTTGGAATTAACGCTGCTCCATTGGGTTAATTCAAACTAATAAATCTGAATTAACTGTTACCTTGAAGTTAAGTGAGGTTTTCTAACTTCGAATTAAGTTTTCATTACTTCGAACTAAGGAATTCCTTAGTTCAAAATAATGAAAGCCAGTGGAGCCATGCGTTAATTTACTTGGAATTAATCCTCATTAATTTGAACTAAATTTTAATTGTTGACATACCCCTAGGAATTATGGGGGAGAGGGAGATAACATATTTCACACGGGTGATTAGAGAAAATGGTTCAGCTGAAATTGAAGGAAGGGAGGTACAGGTCAAATTCCAAGTTCTACTAGGTCATTGATGCTGAACATTGAAAACCACAAATCATGATTAGACTCTGTGGTTGCCAGGCTAAGAATCATATTTGTCTGTGGCTCACACCTGCAAAGCTGAGGATTTTAATATCACAAAACCCTTCCACTAGATGTTTTATCTGTCATTTCACTTGTCTGCTGTTTTAACTAGATGTAGTTGGGTGATCTTTGACTAAAATAACAAATATATAACAAAATTTAACTACAATAGAAAATAGAATGGCATAATATGGAATAAATATGAAACAGAAATATAATAACTAGATTTGAAAGTAAAATGATATGCGTTAAAATGGTTAGAAGATTGACTGACATGAAACATCACATTGCATTTAAATTTATTAAAATGAATAGATAGAAAACATTTAAAGTAGCTTCCCTGAAATGTGTTTTTAATCTTTTGCAGCAAAGTTCATGGTAATAAAGTTTTTCCAACTTTTAATTCATTTTTAATATTAGTAGGTTTTTCTAGCCAGTCACGTCCAAGCTTTTCAACTTTAAGTAGGATATTTAAGATGCTGAAGTTATCCCCATATGTGACATATGTGCACTAAAATTCACACATGTATGTCAGTCAATTTATGCTTCCTTGTAATGGAAGCTGGCTCCTGCTCATGCTTTTCCTTTCTCAGTATTTCAAGAGACTCTAATGGTTTTGTTTAATGCCAGGGTTTATAGCTTCTCTTCAATCATTCTTTTCAGCTGTTAGGTTGACTCCATGTTTAGTATTCTGTCCTGATTCTTCACACATGAAGCTTATTTTCAGTCACAAGACAGGGTGCAGACTTTTTTCCCTCTGCATAACTACCAGTTTGTCTTAGAAAAGAATAGATACTCAGAGTAGAACTTTATAATGAATAGCAAAAGCAGTGTGAGTGACCATGAGAATAAAGTTGTACATGCAGTGCTGTGGGTGCGTGGGTGTGAGAGAGACTGAGTGTGATACATTACATGTGGACAATGAATAAGAGTTTTTATTCTACTGTTAAGAAATGAATGTGCAACTCATACGTTAAATCACAATTGAGTTTTAATAGAATGGAATGAAAAGATATATTCATTTGGTGAACTGTACACAGAGTATTCTGTTTATGCCATAGTGACAATGTTTCATATAATCTTCATTAATTTATTTCTGCTTCCTGTTTCAAATCTTAGTAGCAGAGTCTGACCTTTTCACTGAGAATTCCATAACTGAGAGGGTGATAGAAATATGAAATGTTAACAAGATGAAACTTAGCAATTTCTCTGTTTACTTGAAACATAAAATTATTTACAGGATATTTCAGCAGTGCAAAGAAAGGTCATGTGTCAAACTTTTGGAAAAACATTGGATAGTATGTGTGGATTTTATTTATCAGGGTTGTGGCATACAGTGTACACCATTAAAAAGCTGACTTTTACACCACTCTGATTCTAGAGGCAGCCTATGCTACAAACTCAGCTAAGTCATAGGTGTCCCTGACTGATTACAATAAGAATGCAATTTATTGTGTAGGTGGGAACTTAACAATGTGCCCTAATTAGTACTAAATGGCTTTCAGCCAGTTAGAAAATGTTTTTTGGATCCCTTGCACACCACAAATAGACGGCATATAATAATTTTAGGTCAGATAACACACTGTGTAGGAGTAGGTTCCTTGACTCAATTCTATTTGTAAAATGAGCACAGTATTTTATGAGTCCTGAAACAGGAAATACTGAGGTGATTTCAAAACCACAATTTCAGTACAACTTCTGCTAAGTGATGATTCCTTAATTGCTGCTACTGTAAATTCAACTTGGGTTAGATAACAGAGGACATGTAATCATGTAGAAAGGATTCTGAATTGTGTGCCTCTTATAAGCCACACTAGTCCGATTTTACTAATTGAAATAAAGGTAATAATTTATGCCCAGGATAATTTATCTTTGTAAACAAAAGTGAAAGACATTCTTGGTCCCTCCAAAAAAAGGGGGGAAAAGAATGCCTCTAAAAAGAGAGCAGGTAGCATGTTGCCTACCAGGTGCAAAATACATCTGAATAGTATCCTAGTACAGTAGGATAAAAAATAAGGAAGGAAATGTGTTGAGACATACACACACCCCTTCATGCAATTTTCTGAAACCATAAAGAAGCATAAACAGTATACTTTGTGCATAAGAAATTTAATTTCAGCTAATACAACATGGACAGATATCCTCTGATTTTAGTAATTGTCTACCTGTGGTCTATATGCTGTTACTAGCTTATAAGAAAACAGATGTCTGAAATTTTCTGCTCTCATAAAAGTTTGAAAGATGTTTTCAAAATTCAGATTGCTGTAGAAACAGTGACTTGACATTCCACATCATCTGCTTCATGTTATACCCAACCTAATGTCTCATTAACTTTTGGAGGTACTTCAAAAGAAGTCTGTACTTTAAAGAATAAAAAGCCAGTGGCTGAGCAACCACAGGCAGCTTGCGAACAGGGGGACTGAAAACAGGAGAGTTTGACAGGGAAAGAGTTGGTGAAGCCCTGAGAAGAAAGTGAAGGCAATCCCCTAGCTGAAGAAGCAAGGGAGAGAGCGAAGCTTGGGTGAGTGAATTGCTAACTGTGTGTTTGTCTCTTTCCCTACAGGTAATTTCTATTAGTTGTCAGTTACTGTGGGAATTCCGAGTGTGATTGTCTGGGGGCTGTTTGGACCATTGTTGAAAGTCTGTGGGTTAAGTTTAGAGGGGAGAGCAACAAGGGGGATGTTGTGGTGGGTGTCTGCTATAGACCACCAGACGAGAAGGAGGAGGTGGATGAGGCATTCTATGGACAACTGGCAGAAGTTTCCAGATCACAGGCCCTGGTTCTCATGGGGGACTTCAATTACCCTGACATCTGCTGAGAGGCCAATACAGCAACGCACAGGCAAGCCAGGAAGTTTTTGGAGAGTGTTGAGGACAACTTCCTGGTACAAATGCTGGAGGAACCAAGTAGGAGCCTTGCACCTCTTGAGCTGCTGCTCACAAACAGAGAAGAATTGATTGGGGACATAGAAGTGAATGGCAACCTGGGCAGCAGTGACCATGAGATGATAGAGTTCAAGATGTTGATTAATGGAAAAAAGGAAAGAAGCAAAACACAGACCCTGGACTTCAGAAACGCAGATTTTGGCTCCCTCAGGGAACTGATGGCAGGATCCCTTGGGAGGCTGATCTCAAGGGGAAAGGCATCCAACAGAGCTGGCTGTATTTTAAAGAAACCCTGCTAAGGGCACAGGAAGATACCATTCTGATGAGCAGAAAGAACAGCAAATGTTGAAGGTGCCCAGCGTGGCTTAACAGAGAACTCTGCACTGAGCTAAAGCATTAAAAGGAAGCTTACAGGAGGTGGAAGCTTGGACAGATGACTAAGGAGGCATATAAAGATATTGATCAGGACTGCAGGGATAAAATCAGAAAGGCCAAAGGACAATTGGAGTTGCGGCTAGCAAGGGATGTGGAGGATAATAGGAAGGGGTTCTGCAAGTATGTCAATAACAGGAAGAGGATCAGGGATGGTGTAGGTCCCTTACTAAATGGGGTGGGTATCCTCATGTCGGAGGATGAGGAAAAGCTCAAGTGCTCAATGCTTTTATTACTTCAATTTTCGCAGGCAGGGCCAGCTCCCAGCTTACTACACTGGGTATGGCAGATTGAAGACAAGAAGAGAGGCCCTTGGTGACAGAAGGTCAGGTTAGGGACTACTTCAAGAAGCTAAGTTCCAAAGGGGCAGCTGTGTTAGTCTAGTAAAGCAAAAACAAAAACAAAAAAAAACAAAAACAAAAAAAAAGCAAGAAGTCTTGTGGCACTTAAAAACAAACAGATTTATTTATTGCATGAGCTTTCATGGGAAAATATCCTGCTTCGTCAGACGCTTTGAGGAGGGAGAACTTACAGAATTGGATGAAAATGCAGGTGGGCGTAAGACATGTGAGCAGGTCACACTGCAACCTAATTCCATGTTTTACACTCCCCTACATTTATTTTCATCCAATTGTGTAAGTTCTCCCTCTTCAAAGTGTCTGATGAAGAAGGATATTCTCCCATGAAAGGTCATGCGATAAATAAATCTGTTTGTTTTTAAGTGCCACAAGACTACTTGCTTTTTTTTAAAGAAGCTGGATGTGCACAAGTCCATGGGACCGGACGAACTGCATCCAAGGGTGCTGAGGGATTTGGCCGATGAGCTAACAGTACTGCTGGCCATTATCTTTGAAAACTTTTGGTGAATGGGGGAGGTGCCAGAGGACTGGAAAAAAGCAAATATAGTGTTTATCGTCAAGAAACAGAAAAAGGAGGATCTGGGGAATTACAGACCTGTCAGCCTTACCTCAGTCCCTGGAAAAATCATGGAGCAGGTTCTCAAAGAATCCATCCTGAAACACTTGGGGGAAAATAGAGTGATCAGGAACAGTCAGCATGGATTCACCAAGGGTAAATCGTGCCTGACCAACCTCATTGCCTTCTATGATGAGATGGCTGGATTTGAGGATGCGGGAAGAGCTGTTAATGTGATATACCTCAAACGTAGCAAGGTTTTTGATACGGTTTCCCACAGCATTCTCGTTGGCAAGTTAAGGAAGTATGGGTTGGATGTGTGGACTGTAAGGTGGATAGAAAACTGGCTAGATCAATGGTTTCAGTGAGCAGGAATCAATGGCTCCATGTCTAGTTGGCAATCAGTAACAAGTGGTGTGCCCCAGGGGTCGGTCCTGGGGCCAGTTCTGTTAAACATTTTCATTAATGGTCTGGATCATGGGATAGATTGCACACTTAGTAAGTTTGTGGATGACACCAAGCTGGGGGGAACAGTAGACACGCTGGAGGGCAGGGACAGGATTCAGGGAGACCTAGATGAATTGGAGCAGTGGGCCAACAAAAATCTCATGAGGTTCGTCAAGAACAAGTGCTAAGTCCTGCACTTGGGACGGAAAAGCCCCATGCACTGCTACAGGCTGGGGAGTGATCAGCTAAATAGCAACACTGTAGGAAAGGACCTGGGGGTCATGGTGGATGGGAAGCTGGATATGAATCAGCAGTGTGCTCTTGCTGCCAAAAAGGCCAATGGCATACTGGGCTGCATCACAAGAAGCATTGCCATCAGATTGAGGGATGTGATCATTCCCCTTTATTCGGTACTGGTGAGGCCACATCTGGAATACTGTGTCCAGTTTTGGGCTCCCCACTAGAAAAAGGAGATGGACAAATTAGAAAGAGTCCAGCAGAGGGCAACAAAAATGATCAAGGGGCTGGAGCACAAGACCTATGAAGAAAGACTGAAGGAACTAGGCTTATTTAGCCTGCAGAAGAGAAGACTTAGGGGGCATTTGATAGCAATCTTCAGCTACTTGAAGGGATGCTCCAAGGAGGCCAGAGATTGGCTGTTCTCAGTAGTAACAGAGGACATAACAAGGAGCAATGATTTCAAGTTGCAGCTGGGGAAGTCGAGGCTGGATATTAGGAAAAACTTTCTTACTAGGCAAGTGGTGAAGCATTGGAATGGGCTACTAGGGAGGTGGTGGAAGCTCCGTCTTTGGAGGTGTTTAAGGCCTGGCTGGACAAAACCCTGGCTGGGATAATTTAGAGGGAGTGGTCCTGCTTTTTTGGCAGGGGGTTGGATTAGATGACCTCATGAGGTCCATTCTAACCCTATGATTCTATGAAAAGAGCTTATCAGAAGGAAATAGAAGATGCCCCAGCAATGTAGTTAGTATCCTCATTGTACAGAGTAAATTAGTGAAACTGCAGATGACTACAAATGCATGAATGATCTATGGATATGCTGATATTCCTCAAGATTTGCAGTGTACAGATTATTTTAATATATCATTTACTGAATTATTTTTGCATCTTCATTCTGACCTTAGCCAGAAAGTTAAACAATATGGAGGAGTTTCATCTGTTGTACAGAAAATGTGTGAAATTTTCCTGTTTTCACACTGGTTGTTTTACATCAGAAAAACCTTTTCTTTTTGTCTTGCTCATGCATTTATATAAGCACATAAGTGATTATAACATGAAATGCACCCTACTACGCCTTCCTGCGGTTAAGGAAAGTATCAAACTGAATACAGTTAGTGTATTATTTTCACATCTTCAGAATCCAAAACATTGTACTATGCTTTCAGATACATAGGCTTAGTTTAAATCCATGAGATTGAGCAGGATACTGTGTCCTGAGAACAGATGTTGCACTATTTTATTTAAGGTGAAGGCAGTGCCCAGATTTGCACTGACTTACATCCTTTGCTATCACACTGAAAACAGCAAGTATCAAAATCTGGAACCCTTCCTGTGACTTCACTGGGACTACCTATAGGAATGGGCCTTGGGACTGCATGGGATATAAGTTAGCACAGAATTTAGTCCATGGCAAATAGCCATCAGGAAATTATTACTGTTATAAAATACTTGGGAATGTATGAAAAGGAAGACCTAGCACTGCTGCTTAATATGTAGACAGTCCTGGGTTCAAGCCCCATGGGGTTGGACTTGATGATCTCATGAGGTCCCTTCCAACCCTATGAGTCTAGTCTATTCTATTGTTAAACATAATGTCATTAAGATGGTAGAGTACCTAAAATGCCAGTTACAACTTACTGTAGATGTCAAGAAAATTTCTTTTCCCTGGAAACTTTCATAAGATAGTGCTAACCAAAATGGCCATGGCTGTCCTTTACTTAAATTTATATTATTTTTTTTTCAATAACGGCTGTATAGCATGGCTGCCAAGGGAAGGGAATAGAGTATGGGGTTGAGAGTTTCCCCCTCACAAGAACCAGCCACAATATACCATTAACACTGGTGGCTGCAAGGGTGTTGATGAAAGAAAGGTCATGCTGTACCCCCTTTACTCCCCAACATCACCTTCCTATGCTAGCCAGGAGGAAAAAAGAATGCATGTGGCACCTCCTAAAGGAATGGCAGAGTTTCTGTTGCAGAATACAATTCCCTAGAGATAGCAAGGGTGCCTCCTGCTTCAGCTGCAATGCAAGGCATTGTGTAGTAAAGGCAGAATCTAGCCCCTACTTTAGTTTTCCTTCCCAATATCATTTTTCTGTTGGAACGTTACCCCTGATATGAAGTTCTGCTTCTTCAGTTCCCATTGTCACTAAAATCTATTATAAAGTCCTCTGCTACATCAAGCATCTTGTCTTGGGTGATCAGGTGTCCCAATTTTTACAGGCACATACGCAGGGCTTTGTCTTATGTAGATCCCTATTCTGATCCACCCTCACATTCCAGTTTTTCACTCTTGCCATCTGTTCACCCTAAACAAATTCATTCACATTCAACTTTCTCCATGTTCCTATGGTTTGGGATTTTTTTCCTCATAGCCACCCTAAGTAAATCTCTAAAACTCATTCATTTTTATTTTATCAGTTCATTACCTTCAGTGGCAGCCAGTCTGCTAGCATTTTCCACTCATATTTCTATTCACTGTTGATTAGAGTCTCCCTCTCCAATTTCTTGAGAGATAGTAATCGAATCTTACTCAGTAATATGAAGACAGAATCTTTGTAATAGCTGGGGAGCTGTATTATAAGTGCTATATGATTTTTCTTTTAGTTGGTTTATTATATTTTCAGTGCATAGACAAAAAGTTAATACAATACTGTTAGTAAACGAATGGTGCAAAATATGCTTTGCCTCATAAAATGTTTCTTGTACTTGAGGGAAGTATAATAGTGGTTGGTTTATTGTATGAGATGCAATTTCTGTAGTTATAAATATCTGTTTCTGTAGAAAAGATGAGTGTTTTGGTTCATAAAATTTAGTTTTAAAAGCTGAATACATAAGGTGTGCAGAGAGAGCCCTTAAAAACTTCATGCTGTGTGCCTGCCCAGGAATTGGCAACAGTGTTCTTCTCTATTGTATGAACACACGTGTAAATAGCCTTCTAATTCTAAATTGAAAGTTGAAAAAAGACATTTTCAAGCTGAGGTGGGGAGGAACTAACTGTATAAAATATATGCATTTTCAGTTGCCCAGCTTTCAGAGAAGTACTAACACCACTCTTTGTAGATTCTGGGCACTTGCCTTTGTGTCCAGAGGTTTAATGCAGTGGTGGAGACAATTTACAACTGAAATAAAACTTCTAAGGTTGAAAAGGAGATATAGTTATCCCTGAATAAAAATACAGTGAAACCTTGAAATGTCCCTGTAGTCAGGTCTGTGGTGTGTGTAAGAGCTCTTTGGATCAGTGGTGGTTTATTTTGTGTTGTTTTTATAAGTATCGTCATTTTTTCCACAGTGAGGATGATGTGAGATACTATGGTCTGTCATGAGTAACTTTGTTTTTTAATCGCCTTCTGGAGTATTAGATACTAAAACAGCATTCACCATTACTATACTACTACAACATTTTGGGAAATAGTGCAAGATTGGTGCTCAGTTATTTCTCTGGGAGCTCTCACACACATCTCACGTACACGCTTTACTACCTAGTTATTTCTTTCTGTCATTGGTGATCTGATACAATTACTCACTTTCCTTTCATAACATAGAAGGAGAAAACTGCCCACAGGCCCTGAATGCCTGAAAAACAAGGTCAGCTCCATCTCAATCTGTATTTTAAAAAAAGAAATTGAAAGGGGAGAGGATAGTTAAAATACGTATTTTGCTGATTGCCCACCCAGAGGTAGTCCACATAATCAAGTAGTTCTTTCAATTGTAATAAATTAGATTGCTGTTTTTATTCTGTCATACTCTGAGTTGGCAGAATTTGAGACTCCTGCAGACAAAGGCATTGATTACATAAGGAAATAAGTACAATTTTACCAGTTAGTAGTCAAAAAATCAGTTTAATTAAACTAATGCTGACCACAGTTTAGGTATGAGTGTAGATGTGTTCACCCACTTGCAGTTAACCCTTGTTCTGCTCACAGGTTGAACCCAGTTTGTCCTCATGTATACTTGCAAATTAACTGTAGTTAGCACCAGTTCAACTAAATCGATTCGTGAGCTGGAATGATTTCCTCATTTAGACAAGGGCACAATAAATTTGATCTCTCCACATAAGGATTGTTTCTCACACATAGGCTATTTGGGAATTCAAGTCAGTCTGAGCATGCAGATACTCAAGGGACATAATTTCCCTCTCAAACTGGGTCACTGATAATCTCTGAAGGAAATTGTGTCATCTCTGACAGGCTTGTGACAAGTCTGCAAGGCAAGGCCTCAGAAGCAGGAATGAATCAAAGGGAAGGAAATCAAATCCTCGGTGCACCAATAAGGATGTGAAGGACATGCCAGAGGGAAAATGTTTCCCCTTTTTGGCTAGTACCAGCTGAGTTAATGATCCCGCACACACTATTCCTAGCTATGTGACAATGTTGGCTGGTGCTACCCTCTTGTTTACTCAGTCTCCTCTGTGCAAAAGACTCAGAAATGTCAGTAGGGGAGCAGAGAAACCTTTATAATATTTGTAATGATTTTTTTTTAAACTCCGGGATGTGCTTTCTTATACAGTGCTCTGTCAGGAACTACATTTTTTAATAAAACTTGCTAGTCTAATCAGAAAATTTCAAATTGATCCTGTCCCTTTAAATAATTCTTCTTGAACAGTGCCACCAGTTATTACTTTATGTGTGCTTCTATTTTGAGTTTCTTAGCCTACTTCTCTGCTAGTTATCTACCCAGCTTTCCAATATCTAGTGCATGGTGTTTTTATAAAGTGCAGAATACTCTCCTGTCCCCTCACTTGTTCATGCTTGCTTTCTGATCTTCTCCTGACAGGATATGTTAATGAATTTAAAAGCTAGGCTCAGCGGGGAAAGGATTCAGCAACATCATTGCAGACTAATATATTTATTCATCCAGATGTTTCGTTCAGTCTCTTCCTCTTCACAATCTTCCATTCAGGCAGTGTCCGTGCTACAATATACCAAAGTAAACTGCAGTAGAATTGATTCTTTTTAGAAGAAAGCCTCTGCTGCATATTTCTCTTGGAAAAGAATGTTACACAGTGAATATATTTTATAATGTATAAATTCCCAAGAACCCCTGAGGCTCGAGTAAGCACAGACCTTTCTCTGACCTTTAGAGGCACTCCCTTTATGTCAAGTTATGACAGATTAGCATGGCATTATCTGCATGCTTTCCTCTGCCTGTGCTGTATCTGTTTTGTGGCTAGAGAAATGCAGTGTGTAGGTCTGTCAGGCCAACATCTTTCAATTATATTAAATTCTCATGATAAAACTTATGCATCTGCACACATTTTTTCTTAAAAAATACCCTTATAAAAAGTAACTCCTGGAAATAGCCATTGTTAATGTTAAATGGTTTTATATTTAAATAATTTCTTCCATACAGGTTTCTCCTTGAGTTTTACAGTTCAGAGAACAGACTAAAAAGGATGCCTTGTATGTTTAAAAAAATACATATTGTTAAAGTTCTGAAAACTAAAAGTTTAGCATTCTGAACTGTGATAGTTTCTTCCAAGAAACTGCTATAATGAACTTTATGTATTCCTTTTCTTGGACTAATATAGCTTTAATGAATCAATAAACCTTCTAAAATGTCAGATGTTTTTATCACATTGGCAGAGTGAAAGGCAGATTCTCTAGTCTCCGGTTATACACTGCTTAGTAACTGTGTTAGCAGCACTTCACCTCTTCCTTTTTGTGACAAAATGATGCTGCAAATGGCTTTAAAGATTATTTCGAGGTATTTAAATTGTGTTTCTTAAAACTGTAAAATAAGATTAGCAAGTCTTTTCTAAGATGTCTTCTGCTTTCCCAGGTGTCTCAGTAAAACATAATGTTCCAGAAGCTTTCCTTTCTGGCTCACCTGACATGACAATATGATCTTAATTTGTGAAGCATTAGCCTACTTAAAACTTACAGCAGCACAGCTGTATTGATACAGCTGTGACACTGTAAGAGTGCTTGTTTACCTGTTATGTTGGCAGGAGAGAGCTAGGGGCCATTTAAAAATCTGCCTCTAAATGAGAAACAGTGACCTGAGAAGTGGTTGGAAATGGTTAATTACTAATGGTTTTTTAACCAACATGAATTCTGCAGTAAATAGTTGAATGAATAGACTCACAGGCCAAGATGAGCTACAGTACTCATCTCATCTTCCTTGTGGATTAGTGTGCTGTTTCAAAACTACTGAGAGTCCTGTGGCACTTTAAAGACTAACAAATTTCTTTGGCCAAAAACTTTCATGCATAAAATGAAAATACAGCTGAGAGGTGTATATACATGCTGGGATGAAGGAGAAGCATTACAATGGGTAGGGCAACTGTTAGCAAAGTCAGTATGTATATATACCTCTCAACTGTAATTTTCATTTCATCTGATAAAGTGGGTTGGTGCCCACAAAAGCTTATGCCCAAAGAAATCTGCTAGTCTTTGAGGTGCCACAGGACTCTCATAAGTTTTGCTATACACAGACTAACATGGCTTCCCCTCTGGAACAGTTTCAAAACTAAAATTTTCTTCAGTTTTGTTGTTACAGGTGTCTCTGAAGTTGAGTAATAGAAAATTATAATCAATTTGGGTATGGTAAGAATGTTAAATGGACATAAAAGCCACAGCATGATATTTTTATGCCTTATTGCACTTAAATTGCCCTTCTAGTGATTGCATTTGTGTTGGGAATTTCACGAAGCTGATATGTGACACTGTTGTTAAGTCAATGCCCTGTGTATTAACTTGGTTCATCACAAAAGGCATCTTTGCAATAACCAAGCTATAAAATAAAGCAGTGAACACAGGTTGCTGCCAGGCACAGGAACGTTGAATTTTGCAGCTATGGTAAGCCTTTTATTAAATTGCAGTTGTCCACTGCCTCCCCCGCTACCATCTTTTGAACTCATATCGTTTCTGGCTGTTGTGATTGTGCCAGGAATACAGATTCTATACTTCTATTTTACTATAGTGGTTTTATATGTTCTCGATTTAGGGAAAATAAAAATCATCTGTTTGGTACATATATTTTCTAATTCATTCAAAAGTGTTTAAAAATAAATCAGATGCAACCTAAGAAAATGTATTATGCTTAAATCCATACAATAGATTTTGCTTGCATGTTTTGCTTCTGCTGTTGCATACATGCAACACTCCCACTGATATCCATGGGAAGTGGATACTGTTAGTTCAATTCAGGTAGGTGTCCCATTCTCTTTCCTTTACATTTCAAGTTTAGTTAGCTTTTAAAAGACTCACAAAATAGTGGAGTTGACACAAACTAAAAACTATGAATATTCAGTTAGTCTAAGGCCTAAGCATCAGGAATCAGAGCTTTTCCAAATGAAGACACAGGAGGGAGAAGGCATTATAACTAAATTTTCTGCCACCTAAATGTCATTGAAGCAACTGGAGTTTCTCCAGCAGAGAATTTACCCCTTTATATTAACATAGGTTGAGTTAAAGTACAACTGAATGTTTAAACATCCTCTGACATTTAAAAATGATTATTTTATTGAAAACCAGTTTTGATCATAGAGATACAGTACATTCTGCTTACTAGCAACCCTTCAGTTGTCAGCAAAATGTTGCTTTTATCCGGTGGTGACTAAGAAGAAGGCAGGTTTGATGGGAAATAGTTAGCATTAGGATGCACCTTCCCCGCATGCAGCCCTGTACACCTGCCTGACGGCGGGACATCAGGGTAGGACTGGGCTGCAGGCCAGATGAAATGCCTTTCTGTGAGGACACTGGGGGCCCACAGATCACATCACCCTGTACTCTCTGGCAATTAGGGCTCGGCACGTCCCAGCACTTCTAGTCCCCTGGCAGAACACAGGGCAGACAGCATACAGAGAGGCACTATGCATCTCTACAACCCAGACTGCAGCCCTCCTTCCTATTGTTGCCCTGCCCACAGCCATTCATCTCCTGTGCAGTCACTGTGAGCAGGTAGGTTCGTGAGCAAGCTGCTCCAGAAGAAAGCATTAAAATGGGCTGGGGATTGACCACAGGTATGTTTACTGGGCTGGCGTCAGAGAAGCCTTTTCCTAGTACTGTCTGTTGGATGCAGCCCTGCAAACATAACTATGGTGGGTGCTCAATACATTCTAGTTCTTTCTTCCCTGGTTCTAGCCTTATAAAGCCACCTGCAGGTGGGACCTTTCTTCCAAAGCAATGGTAATAAATGCACATCATTGCCAGTATCCAAATCCTGTTAGCATTAAAGTCAATGGGATAGGGTTGGTTCTCTGTAAAATGCTGCTATTACTTGGGAGTTGTTAATATGCAGATTGCTATTAATCAGAATCTACCACATGTACGTTGGTGGTCTGATCATGTGCAATGTGTGGTGCGTGGAAGATGACTTAACGTCACAAAATTCAGATCAGGCTTTCAAACTGTCCAACATTTTGAATGTGTTTAGATACAGAATTTTGGTATGAACTTTTATAAAGATGAAGAGCAAATGCATCAGAGCATCAAAATGACCAATTTAACTTCTATGATTTTGATATGCTGTATATTGTAAGATTCCAGCTTGGCTCCTAATGCATTATACCCACAGAAGTTAATTTATAACATCCACTTAAAATTTGGTAGATTCTGGATTCTGACCCCTGCCACTGACTAAGACATTTGGGTGGAACATCCCTTCCTGCAACTATCACAGCCACTTCAGATTTGCCTGTGGGGCTTGACCATACTCTTTCCATCATTGCAGAGTGGCAGTTCAGTACTCCAGCCTATATTTATTGCAATCCAAACAAAGGTTGCCTGTTTCCAATGCAGTCTTTTTAAAGGTTAGTTCACCATTTAATATTTCTTGAGCTTTATTCCATAAGGAGGTTCACTTGCCCATCTTTCTCTCTTTCCCTTTCCTCAGTGATGGCAGAGGAAGATACTGGAGTAAGTAGAAGGCCAAGTTGTGGTTCTATCTGGGAGGACTCCGGATTTGCATCAGGGAGTTTTGCACACCTGTTTTTGAGTGTGTGAATACTGATTTTACAGGGGAAAAAGAATTCAAAGTCTAAATGGGTTTTTGAGGTTCCAGCATATCCACGCTACTAGTCAAGAGTTCTCCTGAAAACCATAGGCTATGGCAAGTCAGCACTCTTCAGCTCTTGAAACTTAGTAAAACAGACCATAATCACTGATCAGAAAATATTCAGAAGGAAGTCCAAAATGTGTCCTTAGTGTGTCATAGCCCAATTCATTTCTAAATCAAATAGCTCCTGAGTTCCATCCCAGGTTTTAAGTTGGTGACAGTCATTTGTCAAGGAATTTGGCATCTTTTCTGACTCCTCAAGTGGAAGATCTGGGTATCACAGATATTCCACGTTATGTCCTTCTCATTATGTAGTAGATGATGAGGACCCTTCAAGGGCTAAGAACTAAAATGGATTATCAGAAAAGAAAATAGAGTAGTTCTTTAGCAGGGCTGACTATTCCTCACTCCCCCTTCCTCAACAAGCCAAAGAAATGTTCCAGATTTTCCAGATCCTAATTTCTTTCCAGAGGTTCTAGTTCTTCCCTTGAATAAAAGATAAAATTTATGAGAGCCAAAAATAGAGGAAAGGTTCCTTCTCCCCCACCCCCCCCAAGACATGTATGAAATCTTGGGAATGAAAGTGGTGGCATATCATTGAGATCTTGGTGGAGAAAAAGGATGAAGAAGATAATGACAAAGTCAGATATCTCCCATCCAAAAAGGAAGCAGAAATTCCCTCTCTACCACTTACCTTTGAAAATGTCATAAGGGAAGAGAGGAAGACTCCCAGCGAAAGAGAAAAATCCTGTGAACAAGGACTGATTATATATAGGGTTCTAAAAGCTAAGACTTCCTTTTTTACAGTTGCTAAGATTATGTAGCTATGACCTCATGATCAAAGGATGTGATAATTCATCCTGAGAGGCATTATTTCCTAAAAGACACCACTGACAAGGACTTCAACTTTTTCCAGGACAAACACATTCTTTGCAAGAGATACAATAACCCGGTCCAGTAACTTTACAAAAAGCCATGACTTCCCAGAACCATGATGAATTCAATTCAATACTAAGTAAAATATACTTAACTACCACATTCATGGTGGACAGCTCCATTCACTTCATGCAGCTGGCAGCAGCTATAGCAAAAAAAAAAAAAAAAAAAAAAGCCAGGTGTCAATTCTAACTACAGTCCAGGTAGTGGGCAATTATTCATAGCAGTTATTCTCTGTATCTCCAATCTTTGTTCGAAGCTTAACAAGGTACAGGCAGATGACACTGACCGACCAAAAATAAGTTCCCATTCCAGGATACCAGAATAAAGATTACAGTCCTTCATATAAGGATGAAAATTTTGCATTTCCACCCATGCTCAAGATGTCAGAATCAGGATTCCACTTAATCCAGGGTTAACAACTGATTCTGGAAAATGAAGGAACAAGTTCAGTCTAATAGTTAGCATGTCTTCCACAGGGTCTGCCAATGCAAAGCAGAATGTAAGAGGTAAATATTATTATTGTTCTGTTTTATGTATTTATTTATCAGTAGGTTTAAGGGACCAGATACCCTCCTTAACTGCAGGGTTAACAGCCCAAGAGGCTATAGAAGGTGTCTCAGTATGGATATTCTCTTGAGTTTCAGGCTTTTCTATATCTTCAAATTGTCACAAAAAATCAAAAGATAACAAGAACCATAAAATCATTCAAAGGTTGATTCCTCCATCACCTTCAGCAAGGGCTCCATAGAAGGGTGTTGAAGGCTGTGCTCCATTTTTTTTTTCATGGAAAGGAAAATATGAGGAAAAGTTGTAGTTTGTCCTAGACATATAGAGACTGAGCAGGTAGGGAGAATAAATGGAAGTCACCATGGAGACTCTAGCGTCAAGCTCTCAGTGCAATCTTCTGAAGTGAGCTATTTATGTCAATGATCTTGGTAGAAGTTTATTTTCATATTCACGTCAAGCCTTGTGCTAAGCAATTACTTTAATTTTGATTTCCTTACAGAAATTACCACATCAGTACAAAACGTCAACCCTTCATCTGGTCCTCTGCATCTAGGCAGTGAGGCCTGCTGAGGAATAGATCAATTGACAAATGTATTTGTGCAGTATCCCAGTGACATCACAGGAGGCAACCTAGGAGACACTCTCCATGCTTTGGGTACATGAGTTCATGGTAACCTTCAATAAGAGCCCTCTGATCCATCTCAGAGGATTGTTTATCTTACTACCAAGGTGCTATTTATTTATCTATTAGAAAAGGCAAAATCTCCCAAAAGAAAGCTTTGAGAGGATAAATGTCTCTGAAAAGTCGTAGAACCAGATGTCCATCCACCATTACCGTTTGAGCATGTGCCTGAAACCTTTCCCAGCAAGCTATATGTTTAAAAACAAAGTGAAGATCCCATCATAGTAATACAAAAGTTCATGTCATGACAACAAGAACCTTGTGTAAAGGTAGGATCCTCTCTTAACAATCCCTAGCTCAAAATTCTGAACATCGAGCCAAGTAATTTAGTTTGGGGCAGAACAATACCTGTGAAATGTGGTTGAAATACACAGAGAAGGTCTACAGCCTTCTTACAAATGAAAATAGTCTCTTTGGTGCTCCAGAAGTCCTGAAACACCCTCAAGGCAGAGTACAACCTGTCTAGATAACCTGGCACTTCTGACATACATAGTGGACGAAAGAGCCTACATGGTTCTTGTAGTAACCTTGGAGAGGAAGGGATTAACACCTTGGTCAGTGAGTCCCAAGGGAGTCAATAGGAACAAAGTACAAGTTTTTGAATGGGAGCAGCAGCCTTGCCTGTTCCTGTTTGAATGCAGCAGAGCTCCTGGAAGGATCAGGACAAGGCCAGAGAGAAGCTTGAGGAAGGATCCAGTGACATCCTTACCAAAGATAAGCTAAAGTTTGTTACTGACCAGGCGTGAGTAGAAAAAGGAGCATTTACTTAGGTGCGGTCAGGGTATTTCTTTGGTTTTGGTTTGGTTTTGGATTTCTCTGTGCTGAGCACATGTACCCCTCCCCCCTACCCTGTAACTACCTAAGTTAAATCCCAGAGAAGCAACTCTTTGTGTTTTTATCTGTTCTTTTTAATTAAAGATTTTTACCCTTTTAAAGTAAGCTCTTGTTCTGTATCCTGAAAGGTAAGAGGTTTGTGTGCATGTGCCTAGACTGCACAGTCAGCTGCTAAAGGGGATTCTGTTCCAGTTCCAGCTGATATCCCAGCTGGGGTTCAGTCACTCTCCTGAGAGAGGAATAATAGTGATTGCAGGTACCTCACAGGAAGGAATTCCCAAGTGCACCTTCCTGGGTTTCAAGAGGTTTTTGCATTTGGGTGGTGGCAGCAATACCACTCCAAGATCAGGAATTTGGAGCCCTTGGAGAGTTTAAGACCAGGTTTTAAGGCCAGTGGGTTTTAAGGCCTGTTTTGGGCCCCCACCGTCTGCACTATGAGTGCCAGAGTGAGGAAACAGCCTTAACAGTTCTAAACCAGTGTTCGTCAAAGTACGGGTTGTGACCAAGCACTGGGTTGCAGACCCAGAAGTACTGGGTCGTGACACTCATGCTGCATGGTGGAGGAGGTGGCGCTGACCCTTGCACCCCTGCTGGCCAGCGCTACTTCTGGGAGTGGGACGGCTTGCCCCTCGCTCCCCAGCCAGCCAGTGCTGCTTCTGGGAGGGGGGCGGCTGCCCCTTTCTCTCCCGCCAGCCAGTGCTGTTTCGGGGGGGGGGTGCTGCCCCTCACTCCTCTGACAGCCAGCGCTGATCCCAGGAGGGGAGGTGGCTGACCCTCACTCTCCCGCTGGCCAGCACTGCTTCTGGGGGAGGAGGTGGCTGCCCCTCACTCCCCTGCCAGCTGGTGCTGATCGGGGGGGGGGGGCGGCTGCCCCTTGCACTCCTGCTGGCCAGAACTGCTTCCAGGAGTGGGGACGAATGCCCTTCACTTCCCTGCCGGCCAGCACTGATCCCACAGGGGGGTGTCCATTACCCTCTACCCCACGGTGGAGAGTTACCATATGGCAGAGGAACTCAGAGCCGGGTCCTGAAGAAAAAAGTTTGATTGCCACTGTTCTAAACTGTAGTTTAGTGCAGATTCCATCATGGTCAGAAGGTTACTTAGCCTCTGTGAGACTGATCAAGATGGAAAGTGAGCAAGTTAAGCTCAGTACTGTCCTGAACCAGAAACATGCCATCAGATATCTGGGGAGTCAGACTGTCTTCAGGAGAACTTATTCATATATAATCAGAACACATAGGAAAGAAGGATTTCTTCCTCAGGATAGCAGACCAGGCACATCTGGCTTCAGGCGGTGTGGCTCACAGATGGCCAAATCAGCTCACCTGTGCTTTCCTTTGACTTCTACTTCTACTTCTAGGAGTGTTTCAAAAGATAGATAAAGAACAAGAAATAGTCAGATCTCATAAACCCAGCTGGCAAGCAAGTCATGCATGGACTTTGAGGAGCTACAATAGTGATCTTCCAAACATCTTTCCAGGTGGCAGGACCTTCTGCCCAGTTACCATGCATATAGCCTAGTCAAAATTGCCCTCGCCTGATAGTTGGGCTCGGAGCAGAAGTCCTAAGTAAGACATACTACTCCTTCAAGTGATGCATGGCCTTTCTATCCTCATCTTCCTTCTGTCATCTTGGCCTATACAAGAATATGAACAAAGTTCTCCAACTGGTATCAGAATAGATTAATCATATCCAGAAAAAACACACACATTTTGGGGTTTTCTGGGTTTCTTACAAAATTGCTTGTTCATAAGTCTAAGTCCTTTTAAGTTCCATCTCACATCTGTGTAAAACAGCCTGCTGAATACTAATTCCTGCTGTCAGTGGTGGATTGCCTTATAGTACTGAAGCTCCTTAGGGCAGTATGTCTACCCAGTCCAATGCTTAAGCCAAATACCCTGGCTTGGAATTTCTTCCTATCCTTGCCATATACTCAATCCATGCATTTTAATTGATAGCATCTAACTTCCTGGTTTTCCTTTCTTGATCAGAGTTAAACCTGAAAATTGGCTCTGAAATCTGTGTCAGGAAACAAACAAGCCTTACTGCTACTTTCGCATACAGAAGGTGGTTATTTTGTACTCCGCTGTCACTCATAGACAAAATTTATTCTTCCTGCCATACTTCACAAGAAATCATTCTTTTTTGTTTTGCCCAAATTCTAAATATGTGTAATAAAAGGTATGACACATGCTAAATGTGAGAACAGTTGAAGTATAGGAATGTGTCCTCTGTTACATCTGTTTTATGTGTCAGTGGAGACTCAGGCCAATACATTAGTTAGAACTTGGTGGTGCAGGAAAACATCCTCATTCATTTTCTTCACCATAAATGACTAGACCTGAAAGCAGCAGATCTCTTAAAGAGCAGTGGCTCTAGTGCTGCATCACTGAAGTGTGTTCAGCTACTGAAACAAGAAGGGTTACAGCCCATTCAGCTCATTCATAGAATCATAGGGTTAGAAGGAACCTCATGAGGTCATCTAGTCCGACCCCTGCCAAAAAAGCAGGACCACGCTCACTGAATTATCCCAGCCAGGGTCTTGTCTAAAATTCCATGGAGTAAGTTTTCCCACTGTGGATGCTCTGTCATCTTATAATTCATCAGCATTTTATAAACACAACTGGTGCAAGAGAAAAAAAAAGCCACACAGGACCAGAAGCAGCTTTTGAATGCAGATTGCTCTAAATGGTGGTCCCAGAATAACTGAGTACTACTAATATTTGGAAAGATTATTGTATCCTTTCAGTCCAACTTTTTTTTTTCCCCTAAACATATTGCTTCGTTGCTTCCTATTCGCCCTTGACTGGGGAACAGGGGAAGGTTCAGAATGGAAAATTAGTTACCTGATGATTTAGTTTCTGGGAATGATATCGCTCCAAGTCTTCTCCATCTGATTTAAGTTTTTTCAAGACATTTTACATGGGCCTCTTCAGCCCATGTGTATGATTGGCACAGGTGAAAAAGACATAGATGTTAAAAGTTACAGTTGACTAAGTTTTCATTTTTCCGTGCAATTTAGGAAGTATTACTGGGAGGGGAAGACTGGGCAGAGTCAAGCCCTGTAGCCCCAAAAACAAGACTGAGCTGCCTCTGATATTTATAGGAAGAGAAGGATGTGCACAGATTTGGACTGGGGAAGTAGTCAATGAAAGAATGCAGATAATCAGGTAATAAATTTTCCAACATGTGGAATTTCACTTGAGGTGGGGAATTTTTTGAATGGTGACATTCTGTACAAATGTGGTATGAAAATCATGGAGGGTTTTCTCCCTCTTATTTTCTACAGCAGTCCTTGCATACCCAGATTTGATGTCAAGCATGTAAATCTAGGTTTACAGAAAACTCACGAATAAGGCTTTAAAAGAAACACGGCCTCACCAATCTATTGGAATTTTTTGAGAGAGTCTGCAAGAATGTGGACAAGCGTGATTAAGTTCTTATTGTGCTCTTGGAATTTCAGAAAACCTGTGACAAGGTCTCACACCAAAGGCTCTTCAGCAAAGCAAGCAGTCATGGGGTGAGAGGGAAGGTCCTCTCCAGGATCAGTAACTGCTTCAAACACAGGAAATACATGGTAGGAATAAATGATCAGTTTTCACAATGGAGAGAGGTAAATTGCAGGTTCCCCGAAGGATCTGTACTGTACATTTGCTCTCCAATATATTCATAAATGATCTGAAAATTGAGGTGAACACTGAGGTTGTAAAATTTGCAGGTGATACAAAGTTACTCAAGTAAGTTATGTCCAAAGCTGTCTGCAAAGAGTTGCAAAGGGATCTCACCACACTCAATGACAGGGCAACAAAATGCCAGATGAACTTCAGTTTTGCTGAATACAACGTAATGCACACTGGAAACAAAGGTGGCACAGGAGAGGTCTTGCAGGTGTTATATTGCCATCCCCAAATTTGACTTGGCTCCAACTGTAACTACCCCTTCCAGAGCTGAGCAGCAGCTAGCTGCTGCCACTCTCCAGTCACCACCATCACCAGTGGCTCTTTCTTTGGAAAGCTGATCCATGGCTGGTGAGGTGCAAGGGATGCTCGCCCAATGCTACAGGTGGCTGGGCCTGAGCAGGGTCTTTTCTGAGCATGGCTGAAGGGCCAGGGAACCTCTTTGTTCTGGCTCAGGAGTGGAAGCTGCTGCTGCTGCTACTGCAGCCCTTAAGTATTCAAGCTTCTCAGTGCTCGGCTTAAAGAGACAGCACACTGACATAGTTACTCAGGCATACGCACAGTCACCCTCACACACAACCCTTGACGCATATCATTCCATCTCTCACACACACATCTGTTGCTACTTCTTACTACTTCTTGCTATTATGCACAGTCTATATATATATTCTCTATAATCATATTCTTTCAAAGTACTGTTGTTAGTTTTTTGACTTGTCTGAGTGTTTGATAATTTTATTTTTCTTATGCTTAAATTTAATCCTTTGACTAATGAGTTCTAAAATGTCTTACTTATTCTGGTTAGAGTAATACATTTATTGCCATACTATACTTTGTCATTCATTATTTAAAGTGGTACAATCAATTAATTGTGTATTTCTAGAATGTAAATTTGGTTTGTACTCCCCTTAGCAGCACCAGTTACAAAATATATATAATGCCAAGTTCTGAAGTGGTATCCATGTTAGTCTAGGCCAGCAAAACAAACAAGGAGTCTGGTGACACTTTTAAAGACTGATTTATTTATCGCATGAGCTTTCCTTGGAGAGGATCGCACTTTGTCAGATGCTTAAAAAAGTAGATATATTGGTAGATAAAAAATTAGCTAAACATTTAACTTCAGAAATTGTGCCAATCATCACTTATTTTCAAATTGTGTTTTAAATTATATCTGTAAAATAACTTAAAATTTATCTGAAAATAAATGTGGTTCTAAGTCTCATCCTAATCATAATGATGGGGTCAGATGTCACAGATGTTAGTGAGTCACCCACATGATGCATCTGCTGAAGTGGGTTGGAGCCCATGAAAGCTTATGCCCAAAGAACTCAGTTAGTCTGTAAGGTGCCACAGGACTCACATTATTTTTGTTGTACACAGGCTAACGCAGCTACCTCTCTGGAAATAACTTTCAGAGAGTAGTTATCAATGGTTCACAGTCATGCTGGAAGGGCATAACAAACGAGGTACCGCAGGGATTGGTTTAAGTCTGATTCTGTTAAATATTTTCATCAATGATTTAGATGATGGTATAGAGAGTGCACTTATTAATTGTGCAGATGATACCACGCTGGGAGGTGTTCCAAGTGCTTTAGAGGATAGGATCACAATTCAAAATGATTTGGACAAACTGGTGAAATGGTCTGAGGCAAAAAGAAAGAAATTCAATAAAGGCAAGCACAAAATACTCCACTTGGAAAGGAATAATCCTTTGTAAATACACAAAATGATAATGACTGCTTAGGAGGGAGTACTGCAGAAAGGGATCTGGGTGTCATAGTAGAGCACAAGCTAAGTATGAGCCAACAGGGTAACACTGTTGCAAAAAAAGCAAGCACCATTCTGGGGTGTATTACCAGGAATATGCTAAGTAAGAAACTAGAAGTAATTCTTCCACTTTACTCCACCCTGATTAGGCCTGAGTTGGAGTATTGTGTTTATTTCTGTGTGCCTCATTTCAGGAAAGATGTGGACAAATGGGAGAAGGTCCAGAGAAGAGGAAGACAAATGATTAGAAGTCTGGAACTCTTGACGTATGAGGGAAGAAGGAAAGAGCTCAGGTTGTTTAGTTTAGAAAAGAGGAGACTGAGAGGGGATGTGACAACAGTTTTCAAGTATCTAAGAGGTTGTCAAGAGAAGGAGAAAGAAAAACTGTTTTCCTTAACTGCCAGTGATAGGACAAGAAGCAATGGACTTAAATTACAGCAAGGGAGGTTTAGGTTGGACATTAGGAAAAAAAATCCTAACTGTCAGGGTGATTAACCATTGGAATGAGTTGCCTAGGCAGGTTGTGGAGTCTCCATCACTGGAAGTGTTTAAGAGCAGGTTAGCCAAGCACCTGTCAGGGATAGTTTAAGAGAGAACTTGGTCCCACCATGAGTGCAGGGAACTGGGCTTGATGATCTCTCATGGTCCCTTCCAGTTTCTATGATTCTGTAATTAATTCTGCAGAACAGAAGAGTGGGGAGGATTTGATAGCAGCCTGTAGCTACCTGAAGAGGGGTTCCAAAGAGGATGGAACTAGGCCATTTGCAGTGTTGGCAAATGACAACAGGAGCAGTGGTCTCCGGTTGCAGTGGAGGTGGTCGACTTTGGATATTAGGAAAACTTTTTTCACTAAGAGAGTGATGAAGCCACGGAATGGGTTACCTAGGGAGGCGGTAGTATCTCCATCCTTAAGAGGTTTTTAAGGTGCAGCTTAGCAAAGCCCTGGCTGGTGTGAGTTAGTTGGGGTTGGTCCTCGTTGAGCAAGATGTTGGACTAGATGACTGCCTGAGATCCATTCCATCTATGATTTTATAATCTCAGCTATACCCAAATTACAGTTGCTGTGGAATACCTCTGCCAGAAGTCATAATATTGTTTTGTAGATCTGTATTCCCTTTATTACACAGTAACTGCCTGCCTTGTGCCATGTTCCTTTCATTGTATTGTTTAAAACCATGTAAAAGGAACCTTGGTTTTCTTTGTATTTCATTTAAGGTTTCTGTTCATGTGCATTTGTGGATTTAAATTAAGAGCTTATAGGGAAAAGGCTTTTTCTCTTTATGGACATTACATTTGGTTGTAGAAGGAGAACTGATTTTTGTTTAGGTACAGTCTTGCACACTTTAAAATTGATTTTGCTTTCCCCAGCACAGATCAGTAATACTCATTATATTAAATCTTATAACTGATATTCAGGAAGCAAAAATGTGATGTGTCTTGACATAAACATTTCCAGACCTTATCTTCTAGTTATTGTATGAGTAAAACACATGTCAAAGTCAGAGAATTAGGTTAGTAGACTTCTTAGAAGTCCATTCTGTGAGGTGGAGAGTGCTCATATCCTCCATGCTACATGATATTCAAATGAGATGATGTCTTTCCTTTATGTAGTTTTACTTGACTTCCTCCTAGGAAATGTAAATCCTATAAGCCTATATATGGCACATATTCTCACACTGCCTAGGATAATTGTTTTTGTTAAATAACCATGAAATGAAATATATGTGAATATGGATATCATTTACATAAAATACTTTTCCTTATGTTAAACAGCTTCTCTCTGGATGCTTGAGAAATAATCCCATTAAAACTGAGGGTGTGATTTGCAGTGAAACCTTGCACATAGAATGTCCACTGTTTTTCTCATGTTGAGAGTTTGTAGAATTGTACACTCAGTGAGATTAGTGGACTTGGCTGTAAATCCCACTGTCCACAGAAGTCAGTAAATCAATAGTTAGTTAATCTTCACAGCTAGAATTTGGTTTTAGTTGTTTTAAATTGCCCCTTGCCAATTATTTGACTTGAAAAGTATACTTCTAAAAATATTAAAAGCAGAATGCAAATATGCTTAAAGAGTATTGTGCTACAAGACTAAGGTAGATATGTGCTTTATTAATTAATCCCCTGCAGCATACTGTAATAAAGTGTATCCAAAGAGTTGGATTTTATAGCTCAGAAGCAAGGAAAATTCCCATTAATTCCCCTCAGAATAGTTTCTGTGAGCTTTTTGCCTCTTCTCCTCACTGCTGACCACCTCCATGGCTCCAAAATGTACTGTATGATAGGGTCTTTACTTGTACATTGGGCTATGCCATTTTCTTTAATGCTAGGCTTCATACCCTGCCTGTTTGTTGAGTGCCGAGTCAAAATTTGACTTCAAGTGTTTTCCTGTGGGCTTGGTTAGTTCTGCAAAAAAAAACCAAGGAGTCGTGTGGCACTTAAAGACTAACAGATTTATTTTTCGCATGAGCTTTCATGGGAGAAAATCCCATTTCATCAGATGCTTTGAAGATGGGTGAACTTACAGAATGGAATGAAAATAAATGCAAGGGGGTGTAAAACATAGGATGAGGTCATACAGTAACAGTAAATCAGAGCAGTTGTTTTTTGCTGGACTAGATTTTTGCTGGACTAGACTAACACGATTTTTGCTGGACTTTGGAAATTGGCTAAGTCTAAAAACATCAGGGAAGATCTATAAATTTTATTCTCCTTTATGGGAATGTTATCTTTTAGAAACATACATGTTAATACTGTAGAGTCATCCAGCTCAATCTGACACTTGAACTGTTGCTGTAGACTTTTATTCCACATCAGGATCTTTCATCCAAATTATACATTTGTGGAGAGTAGGAATCCATTTTTACCTTAGCTGTCCAGATGTCTTGTAGAATGTCTAGAAAAACTCTAGCAGTTCCTGGGGCTCTCTAATCTATTGTATGTTATACCAAACTCATCACTGTAATGTCTGTGCTTTCCAGTAGCACGTTAAGCAGAATGACCAACATTTCTCACATGTTTGTTCTCTCATCTTCTTGCCAAAGGGAAAACTATGGGTAGTAAAGTGTCTTGTTTTGATTAGGGCGATGTGGGGGGTTTTTTGGGGGTTTTTTTGTGTTTGTTTGTGTGTGTGTGTGTGGTTTTTTTTTAAGAGTGTGTGTGTGTGAGAGAGAGAGAGAGCTCTAGGTAATCAAAGGAATTTGAATTTGTGTCACTTTTACTGATTCTGATATTGTATCTGTGGTGCTGCTGATGTAGGGTTTTGCATCCCTATAATCTCCAATGCCCCTCAAATGATTTTCAGCCAGTTGTAGTTAGGCTTCTTGGCAGAATTTTTAAATATTTAGATTCAACATTAAGAGAGACAGTACATTTTGCAATCAGAAAACAAAAGAGGGGGAAGAGTTAAATAGAGCTGGTGAACATGTTTACAAAAAAGTTGATCCTAAAATATACAATCAGTTTAGTAGCAAAGGGCTCAAACTTTGCCAGCAGCACAAAAATGAAATGCTTCAAGTGACAGATGTCATCTTTTCTCAGACCTCACTTCAATTTGTCTTAATTCTAGGTTGCGAGTTGAAGAGCTCAGCTCCTCACCACCAATAATTACAGTTCTCAGGCACTCTGTATTCCCTATTTAGGTTTATTTGCCACCCAATTAATAATCCATTAAACTTCTCTCCTGCTACACTTCAAACCTCAAATCACTTCACTCTAGCCATTTATCTGACACAGTTTGTGCCCAATTCTTCAGTGTCCCATGTCTACTTTGTGCTGGTGCAAAGGGACTTTATGACAGGCTTAAATCTCCTCTGTGAATGCCAGTGATACAGAAGACCTGAGCATCAGGTGCTCAGCCAGATCTACTCTCTTTGTGTACCTCCTGCAGGGATTCCTGTTGTAGGGCCTTTCCAGAGCAGGTCAGAGTTGTGTATGGAGTGGATAAAGAGTGGGCTTGGACTATGAAGTACAGCTAGTAAATCTCACCAGACTCTGATTAAATATATATTTAACATTTTTTCTGCACTGAAGCAATTTATGGCTATGCAAAATGGCTGTGTACTATGAACTTTTTTAAAAGGACAGCTTTCTGCACTCACTTTACATCATTGTAAACGCCTGCATACAGTGCAAGCCAATGGAGTGTCTAACACTAACCCCTCATCATGCTCATGCTAACCAAGCAAATAAAGGAGCTACTGACTCTTTACCATACTGTACCATGGAAAGAAAATGCTTTATTAAGAAATTAGAGCTTGCCCACTAGGATTTACTAGCTCTTTAACTTCAGTTAGCAGAATTGGTTTCCTAATACATATCTGAAAACACATATGTAGTTAGATTGAAATGTTTTTCTTGTATAGGCAATCCTGCTGCAGTGTTAGGAAGTATAAACACAGCAAATTTTGTTTTGCTTGTTTCCATTTTACTGTGTTTTTCATACTTCAGTGTCACTTAATCTGTATTTACATAATGGGTGTTTTCAATTTCTTTATCTCAGGAATTTTTAATACATCTATCCATTATCCATATCAAATTGCAAAGTAGCTGTATATTAATTCTCTGAAATAAAGTAAGCTGTATTTATACTTTTGACCTGTACTGTAGTATGCTATGTTAGGGTTTACTGAATTATTTAAATGTAATGCGTAACTAATGTCTGACATATCCTGGAAAGCAGCATAATAATGATTTTCAATTGCACAAACAGAAAAACTCAAGCATTTATAAAAGATTTCAGAGTGAAAAGTCTGATTGAAATTGCATAGTATTTCAGAATGCTAGCTAATAGAGAAGGGAAACTTATCATATATCAGAGGTCTTCTACCTTAAGTTAGCTCTGATTTTGACATCTGAGTAAACTGGAGTTTTAGGGCAACACCAGACCCGTGTAATGCACAGATGACTCTGAAATCAATAGAGCTGCATGCTCCTTCCTGAGAACAGTAATTTGAAGTACTGTGTCATGTTTCTGGTCAGGCTGTTTGGTACTTCGTATTGTAATTAAACAAAAGGAGTATTTTCTTCTGCATTTCACATTACAAATCTAAACTAATATAATTCAGATTTTGCTCCATATATACAAATTCAGTTAACATCAGTGGAAGATATTTACCTTTCCTGTTTGCTGAAGTAAAGAGGAAGGTGATGCCAGTCTGTAAATGGATTGCAGTAGGAAGATTTATCTGGCTTGTTTTAGTTTTTTGTGGTGACTGTGATGTATTAACTCTTTCTAGAGCTCCTAAAGCGGTTAGAAGCCCTGTGCGTGCTTGTGTTTTGAAACTTTTTTCCTGGAGCAATTTAAGAATTTCTTACACAGCCTAACGCCTAGAACAACTTTTTACCATGCTTTAGACAGCCAGTAAGGATGCTATCAAACAATATTTAAAACTTCTTTAAAAAGCCTGTTGGAAGAGGAGGGGTAAAATTTCAGATATCCAATTGACTGTGAATGGGACATACATTCCTTGGTATCAGTGTCTCTTTTTAATATGCGTCTTAGCACTTTTACTTAACGGAGTTAGTTAGGGTGGATCTATATTGACAGTGGCAAATTCGCTGCCATCAATCTAGATTTCCTGGATCAACTGAGGGGTCTCTGAAGACCTGCTCAGTGGATCAGGAAGTTGATCGAGTAACTCCACTCCCTCAGGTTGAATAGTGCTGAGTTGAAGGGAGGGCATTAGGTGGTTGAAGGGAGATACACAGGTTATTTTAAGTAATTTGCATATCTCCATTCAGCTGCTGCTGAAAACCACAATATGTGCAGGCCAGGGCTTAGATAATTTTGAAAATTTTATTCTGGGTCCTTGTCTATGAATGAACCTTCATGGTGTGAAAGGTCCATCCTGTCATGTGAGAGAATCACATGTGTTATATTTTTCTGGTATGAGGATTAACAGCACTGACAATTAAATAATTAAATAACAATCAGCACTGCTCATAATCCATTAAATCCAGTCAGATGAGTGGGGGACATAATGACTGCCAACTGTGAGGAATGACCCAGCCACTTTCAATCCCCTGCACCTGAGCACAGAAGAATCTCTGGTTGTGGGGCACAAGGCCCCATGCTATCCTTCTTCCCAGCTATACAGACTAGTGAGAGGCACTTAGAGACTTAACAACCAAGAACTAATTAACAATGAGGCCATCTCAACTCCAGAGCCCCAGAGAAGTCAGCCTCATTCCCAGTGTGACCTTTGGGTGGCAATGCTGTTTTGTCCTACAGTCCCTACTCCAGGTAGCAGCCAAGAAAGATATTCTAGCACACGTGTTGGACAAACAGTAGCTCAAAGGACCTGGCTGGTGAAGAAAGTTACGTTAAGAGTGAAACAAACAAGGAGTCCTATGGCACTTAAAGACTAACAAATTTACTTATTGCATGAGCTTTCATGGGAGAAAACCCCACTTCATCAGATGCTTTGAAGATGGGGGAGCTTACAGAATGGGAGGAAATAAATGCAGGAAGTGTAAGTCATGGAAACAGGTCATACTGTGACAGCAAATCAGAACAGTGGTAAAGATTCAAACACTGGGGAACAGCATACAGAGGAAGATAAGGTCAGATCACCTGTTGTAATAAGAAATATCCAATGTCTCTAGTAGGTCCTGAAGCAATTCAGCCAAATAAATTCAATCTCAACTGCTTGTTTTTGAAGCCTGGATTTGGTATGCATCAATTAATGATTTGCTAATCACGGTGCTCAGACAGATGGATACCAAATCAAGGTTTCAAAGAGAATTTGCTGAGATCGAATTTATTTGTAAATTTCATTGCATTGCTTCAGGACATAATAGAGACATTGGAGTTTTCTCTCATTACAACAGGTGATCTGAACTCATCTTCCTCTGTATGCTTTCACCAGTGTTTGGATCTTTACAACTGTTTTGATCTGATGTTACAGTGTAACCTGTCCCCATGACTTACAGTTCCCTGCATTTATTTCCTCCTATTCTGTATGTTCCCCCATCTTCAAAACATCTGATTAAGTGGGATTTTCTCCCATGGAAGCTGTTGCACAAAATAAATTTGTTAGTCTTTAAGTGCCACAGGATTCCTCGTTTGTTTTAGTGAACTAGACTAACATGGCTACTGCTTTGAAACTATGTTGAATGGCAGCAGTAAGCCTCAGGTTCCTTTTTGCAGTGGGTTGGGGGAGCATGTATCTTAAATGAGCACAGAGTGCTATGATGTGAAACAGAATTTTAAAAGGGTAATTGAGATACAAAACAAGAGCCCTCAAGTTTTGTACATAGCTGAAGTCTGTACAACCGCATTAAATTATCATCTTCAACATACTTGTCTGCTTTCCTCCTTTCCCTCCTACTATTTGTTACATTCATTGGTGCATCTTGTCTTTTATCACATTGTGTAGCTCTTCAAGGCATAGTTTATGTCTTTGTACAGCACATGCCATAACAGGGTCATAAGACCAATTGTGGCTTTGGGCACTGCTATAGTAAAATGATAAATTACAGTTAAGAAGTCAAAGACATTAATGTTGCAAAGTCAAGCACTACCCAATTAAGGCTGCCTGAGCAACAGTAATGCAGTCCCTTTTGCATCAAGTATCATAGTGTCTTTAATTGTATAGTATTTTAATGCAATTTCCTGTTTTTAAAAATTGGGGGTAAAAATAACTCCATCATGTGAAACCATATGCACCCCCTACATGGGTTATCACCAGACCGGGGATCAACAGATCTACAACACAGACCTCCACTACTTGAGCCAACAGAGTAATTGATGAAGTGGGATTTTCTCCCATGAAAGCTCAAGTGATAAATACATTTATTAGTGTTTAAAAGTGCTACAAGACTCCTTGTTTGTTTTGGGAACAGTAGTAAGCTATTAACATCTATGTGTTCTGTCACCGGAATAGGATATTGACATGGACTTTGTCACTGGCTTTTATAACTATTTACTAGGCAGCAAAGGAAAGCTGGGACTCAGAAATAATGCATTCTGTATCATATTCTGTAGTGAAATGTGTTCTAGAAGATACAGACCCATATAATAAAAACAAAACAAAAAAAAATGAAATGTCACCTTTCATCCATGGGTATGAAAGGAAAATTCCACTTCCTGCAAGTAGCACAAGCAGCTGAAAAGTGCACAACTTTCTTTCAGTTCTTCAAGTGACAGACTTGCAGGAAATAATATGTTGTAATGGAGATATCCTTGTTTCCCTGCAGAATTAGGCTGATTCTGCAAATCATCCCTGTCGCTAGCCCTGTTTATAACCCATCGGCTGTGTGTTAGGCGTTCAGTTTGTGTTTAATTCTAATAGTCTGCGATAATCATTATTGACTATACAACATTTACTTAACAGTAATTAAATTTGCTAACTTCATTTTCACAAAAGCATTATGAGTTTAATTTAACATGACTTATAGAGATTCATCAGTCTAGATGCATTTCTCACAGCTTTCTTTTACTAGTTGGAATATGAATAGAGGACAAATAATGTTGAGTCTTGGATGTTGCTGCTTGTTATTCATTTAAAACAATTCTGCCAACATTAATAACCATGTGCTGTGGTGTTTAATCTTCTAGAAACTAACTCACTAGTTTGTTGTAATCCAACATAAATAAGTCTTCCATGCTTTTTGGCCTGAACTTGAAGTGCCTACAGCTGTGATGTACATTTCAAACAGAAATAAATATAATAAATGTCAACAGCAGTTTCAGTCAGAGTTATGTTCTCCTTCCTCTAAGATCATGGCACGTGTTTTTCCACAGTAACTGATTTTAAAATTCTCTTTGTGATCAGCAAAACTGACTGCAGTGCATGAGTGGTCTGATATAAGCAATTTTGAAAAATCTAAGATATATCTTGGACTCAGATTTGTATGCAACAGTTCTTTTATGGCAGCAGCTTTACCCCTTTGTCCTCATTTGTTTGAGAGGTATTATTTACTTCTCTTATATCTTAAATTGATCAGGGTAATTAATAGTGAATTCAGTATATAAACCTGAAGAACTATCTTTATATGCAGTACTAACAGAAAGAGACCAAATCCAGTCCCCCAAAACAGACTTCAGATTTTAACAAGTAATGTACATCACAGACCTGGATTCATCTCCATTGCTACACAAAGTTGAAAGTTATACCTTCTGTTCCAGGGAGGTTGCATCCTCCAAAGGATATTTATAATTGGGGAGGTGTTTGCACTGCTGACTTCCCTCGGGGTTTCTGCTTTAGAACACAGTCAGGATTCCAGCAGATGCTCCTAGGTGAATACTGAACCAGGGCACCCATAGCCTTGCTACTTGTCCAGTAGTACCTGCTTTTGGAGATGTGTGGTCCCACCCATTTAAGGTAAATTTTTTCTTGTCTTGTGCTCTAGATTACTTTTTTTTTTTCTGTAGGCATGCTGAAATGTGCCCAAGTTCATGCCTGCATTTTTCCATTTGCTGCTTCCCTTGTGAGGAGAAGCACTATCTCCTATACTAGGGTGGAGTCTCTTCTTCTACTGAAAGCCTTCTGGTGGCTTGTGCCTCCCCCACCCTCTCTAGCAAAGGAGAGGTTTTAGTAGGCCTGGAGTAGCCTTTAATCGGGCACAGGTGCCTCTAGTTGACATGCAGTGACCTGCCAGCCCAGCAGCCTGCCGGGGCCTGACAGTGGCGCCCTCTACTTCCAGCAGGAGTCAGCCCAGTGGCTGGGCAGGGAGGAGACAAGCCACACACCCAGGGCATAGTTGTCCCCGGGGCCTGGTGTGCACCCAGGGCGCAGTGGCCCAGAACCCCCACCCAGTGCCATGGACGCCATGAGTCTCATCCACCTCCCCTGCTCACACCTGGTCAGAGGGGAGCTGCCCGAGGGCTGGGGCCGCAGGATCCCACTGAAGCAGGCAGCCCTGGCCGGTGCCCTGAGCCTCAAGACCCCACCTTCCAGGGGGTGACCCTCCACATGCACTTCTGCCTTCGCCGGGGCTCCAGTAGGCACCAGCATCTCATCAGGCCCAGCTATAGCAGGTATGGATTCCTTGCACCGCTGCCGGCTGTCTGTCTGTCCAGCTGGCCTGGACCCCCTGGTAATGCTGAATGGAGCCCGGGCACTCCCTTTCCCCAGTGATCCCTGCCTACTCACCACCAACCCATGCCCACCCACTGGCTACCTTCTTATCTAGCTGGCTGCCTATTGCCTTATCCCTCTACTGTGTCCCCTGAAGGGGGTGGAGTGAAGATGGGGGTTAGGAGGGCTGGAGTGGGGCTTGGGGGCAGGGAGCTTACAGAACAGGGATGGGGGCAAGGAGGACATGGGGAAAGAGGGGTCTAATGTGGGCACTAGTGGACAAGGTTGGGGTGGTGATGTGGATTTGAGGCTGTGCTTTATTTGTGAAGAAAGAGTTGGTGAGGCTCAAAAATGCCTACCTGATCCAGGGTCGATGCATGCATGAAGGGGGCCTGGAGATTAGGAGGGTTCCAGGGTCTGCCTAATTATACCTTTACTACTGCTTACCCGGCAAGCAGCATAGCACTGATTCGATGGAAAGGCATTTCTCATTGAATTAGCACTGCGGGGACCATGGAGTGAGTAGGTGTTAGGCAGTCAAAGCAAAATACTCAAAGTATTTTAAGTACTTTATATATCGCTCTTTATCTACTGCTGAAATCCCCCCTCAGTGTAGACAAGCCCTAACACAACAGAAGTTTAAATTCATACCTATTTTTGTGCTGGTATTACTTTCCACTGTAGACAAACCCTAATGTGTTTATACTGGATATAAAATCATTCTGGTTACAATTCTTTAAAATATCCTTGTGTAGTGAAATGTGAAGAAGGGCTTTATATAGGCACACAACCTTGTCTCTTTGACCAATAGAAGTTGGTCTAATAAAAATATTACCTCATCCTTCTTGTTTCTCATTCTGTAGAAATGACGTTGTAGGGCTTTGTGTTTGTCAGTGACTGCAGATCAAATGCTCCAAATTTACAAGTAAAAAGATTTTGTTTTCTTAATGGCCAGCTGTATAACCTCAATCTGGAATCTGAGAGTCAACCTAAATTATTTCTTTCCCATGCCATCATCACCAGTGATAAAGATTCCAGACATCTGTGCAACTGCCCTTTGTCTTCAGTAGAAGGAAAGGTGTGTTTGTAACTCATGTTAGCTAATGTGATAACTAAGAGGAGGTAAAAAGTCTAGTGAAGACAAGGCAGTTTGATTTAACATGTTAGCAAATCCAGATAAGCACTAGTCTCTCCCAAAATCTTTAACTCATGAAAACTAAAATCTGCTTCATCTTCATTAGGATTATATCTCCTTTTAGTTAACGTGAATTAAGAACTCACATTTTTCCCTAGTGAAGACTTTAAATTATCTTCTGTTACACCTAGGCCATCTATAGCCAATGAGATTGCAGAGGGATAGCCCATCGATTGTGCACTTGGAGGATAATTAATTCCCTCAATGATCCATAAACCAGAATAGACTGCAGCTGACTGGGACAATTTTGCTGATTCTGCAGTGGTAACAGGAGCAGAGAGTGGTAAAAACCTGTTATCAGAAAATAAACAGTTGGAAACTAAGAATGGACAGGATGATAATCCTGCCGTGACATATGCCTCAGGTAACCCCACTGACTGAACCACGATGTATATCTGCTGAATAAAAGGTGGTTGCCATTTGTCACCATTACTTTTCTGACAATTGCCATGGCTAAAATGATTGCTGTTAGTCAGGTTCTAGTACTGTTTGGCAGACCTGTATGGACCGGACATGGATAATAAAACTGTGCTATGTGTTATCTGTCATTGTCCTCTACCAGATAGGGACTAGTCACAGAGTTTTCTGAGACAGAGCAGATTAATTCATTATAAGCACCATTACTACTCTGCTGGGTATGTCTGAGGGTCCTTTAAATAACATTTTATATGCACTGTCACCTAGTGGCTGAACAACATAATACAGATTAGCATTTTGTTATATTTCCTTCCTTATGTTCTATGTCAGGCCTCGACAAATCTATGCTTCTGGTAGCCATGGTGACCAGTTTTAGTAGCCTGTTGCCTTGCTCTGCTATAGAAATGTAATGGAGGAGCACCCTCTTGTGACCTAAAGTAAAATTGTTGTTGACTGACTAAGTCAATTTTGTCCCCCTCTGTCTTATGTTCCTACCATTTACAGTATTTACACTATCACACCATCACTGTAGTTCTGTATGGATCAGTTTAAATGGCTCTGCAGCATTCTGGTTTTCTAATACTGATACATGACCTGAATGTGTAACAAATTGTTTATCTGGCTGTTCATTAGTTACAATGACTGGCTGTGTTTGATTTGGAGTCCTTGGCTCTGTCTACACTAGCAAATTAGTCCAGGCTAAGCAAACTTAGTCTGGACTAATCTGAACAATGTCTACACTAGCCTTTGGCTAGTTCACTCTAAAAAATATTTTACTTCAAACTTGTTAGTTCAAACTAACCTACTCTGGCTAGTTCAGACTAGCATGATGTAGTCATGCTAGTTTGAACTAGAAAAGTTCAAACCAGCGGTTAGTTCGAACTAACCAGTTGTTTTTTATTTCGTTTTTTTTTTAATTTGAACTATCTTTTAGTTTGAACTACCTGGCTTTTTAGTTCACACTAAAAAGTTAGTGTGAACTAAAAAAAATGTGGTTAGCAAGTTCGAACTAAGCTTTTAGTTGTAGATATAGCCCTTGTTTCTTATTCTGCATCTGCCATCTATAGTGTTTGCTCTTTTAATTGACCTTTCTGACAAACAAATAAAATGTTGATGGTTGCTGAGAACGCTCAACTATTGGTCTTAGTCACATTTGACCTACTCACTCAATTTTCTTCTTCACAAAAGCGGCAGTTGTCCATCCTTTTTCTCTATCCAATTTGACATGAACATGGCCCCACCAGGTTCCTAGATCCAGCATTTCTTTAACTGAGTGGCATCAGTTATATATCTTAACAACTGCTTTGATTTGCTGTCACAGTGTGACCTGATCCTATGACTTACACTTCCCTGCATTTATTTTCCTCTCATTCTGTAAGTTCCTCCATCTTCAAAAAGTGGGATTTTCTCCCACAAAAGGTCATGCAGTTAATAAATTTGTTAGTCTCTAAGTGCCACAGGACTCCTTGCTTGTTTTTATCATTCATATAAGCACTCATAAGATCTTTTAGTCTTTTTTATCTTATTGGGCTGTTCTCTTCATGTCTGGCCATTCTGGAGATAACAAACTTGGTACAGTAGTTCTCAGTTGTCTTTCCATCAGAAATTGCACTGGACTATATCCAGGAGCCATTATTGGTGTTTATTGGTAACTCAGAACAGATTTCTCAAGCTTCCCATTTGCTTGTTAGTAATGCAGATTCCTAATAATGTGATGAAAATCATATTTCATGTAGAATGGTTCTGATGCTATGAATTGTGGTCCATTGTCCATCTCTAGGTGTTCTGAAATACTGAAGTGGACAAGAATGCACATCAGTTTCATAATAACAAGGCAATGCATAATGTCTTTAAGCACATTATTTCTATATACTTGGAAAAATCACCCACTTGTTACCCTAAAATTTTGGATCCACAAAATCCTATACTGACTTGGCTATACTAATGAACCAATCCCAAGCCTTACTTTGTTATTCTTCAAAAGTGCTACAAAACTCCTTTTTTGTTTTTCTGTAAACAGGTAACCAAAAGTCATCTGCCCCAGGGGATGTACAAGGGTTTCTCAGGGTTTCCATTTAAATCATTGAAAATCTCCCTAAACCTGCCTGCTGCAGTATACTCTTAAGAGGACACACATATAGCCCTCTCTTCAAAGGACTAACACTTAAACAGTAAATCAATAGAGAACATAACGAATTAATCAAATAAGCCATAAAACTATCATACAATACCCCCAGCACAATGAACTCTTCAGATATGTTAGTGTATTATGAATATTTAGTTGTGGCAAGGCATAATAAACTTAACAGTGTTGCAACATCTAAAAAAAAGCCTGCATACATATGTCTAAAGCCCTAGTAAAATGTTACATCAGAATACCAAACTTACAGTAATATAACATGTAATTCCTTATACACATGTATACAGTGACATTGCACTACAACACTTAGTAATATTACTGCAAACTAACTAACATTCTACAAATATTGATTGGGCACTCATATAACGGTCGTGGTCAGAGATCATTCAAGCACAGGCATCCGGCTTTATTTACAATCATATACATGCATTTCTTATATTTTTAGAGTTATACTTAATCTCCTTCTTAAATCCCTCTGACCTGTCTATGGGTCTTTCTGCTCTGTCAATCTTGCTGCTGCTGCTACCACTTGTACAGTTCCTGCCACCAATGTTATTTGTCCACTTTTCCTTTTGCCAAGGTCTCCTTCTCTAATAATGATCACCCACATTCAGACCTGTCAACTCTTTGCCTTTATATAGGATTTTCTGACCTTTTCTTATTGGTAGCTTTCTCAATGTCAATCAACACGATCTTTCCCACCTATCATTTTAACCAATCAATTGCCCAATCTGCTTTAGTTGTTTACTTCTTATCTTGGAGCTCTTTCAGAGTCTCATTCAAGTTGATATCATTTTCAACCAATCAGTTATCCCATATGTTAATTAGCTTCATTTCTTTACTTCAAACTTTGGATCTTCTTTCCTTCTTACTTACCACTCCTTGCAGTTATTAGGTGTGACCTTTATTTCAGCCTAGCTTATTTTTCTGATATTTTTCAGTTTCTCAGTATTGCCATTTTCTTTTTCTTTCTTTCTTTCTAGTGATGACATCATCAGCCACCATTTTGGATTTCTACCTACACTTATTCTAAACTATAATTAAAGATAGCTTAGATGAAGTTTAGGTAGACATTCAAAATGGTGGTTAAGCATCAGAAGCCCTAAACTTGAAATTAACTCTGTTTCTAGTCATGCCTCATTATTATGATTGTGTCACTTTCTTTTGTTATTTAAATCAGAACAGATAGAAATCTATAGTGTTTCCTCTCCCTGTTTTTCAGCTATATGGCAAAATGCTGTCTCTGGTGCTGGTCTCATGGACTAGAGCAGCTTTAAAAATCTCTTGTATCACACTGAGAGTGGGTAATGATGTCCTCTCAATTAAAAAAAAATATGCTCCTTGTCTCTCCCAAGATATCTTCAGTAGGGACTGTATTGTCTCTTAAATTGATTTGTACTACATCTCTGTTCAAAAGATTGATGTTATCAAATCTTCCACTGAGTTCATCCATCCTTCTCACTAGGCCCATCATGTTGCCCAGGGCTTAATTATAATTTGGGAGGCCCTGGAACACTCCTGCATGGGTGGGCCTCCCCCTGGACCCTAGCTCCTGCCCCCCCACATGCCAGTGCCCCGCCCCCTGCCCCCAACCCTCCCCAACACAAGCTGGGCCACCCCCCCCACTTACCAGTGGTGGTGCGGCTGGGGAGGTGGGGGCTGTAGGCCCCGGGTCGGGCTGGCAGCATGGCTGGGGAGGAGGCTGCAGGCCCGAGGTTGGGGCGGGGCATGGAAGGGGAGGGGTTTGGGGCAGGGCTTGAGCCCCCCCAGCAATGCCACTGGCTCCTGCACCTGTCCCTGAGAATGTGGCAGAATGCTGCTCCTGGGCCTGCTATTTTTAAGGGCCCAGCATTCAGACCCCTAAAAACAGAACATGGAACCAGAACGCTGCATTCCAGGGCCTGCTATTTTTAAATGGTGGGTCCCGGAACGCGGTGTTCTAGCTCCATTTTCTATTTTTAGGGGCCCTGGAATGCTGAGCCCCTAAAATAGTGGGACCTGGAACAGCATTCTGCCATGTTCCCGTTTACTTTAATCCCTGACGTTGCCACACTGTGACAGAAAAGGCTTTTGGTCTTTGATCAATTAATAGCAGCACTTTGAGTGCATAGCTTTTGTCTTCATACTTTTTCTGTAATAAACTTACTCATGTATTTCAGAATACCTCCAGAGCTACCCAAAGCTATATCAGATGACTTCAGCTCTGGGGAGGATGTTGAACATGATTGTAAGCCCCTTCTGAGATGAGGTCAACTCCTGAGTTATTTTTTAAGAACATCAATAGTCTTGTCATGAATATTTGGTTTTTATATCCCAGGCAGGCTCCATGTCATTAATGGGTCTTAATTGTCTCTGATACTAGACAATTCCCTGTCTGTTTTGGTGTAGCAGACAGCTGCAAAATGTCCATATTTTATGCATGTATTACACCATGCACCTCTGAACAGACATGCATCATGTCTTGAGATATGACTTTTATCATACCTTCTGTAGTCAAAGCTTTGACCCTCTTAGCCTGGGCATTTTCTCTACTTACCTCAGGGATTTTCTGGTAATAAATTTTAAGACTCATGTATCTGTTAAGAATTTCCAGAGGGGTTTCTAATCTAGTTTCAGTTTCTTAAGTGCTCAGTTTTGCAGTTTCACCATTTCAGAAAGTTGCTACTTGAACAGCTGTGGCAAGAGTTAAATCTCTCCTCAACTCTAGCAGCTATAAAAGGTTTTTAGTTGTTGACCCAATAACCAGCTCGTCTGGCATTTACATGTTTTGCATTCCCAAAATTACAGTTTTCAGCTAAACCACGAGACCTATACTGGCAACATTTACGTTAAAGCAATGTGTGCAGAGCTCTTATAAAATATTCAACATCTTCCCCTTGTTCTTCAATTTTCTGGGAAAACATGCTCTTTCATAAACCAGTTTTCGCTGAGGAGTGAAGTATGTATCAGATTTCGCCAGAATCCTTTCATGGTCATATTTGTGACTGTAGATATACTCTGTTTGCTTCCACATAGCATAAATTAAAGACGATAGCAGTATATCTTCAGTTTCTTTATGCAGCTTCACAGCAATGTAAAATCTTGTTTTCAGACAGCCCATTCAGATGGTTTGTCAAAACTGAGTCCCTCTGGAGTGATGTTAATGAGATCTTGCAATTTTTGTTTCATTGTTCCTTCTATTTGTGTTCTTTGCTTACTGCTCACATCACATTATGTTCTTCTGTATCATATATGGATTGGCCACAGAGCTTGCATGTACACACCAAATGTGTTTATCATAAGATCCTTTAATGCTCTGTCAGGTATGGCTGAGGTTGATTTAAATAAGGTATTTTTACATACAGAGCCCTCTAGTGGCTGAGCAGTATAATACAAATTACACTACATTAAACTATCTAATGCAAAAATGTGTAGTATAGTTTGGCTAGCCGTGCTGAGAGAAGAATTCTGTCCACAGCTCAGGAAAACCACATGACACCTATACTGGCAACATTTATGTTAAAGCAATATCATCAGTGGCATAGAAGGGATAGGTAAAAGGTTAAGACCAATAGAGAAATAGAGAAATTCTAATATCTTCATAAGAAATAATACTACTACTTCATAGTGCTTTACATGTTCAAAGCACTATGCTAAATCTCTTTAATTTCATGTCGAAGAGAAATAAAATGATAAAACAATCCCTTTAAAGAACAATTGAGGAGGAGCACTTGATAAATTAAACTTCAGACGTGGACATTTGATTGCATTTATCTCTCATTGTCTGTACCAGTGGTTCTCAACCTTTTGCAGGTTCTGACACATTTGGTGGCATGTTATGACCCTACAAGGACACACTCCCAGGCCCAATCTAGCCAGCTCCAAAGCTCTCCACGACACACTTACTACTGTGTGGCAACACAGTAATGTGTCCCAACACAGTGGTTGAAAACCACCAGTCTTTACTATGTCCACATCAATCATATATCATGTATGAGTCTTATAAAACCTCTGAGTAACCTTTCATGAAAAACATTATTTTATGAAGAAAAATTGGTAATCACTTGAGCTAGTTCATTTGATTAATTTTGGTAGCTTGTTTCTAAAACCAACCTTGTGTTTTCTAAAACCAACTTCTTGTGATTCATTATGAAGAGATCTGCTAAATTAATTCTTATAGTAATTCCTTAGTGGCCTTTATGTCTCTACCAGAGGTGGGCAATTTAAAAAAAAATGCATATTTTCTTTAAAAATCTTTAAATTCACATTGAAATTATTTTGACCTATTTTTTCTACAAATAATTTAGAAAATATGAAAAATGAGTCATGTGACTACTCAGTTGGATATGTGTCTATGTAAATATCTTTGGCAATTTACATCCTATTGTTAGTAAAATTTTGTCATCAAACCAGAGAACAGGTTATACCACATGATTACCTTGACAAATCACATATTAGGAGTATAATTAATAAAAATAGTCAAAGAAATCAGTTTGCAAATAACCCACAGGATGTAAACATGATCTTAAATTGTCTATAAACAATTTTGAAAAAGTAGAACCTCAGAATTACAAACTGCAGTCAACCACACATCTCATCTGGAACCAGAAGTATGCAGTCAGGCCGCAACAGAGACAAAAGCAAATAATAATAATAATAATAATAATAATAATAATAATAGATAATAAATTGAAATATGATACAGTACTGTGTTGAATGTAAGCTATTAAAGAAAAGGGAAATTTCTTAAAAACTTTGATTAGTTAAGGAACCTTTTCCTTTGCCTATTTCATTTAAATTAAGATAGTTTAAAAGCAGCATTTTTCTTCTGCATAGTAAATTTTCAAAGCTGTTTTAAGTCAATGTTCAAGGGTAAACTTTTGAAAGAACAACCATAACATTTTCACAGTGTCACAAACATTTCAGCATTTGGAACAACCTCCATTCCCAAGATGTTCATAATTCTGAGGTTCTACTTTATGTCAAATATATTTCTTAAAGGTCTCTTCATAAATAATTTTCAGATAGAAGAAAGAAGGGATACAATTAACAATATGTTTTTTTGTGGATGGTTTTCCCATTCTAGTCCCATTGCTATTTTAGAACGACGGTTACTGGAAAATTAAAACTGGCAACAATGTCCACTAAACTTCCTAACTGTGTTTAGACTCAAGTTCAAAATCTCTTTTCAGATTTTACATATTTTACTTTTGTCATGTAAACAAATTCTTGTACCTGGGGAGAACAGGGAAGCTATATATATATAAAAAATTCCTCTCTCACCCCTATGGGTGGTATGTGTCATCCTCAACCTCGGGTCCTCTACCAGAGGCCTGGGAGTTTGAGGGTTCTGCGCAGTATCTTAGCTGTTCCTAGCACTGCACTCTTCTGGACAGAGAGCTCTGATGTTGTTCCTGGGATCTGTTGGAGCCACTCTCCCAGCTTAGGAGTCACAGCCCCGAGTGCTCCTACCACCACCGGGACCACTTTGGCCTTCACTTTCCACATCCGCTCTAGTTCCTCTTTCAGGCCCTGGTACTTCTCCAGCTTCTCATACTCCTTCTTCCTGATGTTGCTGTCACTTGGCACTGCTACATCTATCACCACCGCGGTCTTCTGGTCCTTGTCTATTAGCACGATGTCTGGTTGATTGGCCAGTACCTGCCTGTCTGTCTGGATCTGGAAGTCCCACAGGATCTTAGCCCTGTTATTCTCCACGATCTTCTGTGGGATCTCCCATCTGGTCTTGGGAGGGTCTAGCCCATACACTGTGCAGATGTTCCTGTACACAATGCCAGCTACTTGGTTGTGCCATTCAGTGTATGCTGTTCCTGCCTGCATCTTACATCCTGCCACTATGTGTTGGACTGTCTCTGAGGCCTCTCTGCACAGTCTGCACCTTGCGTCCTGTCTAGTGTGGTAGACCCCTGCTTCAATGGATCTGGTGCTTAGTGCCTGTTCTTGTGCTGCTAGGATCAGTGCCTCAGTGCTGTCTTTCAGTCCAGCCCTTTCCAGCCACTGGTAGGATTTCCCAATGTCAGCCACCTCTGCTATCTGTCGATGGTACATTCCATGCAGGGTCTTGTCTTGCCATGGCACTTCTTCTGCTTGATCTTCCTCCCATGTCTGCTGCTGCTGCCTGAGGCATTCTCTCAGCAGCTCATCTTTGGGTGCCATCTTACTGATGTACTCCTGGATGCTCTGGGTTTCATCCAGGACAGTGGCTTTGACACTGACCAAACCCCGCCCACCTTCTTTCCGGCTGGCGTACAGTCTCTGGGTGTTGGACTTGGGGTGGAAACCTCCGTACATTGTGAGGAGCTTCCGGGTCTTCACATCGGCAGCCTCCATGTCCTCCTTTGGCCAGCTCACTATACCGGCAGGGTATCTGATGACTGGCAGGGCATACCTGTTGATGGCGTGGATCTCGTTCTTCCCATTGAGCTGGCTCTTCAGGACCTGTCTTATCCTTTGGTGGTACTTGGAAGTTGCTGTCTTCCTTGCCTCCTCATCGTGAGTCCCATGTGACTGTGGGATGCCAAGGTACTTGTAGCTGGTCTGTATGTCTGCTATGTGGCCTGCTGGTAGTTCCACCCCATCAGTCTTGACTACCTTTCCTCTCTTTACTACCATCCGGCCACACTTCTCCAGTCCGAATGACATCCCAATATCCTCACTGTAGATCCGTGTCAGGTGGATTAGCGAGTCGATGTCTCGTTCATTCTTAGCATACAGCTTGATGTCATCCATGTAGAGGAGGTGGCTGATGGTAGTTCCACTCTTGAACTTGTATCCATATTCAGTCCTTGTGATTATCTGGCTGAGGGGGTTCAAGCCAATGCAGAACAGCAGCGGGGACAGCGCATCACCTTGGTATATGCCGCACTTGATGGCCACTTGTGCAAGCTGTCTTGAGTTGACTTCCAGCGTTGTCTTCCACAGTCCCATTGAGTTCTTGAGGAAGGTCCTTAGTGTCCTGTTGACTTTGTATAGCGCCAGACATTCACAGATCCATGTGTGCGGCATTGAGTCGTAGGCTTTCCTGTAGTCAATCCAGGCTGTGCTCAGATTGGTCTGTCTAGACCTTGAGTCTTGGGTGACTGCTCTATCTATGAGCAGCTGGTGTTTTGAGCCTCTGGTGTTGTTCCCAATGCCCTTCTGAGCTGTGCTCATGTACTGGCCCACGTGGTCCTGTAGCTTGGCGGCTATGATGCCTGATAGGACTTTCCATGTTGTGGGGAGGCAGGTTATTGGCCGGTAGTTGGATGGTGCTGTTCCCTTTTGGGAGTCTTTCATGATCAGCACTGTCCTTCCTTGTGTTAGCCAGTCTGGGTGGGAGCCTGCTGCTAGCAGCTGGTTCATCTGTGCTGCTAGGCGTTCATGCACTGCTGTTAGTTTCTTTAGCCAGTAGGTGTGGATCATGTCCGGGCCAGGTGCTGTCCAGCTCTTCATGTTCTTGACCCGCTGTTGGATGTCGGCTATTGTGATGGTGACTGGTTCCTGTTCTGGGAGATTGCTGTGGTCTGTTCTCAGGTCCTGCAGCCACTTTGCACTGGTGTTATGAGTCTTCTCTTTCTCCCAGATGTTCTTCCAGTACTGTTCAGTTTCTGCTGTTGGTGGCTCTGCTGTTATTGTGTTGTTGCACTGCAGTTGGGAGTACACCTTGGATGGTTCTTTGGAGAACAGGGCATTTATCTTTTTGGCATCTGCTTCTCTAGTGTATCTCCTTAGCCTGGTGGCCAGTGCTGTGAGCCTTTGCTTAGCAGTCTCTAGGGCTTCAGATGGAGTCAGGCCCTTGTATTTTCTCAGTAGCCGAGTCTTATCCTTAATCTCTACACCCTTCTGTAGTTCCACCAGCCGGCTAACTTCTCTCCGGGTTGCCTTGATCTTATCCTCCAACCTCATTTTCCAGGGAGGGTATGTATTGCTGTTCTTCTTGATCATGTAGCCAAGCATCTCCAGGATTACAGAGGCTGTCGCATATACCAGTTCATTGGTTTCAGTGATGGTGGTAGTAGGAATTGTCGTTAGGGCTCTATTGGCATCTTCTAGCATACTATCTGATGGTACTTCTCCCACGAGCCTTGGTAATTGGTCTCGAGGGTTGACTGTAGCTAGTTTATCCATGATCTTATGCCTCATATCAGCTGCTGTGTTCTGTAATGGAGGGGGTGGCAGTGAAGTTCCAGCTTCAGGTGGTGGCTGCACATCTAGTTGTTCTTCTGGGGCTTCTTCTTGAGTGTGGGAGGTAACATGCAGTTGGTCTATCTCCAGTTGTGAGAGCAGCTGCCTCTTTACTATGTTGAAGCGTTGGGTAACTAGCTGTTTCTCAGTTAGTGTGGATGTAGGTCTTCTGTCCATCCATAGTTCCCTCATACGTTTCATATATCCCCTCTCATTAGGTCTGCTGTTGTAGTAGCATTCCATCAATTCCAGGTTCTCTTGTCTCGTCCATGCATGGTTTGTTCCAGTAGCCCACTTATCGTCAGATTGTCCTGGTTCCCCAACATCTGGCACGGACCTTGTTAATCCGGGCGACGTCCGAGCCGGCATGACTCTCCTAGTTCGTGTCACTCTCATATTCGAGGTAGGCAAGTGAGGCGTTAGGGGGTCTTTTGCCCAAGGACCCCTACTGGGAAGGTAGATAGGAACCCACCGGGATTTGAACCCCGGTCTCCCGTATCAAAGGGTGTCGGTATTAACCACTACAGTGCTCTTAACCACTACGCTATCCAGTCACCTATATATATATATGTTCTGTAGAGGAAAAGTAGAACCAGATAATAGCAGCATGCTGCTGATGTTGTCATAGGACCAAAAAAAAAAAAAAAGGAAGAAGAAGAAAAGAGGCTGGAGCAGTGGAATCATGAGTAAGTGAATATACTTCTTGCTGAAGTTATGGTTAATAGACTCATATTCTTTGAAGTATTTTAATGCAAAAAGCTCAGCAGCAAAAATTGTTTGCAAGCAGGGATGCTAATGCAAATCCTCGGTTGGAAGAGCTATCCTCCTAGAAGGTAAACATGTTGTGATTCCATGGCTATGGAGTAAGTGCATACCAGAGAATAATAATAAATCAGTAGGGAGATAAACTGGATGATATTCTTGTCACTCTTCTAAATCATCATTTTGAGATCAAACTTCTGTGGATATCTGTGGAAGTTTTTGCTTTTGTAGTGAACTCTCTGGATTGTACGGGGAATATAGATGGCAGGGAGATCAGGCCTTACACGGTGGTTTGGATTCTTAGGGGTGTTTATGCATCAAATTCTGAAAATAGAGCATTTAAAGAATAGACTTTGCTTATGCCGACATTCGTCTTGAACAAGGCTATTTGTGTATGTAGCAAAAACTCACATGAGCCAGGGACAGAATGATCAGGCCCATGAATTTAATACTGTATTCTTATGTTATCACCACTGATAATCCAGCCTGGACACAGAGGGATGGTTCTTCTAATAGCTTGTAATCTGTCTCTGTGTGGGATGTTGGTGTAAAGAGCTTCTATGTTCATACTGGCCAGCTGGGCCATAACTAGGTGGGTGAGTGGGACAAAGCCCTGGCCACCGAATTTTAGAGGGTGCCCAGCAGCTTAAAGGGAACATTGGCAGCTCTCTAAATTAGCCCTAGTTATGGCCTGATGGGAACCATGGGAGGCCACTTCCCCAAGCACCACTTCCTAGGTGGCTTTGTCTGCGGGGCCACATTGGGAGCCACTGCCTCTGGCCTGGCCATGCTGCGGTGCTTCTGGGGCTGGACCAGCCCCGTGCCAGTGGCCTCTGTGTCCGGACAGTGGAGGAGCTGGCCAGTGGAGAAAGCGCCGTGCAGAGGGACCCTGCCGGCTGATAGAGGAAGTGCCCCACTGGGGGACCCAACCTGCTGGTAGGGAAGCCACTTGCCTGGGAGACTTGACCAGCTGGTGGGGAAGCTGCCCGCCCGGGGGACTCAGCTGGTGGGCCGGGGGACTCCAGGCAATGGCAAGGGCCGTATCCTGCTCCCCACTGATGAACGTGGCCAGATCAGGCCCTAGGCTGGATTGGGCCGGGGGGGCATGTCTGGGGCAGCTGTTCCCAGGCACCAACTTGCCTAGTTCCAGCCTTGATGGCCAGCAGGGTGTTTTCCTCCCATTCTGTAAGTTCCCCCATCTTCAAAATATCTGATGAAATGGGATTTTCTCCCACGAAAGCTCTTGTGATAAATAAATGGGTTAATCTTTAAAAGTGCCACAGGACTCCTCTGTTTAGCTGAACCAGACTAACACAACCACACCTTTGGAACATGGAAAAATAGAGGATTTTATATCATGGGATATTAGAATGTAAAATATTATTCACGGTGAGTTATGGAGGCAGAAATTGGCTTTTTATGAACAGAGGGAGCACAATAGGTGGGAAAGAGGCAAGGAGTCCTGTGGCACTTAAAGACAGATTTATTTATTGTATGAGCTTTCATGGGAGAAAGACCACTTTGTCAGACACTTTGAAGGCACTCTGACGAAGTAGGATTTTCTGTCATGAAAGCTCCGGTGATAAATAGTTGTGTTAGTCTTTAAGTGCCACAGGACTTGTTGCTTCTTTTGCTAAACTAGACTAACACGGCTGCCCCTTTGGAACTTGAATAGATGTAAAGTATTTGAATTTGAGTTCAGGATTTGATACTGTTTCTCATGAAATCTTAACTGAAAAAAATATTCAAACTGTTTTGATTTAAAACACTGTCCTAACTATTGTGCAAACAATGAGAGAAGAAAAATGGCAGTGTATCAAGTGGAGAGGAATATTTATGGGCCACAGAGATTGGTGTTGAGTCATTCCATTTAGCATCTTCCTTAATGATCTGAAAGAGAGAGTAAGCACACACTAATTGAATTTGTAGATCGTCCCATTATAAATGAGGAGGACTTGTGAATGCCTGTCAGGCCACAGAACAAAGAGTCCTTGAAAGATTATATAAACAAGTGCAAAAAATAACAAGATGTTATTGAAGTTGGAAGGCTACAAGATAATACAGATAATGAAAATTTATCCAAATATATATACTAAGTGGGAGGGAGACCGAAATACTGAAGAGACTTAAAGGGTCATGTAATGGTTACAAAAAGAAACTGCCAATGTGGTTTTCATCTGTACTTCAGAAGGCAACACATGACAAAGGACGGGGGTAATTGTTCTCCATTACAAGGCTGGGTTGCTATATCACATCACAGACTGAGGTTAAATTGGAGGGAATTCAGAGGAGAGCCATAGAAATTATCAAGGTTTCATGGTGAGTGACCCACAAGGAAAGATTAAAAGCTAAATATGAATAGTTAGCAAAGCAAAAAAAAAAAAAAAAAAAAAAAAAGATGTATGTGTTCCAATAACAATTTACAAATACCTGAGGGATGGTAGAGGAGAAGGAAATATTTATTATAATACATGATATACAGTGTGATACAGCTAAGACTAATTATATGAAATTTAAAACTGAAAAGGCATGGTGAATATGAGAAAAAATATTTCCACTAGTAAGGTGAATTGGGCTGTGGAGTGGAGCCAGTAGTCTTTCAAAAGGAGATTAGTGTAACAAAAAGTAATAAAAGACACACACAGTCCCAAATCAGAAGCAGGGTTCCATTGTAGAAGGTGAGTCAGTTGTCACCTTATCAGTTGGGGGTTTTAATACTAGACTGAACAAAACAAATTGTTAGAAAAGGTACTCTAGGAAACAATGTTGCATCAGCCTGGGTGGTGACAAATGCCTTTTCCATCTCTAACTTCTGTGAATCTGTCTTTATTTCTTTATACTAGCTAAAAGAATTCCTATTAATATACGCTAATAACATCCTTATTATGCAGCAACCATTACAGTAATTTATGATTTAAAAGATTATATTTTCAGTTGTGAAAAATCCATGCCAAATGTATGTAAAATATTTTAAAGATTCTGCCCACTGAGAGATTCTTTTCTGTCATATAAAGAGATAAAGACCTTTTTTTTTTTTAAATACAAAAAAAAAAAAAAAAATACAGTCCCTATATACACTTAACTGAAAAACAGCAAAGGAGGTTTTGCTCAAAGTGCCTGGGGAAAAACCCCCCCAAAAAAACAGCTTTTGGCAGAAACCATCTTTGGGAAATGAGTGTTGTACGGGTGAATGTTTTGAAACTTTGTGAGGATGTGAAACACAAACTATGCTGCAGCCAACTTTAGCAGTCACTGTTGGCTGTCCATGAAAACCCCAATGGTCATTCTAGACAGAGCTGAATCTAATTTTTTGGATAAATAGTTGATTCTTCAGAAAATGTACTTTTGACTATATAACTTTGAACCCAGTAGCTAGCTGTGATTTGGAAGACTTGATAGTTCACCAATATGCCTGATATAGAACAGGGAGCTGACTCTGAGTATTCTGGGGTGAGTTGCTCTCACATTCAGATTAAGGGTCCTCAAGGCCCAAGACTGCCCCCTCCTACTCTGGGGTACCCCTCCTGCCTGCCCACATTTCGCCTGGGGCCTTGCAACCCCCCGCCACCGTGGGGCCTGACAGAGGCCATGTTCCAGCCCTGTCCCTGAGCTGGATGGCTAGCCGGCCCTGTTTGCTCCACTCTAGGGGTGAGACAGAGCCAGGCCAGGGGGTGGTAGGCCAAGCTGGGGCTGGCTGACATGCGGTGCAGGTCCAATATTGTCTTTCAGGGCCATGGCCCTGGAGGCCCAAACTGGAGGCCATAATGAGCCCCAGCCAGCCCTGACAGAGGCCCGGCCCCACCCCTGGCATGGAGCAGAGTGAAGAAGGCTGGTCTGCCCTGCCCGCAGGGGTGGGCTGGCTGGCTCAGGGGTGGGGTGGGAACACCTCTGGCTCAGGCCCTCTCCTTCCCTCCCCACAGCTCTGGCGAGGCAGGTAGGGGGATATGGCAGAGCCCATCGGGGCTAGAGCCTTGGGGTCCCCCTTTCAGACCAGGGTCCTGGGCTCCAGCCCCAATAGCCCCTTTGTTAATTCAGCCCTGGTTGCACTCACTATCTGTTGAAGCTTTTTCACTTTGTATGAAATAACTGGATAGTTACTGGGCCAGAGAGACAGTGACTGTAAAAATGACTGCCTATGTCAGTGATTAAAGCACACTCTTGGGAGGAGAGAACCTAAATTTAAATACCACTTCAGGCACAGTGGAGAGTTGAATCTGAGTGTCCCACATCCTAATGACTGCTGTAAAACTTAGGAGGAGGGAACGTCTGTCTCCTCCTCTGGCAGCTTCTATGACTTCAGTCCATTAAAGATGCCTGGAGCCTGGCATGTTGGGTGCCTTCCCCACTGCCCAGCTTGCTTGCTGGGAGCCCGGCGTTCAGACTGCCTTCCCCTACAACCCAGCTAAGGCTGGGGAAGCCTAGCATGGGGGGTCCCTTCCACCACCCACCCCTCCCTGGCCAGGGTGCTGAACTCTGGCCCGCCCTTCCAGGGTGCTATGCATCCTGGGAGGAAGGCCTAACCAGGATTCAAATCGATATAACTGTTATATCAATATAACACATCCATACGGTGTTATATCAATATAACAGTTTTGATTGACTGTCACATCAATATAAAAATGGTTTATTATAGCAATATGACTTTCCTTATAGCGAAATGATGGAGGTTGTCATTTTGCTGTAAGGAAATGTCGTGTGGACCTAACCATTTTTAAACCAAAATAACCAGCGTTATTTTGATTTAAAAACTGCATGTGGACATACCCTATATGGCACACATTCATATATGCTTCCATAGTATTGTGCTAATGATTGTCATTTAGTGGTACCATTCTTTATTGTTATATTTTAGAGTATATGGTATGAAGTTAGAGTGTGTAATCTTGATTGCAATACCTGATTACTTTTTTCCTGCTACAGAGAAGGAAAATAATTCAATAAATCAGCAATCTGGTTGAGTAAGTTATTCCAAAGCTTGAAAAGCTGTTCATCTTACTTGTATCTGTTAAGCTGATAGCTGTACCTTCTTGTGTTTCTTTTATCCATTAAAGCTTTCAGCAGACTAGTCAGCAGACATCCAAAATCAGAGATTATAATGAGATAATTATACCTCTAGTGCATCTGAGGTTATGCCTGATATCTTCTAATGTCCAGGCTATTGTCTCGTGGTACAGTATATATAATCCCTATGGTGTCTCACTGCTTTACCTTTTTAGTGTGTTCCTTAGTCTGTCAAGAACCTGTCATAAAACATAGCAGCTGATAATACTGTTAACATGAAATTAAATAATAATAATAATATTTACAGGTTGCAAAGAAAATGAGCTTCAGTATAGAACAAACAGCCATTACTTTAATCAAATTCCAAAACACCATCCAATGCATAAACTACAACAATCTTCATGGTGGTGTTTCCTGTAATAATTCTTTCTGAAGTTAATTTTGTTTTTTAAATAAATTAATTGTATTCAAAGCACAAAAACCTGTGTCTCTGCTAGCCAGGTGTGTTTGAATGGGTGGATTTCAGTAGAACTATGTGTCTACATTTAAAATCTCATAGGTACACCAGTTTCACAGGAGCTAGCTACTCTTCAAGCTAGGCATGGGTATTCATGTTAAAAATGTTGCCGTCTTTGAATTTGCCTCTTTGGGTGAAAAAATGCAAAGATAATCATAAAAATTATATGGAACCATGATTCTCTTTGGCATTATGCTGTGAGAAATGTTATATCTCTAGGCTGATATTTTTCCTGGAATAATTGAGTAGAGCTGGGTGAATTTTTATGGACAAAGGCTATGTCTATACTGGAGGCTTAAGTCAACTTAACCTAGCTTAAGTCAATTTACACAACTCCAGGGCCAAATTTAGAATTTATTAAGTTGACTTAAGCAAGTGCTTAACTTAATAAAAACCTGCCCTGCAAATCGACTTAAACTTTTAAGTCAACTATACAGGGCAGGAAGCCCTGGGCCACGCCCCCACCCCCCGCTGGGTCCCAATCCCAACCCAACAGCAGCAGCAGGAGCCAGATCAGACCCCTAGAGCCAGATTGGGGCCCTAGAGCCAGATCGCGTCCCAGGGCAGAGGCGGGGGTGGCACCAGAGCCTGAGGTATGTCTACACTACACATATACCTAAATCAACTTAACAAGGTCAACTTTAAGTCGACTTAAAGTTGATGTTGTTAAGTCAAGCTAACTGAGCACCCCCAGTGTAGACATAGCCAAAGTGAATTTTAGGGAAAAAATGGAAATTTGGTTGACCAAAATTTTTGTGGATTTGAGATTTCAGCGAAATGTTTTGTCAAAAAAAACCAACTTTCTTTTTAACTGTAAACATAATTCATTTTGACTTTTTTTAATTCAGAAGTTTTAATTTATTGAGTTAGATTCCTAAGGGAGAGTTAGCTGCCGTTACAAACATGAGAAAGTCATGCCCTTCTACGTATCCTAGAGTAGGAATCTGTACCTTTGTCGCCCACATCCCATCTGAGTGCTTTAACCACTGGCTATTGGTATAGAGATGGTATAAGGGCACCATCATCTTCTTTTTTATCCTCAGTTTTGTGAATGATGTCTATTTATCAGTTTAAACTTTTGTTTTCAGATTTTCTTTTCCTTTTTTTAAATAGTTAAACTTGCTTGAAAATTAAGTAGTCAATTTCACATCAAGCAAAGTGTTTAATTTGACCTGAAACAATTTTTGTTCTGACTTTCAATTCATAGAATCTTTGTGGGGAAAAAGTAGTGTTGGGTTGACCTTAAATAAATGTTTTATTCTGATTTTTCTGAACTTCCAGAGAACTGAAAATTCAGTGATTTACATGAGTTTAGTGGAGATGATTGGGAACACTAGCTATTTTTCACAGTTGCCATGGTTACATATCAGATCATACCAGCCTAGCTCAATAGTCAGAAAACAAGGGCAATTTCCTACAGTGGTGATCACAGTGATTTTTTTCCTTTGGATTTATATATAGTATGATAATTCAGTGTGAAATAAATGTGCAGTATAACAATTCCATGCTAGGTTCTGGAATCAGAGCTCTGCAGGACTCAGTTACCTATGAATATGGGATTTCTTGACTAATATAGTTTTAAAAAATTGAAAAAGCCAAGCATAATACCTGTTAAACAATACTGAAACAAGAGATACCCTCATAAACTTGGAAAAGTGGGTGCTAATTCAACACCCAACATTTCAAAGAGTGGCATGGATAATATGATTCAACTACAGAGCAGCAGCGGTATATCCTTTTGAGGACAGGGCTTAGTGATCCTAATCTCCTTCCTGGGAAGCTGATGTATTTGAGAACTTGAGCGAGGCTTGAAGTTCTTTAGTGATAGCCCATAAAAACCAGTTAAATATTCCTATGGCTTTATCTCTGTTATACTGATTGTTCAATTTGCTACCACAGAATCTCAGGGATTAATGAATAGGTAAACATTTGTGGGATTCTTTTTGTTGTTGTTGTGACCTAGCACCCTGTTGTTAATATAAAACAGGGTGCTAGGTCAAAAGAAAAGTACAGTGGAGACCCATTAATATGCAACTGGTTAGCGCGCGGATCCACTTAACGCGCGCTCCGGTCATGTCCCCCAAAGGCAGCAAGTTAACACATGGGACTCAGTAACGCACGCTGCCTACAAGTGGAAGTTGGCCGGGGCAAGAAACACGTGGAGGGAGCCTTACTAGTGCTGCCTTTTTCTTTTCAGGTGCCTTGGACAGTTTTCAGGCTGGCAGGGAGCAGCAGGGATCCAGATGCGTCCCCAGCTGCTTCTGGACGAGCTGGGAAGCTTCCGTCGCGGGGGCCATCCGGATCTGCTCCCCCTCTCCCCCCCGCGGCTTGCTGGTGCGGTGGAAGCTCTTCCACTTGTCTGGCGGCAGATGGGGACGAATCTGGATACCTGCAGCCTGCCAGTGGTGGCAGAAGCTTTGCGCCATCACCAGCAGGCTGGGGGAATCTGGATCTGTCCCCAGCTGCCGGGACAAGTGGAGGAGCTGCCAGTACTGATTTGTGAGGGGGAACTGGTGTCTGCTGCGTGCGCATGTGCAGAACTTGGGGCAGCCTTGGTCCCTTTTACCTGTGGTCTGCTTAACGTGCGATCGCCGGGGCTTGTCCCCCGATGCCAGCGCATTAACGGGTCCCCACTGTAAGTCCAATATTAGCATACAAGTGGAAAGCATCTGGGAAACCTATTTGGTTTGTGTAAGATGTATGGGTATGACTTCAGTTAGAAACAACAAATATAGTAGCAGTAACTCGTCAACAATGACTGGGTTAATCAAAAGGGAATTTATGAAATACTTATTTATTTTAATCGATTAATAGCTCTTAATTACAGCATTGTTTTGCAAAAGTTCTATGGTCAGCTAAAACTTTTCCTTGGTAGTTTGTATCCTTCACATAAACTTTCAGATTTTCATGGTTTCTTCCCCGAGTGAGCGCCACATACGATTATCTGAAGAGCCAGCGTGAAATATTGGAAACAGCTGAAAGAGTAGCTGAGACCTTTATATTTTGACAAGTTCCAAAGGGGCAGCCGTGTCACCAGAGTGAACCATCCCTGGGTTTCACTGGCTGTTACTGTCCAATTTTTAAATCCTCAGCCATTTTGCCTTTATGAATTACAATGAGGTATGCAGTTATAATAAGGTATATATGTGTGCCATGCCAAGACTCTTAGCCATTGTGATGTCAGAGGTGACTCAACCAATTGTTCCCAAGATGCTCCTTGTGAACAATTGGTTGAGTCACCTCTGACATCACAATGGCCTGTCACATGGTACACTTCATATCATGCGCCCACACATATAGCAAATTGGTATAGTAGGTATTTCTGACTAATGGATATCCATAGTCCCACTGCATTACATGCAGGGTCACTAGGTGGAGTAAATGTGATATATGGCTTAAGAGGTCTCTCAAGTGCAGATGATTAAGTCATCTCATACGGACTGCAATATTATTTTAGGGCATAAAACTGCTGATCATGAGCAGGTGACAGTCTGACTAATAAGCTGTCAGGGGATCAATCAAAACATCAGACTACCCGAAGGGATAATATCATTCCTGCTTGTTCATCTTATTATTTTGTGGTGGTTATACACTTTTTGTTTGTTTGTTTGTTTGTTTGTTTGTTTGTTTGTTTGTTTGTTTGTTTGTTAGGACAGAGTTTTAATCTTTGAATCTTTGCCTATTTCAGCATATTCATTTCTAAATATTTGATAAGTGTCAGTTTTGGTAGAAATTCAATAACCATGCTCATTAATCACAGTGATCAGTCTCTAACTGTGCTTCTCTGAAAATCCCTACAAGTTTTTATTAGGTGAAGGTGAGCTTAAAAAGGTACTTAATGTAACTCTCTCTCTTGATTTATAGTGTTTCTCTCTTTTCATACCATCTTCTGCTCTCATATAATCAGATCTTACAAGTTATTCATGGTCATAGTAGGTGAATACCCTGATTCAGGGTCTTCAGGGAATGGTGTTGGTGATGCGGCAGGTAATAGTGACTCTTCTTTATGTACTGCTACTAAATTAATGCCTAGCAATGTACCAGGGGATTGCTTATCAAATGAGATAAAGCCCAAAGTCCTGACTGCTCACAGTATTGTTTTGTTAACAGTATGGGCATAAGTCTCAGGGTCTAGGTGGAAATCCAGGGTAAGTTATTACATTCTACCTACCTGAATTCCCCCAGCATTTTCCATTTTATATCATGTTCTTTAGCTCCTTATCTAAATGTTTATATAGACTTTTTTAGGCTGCATTAGCCAATTGACATTTTTCCAGTCGGGAGGTAGCTGCATTATAAAGCTGGATAAAATAAAATGTTACTGTATGGTGAGTCTAATTACCTAGCATTGTAGAGTGTTTTCAAATCCTTGAATAAAATGTGGTATAGACATGAACTATATTATTTTAAAAAATGTGTGTATTTTGCCTTTCTTGCTTTTTTTTCTTGTTTCTCAACAGTGAAAATACCTGTCAAGGTTACAAAGTGAGCTGCACTTTAGACTTTTTAGGTTCCTTCTAGTGCAACCCTTTAGGGACATGTTTCACTGCCTTCACCCGTCTCTGTATCCAGTCATGAAGCTCTGCCACTCTTAAACATGATCCCTAAACTGCAGCCCCCATATTTACAAACCATCTTCACCTGACAGGCTCTGTAAGATCTTTTCCATTGGGAACCTGTGATAGCAGCTGATGAAAGTGACTCAAAAATAGCTTGCTCAAAGAAACCATGATTTATTCACCTAGAAGTACGTAGCATGCATGCAAAGCAAAAAGGCTAAAACAATAATGACCTATATGCATATTTTTCCTTACCTAAGCCTTAATCTTTTCTTGAAAACTGTGCTAAATTTCACTCAGGACAGTTACTTCCATCTCTGCGTTGGGACTGACAGCCGACTTTGTGTCGTTTCTGTCTCTCTAAAGGTACGTCTAGACTGATGGTGGCAAAATCACTGCCATCAGCCCAGCATTCTGGGAGTGCTTAGCAGCAAGTCTGAACTTGCTACTGTGCTCCCAGAAGTCAGTGCCAGAAGTCCTGGCAGCCAGGAGATGTCAGAGAAAACCAAGTGCAAGGGATTTGTGGTGGCTTTCCCCAGTGTGTCCCGGTGGCTTAGGAAGTCACCAGCATTTGCCCAAGTGTAAAGGGGAAACATGGCCATCCCCAGGCAAGGCAATATGGTTGTACCCAGGCAAGGCAACATGGCCACCGGACACCTGTCTATCAAAGCGGAGCTCAAGCGGCAGGACAGAAAGTATAAAAGCTAGGCCAGGGAGCTCAGTCCAGCCCCGGCTGCCAAAGGGGAAAGATGGCTGTCGCCTGGCTGCTCAGCCCCGGCCATTCTTGCAGCAGAGGGAAGACTTGCCTACCCACTGGTCTCCACCCCAGTACCAGGATGCCTGCCTGGGGCCTCCCATGGCAGACAGCCCTGAGGAGGGGCCCACTTCCTTTCGGGATGACGGGCTTGGAAGACAGCAGGAATCAGGGATTCACAAGTTGTCTCTTGAAGACCCAGCCTTTCATGAGCCGACCCAGACATCGCCCTCCTGTGACTTGGTGGAACTGCCACTTGCCATGCCGGAAGCCAACCCCCCAGTGGGCCAGGACCTGGAAGAGTTGCCCCTCACCCCAGACCGCATGGAGTGCCCCGAGTTACCCCCACCAGAGGAAATGGAGGTCTCACTGGAGTTGCCTGACTTACCCCCACCAGATGAAATGGAGGGCTTCTGCTCCTTGCCCCTAAGCAACTACCCAGATGACATTGTTGAAGGGGCCAAAAAGGTACTACTGGGAGACGGGGAGGGCAGTGGCCCAGGGGAGGTACGCCCTGCACCCGCATCAGTGTGTTGCAGCCAGATCCCTGCTGACTTCGTGGTCGAACACCCAGCCTCTGTCAGGGCCCTGGGCTGGGACACAGTGGAGTAGGGTAGGCCTGTGTCCCCCTCCTCCTCTCTCCTTCACCTAGATGGTGCTACCTGAGGGAGATAAACCCCAGCATCAAAGACATGTCTGATCACTAGACTTGTCTACCATTCAACCCCAGAACTTGCGGATTGTGTGCCTTGCTTAAAGGGCTCAGGACTATTATTGAACTGCATTAACCCGGGGCTATAGACTGCTAGCCTGTCCCCCACCCCGAGGGGCTGAGATGTACTGTTCTCCCCCTTCTTTGCTGGAAGGGACCAGGCAACTGCTCACCCCTCCCTACTCACCCAGCATGATGGGAGTTGCACAGGTGTCCGGGGCAGCCCACACCAGGGATGTTGACTGCTTAGTGGCCAGAACCGAGGGAAGGGTGGAAGGGGAACTATAGGATGACTTGAGCTGTAATTCCCCAACACAACCCCCAGGAGACACCCTCCGGGTGGGTCAAGCATGGGACTCGCTTACACCAGCATGGGAGTCACTTACAGCAAGGTATTTTGCATGCATTATGTAAATGCCAGTTGACTGCCGCTGAGAAGAGCCCTAAATGTAGATAAGGACTAAGAGACAAAGCTGCAGCTGCTGTTGACATGTTGAAACTACTTCCCATTCCCTTTCTAGGTCATGTGTCCTTCAATAGTTTAGTACCTTTGATGCCAGGAGTAGACCTGGGAACAGTGCAAACTTTTCTAGTTTGGTTGGAGCCAGGTGGGGGCATACCACAATTAATAAACTTCCTCATTCCCTTACAGAACCTTATTCTGTCATTGTTTTGTTTCCTGTTTGCTTTCCCTAAACCGCCTCCCTTTATTTAACTCTATGTAGTGAGACAGGATAATATCAAACAGGTAAACAAAGGAGCATCTGATTTTTACAAAAATTAGTACACATAACTCCCTCACTCTCCCACAGGAGGAAAGTGTGTTGTATGGATCCATGTGAGAGCCTCATTATGATGTTAATTGTTGAGTAATGTCTATATGGTTGCTATTTAGCCATGGAAGCAGAGTGACACTTGACACAGAAAAGATTTTCATAGACTCTAGGGTGAGAAGGGACCAATATGATCATCCAGTCTGACTTCCTGCACAGTGCAGGCCACAAAACCTCACTGACCCACTCCTACAATGAACCTCAAACCCATAACTGAGCTATTAAAGTCCTCAAATCATGATTTAAAGACTTTAACACAGAGAATCAACCACCAAGCGTGCCATGCTCAATGCTATAGAGGAAGGCAAAAAAAAAAACAAAAAAAAAAACCCCACAACCAGCGCCCAAGCCAATCTGCCCTGCGAGAAAATTCCTTCCCGACCCCAGATATGGCGATCAGTTAAACCCTGAGCATGAGGGCAAGTCCACAATAGCCAGTCAAGAAGAACTTCTCTGTAATAACTCAGGACCCAGTCGATCAAATGCCCCTTCTCACATCCCTATCATACCCATCACCAGTAGTAAAAGACAGACAATGGCCAAGCTACACTGTCCATCATATCATTCCCTCCATAAACTTATCAAGCTTGGTTTTCAAGGCACCTAAGGTTTTTGCCCTCACCACTTCCCTTGGTAGACTATTCCAGAACTTTACTCCACTGATGGTTAGAAATCTGCGTCTAATTTCAAGTCTAAATTTTCTGAAGGACAGTTTGTATCCATTTGTTCTTGTGTCCACATTAGTGCTGTATTCAAATAATTCCTCTCCCTCCCTTGTATTGATCCCTCTAATAAAGAGCAATCATATCTCCTCTCAGCCTTCTTTTGAGAAGACTAAACAAACCAAGCTCTTTAAGTTGTCTCTCATAGGAAAGATTTTCCACTCCACGAATCATCCTTGTAGCCCTTCTTTGCACCTGTTCCAGTTTGACTTCATCTTTCTTAAACATGGGTGACCAGAACTGTACACAATACTCCAAGTAAGGTCACACCAGCTCCTTGTATAACGGTACTAACACCTCCCTATCTCTACTGGAAATACCCCTTCTGATGCACCCCAGGACCGCATTAGCTTTTTTCACTGCCACATTGCATTGCCTACTCATTGTCATTCTGTGATCAACAAGTACACCCAGGTCCTTCTCCTCCCCCATCACTTCCAGCTGATGCATTCCCAACTTATAAGAAAAATTCCTGTTATTTGTCCCTAAGTGCATGACCTTGCACTTCCCCTTGTTGAATTTCATCCTATCTCTAATGCTCCACTTTACAAGGTCATCCACATCATTGTGTATGCTATCCCAATCCTCCTCCATATTGGCAATACCTCCAAGCTTGGTGTCATCTACAAACTTAATTAGCACATTCCCACTTTTTGTGGCAAGGTCAGTAACGAAAAGGTTGAATAAGATGGGTCTCAGGACTGATCCTTGGGGAACTCCAATAGTAACCTCCTTCCAGCTAGACAGTTCACCTTTCACTATGACCCTCTGTAGTCTCCCCATAACCAATTTTTTATCCACTTTTCTATTTTCGTATTAATCCCCATCTCCTCCAATTTAACTAATAATTCCCTGTGTGGAACTGTATTAGATGCCTTGCTGAAATCTAAATAAATTAGGTCCACCACATTCCCTTTATCCAAAAACTCTGTTATCTTCCCAAAAACGGAAATTATGTTGGTCAGGCATGATGTACCTGTTGTAACGCCGTGTTGTATTTTATTAGAGTTACCAGTTTCCTCAATATCCTTAAGTACTTTCTCCTTCAAAATTTTCTCCAAGACCTTGCATACTACTGAGGTCAAACTAACAGGCCTGTAGTTACCTGGATCACTTTTACTCCCTTTCTTGAAAATAGGGACCACATTTGCAATTTTCCAGGCATAAGGTACAACCCCTGTGTTCACCAATACTTTAAAAATCCTTGATAAAGGGCTGGCAATTTCATGTGCAAGTCCCTTCAATATTCTCGGATGAAGATTATCTGGACCCCCTGATTTAGTTCCATTAAGCAGCTGAAGCTTAGCTTCCACCTCAGATATGGTAATTTCCACTTCTACATTCTCATTCCCATTAGCTGCCCTACCTCTGTTCTCAGTCTCACCATCACCCTCATTAAAGACAGAGGCAAAGTATTTGTTTAGATAGTCAGCCATGCCTAGATTATCCTTGATCTCTACCCCATCCACAGTGTATAGTAGTCCAACCTCCTCCTTCTGTGTTTTCTTTCTATTTATATGGCTGAAGAATCTTTTACTATTGGTCTTGATTCCCTTTGCAAGGTCCAACTCTGCATGGCTTTTGGCCTTCCTCACTTGATCCCTACATGCTCTGACCTCTAAAAGGTAGTCCTCATTTCCTATCCCTTCCAACTTCCACTCCTTGTAGGCCTTGTGTTTCCTCCTAATCACCTGTTTAAGATGTACATTCATCCAGCTTGTTTTAGAACCCATGACTGAATTTTTTTTCCTCTTCTTTGCAGTGCAGGCTTCAGAAAGTTCCTGCAGCTTTGTCTTGAAGCAGTTCCAAGCATCTTCAGTGTTCATATCCATGAATTCTATGGTCCAGTCCAATTCCCTTAATTTTTTGAAGTTAGCCCTTCTGAAGTCAGACTCTGGTCACAGATTTATTTTTGTTTACCCTTCCATTCAGTTTAAATTGGATTAGCTCATGATCACTAGAACCTAGGCTGTCCCCTACAACTAATTCCTCTATGAGGTCCTCACTACTGACTAATACCAAATCTAAGATCGTGTTTCCTCTTGTTGGTTTGGAAACTGCTTGATGGAGAAATTCATCTGGTATCACCTCCAAGAAAATCTGGGCCCTTTTATTACTGCTAGTGCATATCCTCCAGTCTATATCTGGGAAGTTAAAAATTTCCCATAATCACACAGTTCCCAGTAGTGTTTACTTCCTTAAAGGCCTTAAAGTGTTCTCTGTCCATCTCCAAATCAGATCCTGGCAGTCTGTAACACACCCCAAGCACTAATCCAGGAGAAACTCTAGTAGCTTTCTTCTCCAATGTGATTTTGAGCCAGACAGACTCTGTCCTGCTAATTTCATCACTCTGAATTTCTTTGCATTCTATTGCATCATTGATATACAATCCCGCACCGCCACCTTTGCCATTACACCTGTCTTTCCCAAAGAGCACATAGCCTTTAATGTCTGTACACCAGTCGTGACCACTATTCCACCATGTTTCTGTTATCCCTAGAATATCTGGTTTCAATTCCTCTGCCAGTAGTTCCAATTCCTCCATTTTATTACTTCAGCTTTTCGCATTGGTATATAATCATTTTAGCTTTTGCTGCTCGGCTTTGCTCACATTCTGTACCCGACATGGCCTTTTTTTTACTGCTGCCAACATTGCCCATCAGACCAGTATTTGTGCTTCCCTCCTTTCTAGCATCTATACTGCCTTCCACATCTTTGACTTTTCTGAATTCAGTTTCCTGCCTCTCAATGCTGGAATCAGGCGTAGAGATTGTCCGAGCATCTCCCACCATCTCCCCAAACTCCTTAGTTTAAAGCTCTCTTAATCAGTTGAACTAGCCTCCTTCCCAGAAGTCTTTTTCCCTCCCTACTCAGGTCAGGTCCATTCCTAGCAAACAATCTTCTGTCCATGAACGCCTCCCAGTGCCCATACATCCCAAAGCCCACCTTGTAACACCACTGCCTGAGCCATCTGTTAACTGCCAGAATCTTCTCACACCTGTGTTGTCCTCCTCTAGGGACAGGCAGAATCCCACTAAAGATTACCTGAGCCTCCAGCTCCTTAAAAGTCCTCCCCAGCCTGGCATAGTCTCCTTTGATACGTTCCAATGAGAATCTAGCAATATCATTCATACCCACATGAAAGACAATCAGAGGATTCTTTCCTGCTCCCATGAGGATCCTCTTCAGCCTCAAACCCACTTCATGTATCTTAGCTCCAGGCAAGCAGCACACCCTCCTGTTCTCAGGGTCACTTCTAGTTATAGGCCTGTCTGTCCTCCTCAGCAGAGAATCCCCAATCACGTACACTTGCCTTTTCCTGGAAACAGTGTGCTTCTCCAGTCTCTCCCCAGTTCTCTCGGTCTGGGAGTCTTGATGTCTACAGCTGCTGTTCCCAGTCCTCTGCATCCACTCCTGAATGCTCCCTGGGCTCTTATTTATCTTCAGAAGCTCAACTCCCCTTTGAATGGGACTAGCTGCTCTCCTCTTCTTACTGAGACTCCCACCTTCAGTGTTCCCCTGCTGGACTCCTTCATTTGCTAATTCAGCAAACCTGTTACTGAGTTCTAATTTACCTTCACTAGCTGGTCTTTTTCTCTGCCGCCTTCTCACAGTCACGTGTTTCCACTGCTCACTTTCCTCACCTAGCAGTCTCCCCTCAGAAGTGGTAGCTCCTGTTTCCATCTGCAGGTCTGAGTTTTTGTCTCCAGCCTCTCCAGTCCTCCGCTCCATCAACTGTTCAAATCTCCTTCTAAACGCAACCATAGTTGCCACCTGCATCTCCAACCCTCAGATTTTCTCCTCCAACAGCTCTATGAGGCAGCACTTCATACAAACAAAATTCTTTAGGGTTACACCCTCCAAGATAATGTACATCCCACAGCTTCCACATCCTCTCATCTTCATTGTCTCTTCTCTTTTTGGAGTGATTTCTGCTGCTACCTCAATCTCTGCCATACGTCTGCCTTTCCCCCTCCAAACTCCCCAACAAACTCCCTCTCAAACTCCCCTGTTAACAGCCCTGTTGCCTGCTCCTGGTGCTGCTGCAGCTGGTGCTGCAGCTTGCTTGAGTGGCTGCCTTTATATTACAGTGATGAGGACCAGATAAGCGTATTAAGGGCATGCATTAGAAACTAGGTCAAATTACAAAGGATGAATATAAACATGCAGCACAAGTATGTATAGGGACGAAATTAGAACGGCCAAAGCAGAATGTGAGATTAAGATAGCTAGAGATGTAAAGGATAACAAGAAAACATTATACACATACATTAGAAACAAGAGGAAGACAATTCAAAGTGTTTGAACAAACTGGTGATATGGTCTGAGGTAAATAAAATGTAATTTTATTTCAGAAGACACATGCAAAGTATTCCACTTAGGAAAAAAGAATCCATTGCACACATACAAAATGGGCAATGACTGCCTAGGGAGGAGTATCGTCGTGAACCACAAACAAAATATGAGTTGGCAGTGTAACACTATTGAAAATAAAGCAAACATCCTTATGGGATGTATTAGTAGATGTGTTGTAAGAAAGACCCAAGAAGTAATTCTTCTGCTCTACTTTGTGCTGACTGGGTCTCAGGTGGAGTATTGTGTCTAGTTCTGTGTGTCACATTTCAGGAAAGACGTGGATAAATAGAAAAGAGCTCTAGAAAAGAGAAACAAAAGTAATTCAGGTTGTAGAAAACATAATCTATGAGGGACGATTGAAAAAAACTGGGTTTCTTTAGTCTGGAGAAGAGAAGACTGAAGGAGGATATGATAACAGTTTTCAGGTACATAAAAGATTATTCCAAGGAGGAGGGAGAAAAATTGTTATTTTAACCTTTAGGGATAGAAGAAGAAGAAGCAATAGGCTGAATCTGAAGTAAAGGTTGGTTAGGTTGGAAATTAGGATAAACTTCCTAACTGTCAGAGATTTTAAAAAGCAAGTTAAACACCTCTTAGAGATGGGCTAGACGTCTCTTCCAGTCTTACGATTCTATGATTTTGTTGTTTTTGAGAAATGAATTTTTGAGGACAGTAGCATTCATATGATATGGATTGTTGTTGTTAAAGTTTTTGTATCTAGCAGTCCTTGCTGGAATTTACCCATGAAATGACACCAATTTTGGATTCTTTCCTGTTCTTAGGCTCAAGTTTTGGAGGTGAGTCTACAGGCTTTTGATTCAGTGTTGTATGACTCTAACTTCCATCACCATTTTTAAGATACTCAGTCTCAATTCTTTTTGTGCTGAAGGGGAATTTGTAGAGGGGTATTCTGTGCTACTCCTGTATAAATAATTTGAGAGCCAGCCTATATGTTTGAAGGACTTGCGCATATTTTTGAGGACCAGAAAAGATCAGCAAGGATTGTATGCTTGATTAAATGTTTTAACTACTTCATGCCTAGTCTCCTGCTCTGTCTGTGAATGGCAGCTATTGATGTGCATTTCACTGAAATCCCATGGCACTCCTGACACCTGCAGCTGTAGTGGCACATAAACACACTGATGATGTGATTGAATAGAAGTTTCAGAATATTACTTTCCAGTTTTAAATCTCTCACACATTTCAAAGCTGGATGGCAAAAGAAGACTGTGTAAATACGGATGGTCATATGAAATAATGTATTTAATACCACTGAAATTTCTGGAAATAAAATTTCCTGTGCAGAATTTCAGAGCCAACTGAAGTAGTTGACCATACAACCTACACTGTAATTAATAATAGTTGTGCCATTTATTGCTGTATAAGGCTTTGAAAATCTCAATCACTGTGTGTTTAAAATTAGGTATATGCATCAGGCAAAATTCACTATTACTTTAAGAAATGTAGGTAGTTTTGTCCCTCTCACCCATTTATTTTGCAATCCATCATCAGGATGGAAGCATGTAAATTTGTTTCTAAAATATTCCACTGTCTTTCATGTACATTACATAAACTACATTTTCAAAGCTGCCATGTGTCAGAATGTATTTCACTTAAAGCATACTGGGTACATAATTTTGAATATATTGTGTGATGCAGCTATGTTACCCTGGAGAGACTTTGACATATATAGTATATTATAGAAAGCTTTCAAGCATAGAAGACTTTAAAACGGCATTTACTTGTCACTTATTTTTTTTATTCTACATTTACTTAATCTTAAAGTCTGCCTTGCTATCCATCTCCTCATTCTTTGACCCTGTATTAAAGTTATAATGTGACATTCATCAGAGCACTGTTTTTACCGTGGTTACCTACTATGAAGTCCAGCAAAAGGTGTATCTGTGTAGTAATGTCTAAAACTCTTAACTCATATTCATTTGTGCTGGTTTTTATTACATTATATTCTACCTTTTATGATAGGCAGCTGTGAAGACTATAAATTAGCTAAAACTATTTTTAAAAAGATAAAAGCAGTTAATCATGGGGAAATGTGTAGACAACCTTAAGGGAGAAAGAGCCCCAAGAAATTAGCAGCAGGAAAAAAATCAGTATAGAGATTTTTTAAAAAGCAAATCACCATATACAGATTAAATAAGAAATCATCATATATAATCTTCTCTCAGTTAACTCCCTTCTGTAGTTTGTTGAATCCATTTGTTGCATTTTATTTTAAATTTCCATTGTAAATTCATAAGTATTTTAGTCTAGAACAGTTCAGCCATTTGTAAGGATTAGATTGGGGGATGTGTTTCACTTTGTCTGTGTAAATAAATAAACACCGTCCCTTAGCTGAAAAGATATAACAGTACTTTAGTTCATGGACCTATGGTGGGAGTGTATGAGGAGGAGAAAGTGTGATTGCCCTGTTTTCAGGAGTGTGCCTTTTGAAAATCTTCCCCAAACTCGTCCTGCAAAAATCTGTTTTCCTATGCATATTACATACTTGTTAGAATTTAGAAAGTAACTTCTCCAAAGAGTCCATCTACACTGAGCATCTGTAGTTCCTCATAGCTCCTACATGCCAACTGGATTACACACACACCATCCACGCATAAGGACTGGGGCATGCACCATCCTGCCCTGAAGAAGTTTACTAGTAATTGCTGCTCCAGCTTGCCAGAGTCACAGGGACTGCAAGCTACAGAGCTATCTCTTCAGTTCTCTCAGTACTCCCCAGGCAGCGAGAAAAAGAAGGAAGCAACCATACGGGAATGCATAAGGGTGAGAAATGGGAGTGTGTATGACAGGGGTCTCAAGCTCAAATCACCACGAGGCCTGCATGAGGACTAGTACATTAGCCTGAGGGCCGCACCACTGAAACCTTTTCATTCAACAATATTGTGGGTTGCGGCGGGTTTGGGGGCAGCCCAGGCTTTAAGCCAGCGGGGATCAGCGCTGGGCTGCGCTAAACCCTGCGGGTGCCTGCAGCCCCGCTCTGCAGGCACCAGCGGGGATCAGCGCTGGGCTGCACTAAACCCGCCAGTGCCTGCAGCCCCCCTCTGCAGGCACCAGCGGGGATCAGCGGTGGGCTGCGCTGATCCGCACCGGTGCCTGCAGCCCCCTCCCCAAATGAAATAGCATGTTCACACTGTGAACTTGCTATTTCGTTTCCCGCCTATTTCCTTATTTCTAAGTAACTTTTTGTTAATTCGGCATAAGTTATTTCGAAATAAGGTGTTATTTCAATACAAGTTGTTTTGAAATGACTTATATTGAAATAACCCCCTGTGTGTGAACACAGCCTTGGCCACAGGGACAGAAGAGTCTATAGACTCTAAAACTCAATAACCTACAGAACCTGGAATTGAACCCAAGAGTTTTGAATCTCTACATTCCTTTTCTGTTCACAAACAGCTGTGAAACTCAGTGGCAAAATTTGTGACCTCTCCACCCCCACCCCAGTTACCAGTCCACAGAGCAGATGACAGCCTGTTACTACTATCAATTACTGGGTTACTTCAGCAAACAAGGAGTCTGGTGGCACTGGGTTTCCTCAAGTGGTTGAGGTCTGTGCTGTCAGTCTTGTGGTCCACACTCAGTTGCTGGCCAAAGTGGGAAGGTCAGTATGGGTCCCCAGGATGGGATTTCTGGGGATTTATACAGTTTCACAGAACCATAGGAAATTTTATGGTAGTTTTTCTGTGGGAATAATAGTATGTGATCATGTAATTGAGGACTGTATACAAATTCATTTGCACAAGAGGACAAGTTAAAGTCACACCAGGTACCCTCAATGTTGGTATTTTCTAACAATCAGGAGTTTGAATTTTCATTTTTCACATCTTTTAATGCAGTTTTTAATGTAAATGTAAAATATGTTAGGTTTTAGTAGATCATTTGGTATTATGTCTCAAGAAATGTCACTCAAACATTAACTGACATCAGGTTATGAATACTATCTTGTATGCTTAGAACTAGCTGAAAAGCTTTCAGCTAAGGATTCTTATGACTATCAGTATTTCAGCTCGTGGAGAGGTGTCTTTGTTCATGCTGAAAGAATTTTCATTAAATGACATCTCATGAATTGTAATATCTTTATTAATGAACTGGAAGATGGGATAAGCCACACAATAATAAACTTCACAGATGGTACTCAAATGGGAAGAGTTGCGTACAGCAGTGAGGTTTCCCCAACCTGGGCAGGTGCTCCCTGTCTGAAGGAGCGCAGAGGGAATGGAGTTGCCAAGAGCCACAGCAGCTGATTACCCCAGAGACCTGAGTGATCTATGGACCTTGAGGCTGAAGAAAGGGATAGGAAATAGCCCGGAGGATGTAGAAATTGCTGTGGTGGAAGAATCAAGGAAGTGGTCAGAGTGTTTCAGATGCAACTATGCTGATTTGATAGCCAGTACCCTCCCTAAACACACTGTCAGGGCCCTAGGCAGGGATTTTGAAGAGTTGGGAAGACCTGAGGGTCTCCCTATGGTTATGAATACAAGGCAGTGCCCCACTTCTCTAACGTGACAGTAAGCCATATTATCCCACAGAGTGGGTGACTTTATTGACTTGAGCTCTTTAGACCATGCTGCCGTCTCTGAGCGGCCACTTTATGCACTCTAGTCCATAAACCTCACTGCCGCAGGGGCAAAGGCAGTGATACTGACTTGGGCCACTAGGCCACACTGCCGTAAGGTGCAGGATAGACAGACTCAACTGCAGGACCACAACACCACGTCCTTTACCCCAAAAGTTCTCATTAACCTATTCAAACCATCTCTCAATTGTCTGTGAACCTTTATGTATCTAACATTGCTTGGTGCATAAAATTTTGCAGTAAAAGTTTTGTAAGTACCTATATCCAAAGGGGTAGTCATGTTAATCTAGTTCAGTAAAACAAACAAACAAGGAGTCCTGTGGCACTTAGAGACTAACAAATTTTTATTTGTTTGTTTGTTGTTTGTTTATTAAGTACCTATGTTTCTTTTTCTCAGAATGTCTACAGCAGAACCTTAGCATCTGGATATATGAGCACCAGAATGATTCTTGAACTGTGGAAAATTAGGCATTTCTCCTCCTAAACAGTTGCAAAGGCTCAGCTGGTCGATAAGATCTAAGGTGGCGTATCAAACGAGGCCCCTCTCTGCAAGGTGACACAAAATGACATTAGTGGCAGTCCTCCCTTATGACTTTTAGACCAGTGGTTAAAGTATTTACTTGGGCTGTGAAAGACTCCCAGTAGAAGTTCCCCCTCACCTGAGGGGGAGAAGAAGTTTCATTTGGCAACAGGGACATCTGGAGCATTCTGTTGTGGGACTCCCTTAGTCTTTCCTTTTGAATTTATTCCACTGTCAATAGTGAAGTTATTCCACTGTAAAGCATGAGAATGACTCTGTAGCCTGGTAATTAGAGCACTCACATGGGAGACCCAGGCTCACGTCCTTCTGTTCCAATAACTTTTTTCAGTTATTTATCCACAGTGGAATGACGTCCACAGGCAAGAATGAGAGAACACCATATCAGAATAGCCTATAGCCCAATGGATAGGCTATTCACCTCAGAAGTTGCAGATCCCAGTTTGAATGCCTTCTTCTCACCAGTTAGAAGGGAGACTTGAACTGGAGATCTTCCAATATCTCAGGTGAGCAACTTAACCACGAGGCTAAAATTTATAATTTATCTGCCCCCATGCCTGGTCATGTAAGAACCCAACACTCAAAAAGGGTTTGCAGTTGAGATTTGCAAGCAGTGGGAGGAGCAACCTGGAAATCTGGATTTAGGCTTCTTTCTCCAAAAGAATTGTGCATCTTAGCACACATCCCTCAGCTTGGTACATTCTGTTGACTAGTTCAGGAATAGAGCCACCTAGTATACTGGCTTTTGTGAATCCCATACTGAGGTACTTCTCACTCCTCGTTCCTTGAATAGAGAGCCTAGGCACCTAACTCAGGCTTTGAGACTCATTGATTTTGTAGGTGCCTAAAATGCTGGCATGGTGATGGTCAATGTCACGTGCCTAAATTGTGTTGTGAATTTAGCCCTTTCTTTATACTATTTCTGTGAATTCTCAGCTATATATTGCCTGTAGTACTAGGCACAAACACTATGGAGGAAAGAAATTTGGTGTGGTGCAAAGAAATGATGGGAATGAAAAGATAAAAAGCTAGGAATTATAGGATAAAATTGTGAAAAGAAAATATATGACTTGGGATGTATTAGATTTTAGATTAGAATAGTCTGCCAGTGAAAATGGTAGAAATCCCATTGCTTGAAATGTTTAAAGATAACATATTAGAAAATATTTTTTGCATCACATTGCATTAGCCGGGAGGTGGACTAGATTTTCCAATAGCATTTTCCATCTCTAATGTATATGATTCAGTGTAAAGGAATACCTGATAAAATGAAAGAGCTAAAGATATCATTAGAAATTTCTGCACATGTTCATGTTAGCAAGAATTTTACTATTCCTTTAGGTATCCAGAACTAATAACTATTTTACAGTTCATCTGAGAAACATTTCACAAAAGGATGTAAACAACTGTGTTTATCTAAATCAAATTTTTGCTCTCCATTGAAGAAGCAAATTGCAGAATCTGAAAATAATGGAGAAGCACATCACAAGTCTTTGTTGTTCTTAAAATGAGTTTAGAAAGTTTCTCATTGACTTAAATAACAAAAATTTGGTAATAAAATGTGTAACTCGAAAATAAACATTTTCCATATTTTGAGTTCTCTCTAGATGTAAGTAGTTCTCTCTCTGCCACTTTCTCTGAAGGAATGAGAAAGAAATGGACTATAGTTTTAATAATTTGTGCCTGAATTTCAGAGGAGCTGAGCACCCACAGATCCTGTTATTTTTTGAGTTCATTACCTCTGAAACTCATCTGTATTTTCCCTCTGGCCATTGAGCGCCAGAACATACTTCTGTGGTTAACTTTATTTGTATATGCTTGGATTGAGAGTCTTGGTCGTATTCTTTTGATGCATAAACATAATGCTCATTGTTGTTTATGGGACTTCTATATGCTATTGTGATTCTGCTCTTTGTTAAGGAAAAAACTGGTCTGATGCTGAGCACCCAAAATAGCTAATGGAGGGGAATGGATCCTTGCATGCACAAAACCTCACAGAATCTGACCCATCATGCCTCTAAATCCATTCTCAAAACTATTTAGTGTGTTTACAAGAATAAACACCAAAAGTGGCCTTAAACATTTAGAACTTTGTAGTTTTGAGTCGCTGCATTTTGCATAAACACTTTTTCTTCCATTGCCAGTCACAGATTTCACATCCCTGAAATTTCACTTCAGGCTTGAGTTCAAACAAATTTAGCACAACTTAGCTGAAACCAGAATATGATTTTCCTACAGCAGCTTTGCAAAATCACATATCAACCCAGGATTGTTCATTTCAGCAACCAGATTCCCAAACCTTAGCCCACATTTCAATGACTTTGGGATGAGCCTCAGCTTTGTAATGGAGCCCCAGACTAGGCAGATTTCTCTTGCCTTTGGGTTTCTTTACAAGTATTTCATACAACTTTAGTAATCAGGCAGTGGATTGCTGGAAGAATGGGTAACGTTTAAATATTGCTAATCATAAATGAAGTGTTTGGTGAATTGATTTAAGTCTCAGTCCTGATACAGTAAATGTCTGAATGATGTGTCATTTGACCTTGGTCTTCCTTACACACACACACACACACACACACACACACACACACACACACACACACACACACACACACACACACACACA